>CM053153.1:31847500-33047500 GCA_028571685.1 Heterohyrax brucei | reverse complement strand
AGTGGTTAAGTGTTATGTCTGCTAACGAAAGGTCGGCAGTTCAGATCTGTCAGACGCTCCTTGGAAGCTCTATGGAGCACTTCTACTCTTTCCTATAAGGTTACTGTGAGTCAGAATCGACTCAGTGGCAGTAGGCTTTTTGTTTGTTTTTTGAATTGCTTGAAAAGTTAGTTTATTAATCACACAAGAAAATTCTCTAAATGGAAAAGTAAAATGTAGATCACCACCTAAATGTTGGTTCCCATATATGACCCTGATGGTGCAGTGGTTCAGTGCAATGTCTTCTAACCCAAAGTGTTGTGTCTGTTAACCAAAAGATCAGCAGTTGAAATCTGTCAGGTGCTCCTTAGAAACTCTATGGGGCAATTCTACTCTATTCTATAGGATTGCTATTAGTCAGAATTGACTCAACGGCACTGGGTTTGGTTTTCATTATATGACTTTAAAAGTTCTTTACTTTGTATGGGTGACTACAAAGGAGTAATGTGTTATAGAAAGGTTGACTTAGAAAGTGAGTTCTCTGAAATTGCAGACACTAGAAAGATGTATTGTTAACATTTTGATGAATCCAAATTACATTTGGCTCTTTCCAAAAGACATTTATCCTTAAAAATGAAAATTTGTTACCATGTTGCATTGCTCAAAGGATTGTCCTTCAAGAACCAAAGACATACAATTTTATAATTACGATGCCCAAGCAAAGCGATGACAAGATCACGGAAATAATTGTATCTTCTCTAAGATATCTGCTTTGAAGAGGAACATTACTATTTTGATAAGTTCTGGGGTGTTTTAATATGTTATATTCATACCTGGTATTTCTGATAACTACCTTAGAGGTACTTAATCAGGTTTCTCTTTATAAAAAAAAAAATCAGGTAGATGTGAGGGTTTACATTTTACTTTTGGCTCTTTCTTCTAGCAATCTTCTTGTTGCAGTGTCTGACACATGTGGTGATCCAACGAATCTTTGTTCAGCTGAAGTGTTGAATTATGCAATTATGTTAATGCTTTTAGTATCCGTCTTATGTATTGGAAAGCAGAGAGACTTTGATCCAGTTCAGCTAACTTTGAATTCCATTTCTGTCACTTTCAACTATATGACTGTAGCAAGTTGCTCCTCTGAGCCTCAGCTTCCTGATCAGTAAAATGGGGATATTAATTTCTACCTTTTGGGGATCCTGTAAATGTTGAAAAATATGATGTATCTGAGATATCTGTCATGTATACAGTATCTGGTCCACAAATTAGAATTATTTGTATGATTATCTCTGTATTTATGTTATAGGTTGAGTTTCTTTCTTTAAGTTTTCTTACCTCAGACTACTCTTTTCCTTCTTGATGTTGTGACCATCACAGCTATTAGGTAGGTTCCCACAGTTACAACCTTGCCACAGCTTCAGAACACAAAACAGCCTGTGCTGCCCATGGCAACTGCAGCCTTTACCAACACTGACATTTTCCATAACAGTCCAGGTGTTGTATTTGGATTGCATCTATCAGGAGAGCCAGATTTGCGTGCCTGGCAATTCCTGTCTCCAGTTTTTCTGGGGAAGAAAAAAAAGTTACATCAACACGTTAGGAATTTCCATCTGAAGTCTCAACCTTTTCTCTCCCCAGGATACACCCAACCCTTCCTCAAATCATAGTACTTTGGAGTAGGTCCAGATGTGTCTTCTTTATACTCAATTGCTTGTTAAGACTATACCTTTAAATTAAAACTTCTTATAGGCGACTGCTTTGGATCTCTTTTTGCCTACTTAGAATTAATTTAAAAATTAGAATTATTTCAATATTTGTTGAATTTATTTTTTGAGAAAAATTTATATTGAGGAGATCTACACAACTTATTTGTTCTACTTTTCTATGTGTTTTACTTCTAGGAGACTTTCTAATAAATATTTTAAAAACTATGTATAATGTATACTGTAGTTTTAGATAGATACATTATTTTTGTGTCTTTAACGTTACAACAACTAAACTAAAAACAGTATCATGTTTTGTTTGTGTTGTTGAGTATTGTTTCATTTTAGAAATGCTAAAGGGCAGATCCACATTACTGTATCACTGATAAGATATGTTCCCAATATGAAAATAAATACATATGTCATGTCCTGAGCCACCCCGCAAGTAAAAGTTTCCATCCTTTAGTCGGTTGCCAGCAGTCCATCTGTTTATTCTAAACTCTGTGTGAAAACCAAAGATAAATCGCAGCTGGCAAAAGGAGCGAATTTGCAAGTACGTGTTTTCAGTGTTTTGATGTGTGTTCTCAAAATTCTGCTATAGCAGTCACTTTCTTTCTAGATTCAAAACTGAAAATTCAATGCTAATACCTTTCGCTTATTAATACATCTAAATCAATAGCTGAATCCTGGTTCAAGTTTAAACTTAGAAGAAGAAAATGGTGTTTATTAAAACCCCACGTCTTGTTGAGTTTGTACTCACTTCTACATATAAACAGAAAAGTAGGAGCTGAGATGTAAGATTTGGAGTAAGTTACATTGGGTAGCAGGGTAGTAGCTCTGAGGTCTATAATATGGGTTTGAATCCTGCTTCCTCACTTACTGGTTCTGTAATATTTTAAAGGTTACTTAGCTATTCTGAATCCAATTTGCCTCATCTTTAAAAAAAAAAAAAAGGAATGTTAGCTAAATTACGAATTAACTTTTAACTAAACACTTAACTAATAAGAAACCCTGATGGTGTAATGGTTAAGTGCTGCAGCTGCTATCTTGGCAGTTCAAATCTGCCAGGTGCTACTTGGAAACTCCCTGGGACAGTATCTATCGTGAAATTGCTTATCCATGTCTATAGGGTGGCTGTGAGGTGGGATCGAATAATGGCCATGGGTTTGGTTTCAGGTTTTAACAGAGTAATTCATAGTTACCAGATATTTTCTGGCTAATAATAGGAGCAGATACCTATTGAGCTCTTACTATATAAGCCATGTACTATCATAAGCACAATGCATAAATTATTACTCTTCAAAACAATATAATTCAGTAGATTATTATGATCTTTTTTTAATGAGAAGACTGAGAGAGCTTGTATTCAGCCCAGGGTTATACAGCAGGCAACTACTGGAGAATTCTAACCCCGGGGTGTCAGGATCCAAAGCCTGCAGCGTTTCCTTTAGATCGCGTTGCCACCCAACCCGTGATGTTACCCCAGCTGATGCGATAGCATCAGCACGTGGAGAGCCCACTTCCAATTCTGTGCTCACCACTCTTTTCTAGTGGACCTTTTGTAGAATGACCAAAAATATTCCAAAAGTTAAAAAACAATTGGACCACATATACCTAACAAAATCCAGAAATTTCAACTCTTAAAGATAGTTTAATGTTATTATAGTTGTGAGGGTTTTAATTGGAATATATTTTAAAACATATTTTAAGGTAAATACTTAACATCAGGGTTTGTAATTATTTTCCCATTTACTGGTGTTAAGTTTCTTTGTTGTGGAAAAATATGGTCTATATAGGTAATTAAGTTCTGAAATTTGAATAAATGGCATATTCATATTCATGAAAGATGCACATCTTGTAGTGTGAAGAAAGATTTTCATAATCTCAAATATATTATTAGTCCTCAATTTGGCTATCCCCATTTCTGTCAAGTCATTAAGTTCTGAAATTTGAATAAATGGCATATTCATATTCATGAAAGATGCACATCTTGTAGTGTGAAGAAAGATTTTCATAATTTCAAAAAATATTATTAGTCCTCAATTTGGCTATCCCCACTTCTGTCAAGTCAGGTCCAACTCATAGCGACCCTAGAGGTCAGAGGAGAACTGCCCCATAGAGTTTCCAGGGAGTACCTGGCAGATTTGAGCTGCAGACCTTTTGGTTAGCAGAGGGAGCGCTTAACCCGCTCCACCACCAGGGTTTCCCAATTTGGCTGTAGTAGTATATTAATGTTAAGCAATTGTGATATTTTAGATAAAAATAATGTGGAAATGAATGTGTTTTTAGAACAGAGAACTTAAAATTTTAGACTTTGAAGTAACCTAGGCCCAAACTACATTTGTTTACTAATTTAACTTTATTCTAAAAGATATTGCATTATAAACATGTTGTGGTTGTTAAGTGCTGCTGAATCTGTGCCAGCTCATAGGGACCCATGTACAAGAGAACAAACCCTGGCCCGTCCTGCACCGTGTCCACAGTGGTCGTGTGTTTGAGCCCATTGTTGCAGTCACTATGTCAAACCACAGTGCCTTTCAACTCGCGGGGCTCAGCTCCCAGCACATCAGACCATGGACCACTGCTATTTATAAGGTGTTCACCAGCTAATGCTTTTCAGAAGTAGATTGCCGAGTCCTTCTTCCCAGTCTGTCTTAGTCTGGAAGCTTAGCTGAGACCTGTCCACCATGGGTGACACTGCTGGTGTCTAAATACCCACGGCATAGCTTCCAGCATCACAGAAACATGTAAACTCCACAGTTCAAAACATCGGCGAAACAACACCACAGATACATAAAATTCATTCTGCATTTCAGAGCAGTACTGTGTGTTTTAACAGTTTTATTACAATGTTTAATTATAGCATTCAATTAATAGAATATCATCCAAGTAGTATTATTTATAGGCTTTACTTCTTAGCTTAGTTTCAAATGTAAATATTGCTTCAAACATAAGACATTTTAGTATGAATATACTTATCTATAAAAATACTTAATCTGTATTTAATTGCTTCCAAGTATAGTCTTGGATTTTCACGTATTTAGAGTAATATTAAAATAATTGTCTTTGGCTTGGCTTCATATCATCCATTATCTTTCTGTTAATATATACCTATCTGCATGCAAGCATACTATTAATTCTTCCACTTGAGAAAAGAAAAAAAAGAGAAAAATCATCTACCTCCCCCTTACTCCACACTTGTCTCCAGCTACCAGCCCATTCTCTGCTTCCCTTTACAGTAAAAGACCTCAAAAATAGTTACTGATCACCAGCCCAGGGGCAAGGTCTAGAAGGCCAGAGGTGACAGGAAAGCTGGAAATAGGGAAGCCAAGGTTGAGAAGTGAAACTGTTGACCTGCTGTGGAGTTGGTAATCATTGTTGTAAAATAATATGTATATTGTTTAATGAGAAACTAGTATGTTCTGTAAACCTTCATCTAAAATATCAAAAATGAAATAAAACCTGGCCAATGTTTGTTCTCCTCATGTGTTGTCCCCTCTTCCTTTCCTGAACTTACATCAAATAGTCCTTTGTCCCATCACTTTCTGAAACACTATCTCTACTCCTATTATTCTTAGAACAGCCACTAACGAATCTAGGGAAGTGTAAGTCATACCATGCCACCATGCTGTTTCAAGGCCTCCAGTTGTTCTCCACTCATAAGAAAATCTAAACTGCTCCCTTTCCGGTTGTATTTGTTATCACTTCTCACTCATACTTCTATTATACTTGGTATTATTGGAATCCACAAATATGTTCCCACCACAGGACCTTTGCATATCCTCTTCCTTTTTCTTGAAATGTGCTATGCTTCCAGTAGACATTCACATGTCTGACTCCCTCTAAAAAGGTTTTGGTAGACCCCTCTTAACTCATTTTCTACTATTGGCATACCTGGTAGACAAAGCTGCAAACTGAGAAGTTGTGGTGCTTCCAAAGAGGATTATAGTTATAGGGATACGTATGAAAGAGATTAGCCACTTTAGTGCTGTTGCTGTTGTTGTGTACCATCAAGTCAATTCCAGCTCATAAGAGACCCTGTAGGACAGAGTAGAACTGCCTATCGGGTTTCTTAGGCTCTAATCTTCATGGGAGCAGATCACTGCGTCTTTTCTTCCTCAGAGCGGTTTATGGCTAGACGTGCCTGCTGATCTGTTGGTTAGCAGCTGGATGGTTAACCCTTGCACCACCAGGCCTCCATTCTTCAGTGCTATTCTTTATTAGATGATTCAATACCAAATGACAACTGCTGTATTCTCTAACAATAGAATTTCACTAGTAGTAGTTGAGTTTTCTTACTTTCCAGGTTTTGCTCAAGCAAACCAGTTTAACTATGGAGTTGATAATGCTGAGTTGGGAAACAGCGTACAATTAGTTTCTTCTTTCCAGTCAATTTCTTGTGATGTGGAAAAAGATGCAAGTCATTCGACTCACATTACATGTTACACAAGGTATGTTTTGTAGCACAAGATGTTTAGTAACATCAGTTTCATTTTATCAGCATGATGTTATGCGTATTAACATTATAATAGCTTTATCACTCAGCTATTATAAGTAGTGTTTTCCTGACTATCAGTTATGTTTTATTTCATGATGTTTAGAATAATTTTATACCTCTATTTAATGATAATATACATTGTTCATGTTAACATGACAGAAATATGCCTATATCCTTTAATATGTCTGTATCCTTTAATATGTCTATATCCTTTAATATGTCTATATCCTTTCCCACATTATTAGAGCTATTATTTTATTATCATTGAGCTCTTTAAGAAGATAAGTGGCTAATATTAAATTGTGATGATGTGCCTTGAAATACAAACGTTACGGTATCCTGTCTAGTTTGATTATTTTTGTTCAAGGTCTTAACATGATTATGAAGATTAAAATGTGGTCATTTTGCATTGTGACATTTCAAAATTCTTTACTATCAGCCCAAATTGATGTATGTTGTTAGCAACTTAGGAGAGAAAAAAGAAAATTGTATCATTTCAAATGGCACTTTCAAGACTGACCCCAGAAACAGGCACCACATATTCTACATCAGGCTTTCTCGCTTGTTTCTCAACAACAATAGCTTGTCTACGGGAAACCTGATAAACTAATATTTTTAAAACACAAAATGTAAAACTGGAATGTTCCTGGGTGATGTGCTACTATCTTAAGTGCTTGTTATTGAATTTGCTGTTGAAAGCATCCTTTTTACTATGCAGCTCTACACATGGTCTCAGAAAGGAATAGTCTGAGTTCATGATGTTAGAATTTGCAGCACAGCTTTCAAGGTGGAGTTCTTTTTCTATACTATAGAAATGTAGGAATCTAACTGTGCATCAGTTAGAATTTTAGACACTTTCCCCCCAAAGTGATGTGTAGACTAGGGCAATAATTTTCATGGATGATGCTGCTGTATGTCATCAAGCTGATTCCAGTTCAGTGACCTTAGAGGGCAGAGAACTGGCCAACAGGGTTTCCAGTACTTTATGGGAGCAGTTTGTCAGGTCTGTTCTCCTGCAGTGTGGCTGGTGGGTTAGAGTTTGCAACCTTTTGGTTAGCACTTGAGCCCTTAACCAATGTGTCATCAGGGCTCCCCCCACCCCTCTCCGTTAGTACTGTATATTAAATAAAAGATTTTGCAATTCTCATATGTTACTCATTTACTTTCTAGAGCAATGCCAGAAGATTCCTACACTGTTAGAGTCACTGTGGATGGAATTCCTATTACAGAAAATAATACCTGCAAAGGTCACATCAACAGCTGGGCATGTAGCTTCAGCGTATGTGGACATCTCTTCTTTAATTAATGTATAATTGACCTTGTCATTTCTTTCTTACAGAACTGGATTTTATATTGTTCTAGTTTTGTCTATTTTTATCTATCCCATATTAAACAACATATAGCTCAAAATAATTATCCCCACTGTTAATTATCTTCCTTAGTAATTGAATCTTCTTTATGATTTTTGATTTTGTTCTTTCACTGACATTAATTTTGTCAGTGTACTAAACTTTATATTCCCAAATAATTGTTTTATATTCCCAAATAATTTCCTCTCTCCCTCCCTCCCTATTCCTGCTCTAGTTTGATTCTCTCTTTTTCTATTTTTATTGGACATGCCACTTCATTTAAGGTGGAAAAATCTGTATTTTTCCTTTCTATATTAGTTTCTAATATAAGGTAAAATGTGATGCATGTAGGATAAGAGTCACTCAAATAGGTATTTATAAAAAATCCTTTTTCTTTTAAGTATAATCTCATTATACTTTTAAAAATGATATATGTAATTTAACCTAAATTGTCAAATTCTGAGGTATATAATGTTGCAACATAGCTGCCCTGCTGAAGAAACCGTAATGACCTCTCTCCACAAGAAGCATCTGTGATTCGCAAATACATTATCCAATGTAAATTTGACTCCCATCAGAATCAGGTGTCTCTGAGTCCCTTCTCCCTCTCTAGTTGCAGACTCACACTTCTTACTATGTATGACAACCCCGATGCAGTATAGCTCAAACTAGACTCCTTGTATTTATCCTTAAACTTACTTTTTCTCTGACATTTATCATTATCTGTGCAGTTACTAGCTAGAAACTTATTTAAAATTAAAAAAAAAAAAGTTGCTGTCGAGTCGATTCTGAGTCATAGCAACCCTATAGGACAGAATAGAATTGCTCCACAGAATGTCCAGGGAGCATGTGTAGCCCTCAAAGTTTTGGTTCAACCTTCTAACTCAGCTTTTTAGCTCACCTTTTTGATCTCGTCTCTTTATCTCCTTTGCTACCATGAACTTTATTTTGATTCTGGTCTTATCATTTCCCACCTAGCATTGGAACCTCCTGATAGCTTTCTCTAGCCCTCTTCATTGCACTGTTCAGACTTACACTTCAAAAACACAAAAATGATGGCACAGTTGTCCTGCTCAGAATTCCTTCCTTATCCACTGTGGATTTCCTTTGTTATACAATGGTGTAGAGCCAGTGCTGTTTTCATCACTGTCTTCTGACTTTCTCTGTGTCTGAGAACCCGTGTATCTCACTCACTGCTGCTCAGTGAATTATTTCACATTGCTCAGAACTCTTAAAAGTTCCCCGAGGAGGGCTGAACGATGACGTCCACTGGGTCCCTCGGTGGTGGTGTGCCGTAGTGCTGAGGCTCAGGATTCCAACGCTAGTAAAGAATGATTTACTGTGAATTAGCTTCCTTGTCCACATTATCCTTGAGATGCAGATATTTTTTAAAACAGAAATCACCTCAGAACATTTTTCTCAGGATTGAGTTATATAATATTTTGGTTAGATCAATAACTAAAACATCGCTGTTTATGTATGCATTGTGCTATGATTGCATTTCCTTTCTCATATGGTATTTTGCTTTCACTGAAGTTAGTAATTGCCTCTTTTATGTCTTTGCATTAATTTTCTCTGTATCAAACTGTAACATCTTTTCAGTATATTGAAATTGTTAGGTAATCTATCAAATCACCTTTGCATAGAAGACACTACTCATGGTCCTTGTGCCCTCTTGCTCGTAACTGGACAGACTGCAGCCAGTCACTGTGGGGATTTCTGAGAACTGTCTACCTCTTTTTACTAAGTCACTATCCGCTTCCTGAAGCTTCTATCTTCCTCTGAGTTTACTTACTCTCTTGTATTCATGGAATAAAGTGTACTGAGAAAATAATATAAAAATATTTCATTACTAAGACTTCTAGTATCATACTTAAGAGTTTGGGTGAATGTAGAGTTCTTGTTTCAAAATAATTTTCAATTAAAATTTTGAAATCATGTCTCCATTATCTACTGAACCAATGCTCCTAAACCATCTATAGTAAATACCAGCTTTGGTTCTGTTTTTTTTTTTTTCAATTCTATTGAAGATTTCAAAACAAACAAACAAATCACAGCCACTGCTGTTGAGTTGGTGCTGACTCATAGCAACCCCATAAGATGGAGTAGAACTGTCCATAGAGTTTCCAAGGAGTTCCTGGCTGATTTGAACTACTGGCCTTTTGGTTAGCAGATGTAGCACTAAACCATGTGGTTTCCATTGAGGATTAGTATTGTTGCAAGAAAAAGACAAGCTTGGCCTGCAGAGCAGTAAATACCTCAAACACCAGTTTGTCTTTTAAGAGGAAGAGGATTGTTCCACTATCAAACGTACCTATTTATACATTTTCTCAAAGAAGCAAACAAAGGAATTTTCATACACTCCTCTAATTGGCAACTACAGGTTTACAGATTTTCATATTGCAGTTTCATTGGCACAGCAGTTTCACAAATTATCATTTTGCCTTCTAACTGGTGTTAACGTGGCTACAGTGGTGAAGATAAGCAAATTCTTGAGTTGAGAGGAGGGACTCTCCTTTCTCTGCGGTGGAATTGCTCTCAGGAAGCACTTGTGTGGGGGTTTCTCTTGTGCCAGACTTCCAGGCTCCTGGTACTTTTAACAAGGCTGTAACTCTTTAGGTTTGAAGCCCTCAGGCTTCTGGTATTTTAGGAAAGGCTACAGTTCTTCAGGCTTTCCTCTCTAAGTATCTTACAAAAATAAAAATGAAAGATATCACGGCAATGTCAAATTGCTGTAAGAGCTCCTAAAAGCTTATGGTTACTGTCTTTTATTTTTATCAAGACCAAATAACTAATATTTTGCCCATCCCATATATTTTATCTTGTAATTTACAACTGTATACAAAATTATGTAACTTCTAATTCTCATGTAATTTTCTAATGTTATATGTAAGACTTTTTATTGTTACTCTTGACAATTATTATCCAGACTTCTAAATTATTCTTAAATGGCAGAACCTTCCCCTCTTTTTTCTAGATAAAAAATAATTTTCTATGTTCGTTCATTCCTATGATCTTTAAAGATGTATTAAACTGACAATCTGTTTTTGATCCAGCTACTCAAAATTTAATCATAAATTATATGCAATATAGTTTAATATACACTCCAGCTTTTTTTGTGTTACAGATATTGTTTAGATGGAAACACTGGCTTAGAGAGATTGTGATTACAGTTTACCTCGCTGTTTCAAGGCCAGGTGATTGGCCACCTTAATTTCATCTTCAGAATGAATTTCTCTTTGGTAGGTAAAATAGCTGGCGCACAGGCTCTGGGACATAGGCTCCCCGTTTCTGAGAATGGGATGAACATTATTCCTACCAGAGGTCCTGGAGCACACCGGTGGTCTCCCTGGAATTTTGTTTTCTTGCAGCTCACATTTGGTGTCACAGTTCTTAAGAACTGTACTTGAGCTGCTGTAGAAAATCATTGACTTGAATATCAAAGCTTACTTTACCGAACTTTGTCATGTTTTGCTTTTCATTTTTGGAACATTTGTTTTCTTTCATGAATTTCACCAGGAGTGGGATTTTTATCATGTTGTTCCACCAGATTCCTAAGAGTTTTAAGTAGATAGTAGCATTACTGTGGTTTGGCTTACACTGATAGCAGCAGAATGCCTGAATTTTAAATGTACCATGCTAAAAACATTTTGAAGTATCACAATAATCAAAATAAAAGTGATATTTTAGGGGCTAAGGAAAGGATCTTGAATAGTCAGAATAACATTGTGAACATATTACATAATGTAAAAGAGTTTGACAGTCATGAGTATTGCTGAAATACAAATTATATAAAAAGTAGATGCTTTATGAAACTAAAAACAAAATACGTAATATAGATTGCTTATTGACATTATTGTTTTACAGACAAAAACTTTCAGAACCCCAACAATAAGCAGCATCACACCATTATCTGGAACTCCAGGTCTGTTACATGCTAATCTGAATTAATATATTTAAATTTACTTTTTAAAGTATAAATTATAATACTTGAAAATTTATAAATATTGTTTTCTGACTATAAAGATAATAATCTTTACAGAAGTTAAAAATAGAAAAAATGATTAACAATCCTACTCCACACGTAGATCAATGATTAGATAACTTTGATCTTTTGTCTTCTAGACCTGATCTGTGACTAGATATGGTATATGAAAATATATATTGTATTACAGAATTATAATATATGTAGACATACACATACATACATCACGATGTTGTTTTCTGTGTTTTTCACCTAACATTATAGGGTGAGCCTTTTTCCTGTTTTTTAAGTCTTCAAAAATTGATTTTCTAAGATTGCTAACATTTTTTTTTCCAATCACTGCATATATATCTACTGTAATGTAGTTAACTTTTCCCATATTGGACATGTGGTTGGCTTCCCAAAGTTTATTATATTAACTATTTTGTGACATCAGGAAAATCATTTGAGAAAGTCAATTTCTGAAAACTTAACTTTGAGTATTATTTTTTCAGTTATTTATACAAAAAATATAGTAACTTATTTTAAAAATTCCGTTTCTTCAAGTTATGGTATCAATTTTATTTTATATGTATTAACCATCTGTATTTCTTCCTTTGTAATTACTTAGTCATCTCCTTTGCCTAATTTTAGGCTAGTTATCTTTTGTGTATCATTGTAAGAATTCTTTTTAAAGTAGTGAAGTTATTTCTGTTTCATATGTGTGGCAAATATTTTTTCAAATTTATTGTTTGCTTTAAAAAAGTAATTTGATTTTCCTGTCATTCAGAAACTTTTAATTTTTACTATCAGATCTATATATCTTAATTTTGATTATATCTTTCTTCATTTTGATGCTATGGAAGGTCTCACCAACCCTAGACACATAAATGTTATATACTCACCTATGATTTCTAACATTTTTATGGTTTTATTTTTAATATTTAATTTTTATTTCACTTAGAATTTGTTTTGTTTTTGGTATTGAGTATGGATTGTATTTATTTTTTCCAAATGAATCAGTCATTGAGCTAAGCAATATTATTGAATACTGTTTATCTGATCTTCCATAAAATATCTTTTTCATCAATAGATACTTATAGATACATGTGCATGTTCTATGATATTTGCTAGAACTTTCAGAGCAATCTAAATAATAATGGTGAACAGTGTCTGGTTTTATTGGGAACACTTCTAGTGTTTGGGTATTAAATTCATGAGTAGATACTCCTACACAGAAGTTTTTCTCCTTGTTTTTAGGTACATTAATAACAATCCAAGGGAGACTCTTCACTGATGTCTATGGAAGTAATACTGCACTAAGCTCAAATGGGAAAAATGTTAGGATTTTGAGGTAATTTTTTGATACTGGAATATATTCTTGGAACTCTAAAATAGGACTTGATATCTCATAAACAATAGAGCCAACAATATTATAAACAACTATAATGTGATGGGACTAACTGATGTTTTTTAGCCATATTATAGGTAGAAAACTAGACAGTTGGAAGACTCATTGACAGAGAAGCAAGTATCAATATGCCTTTCTTTTCTAGTCTGATACGATTCCTTCTCTTTCTGTGATGGATTTCATTAATAGAAGGCCTATGGAAGTAAGTTCAGTAGCAGTTGAATTAGTCATAGAACTTTGTTACTGAAGAACACCTTCAATGTTGTTTACTCTGTCTCATTTTACATATGAGAAACAGAAAGAAAATTGAAGCCTGATGGTCCTTTAGCTATAATAAAGGTCAAGAGGAGAACCCCAGTCTCCTTACTTGCAATTTGGCACTTTGTCACTGTACCATAGTATGTGGAAAATAATGCTAACACTCAGAATGGCCGATAATTTATTAACAGGCCAGGGTTTGAATATGGATTCCTTCATCTACCACCTGTAGACTATGTGGGAACAATGGACTGTTTACTGAGCCTCATAAACAGTTATCCACATTTTGAGCTAAAACTAGCATCGTTATTAGAATTATCTTCCTGTAACAGAGGTGGAGTTATCTCAGACCTGCCTTAAAAGACCTAAAGTCCTGTTCATTTCTTTCTAAAGAAAGTACTGACTCGGCATTATGACTTTATGCTTGCTTCATGTGTATTGTATAAATAAGTACATTGATGAATCAATGAATTCAAACAGAAATTAGACAATTTCTTAAAATACTGAAGTATTTAAATATATATATTCATATATGGCTACATATTAAATATATATGCATATATATCTGTATATATGCATATATATTTATCTGTATATATGCATATATATTTATCTGTATATATGCATATATATTTATCTGTATATATGCATATATATTTAATAACCCAGTGCCATCGTGTGGATGCTGACTCATCGACACGATGGCACTGGGTTATTAAATGTATATGCATATATACAGATAAATATGCATATATAATTTTGTAAAATGAGAGATTTGAAAGGTGTTAAACAAAGTTGATTTATCTGGCATTCTATGAGGCAGAATTCTCAAATCACAGTTACAAGCACCTGAATATAGTGTCCTGAAAATTTTCATATTGTTTCCTTATATGTAATAAAAGAACTATTAAACAAATATTTACTATAGGCACTTTGGTGCTAGTAAAGTTTTTGTTAGCTTCAGTAGTTTTAGTATTATGAGTGGTTTGTATTCTAATTCTTAAAACCTGTTTTCTAAATTATCCTTCATGTCAGGAAATAGAATATTTAGTTTTGGAAAGGAAATTCTTTTATTTTCTTTTCACTGCAGCTGAAACTTATTTCTATGTAATAGGAAAGAATGGATAGCAATTTTTTAATGAAATCACAGAATTATGAAGTCAGAAAAGGAGACTCACCGGCCAGGGAACACAGCCCTTGTACTCTGAAAACCCTGAGATATTAATGTATCAATAAATTAACAATTTTTTTATTCACCTGAAATGTGAAAAAAACTTACAGATGCATTTAGCCCATTTCCATCACACTAACGATGACATTAAGATTCTCAAATCATTGCATTGGGTCTAAATTGAATTATCAGGGAGGGAACAGAGCAAAGGGCCCTTTACTGGGTGGGAGAACTCAGAAGACCTGAGTGCTCAACCTTCTTCTGCTTCTCGGCCTTGTGAATTCAGGCAAATCTCCACTTAAAAACAGTTATAAATTATAAAGTGTATGTAAAACTTAATAACAGATATAGGGCTTACAAAAGAATTTATGGTTCTAATCTCATCCTGTTGCCGTTGTGTTGATTTTGACTCGTAGTGACCTTATAGGACAGGGTAGAACTGTCTCTGCAAATCTTTGTGGAAGCAGACAACGTCTTTCTCCCACCTGCTCATATGAAGGAATGATGACTCTCTATCATCTGCTTCTTTTTTCTGCAGTACTTATCACCTTTTAACACGCCAAATATATTATGGTAATCCTATTTATTGTCCATCTCCCCTCATTGGAAAATTGATCCGACAAGGGCAAGGATCCTTGTTTTGGTCATTGATGTGTCGCAGTATCTACAGCAGTAACTGTCACATGATAGGTGTTCAGTTGATATTTTTTGAATGAATGAGTGATAGTTAATAAATGATGGAGAGAAAAAATGTGAGATGGGTAATAAGGCTAGCTAATAATTGCTTTGAAACAGTTTATTAAGTATAACTTGGTCTTTTCTAATAAAAATATTTACACAGAGTTTATGTTGGAGGAATGCCCTGTGAGCTTCTTATGCCGCAGTCTGATAATTTGTAAGTAATTAAACAAACTATCTGTACAAAAATATATGGCAGATATACATATACTTAACAGTAATGTCTAACAATACTGCATAGCTAAATACTTTATCATTTATAAATCATAACATATTGCATAGTAAATTGGCAATGATGTGTTATCTGATATCCATCTCTTTCTCCAATGTAATGTATAGCATGCACTAGAAACATCTATATCAAATAATTGCTTCACTTGGTAATATTTTAAATACTTTAAAAGAGCATTAGTGGGGATAACTGAAATTAACTGTAAAATATTTAACTGTTAAAAGAACTTTTACTCAAACATTTCCAAGTAAGTTTGGGAAATATTTCCACTGTATGGAATTTTTTTTTGTAACAACAGTTTCTGTCCTGAAACATATTTTTAAAAATAATGAAATGTTTTTGAGAGAAAGCAAATATTTTAACACTTTTCTATCCATATAATCTTTGATATTAACATGTACATTTCCTTAGGTATGGTCTAAAACTGAACCATCCAAATGGAGATTTGGGTTCTATGATTTGTAAAACAACCGGGACTTATGTTGGTAAGTATTTAGTACCCTTCTTCATGATTCTCACAGATGCCTGTTTCCTGTTTTATATGACCTTTACTCTGTCCCACCCTTTTAGGATTTCCTCCTTTCCTTGGCACCTTGTCACTTTTTGTGAGAGCATGTGTTAATAAATTTTTCCTAAGGTTTGGATGTAAGGGAAGCCGTAGGGGCACAGTGGTGAAGAGCTCAGCTACCAACCAAATTGCAGGCCACTTGAATTCATTAGTTGTTCTTCGGAAACCCTATGGGGCAGTTCCACTCTACCTTATAGGGTCACTGTAAGTCAAAATAGACTCAGTAGAATGGGTTCGGTTTTTTTTCTTTAATATATGTATATATTTAAGGTAAACTTATACAAATTTTTTTCATTGTTTTTCTATGCTCCAGAGCAGGGCATGACTAGTTGAATTTTACCTTCACTTTGCTTCTTTTTCACTCCTTGCAATTTGTACTGCTGGCATACAGATAATTTAGTTCTTGAACCTACTTTCTTCTTCCTCGGGGCCTTTGCCAGCTTTGCATCCTGAAATTTTCAGATCAAATGTCATGTCCCCAGCTTGCTCTTTTTCTTTGATGGCTTTACCACAATATTTAGTGATGTGGTTGTGTCACTGCTGTTCCCTGACCGTGTCCTTCACTGGACGGTACGCTCTGTAAGGGCTTGTCTGTGAGCTCAGCTTGGATCTCAGCACTTAGCAGCTTGTCTGGGCTGATTAAGTAGCTTCTGAATGAGTAAATGATATTTGGGGGAATTAGGATTATATTATCTGTTCATTATTTATCACTCTTTTTTATTTGGTCAGATTTTCTTAAAATTATAACCTTGAGACAGGTTATGTGTGTTTTAAAAACTGTAAGTACTTCTTTCAGGCAATCCAGTTTTCATCTCTCTGAGAATAGGTGGCTGTATAATTACAGTTTGGGTGTAATTTTCTTTCCTCTGCTTTCAAATCAGCTTTATAATATATAGTTATTGTTCTCCTGTGATTACAAATTTAATTGTGTGTATTTTAATTAATTCCAGGTCATCAGAATGTCAGCTTCATCTTAGATAGCGATTATGGAAGGTAGGCCATTTTGTAAAGAGCACCTTGCATAATTGATTCAAATGAGTGAATAAAATAAAGGTATATATTCACTTGTGCTGTAGGCTCAGAGATTAAAAGCTTAATCACTTCCATCCCCCAAATTAACTCTTAATGTGTCTGTGACTTCTCCTATTCATACTTTGAGTGCATGTATGATCTTTTTCTTATTGGGAAATCTAACATTAACTAAAAGAACAAATTTAAAAAAAGTTATTTTGATTGTAGTATTGACACGTGTTCTTTTATTTACCATTGCTCTTCTGATTTTGTTGTAGTTCTTCTTACAAGGTAATTAAATTTCAGTTTACTTTAATTGAAATGAGTAAATAAAACGTTATGGTTACCTGATAATGGTTTTCAGATCAAAGTATATAAAATTGTAAAAGGTAGCAAACTGTGACTATTAATTGTCCATCTTAATACTAACATTAATAAGAAATTTATTAACAAGTTGTCCTATATCCTCATTTTAGTCAGAAAGACCATTATACATTTAAAGAAATGTCAGAATATGAAAATTCCTATATATGTTGCAAGCCTTAGGCTATAGATAACAAAAACGATAACTAACATTTAGTGATAGATACAGTACTTAGCACTTTACATGCATTTTGTGTTTAACTGTCCCAAAGATCTTATAAATCCGGTGCTATCATCCACCACAAGCTGCGTGTGTGGAAATGGAGAATTAAGAACATTCAGTAATTTTCCCAAGATCAGTTAGCGTGTAGTAAGCACGCAGTCCAGCTCTAGGGCCTGAGCATTTCATTCCAGTACTTTCCTACGAATGACGGAGGATTTCAGCCACTGTGCCTCACCACTGTGTAACATCCTGACCCCAGTGTCTCTATCGGAGTGGCATTGCCTTACATCTGGGAGCATTTGCAAATGATAGGAGTCTTGTTGGCTGTCACAGATCCTGGGCATGCTAATGGTCTTTAGTAGGTAGGGCTATACGTATACCAAACCACTATGAATTGCCCTGTCCAAACTGCCACCACATCTCCCATTGAAGAAGACTGGGTCTGTTGACAGAAATCTAAATAAACTGCATTACTTTGGGTCCAGTATTGATACCGTTGTGATAAATCAGCAACAGGATAGGTGGACTGGTTTCTGTCTCATGTGCTCTCTGAATGAACATTCCATAATTAGAAGTTTGAAAAGAATGGCAGTACTACAATGAAAGTAGATGTTATTGCTGACCAGTGTTCCCAGATTATTCATGTAAAGATAGAGGTGAAATTTAGTTCCTGCTTGCACAGGAGTCACAGAGATCAGATCTTCCATCACTGTATTTAAAAACCATCTAGTTCTAGACCCCTATAGGTAAAGCTGTTTGACCGTATGGATCATAACAAATTATGGATAACATTGTGAAGAATAAGGATTCCAGAGCACTTAATTGTGTTCATGACGAATATGCACTTTGACTAAAAGGTAGTTTAACAGAACAAGGGGATACTGTGTGTTTAACATCAGGAAAAATATATGTCAGAGTTTTATCCCTTCATCATACTTATTCAGTCCACATGCTGAGCAGATAATCTGAGAAACTGGTCTATGTGAAGAGGAAGGAGGCATCAGGATGGAGGGAAGACTCATCAACAACCTGAGATACGCAGGTGCCACAGCCTTGCTTGCTGAAAGTGAAGAGGACCTGAAACTCTTCCTGATGCAGTTCAGAGACCACAGCCTGTTCAGTATGGCTTACACCTCAACATAAAGAGAAAAAAAAATCTTCACGACTGGACCAATGAGCAGCATTATGATAAATGGATAGTTTATTGAGGTTATATATGATTTCGCTTTACTTGAATCCCTACAATCAGTGCCCATGGAAGCAGCAGTCATTAAAGCAGCAGCGTTGCCCAATGGTGCATTACATTGGGCAAATCTCCTGTGAAAGATCTTTTGGAAGTGTTAAAAAGCAAAGATGTCACTTAGAAGACTAAGGTGTTCTTGGCCCAAGTCATGGTGTTTTCTGTCACCTCATATCATACCAAAGCTGAACAACGAATAAAGAAGAAAGATTAAGAAATGATGCCTTTGAATTATGATGTTGGTGAGCAATATTAAATATGCCATGGAATTCCAGAAGAATGAACTAATCTGTTTTGAAAGATTTGTTGTGTTCTGTCTCACAGAAGCTAGGATGGTGAGACTGTGTCTCACGTACTTGGGACGTGTTACCAGGAAGGACCTGTCCCTGTAAAAGAACGTCGTGGTCAGTAGACTAGAGGGTCAGCAGAAAAAAAGAAGCGCTTCCAGGAGACGGATTGACACAGGAACTGCAGCTGTGGAGTGAGCTCCAGCCTGACAGTGATTCCGAGTTGGGTACAGGCCCGGGCAGTGTTTCATTCTGTTGTGCATACGGTCGCTATGAGTTGGAACTGACTCAGTGGCACCTATCAACAGCATCAGTAAACTGTAGGTTTATAAACAAATGATGCCTGTGCTGGATACTTTATTATAGATCAATATACCCTGGACCAAACCTGTGAAGATTACAATCCAAGGGTAAATAGGAGTGGATGGTGTGTAAATGATGCTAGGACTCACTTCTGTGGTGTAGATGAGGCAAACGACCTAGCATCCCATGACTTAGTTAACTGCTCTAAGGCTGTGACTTACGTACGTATAACATGATAAGCTAGGACAATGGGAGTTTACTAAAAATATTACAAAACTATTACAAGCAACACTTCTGAGTTTTAAATGATTTCCAGAACTATATATATATCTTTAATGCTTTTAATACCAGTCTTCTGAAGGGCAGAAATTGAGTCCTTATTTTCGGGTCTGTATGAAAGGTATTAATAGCCAAATCTATCATCTGCTTCTCAGAGAAATAATTATCTGAGAATAGAAGCTCTAACTGATCAAACATGAATATGTCTGATAAGTATAATATGTACTAATATGCTGTATTCACATGCCCAAGAACTTTAGTTTTAAAAATACTAATAAATTTGCATATAATAATTGGCAAAAAATACCTCATAAAATTGTTGAGTCAGTAACTTTGATTTACACTTTTTAAAAAAAATCAGACTCTCCTTTTGTTTTAATCTTTCAGAATTTAGTTACTATGTGAAACATTTGTAGAAATTTAAGATAAATTATTAGAAATATGATATCCACTACTGAAAAATATGGTTATAAGATTACATGGCATTGTTAAAAGGTTAAATAATTTATGAATTATAAAGTTTGTATTTTACTAATCCCAGGAGAATTTCTGAGTATCAGATGGGCCAATTAAAGACCATGATAGCACCCTTTTTGTGTTTCTTTCAATAGCTAATGTTCTCTCTTCTGTCACTCTAAATTCAAACAACAGCTGTTCCAAACTGATAAGATTCCAGTGAGGCTGCCTTAATTGAGAAGTGCCTTGTCATTACCAGTGAATTAGAGAAACGTCACCCCTGTGTCATCCAACATAAATGACATTCAAATTCTGTTTCACTTCCGGGGCATTTTTTCCACTGACTTAAAAAATAAGTTAAATTCTCAGACACAGAGTCTAACCAGGGACATGTTGAAGTTAGAGAGGTTTCACCTCTTGGAGGAATGACAGAAAGGCTTAGCATAAAAGCATAAGATCTACTATACACTTCTTACATAACTAGCTGGACACTAAATATGTCCAGGAACTTGAGCTTTATAAATACACATTTTAGTGCCTAAATTGGTTTTATAGGAACCTTAACTGCTTGACTCAACTATAAGATTTGTATCTTCCTTCTAGATTCTATTTCAGTGTATTATAACTGTGATGAATGGGTCTGGAGCCTTAGCATTTGAATTTCTTTAACCTTTCTAATTATAAATTACATTCAGGAATTATAATTCATAATTCTAATTATGAATTACTTTAAGGAATGGTGTTTCTTAGGGTCAGATTCTTTTCCTTTGTAAAGTCTAGGTAATGGAAGTACAAATTTATATCCTAAAATAATATGAACAGGCTCTGTGTTTATTAAGGATGATTTAACTATGGCAGATTGTTGTTAACCTACTGACAGATATCTGTACTCTGGCACAGATTAGCGGGAGAGGAGGATTTCTGGGAAGTACATAGGTGAGAGGGGAGCACTGTGTCCTCTAACTGCCTGTGTTCAAATTCTGTGTCTGCCACTTACACATCTTGTGATCTAGATCAAGATATGTCTGGACTTCACCTATCTTGTGGGGCATTTCTGAGTATTTAAAGGGAAGAACAAATAAATAACTCTTTGCTGTTACCTGGTAAATGTCCCATATATGCTGGTTATCATGACACTAAATGGATTTAAGAGGAGAGCAGGGCAGCCAACAGAAGAGCCCAACCTTTGTGAAGCACATTACGCTCCTAGCGTGATTCAAAAGAATCCTGAGGCAGATTATAATTTAAAGACGCCTCAGGTTGACATACTGCTGGGAGAGTTTCAGAAACAAACACAAATTCTCCGGGATGAATTATAACCCATTTTAGGTCAGGATATATTCAGACTTAAAAAAATATAAAATAGCAGATGTCTTTTTTTTTTTTAATGTCAGTACAATTAAAAAAAATAAATTTTATTGAGGTATCCTTTACATAGAAAATATATACATATTTCAAATTTACAGTTCATTGTGTTCTGACAAATGTATATACGTGTGCTGCTAGCATCCAGGGATGTGGTGGTGCAGTGGGTAAAACACTCAGCTGCTAACCAAAAGGTCAGCGACTCAAACCCACCGGCTGCTCCATGAGTCCAAGATGTGGCCGTCTGCTTTTGTAGACGTTTACAGCCTGGGAAACCCAAGGGTTCTACCCTGTCCTGTATGGCCTCTATGAGCTGGAACTGGCTCAGCGGCAGTGGTTTCAGTCTCAGCTTGGTACCAACAACCAAAGCAAGGTGTAAAACATACTTATGTTCCTCAAAATTTCTGTCATGCTCCTTTGCAAATCACCTATGTAATTTCTTTCAGTAAAATATTTAAAACATTTTAGTTTTTAAAATATAAAGTTCACTTTTAAAGCAAGGATTTTGATTTTTTTGTTATTATTAACAGGAGCTTACCACAGAAAACAACGTATTTTGTTTCCTCTCTCAATAAAATTTCAATGTTTCAAACATATGCAGGTATGTGGCCTTTCTCTGTTGTGTGTATGTGTGTGTGTGTGTGTGTGTATCAGAGTGAGAGAGAGAGGTGAATACTTCATTTCATTAAATCTGATAATGATTGTAAGGTATGACTGTAGGAAACCCCAGCATTAAGCTAAGACCCCAGAACTATGCTTCTAATGTAAACTCAATAGACTAAAAGAAACACAGGAAAACTTGTATGTCTCTACTTTATCTGTGGCAGAGGGAGGGAAAGAGATCCGCCTGTGATGTAAAACAAAAGTAAGTATGCTCTCCTATTTGAGACCTGGTATGGGTCGAAATACTCCTATGAGAGTGTCAGAAACAAACACAAGTTCTCCAAGAAGAGTTGTACTCCATTTCGGGTCAGGGTACATTCAGATTAAAAGAATTCTTGAAATCAGTCAAATGTAATATAACTTGGCATTTTCTAGAAGTTAATTGATTGTGAGAAGTCATATGTAAGAGTATAAAATATATGCTGAATCTAAACTTGTATAGGATATCATGAGAACTCTAATCTAGGCTAATGTATTATTGTGCTATGTTAGTATTACTATTATTACCATGAAAAAAATGTAAATTAGTTTAAATCTATAAATATAAGACAATATTGGTCCATAAACACAAGAAAGATTCATCCTTCAAGTGCAGATGGGAGAAGAGGTTGTTCTACATGCTTTCTTGTGTTTTCTTTTAGAGCCAAACTTCTATACCTAGGCCATGGATTTCTGATTTGCTCATTTCTCTCAATAACACTGACTCTTTAGTACCAATCACCTCTAAAACCTGGTCCCCAGGAAATATAGGTCTTGTTGGTTGCTGTCGGTGGAGCACTGCATTAGAGACAAAATGACAAAACATCTAATTCATTCATCCAGCAATGTGGTATCTGTGCTGTTCTAGCTTCTAGATAATGCAGACTTAAAAAAAAAATCAAGCATTTGGGTTTGTATGTATTTATAACATTTTATTTCATGTGCTTTCTCCCTAGAGGTCACTGCGATTTCACCTTCACGAGGAAGCGTTCGAGGTGGCACCACACTGACAGTCAGGGGGCGATTCTTTGATCAAACCGACTCCCCAGTCAGAGTGCTGGTTGGAGGTATTTACTTATTTATTTTATATAAGGTTGCCGTGACTCAGAATTGACTCAGTGGCCATGGTTTTGTTTGTTTGGTTTTTTACTTTAAGAACAGCCCTTAACTATTCCTCAGCAATTTGTAGGGATGGTAATAATAATTTCTTCGTCAATTGAAATCTAAATACAGTGTTTTCATGCAGGCAATTTGGTCCTGAGGATTGATGCTTATCTTACTGAAATTTTGCCAAAATTTTCCTAAAATGTAAAGGTAATTTTTAAAGTAGAAATTTTTACTTTTTTTTTTTTTTAACAGCAATTTTAACTAGGCCAGTCCTTGCAGCCTTGTGTGTTTGGGACTTGGGCTCTCAATTTGGTATCAGAGGCATTGCATGGTAGCATGGAGGCTGCTAGCCACAAGTTCCCCACCAGCATAGGGCCACCCCTGCCCTCTATTAAATAAGCTATTCAGTGCCCTTCCTGAACTGTTCTTCCTTTTCAGTGGGCCAGCTACTGATGGGGTGATATGAAGTGACATTCTGAGACATCTCCCCACACTTGTCTTGTATACATTGCCTCTTTTGCATATCAGCAGTTGCTGATGCTACTGACCTTGGAAAGAGCATAAATTAACACGTTCTGTATCTGTAAGTACAGGAAAGGCCAGGTTCTTTGCTTTTGCATCCCTTGTGTGTGTCTAGTCTGGATCTGTTCAGAGGCTGGGAGCTCTCCAGCTCAAAGAGAGACGAGGGGTGAATGTGTGAGCGGGGAACTTCCCACTCAGTCACAATGATCTTCCGTGGCTTGATAGGCCGGAGTCTCTGGGCGGTGCAAACAGATAAGTGCTCAACTACTAATTCAGAGGTTGGCAATTCAAACCCACGTGGATGTGGATACTGCTTAGAAGACAGGTCCTTAGTAAAGGCACAGCTTTGAAAACCGTGTGGAGAAATTCTGTGCTGCACAAATGGAGTCACCATGGGTTGTAATTGGCTCAGTGGCAACTACACTGATAAGCAGAGGATAAAATAGCTGCCCCTGCAGCTGGACGTATGCTGTTTATTACACAGCACTCCTACTCTAATTATTGCTGCCTTTAAAGGCATCTGCCATGACCCAGCCAAAATGCTGACTCAGGAAGAGAAATAAATATAAAATAACTGCATCTAACATTTACACAAGCTGTATCTTTCCAACTCTCATGAATCTTTGCTTGCCACTTGCAAATACATTAAAGTCTGGACCATAAGATTTTTAAATGTGTGTAATAGGTTATTGTGAATCTGGTATTAAGTATTAAAACAAGAGACATAAAATATTTTTAACTTATATAATCCTGCATGCAGAGAATTATGCAATATAGCTTTTCTAAATGCATGGCTTTGTGACTCCTACAAAATGGTTGCATGGGGTATGCAAATGAGGTGTTTGTGGCCCACAAAGGAGATTGGACAACACTGCTAATAAGGCAAATAGTAAGGTACATGGAATCCTTTAGGGGTGGTATCATGCAAATAAGGTATATGGAACCCATAATGAGGGGATTGATGTTTTGCCATCCCGTTAGACTTAAAGGGGAGCCAATTGCAGAGCAGAGGGAGGACTTCATTACCACCAAGAAAGAAAAGCTAGGGGTGGAGCACCTCCTTTGGACCCAGGATCCCTGTGCTGAAAACTTTTTAGACCCAGGAGACAGAGAGAAGGCTGTAACACCAGACACAATGAGAGATTATGAGAAGCAGCAGCAGAGAAATGGTGGTGGCAAAGGCAGCAGAACTAGGAGACCTGCAGGCACAGTGGGCCTCCCTGCCCGCAGAGTGAGAAAGTGGAGCTATTTCAGGCCGAAGCCTTGCTGGAGGATTGGGTAACTCTGGGTACTTGTTGCTGGCAGAGATAGGCTTGCTGGCCCACAGATCTGTAGAGTTGAATTAGGATTGAGGCTTAGGGTGAGTGGGGTGCCTCTGGTCACTTATCAGTAAAACTAAAGAACTTTATAACACCTGCCCAAGCAGAGCAGAAGCTGGGCCAGGAGGCTGAGATACTGAGAGGCTGAGGGTCAGAGAGAGGTCTGGCTGTGAGTACAGCTGAAAAGCTGTCTTAATCTAAGAACTACATCCTGAGTCCTCTCTGATCGTCAGTTCTAACCTATTACCTCCCTATTAAACCCCATAACTGTGAGAATGGTTTCAAGTTCTGTGTGACCATTACAGTAAATTTTTGAACCTAGTAGAGAAGCATAGAGGGCTATGGGTGGCATGGCTGGTGTCAAAATTGTTTTTTTTTTAAAAAAAAAGGTTTGAGGGTGGAGGTATGTCTGACCTCTGCCTCGTAGAAATCAGATAATGATTTTGTCTCTTACCACTTATGAAGTTACGCAGGGAGGATTTCTGATGCACCTATGTCACCATTTTTACGAATGCATTTTATGTTTTGTGGCTGTGGTCCTTTTGACTATGACACAGCAGACACACAGAAGTAGCACAGCTCCTTGCTGTTATGTTTCATTGCTAGTAATGTGACAACCAGATCGAAGGTTTTGAATCTTTAACAATTCCTTGTAAATAATGATCTATTGATGTCTTTTTTCTTTAGTTTAGGGAAAATAGGCTAAATTAGTCTAATAGAGTATGTTTACTTTTCCAGTTCAGTTTTCTTGTATCCACACAGCATTCAAAATAATGAACTGTATTGTGGAAAGTTTATGTTTTCTAGCCCACTAAACAAAATTTGGCAAAGACACCTTTCTCCACTTCTCTTGTCCTCACTTTTTGTGGGTTGTGATTGCCATTTCAGTAAATACTGCTGGGTGAAGAACTGTGAGGGATACATAAAGCATGTATCCTTCTCTCAAGTTGGCTTGGGCTTAGGTGTAGGTTATTATTGCTGTCTTTTAGATATACTTCTGTTTTGGATCTGTTTTACCTGTGGAAATGCCATTTAAAAGTTGTTAGCCCATTTGTTCTAATTTGAACAAATTGGATTAAATCATGATTTTTCTTACCTAAGAAAATTGGGAAATTTTAAAATCAGTGCTTTCAGTCAGCAATTTCTCTTCAAGAAATGAAATATAAAGTCTGACTTTGGACCCAAGAGTGAAATATTTTATAATGACATCATATTATCAGTTGAAACGAGAAAGAGAAAAATGGCTCGTCAGAAATTGTGGAATTTTCTATTTCATACTTGTGGTTACTTGGCCAGGAAAATGTTGCCGTGTGGAAGTATGATTGTAAGTAACACATTTTAATAGAGATTTTGAAAAAAGAGACGCCTCTCGGTGTCCAGCTTTGTTCCCATCCAACAAGCATCTCCAGACAGGCTGACGGGGTTTGCATCCTGAAGCCGCGGTGGTAACAGCTCTCCATCTTATTTCTCAATAGGTCAGACTTGTGATATTTTGAATGTCACAGAAAATAATATATATTGCAAGACACCACCCAGACCTCGTCTTCCGAGAACTGTATATCCAGGTAGGTTCCAAGAGAGAAGAGTCATTTCTTCATTTTCATGAGATTAGCATTAGTTAAAAAAAAAAGAAAAAGATGTTATTTCAGCTTTTTTTATTTTAAGAAAAGAATTATGATAGTTTTTTCCTCTCATTTTCTGGATTGGGGAATATTTGTATTAAAATAGCTGAAACAAGGCTGCATCAATGGAGATAAACCTAGAATTCCCTGGACACCATGCTGAAGACATTCTGTCTCTATTGATAAATATATGATGCTACTTTTATTTTAAATTATATGATGATTAATAAACATCAATATGGGCTATAGGAAGATTATAAAAATGCATTTCACTGTTTTAGTCAAAAATAGACAAGGTTAAATCCTTACTTGTCTGGAATGATTTAGGGGTGAAAACAAGGGATAAGAGAAATATAACTTAAAATTCTTTCTAGACTTTGTGTTACCAAGTGAAAGTGCAGCTGATCGCCTTGACATCTGCAGTGATATGGCGAAAATGCCATCTATATGTTTGACTGTGGTGTGTATCTCAAATCTTATGCGTACAGTGAACTCCTGACCTTTTAAAACAAACAAGCAAAAACTCAAAACTCAGTTCATCTTATTTCAACTTTTATTGTAAAATGTAGACAATGTTTACTGAAGCAACAGAGTGGCACACGAAATAAAGAATACTAATCATAAGTACGTTGCTTTGCTAAAAAACTATGTGAGGCCAAAAGATCAACAATCACTCTAAAGATGAAAAGATAAGGGTACAGACGAACTACAGTATTGGCAATGAAACAACCAGAATGCAATTAAGGATAATGTTGACACACAGGGAATAAAGTAAATAATTACTGAATAATTTGCATATAAATTATCAAATAGGAAACTTACTCTGTGAACTGTCACCAAAAACACAGTAAAATATTATTTAAAAAATTTTAAAGAACTTTAAAAAGGTGTAACATTACTGACATTCAGTCCTCGCAGAAAGGTGGGGGAAGGGTCAGGACAGAAATGCATCATTCCTCTTTCCCCTAGAGAAAGGAAGGCCCAGACCAGCTATAGGACTAGACCACCAGGAGAACAGTCTCCCCTCTTTCCTATTACCTTTTCAAGTCCTGCAAACGCCCACTCTAATCTCTTCTTTAATGGAGAAGAAATAGTTAAAATTCTTGAGACTTGTCCAATCTGAAGAACTGTGATGTTGATTGGTATTAGAAGCAAAATAATTATTTATGTCTTTCTCAAACTTCCTCGTTTTGAATGGTATTTGGGTAAAAATGGTCTGTTTAAGAATAATGCAGTTGTGAAAGGTTTAAATACTGCAACTTATTCTTGAAGCAAACTCAACTGAAGATGAATAAATGTTGTACTCAGACAAGCTTAAAGCTGCTAGAGGAAGGCAGGCAAAGGGGATGTGGGAGGGGAAGGTGACTCCTTTCTGGTTAGACCAAAAAGGCAACCACAGGGTGTATACTGGCAAATATAAGTGCAAGATTAATGAAAATACTTTTTTCTATGATTCTGCCCAAGAAGGAGATAAAATCCTAAAGCGCAGTGATTTTTTTTTTTTTGTAAGAGAAGAAGAAAGAAAGCTACTAGCAGAAGCCTTAAAGCCAACAGTGGCAGCTCTTTGGTTAGCTGTAAGCTATTAATGGAGTACCTTTTGTTAAAGTAATCAAGCCATAAGTTTTGTAATAAAATAGTCTGAAATTTGAAGTGTTGAGATTTAACTGTAAAAAGCAACAACAGTTATAGATAATAATTACTGTCATGCTGTGATGGCTTGTATGTTATTGTGATCCCAGAAGTTATGCCACTGGTACTTCAACTACCAGCAGTGTCACTTATGATGGACAGGTGTCAGTGGAGGTTCTAGAGTAAGACACGCTAGGAAGAAAATCCAGCAATTCACTTCTGGAAAAGCTGGCCAGTGAAAATCTTATGCATAGCAGGGGAACATTGTTTGATACAGTGCCAGAAGATGAGCCCTTAAGTTTGTAAAGCCCTCAAAATACTACTGGTAAAAAACTGTCTCGTCAATGTAGAGCTGACCTTAGTAACATGGATGGAGTCAAGCTTTCGGGACCTTCATTTGCTGATGTGGCGTGATTTCAAATGAAAAGAAACAGCTGAAAACATCTATCCATAATTGGAGCATGAATTGTGCAAGTGTGAATCTCGTAAAATTAGAAGTCATCAGAAATGAAATGGAACGAATAAAGACTGATATCCTGTACCTTAGGAAGCTGAAATGGACTAGCACGGGCCATTGTGAATTGGACAATCATATAGTCTACTATGCTGGGAATGACAGTTGAAAAGGAATGGCATCACATTCGTTGTCAAAAAGAGCATTTCAAGGTGTATTCTGAAGCACAGTGCTGTCAGTGATAGGATAATTTCCATACACCTTCAAGGAAGACCAGTTAACACAACTACTATTCAAATTCATGTCCTAACCACTAATGCAAACTTGACTCAATGACTGTGTTTTGGGGGTTTACTAATTAATGCAAAAGGTGAGGAAACTGAAGTTTGTTGTTTTTTTTCTTTTACCAAGTTTTGCAGTTGAAATGGATCCAGCATGCACTTGAGATACATTGATAATTACTGGTGATTGGAATATGAAAGTTGAAAACAAGAAGAATTGATAGTTGAAAAATGTGGCTTCAGTAATAAAAATGATACCAGAGATAGCCTGACAGAATTTCACAAGACAAACTACTTCATTGCAAATACCTTATTTTCAGCAACATAAACTGTGACTATACACGTGGACCTTGCTGGAGTATACAGAAATGAAATTAACTACATCTCTGGAAAAGGATGATGGAGCTCACTATTATCAGTCAGAACTAAGCCAGGGACCAACTACAGAGCAAACCATCAATTGCTCATGTGCAAGTTCAAGTTGAAGCTGAAGAAAGTTAGAACAAATCCATGAGAGTCAAAATACGACCTTGAGTACATTGCACCTAAATTTACAGACCATCTCAAGACTAGATTTGACACACTGAACACTAAAGACTGAAGACCGGACAAGTTGTGGCATGATGTCAAGGATATGATACATGAGAGAAGTAAAAACTCACCAAAAAGACAAGAAATTAAACATATAGTGTGTGTCAGAAGGACTTGGAAGCATGCTTCTGAACATAGAGTAACTGAAGTGAAAGAAAGAAATGAACACGTGAAAGAGCTGAGTAGGAAGTTTCAAAGGGTGGGTTGAGAAGACAGAAGTGTTATTATGAATGTGCAAAGACCAAGAGTTAGAAAACCAGAAGAGAAGAGCATACTTAGTGTTTCTCAAGCTGAAAGAACTAAAGAAAAAAAAAAATTAACTACTGAGTTGTCATATTGAAGGATTCTGTGGGGGTATATTGAACAATGCAGGAAAAATCAAAAAGAAGTGGAAAGAGTACACAGTCACTGTAGTGAAAGGAATTAGTTGATGTTCAGAAGACCTTCATTTCAGAAGGTAGCCTGTAACTAAGAGCTGACAGTGTTGAAGGAAGTGTCCAAGCTGCTCTGAAGAGAACGGCAAAAAAAAAAAAAGGCTCCAGAAATCGATAGACTATCAATTGAGATGTTTCAACAGACAGTTCCAGCACTGAGTGTGCTCATTCTTCTATGTAAACAAACTTGAAAGCTGCCTGAAGTGAAAGAGTTCTGTATTTGTGCCCATTCCAAAGAGTATCCAACAAAATATAGAAATTATCGAACAACAGCAATATTACACACAAGGAAAATTTTGTTGAAGATCATTCAAAAGTGATTGCAGCAGTACATCAATAGAGAACTGCCAGATGCTCGAGCCAGATTTAGAAGACATGGAACAAGAGATGACCACTGCTGATGTCAGATGAAGTTTAGCTGAGGCAGAGAACACAAGTAAGGTGTTTACTTGTGTTTTATTGACTATGCAAAGGCTTTTGACCATGTGGATTATAATAAATTGTGAATAACATTACAAAGGATGGGAATCCCAAAACAGTCAGTCACACTCATGAGGAACCTGTACATAGATGCAGAGGCAGTTTTTTTTAACAGAACAAGGGGTTAGCGAGTGGTTTAAAATCAGCAAAGGCGTGCATCAGGGTTGTGTCTTTACCCCATGTGTTTGCAATATTTATGCAGAACAAATAATCAGAAAATCTGACCTATGTGAAGATTAGAGAAAGACACATTAACAACCTTCAATTCGCAGATGAAACAACTTTGCTGAAGGTGATGAAGACCTGACACACTTGTTCTTGAAGATCAAAAACCACAGCCTGCAGTGTGAATTACACCTCTGCATAAAGAAAGCAGAAATTCTCACAACTGGATCAATAGCTGTAGCATGATAAATAGAGACAATGTTGAAGTTGTGAAGGATTTCATTTTACTTTGGCTCACAATCAATGTCCACAGAGCAGTATTTGAGAAATCAGACCATTCATTTTATTGGGCAAATCTGTGGCAAAAAGACCTGTTTAAATTGTTCCAAAGCAAAAAGGCCACCTTGAGGAATAAGGTGTACCTGACCCAAACCATTGTATTTTTGGTCACCTTATAGGATGCAGAAGCTGGTCAATGAATAAGGAACACGTGGGAAAAGTTGACAACTTTGAATTATAATGTTAGTAAATAACATTAAATATATCAGGGACTGCCAAACAAAACCAACTAATCTGTATTTGAAGAGGTGCAGCCAGAATGCTCTGTAGACACAAGGATGGCAAGACTTTGTCTCTCTTACCTTGGAGATGTTTGCAGGAGGGATGAGTCATTGGAGAAGGACAACTTGTTTGGTAGAGGGTCAGTGAAGAGGAAGAAGACCCTCAGTGAGCTGTACTGCAATAGTGGCTGCAGCAATGGGCTCAACAAAGGTGGTGGGGAGGGGGCAGGCCTTGTATATAATGTCACCGTGAGTCAGAGTAGACTCCATGGTACCTAAAACCGACAGCACAACAGCAGCGATTATATGATTGTCATCGTAAGGAAAGTGATTTCCACGTGCTTTTTTTCTTACACCAAATATTATGTCTAATCCTCACAACAACTGTGCAAGTGCTACTAAAACCCCAAAGAACAAACTCACTGCTGTTGAGTTAATTATAACTCAATATTTAATGATGACCTTACAGGACAGAGTAGAACTGTCCTGTAACATTTCCAAGGCTGTAAATTGTCACAGAAGCTGATAGTCACGTCTGTCTTCTGCTAGACCACTGGTGGTTTCCGAATGCTGGGCTTTATGTTCTCAGCTGAGCAGTTTAACCACTGTCACCAGGGATCCTTGCAAATAGTATTCTTGTTTCTATTTCATGTATCAGGAACTCAAAGCTTGGAGAAGTGAAGTAATAATAAATTGTAGGCTGCCCTAAAAGCATTCTGCCCTCCAGGTACAGGTACATGTCAGGGTATGTGTGACTGATTTCTTTACACACATTGTCTAACAGTGTGAACTGAAATAGAATATCCTTAACCACAACACCAGCGGGAAACCCCTGAGACACCATGCAGTTATTTTGATAAAACGCCTCTTTCTTTTCAGGTGGGAGAGGCCTAAAACTGGAAGTATGGAACAATAGCCGGCCTGTACATCTTGAAGAGATTCTTAAATACAGTGAAAACACACCGGGATACATGGGTGCCAGCTGGGTGGATTCAGCTTCCTATTCTTGGCCTGTGGATCAAGACACATTTGTTGCGCGACTTAGTGGATTTCTGGTGCCTCCAGATTCCGATGTTTACAGGGTTTACATCAAAGGGGATGACCGTTACGCTATTTATTTCAGTCAGACTGGACTTCCAGATGATAAGGTAGGAATGCCAGAGACTATTATTTGATATTATAAAAATATGATATTTTTCATATGTATCAGATACAATTTTGTATGGTTAGGTTATTGACTATTTTAATATATGTGGTAAGAACTATAAAGTTGTCATAGAAAACCCATGGCCTAAAATAAAATGCTTTCCCATGTTGTAATTTTCTCTGTTAAGGGAAAACCACGTACACTTCTTTTAAAATTGAAATTCGTTTTCATTATAAAAGAATTATTATCACAAAGTAGGTAATTTGGAAAAGAGTAAAAACAATCTCACTATTAAATCTTGAGAATAATGAGTAGAAGCTCTTACATAAATGAGGTCATACATAGAATCCCTTGTCAACGTCTCTCACTTGTTAGTATTAAATCTTTTATGTAATCACAATTTCTAATGACTGAATGTTCTATCATTGAGTAGTTTTACTAAGCTAGAAAACCACTTCCCTACAGATTCATCAGTTTTTAACATATTTTCTCATGTTTATGACCACAAGTTAAACTCTGAGAACGTCTGTGTTTATTTTTTCTGCATTTGGAAGTATTTCCTTGCAAGTTTACAAATGTGAAATAGATCAAAAGAACATTTTTATGACCCAATTTACACGACAAGATTACTTCCCAAATTGATTACACAAGTTTCAATTACTACCTGTACCGTATGAATTTCCTTGCTACCGTAGCTTCTCAGCATGTCTGCTCTAAAGGTGTATGGTTATTCTTAGCAGAAAGCCCGAAGTCCTCGTATTCTAGTATGCAGACCCACTGAGCTCGCCTCTATATCCTCTCTGGTGTATGTTTACGTGGCCTAATTTTGAAGAAATTTTTCAAAGTTCTTTTAAAATAGAAGAATATTTTCTTTATGCATAACAACCTGTCTCATATTTGAAAAACAAAACACAACCAAGCCCACTGCTTTAGAGTCAATTCCAACTCAGGAAGACCCCATGTGTTACCACGTAGAACTGCTCGTTGGGATTTTCTTGGCTGGGAGCTTTTTATTTTATTTTATTTTGCTGTACCACTGAGTGGGTTCGTATCACCAGCTTTTAGGTTAGTGTTCAAATGCAAACCGTTTGCACTGCCCAGGACCCTTTCCCCCGTGTGTGTGTGTCTGTGTGTGTCTGTGTATCTGTGTGTGTGTGTTTCTCCTTTTTTAATCACAATTCTAATTGTGGAAAAGCTATGATCATTGTGGTGTGTTTGATATAATGGTCTTGTAACATCAAGGATAGAAGAAAGGAATTGAGCTTTCATAGTTTAAAAAAACTCCATTTCATCATTTCATTATGGATAACAGATCAATCCTAGAAGAAAAATAAGGAATACCAGTTTTACATTTTTCTGTCTGTAAAAATACTAAGACTGAGAAATGATAGCCACAGGAATACAATGATGATATTTAAAATATTTATTAGTAAATTCTCTGCGTCTCTTGGATAAGGTGAAGATTGCATATCATTCTGCACATGCCAACAGTTATTTTTCCAGTCCAACACAAAGATCAGATGAGCTTCATCTGGAGAAAGGAAAAGAGTAAGTTTATTTTTCTTTTCTTTAAATTATCATGTAATGTTTAAAACCTGTATGTTTATTGGGAATTTATCAACCTGTCTGTTTTTACTATTAAAAGTAGTATTACCTTATTGTTTTGATTTATAATTGTTTATTCTCTAAAATTTTATTAAATACTGCCATTTAGCTAATCGGGAGGCTTTGAAACCTAGATTATCCCTGTTGCAGAAATCATAATTTTGTGAAATCTACTTCACCCTGTTCTTCCACATTTTCTAGGATCTTTTAGTCAGTCCAGCCAGCTAACTTCTGTAAATGTTAGCTCTTAAACATTGGGAGAGAAAAATCACAGGACCACATGAACTGGCACCTCTGCTAACAAACACATGTTTATTACTTACTGATTTATTCTAGGCTTTGCTAGTACTAGAAATTTAATACAAACGATATTAAAATGCACTCCCTGCCCTAAAGAAGCTCATCATTTAGTGCTAAAAAGTTCAGTTACAGAGAGCAAATGAGGATATGGTCTAAACAGCAAATAATCCTGTTTTAAGACTCATTCAGAATCCAGGAGCATCTGAGACATGGTGCACTCAGAAGGCTAACATAGATGGAAAACATCAAGGATGCGTTGAGATGGTCTTCCATCTGTTACTTGTGTCTGTTGGCTTTTGCTGTGTAACAAATAACTCCAAACTTTAGTGAGTTTTGAATTATGTGAGAAACAATTTAGAGGATCTTCGAGCATCTCCCAGCTGAGCTCTCCAGAGGTGGGAGTAATGATGACTTTAATGGGGTTCAGGCAGGGTAGCAGGGGTCTTGCATTCACCTGTAGCAGTTGGTAAATGAACACTTTATGCTGGGCCACCAGTTGTATGATGTGCAAAGGTGTCTCAGCAATCAAGAATTCTAAACATATTGTCTGAAACCTGTCCAGCTGGTTCTAGGGTTATTGTCAAGCTAATTAGTAATGGTTTCTTGAGGCAATGTCTCATTGTCCAAGTTACAGATAGAGCCAAAATTTAAGGTGCGTGATGATAGGAACTTTCAACTTTGACAGAACCAACTGCTCCCTTACAAACTGTGTGTGTTTAAGTATGCCTGTTACTTTCTTTTATGCATGTGGTATCTCACCTCTGTGAATCATCTGAGTTGCTTGCCAGTGAGTTAATTTTATAATCTGCAGAGTTATTTTATTTTAAGCTCCCTAGGGATAGGAATAGTAACCTCACTGAGTATTTATTGACTAACCTGCATGAACTGATCATGGCTGAGAATAACCCTACTGATACAGATGTCTTACAGAATTACTACTGTGCTAGCAAACTCCTCTGAATCCTTTAATATTTTAATATTTAAAAGCAGTGGTACTAAAATATGAATTATGTAACAGGGAGGTTTTTAAACATAATGTTGAAATTTTGTTCATTGAAGAAAAAAATGTGATGGCAAATGTTCTGAAAAATTGTTTTCATTAGTTATTCTTGTTTCCAGATATTACATTGAAATCCTGCTGCAGGAGTACAGATTAAGTGCTTTTGTTGATGTTGGGCTGTACCAGTCCAGAAATGTCTACACTGAGCAACAAACTGGAGATGCAGTAAATGAAGAACAAGTTATCAAATCCCAGTCAACAGTGATTCAGGAAGTACAGGTTTGTTATGATTATGAATCTACTTTTTTAAATTGTGTTTTAAGTGAAGGTTAACAGTTCAAGTCAGTTTCTCATACAAAAACTTACACACATTTGGTTACATAACCCTAGCTGCTCTCCCTACACTATGACAACACACTCGTCTGTTCCACCTCTGATTTCCTGTATCCATCCAACCAGCTCCTAGCCCCTTCTTTCTTTTCATCTTGCCTCCAAGCTGGAGTTGCCCAGTTAGCCTCTTGTATCTATGTAACCCAAAAAGCACTCTATTCACTAGTATTAGGCCAGTAGAATCTTTCAGAAGTTGTCTTCTGAAATGGTTTCAATTCTGGGATAACAGGGAGTTTCAGGATCATGTCTTCTAGGGCCTTTCCAGTATGTAAAACCATCAAGTCTGGTCTTTTTATTGGAGTTACAGTTTTGTACCCCATGTTTCTCCTGCTCCATCAGGGACTCCCTGTAAAGGGGAGTCACTGGTGGTAGCCAGGCACCATCTAGTTCTTCCAGTCTCATGTTTGTGTTGTCTTTCACTTGTGGGGCCCTTTCTCTGTCCTTGGTCTCATATTTTCCTTATGTTTTTGATGTTCTTTGTTAGGACCTGACTTTATTCAAAGTAAATGTCCAAAGAGAGGAGATCTTTCTGGTTATTAGTTTTATTAGGTAAGATGTGTTTTGAGGGGAAAGCAGTCATGGACTACTATAAAACTATGACCTAGAATACCTGTCTTTAAAGTAAAGAGGCCATTACTTGGCACGTCTTTCTAAGTTTTTAAGCATTTTTAAAGATCATTTTATCATTTTCAGTAAAGAACAATAAAGAAACATCAGATAGCTGAACTGTGATGCTTTTAACATTTTTTGACATGGAAAAATATATTTTTTTAATTGGAAAACAGGTTATAACATTAGAAAACTGGGAAACAACTAATGCAACTAATGAAGTTCAGAAGATCACAGTAACCAGCCCTTGTATGAAAGATAATTCGTGTTCACTTTACCAGTACAGGTTAACCTATAACATGGAAAAAACTGGTAAGTTGAAGATAATAAGAGAGATTCTTATTTCTCTCCATGTGTGGATATCATGTAAAAAAAAAAAAGTGTTTACTGTAGTCAAGTTCTACTGTACAGCCAAGCCAAGTGCCGTCGAGTCGGATCTGACTGTATAGAAAATATAATTTTAATGTATGCTAGGAGAAAGAGCAGAAAAACAGAAGAACATGTTTTCTACTTTTAGTAGACGAGGACAGAAAATGGCATCAGTATAAACAGCTTTCTGTTACATACACTCATTGTCTTCTATAGGTGTAATAAATATGTGTAAATGCGTGTAGGATTTTAAATAGTTGTGATTCATAGGTATAAGTTAAGGTAAGCCAAAAAATGGAAGGTAAATTCATCATGACAGAAGACTGACATGTCTTTCAGTTTTTCAAATTAAGTGACACACTGATACACAAATTCATAAATTAATAAATAACTTTGTATCTCTGTATTTTGTAACAAATCTTAGAGAAAAAAAATTTATTTTTGTTAATTGTTTTAATCAGACAATATTGATGAATGCTTATGGTTACTCTAAAACCTTACATGGGTATGAGAACATTAGAACAGTAAAATATGATTGCTGCCCTCAAAAACATCACAATCCAATTTCTGTACACCAACAAAGAGAACTTTGAAGAGGAAATCAAGAAAACAATACCATATCATAGCCCTTGAAAAGATAAAATGTTTAGAAATAAATCTAACCTAGGACATAAAAGACCTATACAATGAAACTATGAAACAGTACTGTCACAAAGCAAGAGAGACCTACATAAATGGAAAAACATACCGTAATCATGAATAGGAAGAATCAACATTTTGAAAATGTCAGTTCTTCTCAAAGTGATCTGCAGATATAATGCAATCCTGATTCAAATGCCAATATCATTCTTTAACAAAATGGAAAACTAGTCAGCAATTTTATATGGTAAAGAAGGAGGCCCAGGTAAGCAAAGCATTACTGAAGAAGAACAAAGTAGGAGGCCTCAAAGTGCCTGATATCAGAACCTACTCTACAGACATGGTACTCAAGACAACCTGTCACTGATACAACAGACTCATAGAGCAATGGAACAGAATCAGGAACCCAAATGCAACTCCATTGCTCTGTGAATAGCTAATCCTTGACAAAAGACTGAAGTCCATTAAATTGGAAAAAGACAGTCTTTTTAACATATGATACTGGCAAAGCTGGATGTCCATCCATCAAAAGAAAGAAAGAAAGAAACAGGACCCATATTTTACACCATACATAAAAACTCAAAATGGATCAGAAACTAAAACATAAAACCAAAAGCTATAGATATTGTGGAAGAGAAAATAGGCACATTAGGAATCCTAATACATGACATAAATAGAATCCAAACCATAACTAATATCACTCAAACACCAGAAGATAAACTAGATAATTTGGAGCTCCTAAAATTAAATGCTTATGCTCATCAAAAGGCTTCACCAAAAAGGAAAGAGAGAACCTGCAGACTGGGAAAAAAATTTAAGCCGTGACAAATGCCACAAGAGCCTAATCTCTAAAATCTATAGGATACTTGAACACCTCAACAACCGAAAGATGAATAATCCATTTAAAGAACAGGCAAGGATGCGCACAGGCATTTCACCAAATAAGACATTCAGATGGCTAACAGACACTTGAAGAAGTTCTTGAGATGATTAGCTATTAACACCACTGTGATTGAGTCAATTGTGATTCGCAGTGACCCTGTAGACAGGGTAGAACTTCCTCATGGAGTTTCCAAGGAGTACCCGGCAGGTTTGAACTGCCAGCCTTCTGGTTGGCAGCCACAGAACTTAGACACTATGCCACCAGTGTTTCCATTTAGAGAAATGCAACTGGGTGTGCATGTTTATTCATGTCAACTACAATGCGATACCATCTGCCTTAGTTATCTAGGGCTGCTGTAATGCCGAAACACCACAAATGAATGGCTTCAACAAACAGACATTTATTTTCTCATGGTCTTGTAGTCTAGAAGTTCAAATTAAGGGTGTCAGCTCCAAGGGAAGGCTTTCACTCTCTGTCAGTTTTGAAGAAAGGTTCTTGGTCAGCACAGCTTGACTGAGGCAAAGTCATAGAAGCTTCCGCTGGACTAGAAGGTTCTCTTCACAGAAACTCATGTTTGGAAGATGCACTTTACTGCTGGTGCTGTTTTCTTGGTGCTATAAGGTCATCACATCTCTCTGCTCACTTCTCACTTTTGTATCTCAGAGGAGATTGACTTAAAACATAATCTAATCTTGTAGATTGAGTTCTGCCTCATTAACATAAAAGCCACTAATTCTATCTCATCAACATCATAGAGATATGATTTACAACACATAGGAAATCAAATGACAAAATGGTAGACATACAATACATTTGGCTAAGCCAAATTGATACACATATTTTTGGGAGACACAGTTCAATTCATGGCACCATCTTGCCCCTACTAATCAAAAAAACAACACATGTTGGAGAGGTTGTGGGGAGATTGAAAGTCTTACATACTGCTGGTGGGAATGTAAAATGATACAACCACTGTGGAAAATGATATGGTGCCTCACTGAAGAGCTAGAAATAGAAATACCATAAAATCCAACAATCTTAGTGTTCATGGTGTATATTACAGAAAGAAGAGCAATCACATGAATAAACATGCACACCCATGTTCACTGCAGCATTATTCATAATAGCAAAATGATAGAAACAACCTACATGCTTATCGATGGACGAGTGGATAAACTATGGTATATATATACAATTAAATACTATGCAGTGATAAAGAACAATGATGAATCCATGAAATATCTCACAACATCAGAGAATCTGGAGGACCTTATGTTGTATGAAATAAATCAATCACGAAAGGACAAATGTTGTGTGAAGCTACTATTTTAAAAACTCAAGAAAAGGCTTACACACAGGAGAAAACAGTCTTTGGTGGTTATGAGTGAGGAGAGGGATGGGGCAAAGAATCACTAACTGGATAGTAGACAAATATTGATTTTGTTGAAGGGGAAGACAACACACAATATATGGGAAGTCAGCACAACTTGGGCAAGGTGAAGTCATAGACTCTTCTTAGATGTATCCAAACACCTTGAGAAATTGAGTTCCTGGGGCTAAGGGCTGGGGGCTATGGTCTTGGGGAACATCTAAGTTAATAGGCATAGCATAATTCATAATGAAAATGTTCTACATCCTACTTTGGAGAGTATCATCTGGGATCTTAAAAGCTTGTGAACAGCCATCTGAAATATATCTCTTGGTGTCATTTAGTCTGGAACAATGAAGAATGCAGAAACCCAAAGACACAAGATAAATACTAGTCCAAAGAACTAATGGACTACAGCCTCCAGGAGCTTGAGCCCAGAACAACTGGAAGATGTCCTGCTGCCACCACCTGTGGTTCTGGCGGGAATCACAATAGAGGGTCCGAAAACAGCAAGAGAAAAATGTAAAGAAAAAATTCACATTCACAAAACAAGACCAGACCTACTTGTCTGACAGAGACTGGGGGAACTCTGATGTGATAGCCCTCAGACAACTGCCAACTCGGGACCGAAGCCACTCAGAACTGAAATCTACCTTTCACCAAATGTGACAGGGGGTCTATAAAACATACAATAACACATGTCAGGAATGTGCTTCCTACTTAAATCAACTATATGAGACTAAACAGACAACACTTGTCCAAAAGCAAACAGAAGAAGGCAGGAAAGGACGAGAAAACTGAACCAGTGGACACAGGAAACTCAGGGTGGAAAAGAGGAGAGTGCTGATGCATTGTCAGAATTGCAACCAGTGCCACAGAGCATTTGTGTACAAGTTTTTGAAAGAGAAGCTGATTTGCAGTGTAAACTTTCACTTGAAGCACAACAAAGTTTAAAAAAAAAATCACAATCCAATTATGGTGACAGTATTATTGTTACAATTTCAGAACATTTAATTCAGTGATAATTTATATGGTAGGGACTATGGGTGTTTTAAAAATTCAATGTGAGACATCAGTGTAGGCTGCAGTAGTCCAGAAAGATTTCAACTGTTTTTTGCTTTGTTTTAATTCCTCCAAAAGTTTTGCTACCGGCTGATGCTTCCGACTTCATATTGCAATCAGCCCTAAATGACCTCTGGTCTATAAGACCAGATAGAGTGAAAGTGATAAGGACACAAAACCCTGAGAGCTATACTTACCGAATAACCTTTATATCAACTAGAGGTAAGCTTGTGTGTCATTTTACACTTCTATAATGTTGAATGTAGAAACCCAGTATATAGCCTGTGTAACTTCACTGAAAAAGGGTAAAGTTTCATCAAACGGCAGGAGAAAAGAGTTGTATTCCTGTTCTTGACACTTTTGGAAGAAATAGAAATTGTTTTTTCCTGTGGTAATTTACAGTTTAGTTGTCTTCTAATGAATGTACACCTCCGGTGCATACGAATCGCACTGTCTGCACTACAGATGCCTTAGCAATGTGATAACCAACTGTATAAACTAGCAAAAATTAATCCTGGAAACAAAATTTACATAAATTAGCATTGTCCAGGCTAAATCTTACCTGATGAAAGTATTCTGTGATTACATTTACATGGGAAATGCTGCTACCTGGCTGCATACGTGTATGCCCTGAAGATTGACAGAGCTCATTAGACTGTTACTGCAAAAAATAAAAATTCACTTGCATTTAATGCAACATTTTCCAAATTTATTTGACATCTCTATCCCCCCTTTTGTTTTTCAAGTTGTAGATATTAACTTCCTTTTAAATTAATGTTTTACTCAAGATTTGGAAATACTAGGATAGACGTTCTGGTTTAAACTATATTTAGAATATTTGGCATATCTAGCTTGTGAAATAGTTCCTTGAATGTGTTTTATTTGCTTGTTTGTTTGTTTTCAGTTTTCTTTGGGCAGTCATTATTTTCTGATTCATTTGTGTAAAATGTTTCTTTGATGTTTACATCTGGTTTTATGAAGTTGTTTATTTGGTTGTGGAGTGGAGGGTGAAGATTTTGTTTAACTTGAAGTTTCTAAATTTTTCCAAAAGCTAGATTGTGAAAATACTGTCAGTGAAGATATGATCATCCTCATTCTCCCAGCAAAATGTTTATAGATCAGAGAGAGATTCTTAAGGCTTCAGCAGAGGCCTTAGGAAATGTGGTACAAAATCAGAACTGGGTAAACACAGTGACCTTGCCCAACAAAGATAAATCCCCATTGTTGTTGAGTCAACTGTGATTCATAGTGTAATTCTACTGGTAAAGCATCCTTCTATAAGAGGAGAAACATCTGAGAGCAAAACTTGATTGCTCTCCAAGTGCCATTGTCTAAATTAGCCTCACAGGCCTTAGGTGGTTTCCTGGAATTCAGCTTTGGGCTTATTGGTGTGGGAAGAAGAGAGCAATGTCCCACTAAGGTAATGGCTGCTGGCACAAAAAAAAGAGAGAGAGAATTTTTAAATCTTTACTGCCTGTTGACCTTTACCTCATGACCACAATACATCCTTCAGCTTATTTCCCAATACTACCTTTGTAAAGTGGAAACTGTGTTGGCTGTAGTGGTTAAGTGCTATATCTGCTAACCAGAAAACATGGATGAAAACGAAACTTTAAATGAATAGTGTTTTGCTTGCTATTTTGGTATTTCTGCCATGGCTAAATCTGCTCAAACTTTTTTGTGATATAAAACTTGAAATAAAGCCAATTTGACTAGCTTTGAGTGTCTGTTTGTAGATATACTGGTATTTTATTCATTACCATTCTAAAATTTTTACTGTTTTTCATTGCAGGAGACTTTGATCTTCTTGGTTATGAAGTATTTGGAGGGAATAATATCACACTGGATATTACAGAACTAACCAAGGGAAAACCTAGTTTAGAAACATTCACACTGAGTTGGGATGGGATTGCTTCTAAGCCTCTTACCCCAAGGTCATCAGAAGCTGAAGTATGTTCTTAGCATGTTTCATGAATTTGGTCTGCGTTCTCTCACAGCATTCATGGGCTACTTGTAGACAGGCTGGAAAGAGACGTTTCTTTAAAAAATCACTACAAATTATTCACCGCAATTTAGATGTCGTGTATACTTTTGGCTGCAGGGGGACCCACAGACACTCTAGTGCAAGGACTTGTTATTTCTAGAAGAAGGATCTTGAAGCCTTTAAGTTCTCCTTCTTCTGTTTAAAGACTCTGTGGCCCTCTGTTCATCCCAACATGGTTTATTCAAATTTTTGTCCCCTGTAAAAGAGAAATCAGCAGTTCCTTGAGAGATGTAATATACTAAAAGCTTAACTGTAAAGCATTGCTTAGTTTAAATCTCTAGTTAAATGTTCATAGCTATTGGTGTCAACCGTATATGAATATTGTCTAAAGAGTAATAAAACCTTTCCTACTTGGTGTGCTGGGTAGGAGCCAACTCACAGCATGTAGAAAAGGGAGGAAAGACAGCAAGAACAAAGGGAGGGAAAGGGGAGTTCATACATCCATGCCAACAGAATCGAAGGAGTCTTCTTCTGGGGCAGCTGATCATAGAGAAAGAATGTTTACTTGTGAGTTAGTGCATTTTGTGTACTACCTTTCTGATGAATATAATATTTGCTTGATGGTTAAAGATCTTGCATTTTTTGAAGCCCACAATTGTAAACACCAATAATTGCTGTTCTTTGCAAGAGAAAAAGATATGGAAATTACCGGGGAATTAATGAAAGCATATTGATTCCTGTGTAATTGAGAATTATTTACTATTTTTAAAATAATCATAAATGTAAATTTATGGTATCTGTGTCTCCTTTTTAACAAACAGTGTGTTGGAGTGTATAGTTTTTTTCAGTTAACTGGGGAAACTATATTTGGAGTCTGTTTAACTGGGTGCTGATTTGTTTAGATTTGCCTCATTGCTTGCTTTAAGAAAACCAATAACTTTGTCTACCTCATATGGTAACTAAGGAAACTAAATATTAACTAATTAGCAGAACCAAGTAATGTTTGGTTCTGTTATCATAAGCTCATCATGAGTCAGAGGTGACTTAATTGTAACTTAACGACAGTAGTAACAGATTGTTCTAAAAGAACTCTTGGAAAATCATTGGACACTAGAATGGCCATTAACCTGAGTTTATTTAGGAAATAATTTCATAATAATGACTATAATAAAGGAACTATGCAGTGGTTCTACTTGAATTAGTAATAGAATTATTGGTGTTTTGACTCCTCATATTGTTGATTTAGTTTCAGGCAGCAGTGGAGGAAATGATTAGTGCCAAGTGTCCATCGCATATTGCAAATTTTCAGGAAGGATTTGCTGTGAAGTACTTCAGAGATTATGAAACCGACTTTAACCTGGTATGGAATGTTTAATGAACTGTGAAAATAATCTCAGAAGAATCATATAAATGTTTGGAATTCTGTGATTTCTTTAATGAACTGGAATTCATTATTTCCTACTCGCAGTCAAATTGCAAAAATTACTTCAGTATGCATGTATTGGTAAAGCCCATTCTAGCATCTTCCTGTGTTATAAAATGAATCATTTGTGAAAGCAGTATTCCCACTACAGTGATGGCTTTTCTTGATTCATAGAAAAATAGCAAGCTGGGCAGATTTAAAACATATAATATTTTTGTTTGTTTGTTTCACTTAGGTACAGAGTGTATCTTTTTCCTCACTGGCTCCAGAGAACACAAATTGTAGTAAGCATTATGTAGTGAATTGCTTCCTTTGGTGTTTGGGGTTGCCCTCTTGGAAACTCTGATGTCATAGTGGTTAAGGGATATGCCTGCGAACTAAAAGGTTGGCCTTTCAGATCAACCAGACACTCCTTGGAAGCTCTATGGGACAGTTCTACTCTGTCTTTAGGGTCACTACAAGTTGGAATCAACTTGACAGCAGTGGGTTGGGTTTGGTTTTTGGTCAACTAGTGCAATACCTAGTCCTTATTTCTTTCTTGGTGAGATAAGAGTTTTCTTTTACACATGATAAGGAAAAAAATTAAATACGCACTTGCCTTTCTAATTCCCATTTTGAAGACTTATTGTTAGGTACCACCAAGTTAGCTCTGATTCACAGTGACTCAGTGTACAACAGAACAAAGCGCTGCCTGACCCTGTGTGATGCCCGCAATCATCGTGATGCCTGAGTCCATCCTTGCGGCCGTTGTATAAAGCCGTCTTGTTGAGGGTCTGTCTCCTTTTTGCTGACCCTCTACTTTGCCAAGCATGAGGTCCTTCTCCAGTGATTTGATTCCTCCTGACAACATCTGAAGTATGCAAGACATAGTTTTGACATCCTTGCTTCTAAGGAGCACTGTGGTTGTACTTCCAAGAAGGGTCTGTTCGTTCTTTAGACAGACCATGGTATATGCAGTATTTTTCTCCAACAATTCAAAGTCATCATTTGTTTGCTCTCCCTTCCTCAGTGTTCTCCCCTGGCCCCTGGGGTAGCCATGAGTCGGATCCGACTTGACAGCACTTGGCTGGCTGGCTACTCATTGTCCAGCTTTCACATGCATATAATGTGACCGAAAATATGGTGACTTGGGGCGAGGCACACCTTAGTCTTCAAGGTGACATCTTTACTTCTCCACATTTTAAAGAGATCCAGTAAAGAAGGCTTAAAGTCCAAAGTCAGGGCAGCAGCTCCAGGGAAAGGCTTTTTCAGTCAGCCTTAGTCCTGAATAAGAGCTTCTTCCCTCAGGGACCCCCTACACTCAGCCCCAGGGACATTCTCCGCTTCTGGCTTCTGGCTGGGCCACATTTTCCAGTATCTTGTGATTTTTCCCATGTGTTGTGAATCCTGCCTCAATGATGCTAACGAGGGCAAATGGACAGGAGTTTTGTTAGTGAGGTGGGACTCTGTCTACAAGCTCAGATTGTGCTAAAGCATTCTCTTGGGATATAAAAAGAAGGGAACCAAAGATAGAGGGCTTCATGCCATCAAGGAATCAATGCTGGGAGCAGAGCACATCCTTTGGACTGGAGGTGCCTGTGCAAAGAAGCTCTTAGGGCCAAGGAAGAAGGCTTCCTCAGAAAGCATTCCACTGGGGCTGATGCCCTGAATTTGGATGTTAAGCTTTGTTTACTGTGAAGAAAGAAATTTATCTTGTTAAAGCCATCCACTTTTGGTATTTCTGTTACAGCAGCACAAGATGGCTAAGACAGTATTCTTCCCTTTTGGTTTTCTGTCTCTGGCTCTTTGCACGTGTCATTGTAATACTTTACATTGTCTTCTCAAAATGCTCTTGGAAATAGTCTATCCAGTTCTTTAACGTCATCATTTCTTCCTTTTACTTTCGCTATTAGAGATATAGAAGCAAGTTTCAAAGTCTCTTCTGATATCAATTTGATCTTTTCTTTCTTGCCTGTCTGTCTTTTTAGTAACCTTTTGCTTTCTTCATGGGTGATGGCCTTGATGTCGTTCCACAGCTCATCTGGTGTTCAGTAATTCGTATTCAATGCATTGAACCTATTCTGAGATGATCTCTAAGCTCAGGCAGGATATACTTAAGGTCATAGTTTGGCTCTTTTGGACTTGTTCTAATTTTCTTCACTTTGAGTTTGAACTTGCATATGAGCAACTGATGGTTTGTGCTACAAGTGGCCCCTTGCTTTGTTATGGCTGATGATAGTAACCTTTTCCATCGTCTCTTTCCACAGGTGTAGTTGATTTGATTCCTGTGTATTACATCTAGTGAGGTCCATTTACATTCCGAGAGAATACTATAAGAATAAGAAATGCATAGGCTACTTATCCAAGTCAGATCAGTAACCTATAAAAAAGTATGGATCCTTGCAAATATATATCAAAGGGATACCCCTGCAAGAGGGAACTTGTTAGTGAGAAAAAGAAAAATCTTTCTACTTAATGAGCTTCATTTTCACCATAATTTAATATGTGTATTTTCGAACCCTGGTGCCATCGTGGTTAAGAGCTCGGCTGCTAAGCAAAAGTGTGGCAGTTTCAATCCACCAGCTAGCTGCTCCTTGGAAACTCTATAGGACAGTTCTACTCTGTTATGAGTCAGAATTCACTCGACGGCAGCAGGTCTGGTTGGGTTTCACGTGGATTTTGGCTTTCCTGTCCTGAGTGCAGGGCTAACAGCCATAGCAAGGGCACAAGTGATTTTCCTTTGTCCTCCTTTCCTGTATCATATTCCATAACCACCACCACACACACTGTGTGCTCTACCTAACCTTAACTGTTTGCATTTCCTAGCAGCAGACCCTGTCACACCTCTGCTTCTTTGTATGTATTTTATCTTCTCTTTGAAGCCCATTGACCCCTTTTTCCATTTAAATAATGCATTTGACATCTTTTTTTCCATTTGAGCAACTCCTGTTTGTCTTTAAAGACTTAAATTGTCTGTCACTTTCTCTGAGTTTCTTGACAATTTATGGGAGTTAGATACTTTGATTCAACCTTGGTATTATAACTGTTAGTTGTCTACCTCAGCCTGGTTGACCCCTGGGTCTTATGCATAAACAAAAGAAAGCAAAAACGAAAGAAAGGCTTGGTGGCCAGTACACACTAAATATTTGTTGAGGGAATGAATAATTATGCTAAAGGAGCTTGTACTATTAGGAGAGGTATGGCCATTACTCCTTACCTTCTAGTTGATTCCAACTCATAGGGACCTTATGTTGTTGTTGTTAGGTGCTATTGAGTCATTTCCAACTCGAAGTGACCCTATGCAAAATGGAATGAAACACTGTCTGGTCTTGCACCGCGTCCACAATAGTTTTTATGCTTAAACTTGTTGTTGTGGTCAGTGTGTCAATCCATCTTGTTGAGGGTCTTCCTCTTTCTCACTGACATTCTATTCTACCAAGCATGATGTCCTTCTCCAGGGACCGATCCCTCCCAACAATGTGTCCAAAGTATGTAAGATTCATTCTTGCCATCTTTGCTTCCAAGGGGCACTGTAGTTGTACTTCTTCTGGAATAGATCTGTTTGTTCTTTTAGCAGTCCATGGTATATTCAGTATTCTTCTCCAGCATCACACTTCAAAGGCATCAATTCTTCTTCTGTCTTCCTTGGTTGTCCAGCTTTCACATGCGTGTGATGCGATTGAAAATACCATGGCTTGGATCAGGTGCACCTTAGTCTTCAAGACGACAGCTTCACTTTTCAATACTTGAAAGAGGTTCTTTGCAGCAGATTTTCCCAGTGCAATGCATCTTTTGATTTCTCAACTACTGCTTCGATGGGTGTTGATTGTGGACCCAAGTAAAATGAGATGATGTTGCTTACAGGTCCAGTTGTGAAGATTTTTGTTTTCTTGATGTGCAATCAGTACTAAAGACTGTGGTCTTTGATCTTCATCAGTAAGTGTTTCAAGTCTTTTTCAATTCCAGCATGTAAAATGGTATCATCTGTGTAACACAGCTTGTTAATGAGTTGTCCTCCAATCCTGACGACTCGTTCTTCTTTGTAGAATTCAGCTTCTTAAATTATTTGCTCAGCATACAGATTGAAAACATACGGTGAAAGGACGCAGCCCTGACCCACCACCTTTCTTGACTTTGAACCATGCAGTGTTGCCTTGTTCTGTCCTTACAGGTACCTCTTGATGCATGTTCAGGTTCCTTAAGAGCACAATGAAATGTTCTGGAATTCCCATTTTAAACAGTGTTAGCCATAATTTGTTATGATCCATAATGGTGAATTCCTTTACATATTCGGTGAAATACAGGTAAACATCTTTCTGGTATTCTCTACTTTTAGCCAAACATCTGTCGGACGTCAGCCTTAATATCCTTGGTTCCATGTCTTCTTCTGAATCTGGCCTGAATTTCTGGCAGTTCATTGTCAATAAACTGTAGCAGTCACTTTTGAATTATCTTGAGCAAAATTTTCCTCATATATGATATTAATGATACTGTTTTGTAATTTCTGCATTTTGGTTGGATCACCTTTCTTTGGAGTGGGCATAAATATGGATCTTTTCCAGTCAGTTGGCCAGGTAGCGGTGCTCCAAGTTTTTTGGCATAGACGAATGAGCACTTCCAGTGCTGCATCTGTTTGTTGTAATCTATCAGTTGATATTCCATCAATTCCTGGAGCCTTGTTTTTCGCCAGTGTCTTCAGTGCAGCTTTGGCATCTTCCTTCAGTACCATCAGTTCCTGATCATATGCTGCCTCTTCAAATGACTGAACATTGGCCAGATATTTCTGGTGTAATGACTCTGTGTGTTCCTTCTATCTTGTTTTGATGTTTCCTGGGTCATTTCATATTTTCCGCATAGAATCCTTCACTATTGCAGCTCAAGGCCTGAATATTTTCTTCAGTTGTTTCAGCTTGGGAAATGTTCTTCCCTTTTTTTTTTATACTTCCAGCTCTTTATGCATGTCATTATAATACTTTATTTTGTCTTCTCAAGCTGCCCTTTGAAATCTTCTGTTTAGTTCTTTTGCTTCATCATTCCTTTCTTCTGCTTTAGCTGCTCGATGTTCAAGAGCAAGTTTCAGAGTCTCTTCTGACATCAAATTTTTTTTTCTTTCCTATCTTTTTAATGACCTCTTGCTTTCTTCATGGGTGGTGTCTTTTGATGTCGTTCCAGAATTCATCTGGTCTTCAGTAATCAGTGTTCAAATCTGTTCTTGAGATGGTCTCTAAACTCAGGTAGGATGTACTCAAAGTTATACTTTGGCTGTCATGGACTTGTTCTAATTTTCTTCAGTTTCAGTTTAAATTTGCATATGAGCAGTTGATGGTCTGTGCTGCAGTCAGCACCTGGTCTTGTTCTGATTACTGATATGGAGCTTTTCCCTATACAGTAGAGTAAAATGGCCCTCTAGGCTTTCTGAGGCTGTACTCTTTACAGAAGCAGACTGGTATATCTTTTTCCCATGGAGCTACTGGTGTGTTTCGACAGCTGACCTTTTGTTTAATAGCTGAGTGCTTAGCCAATATGTCACCGGGGCTCGTTCAAGAAGAGAGGTAGGACTTGGGAAATCAGCAGATACAGGCACAAAGGGTTATGTGATTACAGATCCAGAGTAAGTGCTTTTAGAATTTTAGGGAAGAAAGAGAACATTTCAAGCTAAAGTAGTTTAGGGAGATTGCTCCCTAAAGTAGTTTAGGGATCCAAGGTGGACCTTGAGGTACTTGAGTTGAGATGTTGGGGAATAAAGCAAAACAATAAAGCATGTTTTCACTTGCAATATTATTGTTTCTATAGGAGCCTATTAATAGAGGACAGAAAACAGCCGAGACGGATGCTTACTGTGGTCGTTATTCCCTGAAAAGCCCAGCTGTTCTTTTTGATTCAGCAGATGTTGCACCAAACAGACAACCATATGGAGACATTTCATTATTTCCTTATAATCAGGTAAGCACAACAAAATGATATGCTAATTGAATCCGGAGAATTCCTTGGTAATAAAATTTCATGAAAATTTAAAACAAGGAGAAGTGTCATGTGAAATCATGTCACCTTGGACAGGCACTGCAGTTTGCATTCTGTGTGCTTGTTACTGTCTTTATGGTAATTCTCTAATAAGAAAATATAAATGTAGCACCAGGTGCCTTGTATTCTGGTTTATCTTATGCTCTCATAACCATCTGCATATAAGCTTACATACTAAGAAAATTAAAAAGGAAGGTTTGCCTCTCCTCTTTATTTACCTTCACTGATTAAGGAGATATAAAAATGGATGGCCTTCTTAAGATGATCTTGTGTACCCAGTCAGGAAAAGGGAAAGAAAAAGCAGGAGCACAAGAGTTGACAGTGTTTGTGTAGGTATTTAAGATGAGAGATCATGGGTTTACCCTGTCTCTTGCTTTAAAATTCTCAGGTTCTAAATAGACCTTTGACATAGACTCAAGTTCTAAAGTGTGTATTTCAGGAGAAACATGTGGCCATCTGTTTTGGTAGATTAAGCCAAAGAAAAGAGCAAAACAAACCCCCCAAACCCACTGCTGTCAAGTCAATTCTAGCACAGCCTTGGAAATCCTGTGGGGCTATTCTACTGTGAGTTGTAATCATCTCTACAGCAATGGGTTAAGAGTTGTGGTCCGTGAATATTGATGTTTGAGTACTGTTTTACAGTGACATTCTTCTCTATTTCTAAATACTTAGCTATATTCAAATTCAAATTAATCTACTGGAAGGTTTACCTCTCCTCTTTATTCATGTGAAATGAGATTCTAAAGTTACTGACAGTTGAGTAGGACTTAATTATTAGTACATAGCTCCATGGGGAGTGAACTGTTCCCATTTTGTTAGGAAAGAATATCTGAGAAAACAGTAGTGAATTAATTATTAATTGTGAGGTCACATCAAGTCCATTTCCTGATCGAGAACTTGAAGTTTTCTTTTGCATGGTAACTGGCTGAAATGAATCATTCCTTTTTCTGTCTTCTGATACATTTTACATGGAAAACAAATATTTACTGAATTGGATTGACTTAATTTGCATTGTCACAAAACAGTGCAATGGTCATTGATTTTTTTCTTTTGCATATTTCTTACGTAGCTATGTTTAGCATACAAAGGATTCCTGGCAAATCATATTGGTCTTACATTCCAATACCAAGACAATAGGAAAATTACTAGAAGCATGGAAGTACATTTTCCATTTAACTTCGCTTATGGAAACAAGTAAGTTACACCGTGAATCTGAAAACATTAAGTTACATTTAGTATGTAAACTAGTGAAGATAAAAGAAACCTTTTTCATGTCTTTCTTTCTTTTTTGATAAATCTTGTGCATTGGGGGACCTAATTACAGCTTACCTTGCCTCAGCATTGCTTTCTAACTGCGGTAGTTATGCCAACGAGAAATTCATAGGTAATGGAAAAAAAACATGTCTAGGGTTAACATTACCATTAACCATTTAAAAGTCAAAAGAGTGATTAACTTCACAATTTAACTTACATATGATCAAATTTGGAAGCCCTGGTGCCATAATGGTTAAGTACTGTTAACCAAAAGGTTGGCAGTTCGAATCCACCAGGCGCTCTGTGGAAACTCTATGTAACAGTTCTACTGTGTCCTATAGGGTCACCGTGAGTCAGAGTTGACTTGATATGAATGGATTTGGTTTCTTGTTGGGTCATTAAATTAAATAATCTTCCCTGTTACTGAAAGAAGGTAAAAAGAAATTGCCTTGATGCATGTTATTTATTACACTTGGATCACTGAAAATATAAGAGATGATTTATATGTGTTAATGGAAAAAATAGATGTTTCATTAAAATATCAAAATTAAGGGAGAAAAGACATTTTAAAATGATGCTTGTTTTGCCAAAATTAGATTTATAGAAATGAAATAGAGAAATATAAAGGGAGAAACTGAGTGAGTCTAGAGAAGGCTATTTAATGACCATAATTTCTATGCCCGTGAACACAGTTTAGTTCTATATAATTATGTTTTGGTTCTTACAAATTATTATATCTCTTGAAATTTGTGTCTCTCAACTTTGCATTTTCATAAGCAGTACACATAAAAAATGATTGTACAATAGAGTGGTGATGAAGATATGCACACGTACATACACAACTCTTCTGTTTTACAAAATATTTCCCCATAATTTTTAATGTGATATTTTTTGAGGTTTAATTTACCAAAAGTAAAGTTTGTTTTTTAAGTGCACAGATTAACTAGTTGACAAATGTATAGATTCATGTAACCATCACCTTAATCAAGATATATAGTATTTCCTCTGTGTGATTTTAGATAAAGTTTGTGTCCTAAAAGCATCCATGGTATTATGAGTGAGCGGAGGGGTGGAGCTGGACAACAGGTAAGTGGTGACGATGACGAAGAGTAGGCGGTGTGTAATACTGGAGAAGCCAGTAGAACTTATACAACACAAGGGTGTGGAAGCTAGATATTCCAGCTCCCAGAAGGACCAAGTTGCTGGACTGTGGGCTGTGGGGACCATGGTCTCAGGGAACAGCTGACTCATTTGGCTTAACACAGTTTATAAAGAAAATGTTTTACATCCTACTTTACTGAGTAGTGTCTGGGGTCTTCAAAGCCTGTGAATGGCCATCTAGGATATTCCCCTGGTGTCACTCTTTGGGAGCAAGGAAGAATGAAGAAAACTAAAGGTGCAAGGAAAAGATTAGTCCAGAGGGCTAATGGACCATGTCTGCAGTGGCCTTTACTGGGCTGAATTGCAGCACAGCTAGATGGTGCCTGGCTACCCCTACTGGCTGCTCTGACAGGGATCGCAACAGAGGGTCCCAGACCAAGCTGGAGAAAAATGTACAACAAAATTCTAACAAAAAAAAGAAAGACTGGATTTGTGGGTCTGACAGAGCCCGAGAAACCCTGAGAATATGGCCCACAGACATACGCTCAGCTTAGTAATGAACTCACTCCTTAGGTTCTTAGGCAGACCCATAAGACAAAAGGAGACTGCAGATGCATGCCAGTCCAGCAGCAGGAACTAGGATAGAAGGCAGGAGGAGACAGGAAAGCTGGTAATAAGAACCCAAGGTTGGGAAGGGGGAGTGTTGACCTGTTGTGGGGTTGTTAACCAATGTCACAAAACAATATGTGTGCTGTTTAATGAGAAACTAGTCTGTTCTATAAACTTTCATCTAAAGTATAATTAAAATAAAATAAAATTTAAAAATAGCAAAATCTGTCTAGGGGTGGGTGGAGGAGTCATCATGGTATAATTTCTGTATCTTGAAAGTTTTTCTAATGTTTTTTCCTACCATAAAACCAAACCCACTGCTGTCAAGTAGATTCTGACTCATAGTGACCCCGTGAGAGTAGAATTGCCCTATAGACTTTCTAAGGAGCACCTGGCAGTTCTGAACTGCCGACCTTTTTGGTTAGCAGCTGCAGCACTCAACCACTGCGCCACCAGGATTTCTTTTCCTGTCATAGCTACACGTACTTCTCTAGTTTATATGGATCCATCTGGTTTGTATTGCGTGTTGTTGTCGTTGTTGGGTCCTGTTGAATCAGTTCTGACTCGTAGCCGAGTAGAACATCCCAAGGGGTTTCTTAGACTGTACTATTTATGAGAGGAGATCTCCAGGTCTTGTCTCTGTCAGAGCCCTTGGTAGGTTCCAACTACCAACTTTTTGGTTAGCATAAGCGCTTAACCATTGCACCACCAGAGTTTTAGTACATGTCTTTTTTAAGTTCGACTCATACTGTGATATATGAAGGGCACTGTCTGACCAAAAGTTCGGCTGTTCTAATCCACCAGGCACTCTTGGAAACCCTCTAGGGCAGTTCCACTCTGTCCTATATGGTCTCTATGAGCTTTTTAAATACTGTTCTCTGGACTGTGTGAAGAAAGAGCATAGCATCGGGATTAAAGGAACCCTCATTAACAACCAGCATTATGCAGATCAGACAACTTTGCTTACTGAAGGTTAAGAGGACTTGAAACACTTACTGATGAGGATCAACTGCTATAGTTTTTAGTATGGATAACAGTTTAACACAAAGAAAACTAAAATCCTCGCAACTAGACCAACAAGCAGCTTCATGATAAAAGGAGAAAAGATTGAAGTTGTCAAGGATTTTGTTTTACTTGGATCCACAGTCAATGACCATAGAAGCAGCAGTCAAGAAATCAAAAAAAATGTATTGCATTGGACAAATGAACTGCAAGAGACCTTTTTAAAGTATTAAAAAACAAAGATGTCAATTTCAGGACTCAGGTACACGTGACCCAAGTGGCGGTGCTTTCAGTTGTCTTGTGTGTATGTGAAAACTGTACAATAAGTACAATAAGTAAGGACGACCAAAGAAAAATGGATGACCTTGAATTATGGCATTGGTAAAGAATATTGAACACATCACGATTGCCAGATCTTTCGTGGAAGTACAGCCACAATGCTTCTGATGAAGTAAGGATGGCAAAGACTTTGTCTCATGTACTTTGGACATGTTATCAGAAGGTACCAGTCCTTGAAAATGGACACTATACTTAGTAAAGTGGAAGGTCAGTGGAAAAGAGGAAGACTCTCAATGAGACGAATTGACACAGTGGCTGCAACCGTGGGCTAAAGCATAATGATTGTGAAAAAGAGCTACGACTGAGGGTGTTTCATTCTGTTGTAGATGGGCTTGTTCTGAGTCAGATCCAACTTAATGGCACCTAACAACAGCCTGTCCTTATCCTGAGCATGAGATTATGATAACTCGTATCCCTGATAGTGCAGTGGTTATTAAAACCTACCAGCTACTCCTTGGAAACCCTAGGGGGCCATTCTATTCTATAGGGTTGCTATGAGTCAGAATTAACTCAGTGGCAATGGGTTTGGTTTTTTGGGTTGGTTTATGATGACTCAGAACTGCTGGTTATGGAACAAGTGTGAGGCACAATCAGTGCTTCCCTCTCCCTACCTAGATTGGTGGTACGGGGGTGGGAATGACCCAAAGTTGGAGGTAGAGCTAGCTGTTAACCACAAACAGAGCAAAAACAAGAAATAAAAAACAAGAGGATGAGGGAGCTCTTCATAGTCTTGATGGAAGAATTAGTTTCTAGGTGACAGTTGGGTAGATTAAGCTCTTTCTCACCTCTACAGTTTCAGACTGTATGATTTCTTCATCATTCCAAGACAGTTTTCAAAATACAAGGTCCACCTTTCACTCGATACCTTTAGAGGTGGATATATTCCATTATTCGTTGTAATGTATTAGAGTGGAAAAATTGGACTCTTTATTAAAGGTTTTGAAAATTTTTAGTATACCAAGTTTTCTAAGTAGTACTTTTCAAAACTTCAGACTATATAATAAGTAATACACTTCAATTCAGACATTGTATACATATGTAAGGAGCACTTTAACTTAGTACAGTCTGACATAGAATGTTCTGAACTGACATGCACAGTCTAAATGTGGGTCCCTTAGAGCTGGATCCAATGATGAGTTTGAAAAACGTGAAGAAAATGAGACTAGAAGAAACCCAACAAACCAGTCAGTCAAAAAAGTATAGTGACAGTTGATGTACAGATTATTATTAGCTGTATGTAGTTGTTTCAATGACAATATCTCTTTGTTGAAAGCTCTTATAGCTGAGTTTGGAAAATCTGAATCTAAATGCCAGATTTAAGAGGTACTGTGCAATCATTTGTATCTGCAAACAACTTAACACTTTCTTTTTGCCGTTTAGAAGGTGGGTGATGCTACTCCAGTGAGCTCTTCTGGAAGTACATCAAGTCTCCAGTTTTTGTTTCTTAGTCTTGCATTGGATTTCTTGTTTATCTTTGACATTTTGCACTAAAACAGTTAACTCCACTTTTTTGTTTGTTTTCCCTACTTGGGTCCATTGACTCTGAGCTTGGAACTGTTTCAAGAACCACTCCCACCTCCAAAGCACAACTTTCTTGGGGCATTTTAGGCTGTGGCTTTGTTTTTAAAACTTATTATTGCAGTGGACATGTCATTAAACAACTAGTATATGTATTGTTTTGTGACATTGGTTACCAGCCCCACGACATGTCAGCACTCTCCCTTCTTGACCTTAAGTTCCTTATCACCAGCTCTCCTGTTCCCTCCTGCCTTCCAGTCCTTGCCTCCGGGCTGGTGTGCCCCTTTAGTCTCATTTTCATTTATGCGCCTGTCTAATAAGAAGAGTGAACCTCAGAAGTGACTTTAGTACTGAGTTAAAAGGTGTCTGGGGGCCATTCCCTTGGGGTTTTCTGTAGTCTCTGTCAGACCAGTCAGTCTGATCTTTGCTGGTGATTTACAATTTTGCTCTACATTTTTCTCCAGCCCTGTCCAGGGCTTTCTGTTGTGACCATGCTCAGAGAAAATCCACTCCAGTTTTGTGTCCATTTTTTAATGTACTGTACATTAAGGTTAGTGCTCATTGGTTCCTTTTCATGCTGCTAGAAAATCTTTTCTATATTTCTGTGACTGATGCCAAGGCTACAAAGGAAACTTACTTTTGCAGGCAGTATTAAACCTGTAACCATTGGTGTTAGCCTGCTGTAGCTGATTATTGCTGTTTTTCTGTGATAATAAAGCATGCTTATTGGTCTCCCTGTGAAATTTTTCCTTTTTTTTAGCTTTTAGTAGTATATTTTTTTTAAGTTAAACTAATCCATCTACCTAATTTTAACCAATCATATTTCAGCTGGACCTATACTTGCATAGACCTTCTTGACCTCATAAAAACCAAATATGCTGGGACTAATTTTTCTGTGCAAAAGATTGGTTTACAGAAAGCATCCAAATCACAGTTCTTCTATGTGGATACAGTGTACATTGGACAGACATCTACAGTCTCAGCATTGGATGGTATTTTGTCTTATTTCATACTTAAACCTTTTTTAAATCTACCTTATAGTAAAATTATACCATGGAAACTATTATTTGTATTCTTCAGTATAGACAGAAATGTTTATCTCTAGCTACTAATGAGTCATTATTTCATTTTAATAATATTATACTTTTCTGTATTTTTAATGATTTAACAAGGTGATCATTAAAAGATAATGTATCCTTGACACGAACTTTCTCATTATGATAATAATTAGCTTTGTAGTCCTGAATTCTGTTGATGGGTAAGTTAACTGCCCCAACCATTTCCACTTTGTCTTGTTTTATCTTTGAGAAACCAACTACCATGATGGAGAGCTATTTCTAAAATGCAACTATTGACACTGACATCTGATCAGTAAGACTGAATTGAAACTAATCTAACTACCAGTAATAACTAATAATGCTATTTTATGAATAGAAACTTCATTGTCAGCATTGTTTCTCTAGTCATGTAAATACACTCATGCCTATAAGAGATGTGACAATAAAGTAATATAGACTAACTCTACAGTCTGACTCATAGCAACCCTGTAGGACAGAGTAGAACTGCCCTAGAAGGTTTCTAAGGCTATAAATCTTTCCAGAAGCAGACTACGACATCTTTCTCCTTCTGAAGCACCTAGTTGATTTGAACTGCCTACCTTTTGATTAGCAGTCGAGCACCTAACCACTGTACCACCCAGGGCTCCTCCTTGACTCCAACTTACCACCATTTTTCAGAGAACTTTTTGTGTCCTTTCCGTTGGAACTGTAGTATGATTGGTAGGACACATGTGTAGAGCAGCAGGACAATGACAGAGTGGATGATGTAGACCATTAGACAGCATTCAGCACTTACTATGCATCACTGTATTGGGGACTAAAGAAAGAGTAGAAAACTAGACAGTCCTGGTCTTGCCTTCAGGGAGCACATAATCTACAGAGCATCATCATCCGGGAACCTAGAAAAGAGCAAAGGTAACTGGCCTACAGAAGACTTGATGGAACCAGGGCTTGGTGGATTTTAAATACTTAGAATTGATGGTGCTCATCTGTTAAAAGATGCTAAAGATTTATGTGCTAGAAGTTAGGGTTTTGTAAGCTTCCCAAATTACTGTCCTACAACTTATTATATGAATGTTGATATTAGTTTATCATTTTCTGTGTAGGAGCAGAAGCTAGGTGATTTTGTCTTCCATTTACTTTCTTTGTTTATGCTCTTTAGAAATGCCAGCAAGAAGATTGCCAGCATTAGCAAGTAAAGGAATATTTATAAAGCACTTTCAGGTGAATCAGACCGAAATTAATGGATTAGCTATAACCAACCAATATTCCGTCACCATGACTGTGCATAATTGTGGTTATAATATCCCCATGATGGCTGTCAGCTTTGCACAGGTAAGGCTAAAATATGTGGAGTAACGTTCGCATCATTAGTTTTGATGTAGGAACCTTAACACTATTTAAAATAGTTTCATACAAATTCAAATGGTACAAAACAATCTTGAGTATAAATTCAGAGTTAAAGGCTTTTTCCACTTGAATGTGAAAATTGACTTTAAACATTAGAATTTCTACAGGAAACATATGGGAAAATATGCTTTAAAAAAGCTAGTTAGATTTAAGCAGTGATTTCTCAGCTAACTCAGAAGGGTAAATATGTTCTCTTCCCACAAATGTCCTTGAACAGTGATTATTAAAGGAAAATTCAGATTCTCTATTGTTGTTAGGTTGCTTCTCTTATCTTTACACATATCAAAATTGATACGATGAGGAAAAGAGGTGGTTTAGCATAATTCTAGAAGGATATGAACTTTGTTTTAATATTGGTTATTTATAAAGTCAATAATTAAATATTACAAGTATAAGTGTTTTAAGTTTAATTTTCTTTAAAAGCATAAATGTATTAACATGATTTCCTACAACAAACAAAAATAGTATGATAGACCCAAGATTAAAAATTAAGTAACAATTAACCAGCATAGTTATATTAAGGACTCACAAAGAGAACTTTTTGCTAAGTAAATGACATCTACCAGCAGTAATTAGTTTTGCCTCTTTTGAAACTTCATATCAATGGAGTGAAGCAGTTTGTACTTGTTTGTATCTCACTTGTTTTACAGTCAGGTCATTAATTATTACATTCATTGTATTGTGCAACTATAATCACAGTTTATTTCCAGATTTCTGCATCACCCTGAACAGAGGTATAGAGGACTGATAATTAAGTTCTGAAACTCATCCTGGAAAAAGAGTGCTGCATATACCTCACTGCTGAATATCACTATGGTCACCTTTGAAATATTTGCCTTGGAAAGCTGTGTACCAGCACCAGCACCTAGTCTACCCTTAAAAGCAATTTTGGAACTCTTTTTCTGGAAAGTCCGTCAGAGTTATCGTAGTAGGAAATGTGACAATTAGGTTTGCAAACTCATGGTAGAAAAAGTGCTTTGAACTAGGGTGAACTAGGCTGTGGAGTCTGTGCATAGATTCCCAAGGGGAGTACTTTGAAGGTGACTGTAGTGATATTCAGCATGTAGCACTTTTTCTAAGGACGAGTTCACGAACCGAATTGTCAGACCGCTTTGATGGACATTCTAGAAAAAGAGTTCCAGAATTGCTTTGAAGGGTGGGCTGGGCACTGGCGTCAGTGCACGTAGCTTCCCTAGGGGAGTACTTTAAAGGAGAATGTAGTGATATTCATCAGTGACATCTGTTGCGCTTTTTCTAGGATGACTTTACAAGCATAATTGTCATACCTCATATTGTTGCATGTAGCTGTAGCTCATTTTTTTTTCACTCACGTACAATAGTCCATGGTATGACAGTTTATCCCTTTTGTTGATGGACTTTTATGTTGTTTCCAATTGAGAGCTATTGTGAATAAAGCTTATATGCACGTTTTTGTACCTGTCTGTTGTACTTGGCTTGGCATTGTCGCTTATATTTAATCATTTTTATGGGCCCTGGGGCTCATAATGTTAAACTCTACAAGACAAGTGATGACTGTGAAGTTCCAGAAGGATGACAGTATAATTGTCCACCGCTAGAGTGGACGGTTGGTGAATTTCTGTAGCACTTTTCATCATTTGGTGGCATCTACTTAACATTAAACAGGTATTTCCTAAATCTGGCCAAATTAAGTCTACTGATCATATCCTTTGTTGAGTTTTCAGATTTCCACGTTATTTCTCTAAAAACATTTGCTGATAGCCAAGAAGGTGTCTTGTGCTTCTTTCCCTCCCTGTGGTGGTTATCACTGTACCTTAAACAGAACTCCTGTTCAATAAATATTTATTCCTTGAGTGATGAAGGGTATATTCTGAATTAATGAGGTATGACTTTGGTTTGGGCTGATTGCTGCACAGATGACTGGGTTGACTTTGGCGTCATTATTGCAGCCATGTAAGTATTGCTTCTGTTGATTTATGTGACTCTCTTTAATGTTCTGAGGAAACCCGAATACATTAGGCTCATTTATGTCATGTTGCAGATTTGTGCCACGGTGAAATAGAAATCCTGTTAGCCAGTTGGAAATTTAATCTTTTTATCAATATTTATTTTGGAAATTAGATAATCACAAACGAGACGGAGAATGAGTCTGTTTACAGAGGAAGTAATTGGCCAGGGAACTCGCAGATTCGTATTCAGAGAATTCAAGCAGCATCTGCCCCTCTAAGTGGCAGCTTTGACATTCAAGCTTATGGACATATTCTCAAAGGTATCTGAAAAACACTCTGAACATTTTTGTGTGTGAGTACACATATATATAGTGCCATTAAATGTTAACTGTTATTTCACTTGAGGAATTACTACTTATTGTTATTTCTTTTTTTGTTTTATCATGGTAAAATACATATAACATGACATTTGCCACATCAGCCGTGTCAGTGTACATTTATGACATTAATTACATTTATCATGTTGTGCAGCCGTCATCACTATCCATTTCCAAGTTTCTCCATCACTGCGAACAGAATTTGGTGCCCCCTAAGCAGTAACTTCATGTATTCCTCTCCCACCTGCCACTTGTTATCATGATAAATTTTGGGCCCTAGGTATTTCATATAAGTGGGATCATGTAATAATTTGTCCTTTTGAATCTGACTTAATTTTGTCAGCATAATGCTTTCAGAGTTCATCCAGTTTGTAGCATGTACCAGAAATTCATTTCTTCTTATGAGTGAGGAAAGCCCTATTGTGTGTACCTACCACGTTTTGTTTATCCATCCTTCTATTAATGGAAATCCAGTTGTTTTCACCTTTTGATGATGGTGAATAGTGCTGCACTCATAATTACTACACACATATCTGCATCTCTATTTTCACGTCTTTTGGGTATATACTTAAGAATAGAATTGGTGAGTTAGTTATTGTTACTTCTATATTTAAATGTCTAATAACACAGGTTCATGATATTAGTATGCATTGTATTATAGACAATTAATAGCCAATTATAATGTTTTTGTTTTTTACCTTTTCTTTAAAAGATTAGGAGAGAATCTACCTGTCCAAACTGGGAAACTCTGGTGGCATAACAGTTAAGAGTTCTGCTGCTATCCATAAAATTTGGTAGTTCGAATCTACCAGGTGCTACTGGGAAATCTTATGAGGCAGTTCTACTCTGCACTATAGAGTTGCTATGAGTTGGAATCGACATAACAGCAATGGGATTTTTTTTTTAATTCTAAGCTAACATTTGAAGTAGTGATTGCGTTTACCTAAGTAATATAAGAAAAAGACTATAAAGATATACAATGAAATCAGCAGTCATTTCTCTGAAAGTGTTTGAAACTGGCTTTCTTAAGTCGCATCTTCCTGTAGTCCATATACTTTTAAAGTGATGGTTCATTACTAATGAAAAACCAGAGACATAATGATATTAAACTACTATAAAAACTGAAAATTGGAATGTTATTTTATTTTGTCACTGTGAAGTTTATTATTTGAATTTCATTTACACTTATTATTTTCAAACTAATTTATTTCATTTTTTCATTATTTGTGGTTGGTGAGAAGATACACAGCAAAACATACACCTGTTCAACAGTTCCTTCATGTATAATGAAGCAACACTGATTATATTCTTTGAGTTGTGCAACCATTCTCACCCTCCTTTTAAAAATTGTTCCTCCCTCAACATAAACCCACTGCCCCTTAGGTTTCCCATATTATCTTTCAAGTTGCTATTGTCAACTTGACCCCACATAGATATATCTTAAAAGAACACAGTACTGAAATCAGGCATTCATTCCTAGCTAAGCTAAACTGTCACTTGGTCTTAAAAAAACCTCAGGGAATATTTTTGGTATAAAGTTTAAAGTGTAAACATTTTCCTTGGGCAATAGTTTCAGGGTCTTCTGTGGCCTCCAGAAATTCTGGAGTCAACAAGAAGTTGTAACTCCTGCATTTTCCCCCTTTTGAGTGGGACTCTTCTGTAGAGTGTTTGAACAAAATGTTCAGCAGTGATATCTAAAATCCAGGTACCATCTAGTTTTTTTTCTGGTCTCATGGCAAAGGAGGCAGTGTTCATGACAACAATTAGCCACACATTTTGTTTTCTCAGCTTATTCCTTGTATGCCTTCTTCTCTATTGCTCCAGGCATATAGGAACTTACTGTTGTGCCTTTAAGCATATTGTTTTTAAAAGAAGACTGTAATACAATAATCTAGATCTATTCTGTCCAGCACAGTAGCCAACAGGCTGCCATAGATACTGAGAACTTGAAATATAGTTAGTACCACATATTAAGTTAATGACATTTTGACTGTAATAAGGAGTCCCTGAGTGGTGCAAACTGTTTGCTCTTGGCTACTTTTTGTGGTACAAACTGTTTGCTCTTGAAAATGACATTTTAATTTTTGTGTTTTCTTTACTGCATCATCTGATGTACAAGTTTACATGCCAACATTTTTACTAATTTATACCTGTGGCTGATAGATTGTCTATAAAGTAGATAAGTATTTTAAATAAAGGTATTTGAGATAGCACAACAGTTTGAAATACATTAACCATCTAGTTTGGCCCCCAAGAAGTATGTAAATTCTCGGTATACATAAGAGATGCAAATTTCATTCTTATTGTATTGAAGGAGTCTATTGGTTGACAAGTGATCATACGTGGTAGACATTTCACATCTCTTCACTGTGAAATGGCTTGTGAAAGCTTGACTCCTGTTTCCCTCTGTGAGCACAGGCCTTCCTGCTGCTGTGTCTGCTGTAGAGTTACAGTTCGCTCTCCAGAGTCTGGCAGAAATGGGGCAAGTCTCAGTGACTCGGGAGGGAACCTGTGCTGGCTACTCATGGAACATCAAGTGGAGAAGCATGTACGGAAAGCAGAACATTCTACAGGTGCTTTCGTTTAGTTCAATTTCTGTTTTCCTTCCATGTCTTGTTTGTGTATTTGTTCTGCTTCATTGCAAAGGGAGCCCTGAGAGTGGCATAGTGGTTAAGAGCTTGGCTGCTGATCAAAAGGTTAGCAGTTTGAATCCACCAGCGGCTCCTTGCAAGAGCTATGTGGCAGTTCTGTTCTGTTCCGTACAGTCCCTGTGACTTGAAATCAACTTAATGGCAATGAGCTTGATTTGAAGTTTTCATTCCAAGGAGAATTGGAGACAGAGTTTATATATTTAAAAAATCGCAAGCAGTAGAAGAGGAAATTGAGAAGATTGTTCAAAATTAAGTTGAGCAGGTATTCTCTTTCAGGGAAAATAGGTGTTGGTACTTTGTTCATTGTTACATATGGGAAAAGTTTAGGATTATGAATCTCAGATGATCCTTAATGAGGGCAGAAGGAGGATGGGCAGAGCTAGTCTTAGACCTGTATCTGAAGGTATTTTAAGGAAGAAGGGTAACCAAACAAAATCTACCTCACTGTCTGTAATTCTACTGGAAGGCTGTATTTGGGGGCTGTGAATAATCTTTATGTTTGTAAGGGACGCATGTCTTTAAGACCTAGCTATTACCTTTGTTTTGTTAGATTGTCAAAGGGAGTGGGGAACTGGCCTAGGGCTCAGACTATTAGAAGGAAAGGAGTCTAGAAAAAACTGAGGGAACACTCTCTCATGAACTGTTGATGAGAAAGTAAATTAATACAACTCTCTTGAAGGATATCTAGTGGTATATGAATATAGATACCCTATGATTCAGCAATCTCAGTTATATAATTCTTTTCTACTGAAAGAATAGAGACATAAAACCCAGGAAACTTGAGTCCCCATCAATATGGGAAGGATTGTTTAAGTGACACTATTTTAGCATGAATACCGCACAACCATGTGTAGCCTCACATATACTCACATGGAAAGATACATCTGACATAAGATGGAAAAAAAAAGGGCAGAAATTTACTTCAAACCAAAACCAAACAAATTCATAGCAGCCCTATAGGACTCAGTATAACTGTTTCCAGGTTGTGCTTGGTGGATTTGAACTGCAGCCTTCTGGATAGCAGTGAAACTCTGAACCACTATGCCAACAAGGTTTCTAGATCTTGAATTAGGAAGCCATTTTTTTTTATTATGACTGAACGAAAATGTACATTCCCATGTAAATTTACATGCCCACCTATATGTCACTTCCACTGCTCTCCCTGCCCAGTGACTGCACATTATTCCTCTCTGCTCCATACATGTCTCATCCTCCCAACAGTCTCCTTTCCCTTCTTCTCCACCCACTCCCCTTACTCCAGTCAGAGGTCAGCAGGATGATATCCTATAGATGTATAGAACCATAAAGTGCATCCAATATATGGTCACTCTGCATTGCCAAGTCCAATCCATTCGTGTCCGAAGAGTGGACCTTCATTATGATTTATGGGCAAGAGCAGCATCAGGGCCAGAGGCCATGCTCCCAGAGGAACCCCGAAGCTGCCAGACCATCAGTTGTGGTCTTTTAGTGGAGATCTCAGGGTGCACCCCTTTGGATTCTTGTGTTGCCAGTGAGACTCAACTTAGTGAGCTCCATCATGGCTGTCACTTGTGGTGGCCGGGCACCATCTGGTTCTTCCGGTCCCAAGTCTATGTAGGCACCCACTCATGTGGGTCTCTCTATCTTCTGGGTTGTCTTTACCCCATGTCATTTTGGTCCTCAGTGAGTATCTGTTCCTGCTGAGTTGGGACCATTTCCTGTGCCCTCAGATGGCCGCTTGGCAGCTTTTAAGACCCCAGACACCAGTCGCCAATGTAGGTTGCAGAGGGCCCTCTTAGCAAAACACTAGTTGTGCCAGTTGACCTCGATTTCACCTAAGAGGATGGTCCCTTGACCCCTGCCCCAGCTACTATGTCCTTGCGATATTGGGTTAAGATGGAAAGAGTATTCAAGTTATGCTGAAGTCCACTTAACATTGTTCTACCAACTATCTAATCTAAACCCTCCTGCCTCGGCCTCCCTCCCTCTCCTACATTGCAGCCATCAAAGTGTCTTTTCTTCTATACATAAGTCTGTTTTTGAGATCTTATCATCATAGCGGTCTCATACAACATTTGTCTTTTTGTCACTGACTACTTTCACTCAACATAATGTCTTTCATTTGAAACCAGGTTATGAGATGAGGAAACCATTTTTAAAAATGATAAAATGTGGGGGAAGGGAAAGATGGAACAAACAAAAAAAGGTATATAAACAGAAAACTAGTCTGTATGATGTGCAAATTGTTGTTATGGGATTAAGAAAAACCATGGCCTCGAACCTACAGTGGAAAGTTCTGAAACTAAGACAGCTCTAGTGATTCTTCTCTATCTTGATATCTCTGTCTCTGCCTGTGCATCTTCTCTTGAATCTCTTTTGACCAGAATCCTTTGCTTATCCATCATTTCTGTTCCTTTATTACTGGTTTAAATATGGTCTAGCATGAGACACCTGTCTCTCAACTAGCCCTTGACTACATTGGAAGGCTACCATGTTGGCAAAGGAATTTGGAATGACCAAATGGTACATAGTGAGTGGGTTCTGTTTTTACCATTGGAAGAAAATATCATTTTAGGAGTGAATGATAAATCAGGGTAGTCTCGAGTGAAAAATACTAAAGGAAAAAATTTGACTCTCGTAAAGATAACTCGATCCTTCTATTATTTAGCCGTCATTTATCAAAGTGGTCATATTTAGAGAAACTATAGAACACTTTTAAGAAAATCAACTTTAGTAAATTCATTTTCTTTAGATGAAGTTTATTAGTTGTGAAAATTAAATTTAACGTTATTGCTTAAATCAAAGTTATGCTTTATAGAATGCATGCTATCGCAGTAGTCTTACTAGTGTTTTTTCCTTGGCTACATTTTGCTCATTTTTTAAGAGATTTCTTTGTCAAGAAATGTGACAGGGTGGTTTTGAATTTTCTTTCTTACGTCATTTAGCTTATGTATATTTTCAAGTGTACTTAAATTTAAAAGTAAAAACTAACATGGCTATGTTTATCATCGTCTTTCTGATAAACTCATTTTGTGTAAAAATAGATTAATGATTCCAACATTATCGGAGAAAAGGCCAGTATGACAGTTGCAAAGCTAAAGGAGGGAGGCTTGTTCAGACAGCACATTTTGGGAGACCTGCTTCGTACCCCCAGGGAACAACCACAGGTATTTGGGGAACTATTTTAGCTTGACGTTTTACATAATTTTAAAAGTATAACTGGTTTGTAGCACATCGAAGACACAGGTAAATAGGAGGTACAATATTTGTGTTACTAGTAGACCACCTCAATGATATTATTTTATGACTTTGGGGATCCTTTATGACAAAAGAATGGATTTTTGAGTTCCTCTGCCTATGAGAAACTCTGTTGGGCAGTTCTACCCTGTCTCTAGGGTTGCTGTAAGTCGGAATCCACTTGTCGGCAGTGGGTTTGTTTTTTTAGTTTGCCTGTAGAATTTGAAAATGTATCCAGTTGTTTAATGTTGGCAATAGCTCTGTGAAGTAATTGTTCAAGTTACTATTTTGATGCGAAGAAAATTAAAGTGCAGAGAGCTCAGGTAACTTCCCCAAGAAAAATGTTTTTCCTCCTGGAGCTTACTGCTACCAGATTAATATACATTAACTTGTTGGTTCTTATCTGATCTAATGCACTAGCATGTTAATTGGATGACAGGAAGGATGACATCATCTGACTTTTCAAATGATGCATTCCCAGCATTTACAATTGCGCCTGACACAGTGGGCACATTTGCTGAATGAATGAATAAGGGAAGGTTTAATGCGGAAAAATATACATAAAAGTATTAGTTTTTATAAAGCAAATAAATGTTATCATTTGGTTCTACATCCTACATGTATTTTACTTAACCATGGTGCCTCTTCACCCCTATTCTCTACATCTGTTTCTTTAAGGTTGAAGTCTATGTCAATGGAATTCCAGCTAAATGTTCAGGTGACTGTGGCTTTACATGGGATCCCATATCAACTCCCCTAATCATGGCCATAAACCCTTCTCAAGGTAACCTCTTGCTTTTGAACTTGGAGTTTTGGGTAGAGGGGTGCTAGCCAAAACTTGATCATGATATTTATATGTTGTTAGCACAACTAAGGCAAACAAGACAGATCTACGTAGTGAAAAATAATTGATTGGATCAGAGAGCTATGGAAAGAACACTGTTTTTGAAAATAGTAAGTTTTGTCTTTGAAGTTTCACTACCTGCTCCTAGACTCCTGTGGCTGCACCATTTGAAACCAGTCTCTACACTTTCCTCTGACACCGAGGCATTCTTGTTAAACAGAAGTAGCAGGGCTATTAATTGGAATCTTTCATCCTGTGAGATTACTTCCTCTGGGAGTTTTAGTATTAAAAAGGCTAATAACCAGACAGCTGTGGTTTAGTAGAAGACAATAACTGAGTCCCATAATTGAGAGTAAGAGATGTAATTCTTGCCAAGAGCTCATTATAGAAGGCACATTTTACCATCTTTTCATAGTATGCAATTGCTTTTAAAATACAGTAATTATACTTTTTTGTCCAGCTTCCCAGGGTTAAAATAGACAGTAGGACTCAGGATTCTAACTGATGATTTTGGTTTTTTTTTTTCAGTCATAAAGGTAAGTTCAGATCATGTGTTTAGTCTTGATGGCTAGCAGGGAAATTTTCCTACTAATTTTGTATCAGAAAAAAAATAATATGCATTGACGTTTAAAATTAATTCATCTTTGTGCGTTGAAGGACTGTATTCTTCAGACCTTTTTTCTTATAGCAGTACTAATTTTTGGATAGTTCATGTCACATGAGGACAAGCCTCAAAGGATTTAATGTACTTTAATTCAGTTACAGTCTTTTAGAATTACCCTTATTTATGCATAGCTTGGGAATATATATTTTATACTTTAATATGTAATTATTTTTCATTTTTACATGTGCCTAAAGAAAAGAGTTGTTTCTTCTTCTTAAAGTTTAACAAGCTGAAGTCTTTTGCCAGATGTCAATGAATTTAAAACGAATGAGAAAAGTAAAAAGAATGTTATAAAATAGCTATATTCCCTACACTAAAAATTGTTAATGTTTTTTCCATGGTTTTACTTTTGATTACAAATTTAAGAATATTATAGAAATTGTTAAATTCTCCTTTAAACACTGTCCCTCATACTAGTGTCCTGCAAACCTCCCCAAAGGCACTTCCAATCATTAATTTTGTGTGTATTCTTCCATGTCATTTTAGATTCTTTTGTTATGTTACACACTCACGTATTGCACACTCATATTCTGCCAGGTTTTTTTAAGTCTGCAAATGAGATACTACAGTGTAAATATCTTTCCGTATCTTGCTTTTGTCATTCAGTATTCATTTTGAGATGTATTTACATGGTTTTAAGTCCATCCACTTCATCCTTTTAAACTACTTCCTGAATATATCAATCTTTATTTGTTCCCCTATTGACAGACATTTAGATTTTTTCCAGTTTGGGGGGTGGAACTTTACAAATAGGACTATGGTGAGCTTTGTTGTACCTCTCCCCAGTTGCATACATGCTAGAGCTTCTTTAGGGTGTATACAGAGATGTGGAATTGCTGGATAATAATATGCACATTTAGTTTACTAGATGGCATCAAATTGCTCTCCGAAGTGACTGTACAACAGCAAGTATGAGAGCCTCGTATTCCCTATATCCTTGCTGACACTTAATATTATCAGTGTACAAATTTTGGCCAGTCTGAGGGGTAAATGAAATTATCTCCTTGCTGTTCCTTTCAATGCTTTTTCTCTTGTTAATGATACTGTGAACATCTTCTCAAATGTTTATTGGCCTTTCAGAACATTTCTTGTAAACATTTTTATTTTGATTGGATTATCTTTTTCTGTTGACCTATAGCTCCTTATATTCTGTTTACCAGTTCTCTGTTTATTTCTTCTGAGGGTATATCTCTTGTTTTAGTGTCTTGTGCATGGAGACAATTAAAATATTGATTTATTTTTTCCTTTATGATTAGCCATGATGTTTTATATCTTGTTTAAAAAACCTATTTCTAACCTAAGTCATTAAGATACTTGATTATATTGTAAAATTTTAGGGTTTTGTTTTCATTCTTAGCTATTTAAATCCTGTGGACTCTGTTTTGTATAAGGTATTATGTAAGTTGGGTGGTCATATAATTTATGAAACCTCAATACTTTTAAGCCCATAAATCATTATGAAGGTCCACTCTTCAAACACGAATGCAGAGTGATGATGCAGAGTGACCACATATTGGATGCACTTTATGGTTCTGTGCGTCTATAGGATATCATCCTGTGAAGCTTCGGCTGGAGTAAGGGGTGTGGGTGGAGAGGAGGGGAAAGGAAACTGTTGGGAAGATGAAACATGTATGGAGCAGAGAGGAATAGTGTGCTGTCACCGGGTAGGGAGAGCAGTGGAAGCTGCATATAGGTGGGTATGTAAATTTATATAGAAATGTACATTTTCACTCAATCATAATAAAAAATTTATATTTATATATATATATATATATATATATGAGACGAAAAAAAAGAGTTAATGGAAAAATATTCAGCATGAGACACTGGGACTGCAGAAATATCCCAGACTATTTAGAATGTGGAAACCCGGTGGTATAGTGGTTAAGTGCTATGGCTGCCAACTAAAAGATCTGCACTTTAAATTCACCAGCTGCTCCTTGGAAACTCTGTGAGGCAGTTCTCCTCTGTCTGTAGGGTCATTGTGAGTCAGAATCAACTTGACAGCAGTGAGTTTGGTTTTGTTCTGGTATTTAGAATATATAGAAGAATCTTATTTTCTTTTAGATAGAGGAGTCTTATTTTTCTTTTCAAATAGGAAGTGTCTACATATTTACTGTAGTGTATCTTTTCCTCATGAATTTGTGATCACAGTTCTATCACATATCAAATGACCATACAGAAGTCTCTGTTTAGTTGCTTTTTAATAAGAATAATTTTGCTTTTCTTACATCATTTTGTTCTTTAAATCTGATAATTATGTTCACTAATATCTGTCCACACTCAGGTTCTAAATATGAAGCAATGTAGAGTAATTAAATAGAAAAAAAGTGTGACCAAATGAGTGAGTCTTCTCCCACCGAGCCTGCTTATAGGTTTCTTATTTATATCTTTTGGAATATGTTGCATATATCTCATATCTTCTCTAAGAAATACCTGTTTTTTTCTAAAACAGATTATTTTGGTCATTTAGTGTTGTTATTTAAATCTGTCATTTTCAGGGTCCTATGAAGAAAACACAATTCTAACCATATCGGGCTCCGGATTTTCTACTAGGTCAGCTATGTCAGTTTCGGTTGCACCAGTAGGTTGCGCTATTATTTCTGTGAATGGTAGGTCCTTTTAAAAATTATTATTATTAAATTGTGGCACAGTGGTTAAACGCTACGGTTACTAATGAAAAGGTCAACAGTTCAAATTCACTGGGCGCTTCTTGGAAACTCAACTGGACAGACAGTTCAACTCTGTCTCACAGGGTGGCTGTGAGTTAGAACCAACTCAGTGGCAATGGGTTTGGATGGTTTGGTGAGAGAAAGCAGAATCAAAAGAGTGGTATTACAGTCATGTTACACTGTAAGTACCCTGTGGAGTTACATAGTTGGTAACCTGGATAAATGCCCTAATTTTTTAATCTTTGATTATAATCTCAGAGTAGTTCTTTCACTTTTGAAATTGGTTGTCTTTGTCCCTTCGCAGTTGGTTTTTGTTCATTTTTCTTCCTTTATAAAAATGGTCTCATGAATGCTTTCTTGATTGTGACTTTGGAATACAAGAATATATGAACTGCTACTCTGGTGTTCCATGGTCCCCTCTGCCCGAGTTTTGACAACACTGTATTAGTCAAGTGGTGAGAGGACATAGGTACCTTCTCTGATGTGTAGTCCAACAGAACCTCTATCATTAACATAAAATTTAAGGATCATTTCTCTTTTCTACGCCTTAAAATAGTGAGAGGTGTAATTAACTATTTCCCTAAAAGTTGTCTTTCATAATTTTAGAGGTGTTTCCAAATTTCAGTAGTTTGGAATTACATAAGCAAGTGCATCTTCCAAATCGTTAATATTTTACACCTAGATTCTTGTATATATTCTTGACATCTTAACGGTCAAAACTGCACCTGTATTTTAAGTAAACATATATTTTTCTAACTGAAATGAAGAGCATGTTTTCATTTAAGTTTTTATTGCCTTTATTGATGAACCCTAAGGAATATATTGAATCAAAACTTTTAGAATTTTTAATGTAAATGACTTTACAGATGAGGTTTGTGAGTACTATTATGATAACCTTGGGGAAGCGAGCACAGTAGCAATTCAGAGCAAATCATGTACTTTTTTTCCTCTCTATCCTTTTTTAAAATAAATTTTATTATGCTTTAAGTGCAAGCATACAATCCACATTGATCTGACACGGAACATATGGAACTCACACCACTGTTGTACTCTGAAAAAAAGAAAGTAAAGGATAAACAAAACAAAACAAACTATTTACTTCTCTTCCAGTATTGGTTTACCTGTTGGCTAAGAGGACCTGACTTGTAGCATCAGGTAGTTTATAAAGAATTCCCCTCCGTTAATATATAAGTTCTTGTCTTTAGATACATTTCTTGTGTTATAAAAATTAAGTCCAATATTAACATTTGCAAGTATAAATTTTCAGTAAAAAATCTTTGTGCTGTTATTTTGTCATTGTTTGATCACAAGAAAACGAGATCAAATGTCAGATTCTGAGGGGCAGTGCCGGACGTTTCCCAGTTGTCGTGTCCATACCTGATGCTGGGCTAGCACAGAACGTGAGAGATGAAGCTTTCCACTTCACCTATCAGAGTCAGATCACACACATCTGGCCTGCTTCTGGAAGCCTAGCAGGTAAGAGTTAATAGGTCTGAACAAAGAAAGTCACCTCTGTCCCCATCATTTTGTTATGCTGTTTCTAGCACAGAGTCAAGGGCAGGGAACCCATCATCGTTTTCATTGTTTTTTCTTTTTGCCTCTGAAAATATTAGGATTTCCAAAGTTGAATTAAATACAAGAGATGAATTGCTTTGTTTAATAGGCATATTCCACCTCAATAGTAAGTTGAAACTTTTTCTGTTTCACATATTCCACGTGTAGAACCAAGGCGAGTACTCTTTCAGAAGGCACGGTAATTAAATGGCTGACTAATTCTTTTTTTTCTTAGGAAGCACCACTCTTTACATCTTAGGTTATTGAATTAATATCATCAATTATTACATGTTTCTATAACAAGCTCATCAATTATGTCAAGATAAGATTTATTAGCTATTATTCTTCTTCCCAGCTGCTCCTTTTGTAACCATGGTCTCAGTGGAGCTACTTGACCCAGAAAAAGTTCTAAGAACAAATCAGAGAAAGGGAGGCTGACTCACAGATAAGAAAGAAAATAGCACATTTTTTTCTGTTCTGCTTCATTTCTCTCCCTCTCTCTTTCTCTCTTTTCATAAGCTTAGTTTTAAATTTTGTGCTTTGGATTTAATCTGGATTTGTGATTTGTGTGTTTATTTTTTGTTATCACTTTGCCGAGAGGTATAAAATTTGAGTTTGGTGATAGCATTAATTCACCCACATTCCCCATCCATAGATAGTTGAGCAAACAGAAGCAGCCTAACTTCTATTCAGGATGAAGAAGGTACTGTAAAACGTAATAGTTGCCAGTAATAGTGATGCCCCAAAGCAAATGGGAATTGCAGACATGTTATTCCAGAAAATCACTTTGCCCAGGACCTCAGTGGTTCCAAGCTTCAGTGCTCAGGCTTATTGTGTGGTGGTAATTGGATATCACCTAAATCTATAATCCTGAGTTTTATCTTTGATCAGTTTGGTTACCAGTCCCATCTCTTGGATGACTGGACAATTCTTGAATGAGGAGTTAGATTATTTCCCAAAAGTTGTTGTTTTTGTCATAGTCAATCTGGTTTTTTGTTTGTTTGTTTGTTTTTTTATGAAGGTGGTACTCTACTGACTCTCTCCGGATTTGGCTTTAATGAAAATTCAAAGGTATTAGTTGGAAATGAAACCTGTAGTGTGATTGAAGGGAATCTGAATGTTATAACCTGCAGAACACCAAAAGTAAGGCATCAAATTTCAGCCATTTTTTGTAAGTCTGATGCATTTAGGATCACATGTGTAGGGGTTTCATGTAAGTGGTATATTGATCTAGAAACTACAGTGTGTCATTTTATGGTATTCAACAATTATTTCTTCAACATCATCTGTCTGTTAAGATATGAAGACAAATGCAGTTTCCATATTCTGATACTGAAAATACTGGACTAGACATGTAATCCAGTACTGTACAGTATGATTTCGTGTGACAAAACAGAAGTAAATACCAAGTAAGAAATCAGATACAGTGGGCAGAGGTCACTGGAAAAGAGTATCACAGAAAAGTCAATGCTCTGTCAGACCTCAAATAATGAATGGAGTTTTATCAGTTAAAGGATGAAAAAAATATTTACTAATAAATAGGATAGTTAAGAAATTAGAGGAAGTAACTCTAGAAATGTTTAGCTTTTAAAAATGTGTTCAAGTTTCAGTTCATAGGGGGAAAAAAGGCACTGTAAAACTCTCCCTGAAAATTGCATCTTAGAACCAATTAGAATTTTTTATTTAACAAATAGTGCTTAAATTTAAACTAAGACTTTCATTTTCTTGTTAAATCACTTTTTGCAAAGTGATGATGAATCCAGAAACTTAAAGGAAAAAAAAAAAAGCTATCAAAATAGATGGGCATTACACTGTGGGATCTGTAGAAAGAATTTGACAATGTGCCAGATTGAATGATGAGTGATGAGAATCTGAGAAATACAGTGAATTAAACTTACTTTATTGAAGCTATGTCACTCGGTTAAACACTGAGCATGCATTAACTATTTACTAGATGCTGGAAAAGTGTTTATACTAATCAGAAATTTTATACTACTGTATCAGAGAGTACATATATACTCTGATTATATATATATAATGTACATAGATGCAAAAGGAGCCCTGGAGCACAGTGGCTAAGCACTTAGCTGCTAACCAAGAAGGGTGGTGGTTTGAACCCACCAGCTGCTCTACAGGAAAAAGATATGGCATTGTGATTCCATAAAGATTAGAATCTCGGAAACCCTGTGGGCAGCCCTACTCTGTCCTGTAGAGTCTCTGTGGAGCAGAATTGACTTGGCAGTGGATTTGCATTTGCTGTTGTTGTTATAGCTGTGAAAGCTGTGAATATTTTTGTTAGAAACCCAGCCAAATATTGGCCTTTGCAATGGGTCAGTAAATGCTGTAATACTGTATTTTGTCAGTGAAGAGGAATGTAAAATAGATATGAGTCTATTTTAAGAGCAAACAAAGTAAAAATATTGACTCTTTTATGCTTTAAAGACCTTAGATGATTAGAGAAGCATTTGTCCTGAGTGTCTTGGCTATATAGTAGAACCCACAAGAATCCAGTAAGCTACATGTAAATTGCTCACTAACATCTGCAAACCACTCTAATGTATACCATTATCTCTGGAATTCAGACACAACCTAAATTTGATACCACAACTAAATATCTGAAAACTGATTTTGATTTATGATTTTGAAATGTAACATCTTCAGAAGTTTGTGGAACATGAATCTGTTTTTATCCCTTGTATTTCTGCATCTCAACATTTAATATTTTCTAATTGTTCACTTTATCTTTTTCCTGTTCTAGAGAATCGAGGGGACAGTTCATGTATCAGTTATTACCAATGGATTTCAAGTCACAGCAAATGATACTTTCAGTTATAATTGTTTACAGACTCCAGTTATAACTGATTTTAACCCCAAAGAACGAGCAATACTAGGTAAAGAATTCTTCAGTAGTATCAATCATTTAACACAGCCACAGAAACCACATCTAGAAAATCTTTGATGCATAGTTTATCCTCCAGTTTTCTTTCATAAAGTACAGCCAGTCAGAGGCTTTTCTTTAGCATGATTTGTCTATTAGTTCACTTTGAATATGTGCAGTAAGGGGAAAAATATTTCCAAAAAAATAAAATGCTTCTCTGTCGCGCTGTTTTCTTTGCAAAACAACTAAACAAGGATTTTAGTTCCATGTGGCAGCCATCATCATTTTCACTGTTTTTTTCCTTTTGCCTCTGAAAATATTAGGATTTTCAAAATTTAGTTAAATATAAGAGATTAATTGCTTTGTTTAATACGCACATTCCATGCTTTATAGTAAGTTGAAAGTTTTTCTGAAGTTTTTTTTTCCTTTTAAAATAACAGGAGAAGTTAATCTAACAGTTAAGGGCTACAACTTTGGAAATGAACTCTCACAAAACATGGTATATGTTGGAGGAAAACCCTGCCAAGTTCTTCATTGGAACTTCACAGATATTACGTGCCTTTTGCCCACCTTGTCTCCGGGAAAACACGACATTTATGTAGAAGTCAGAAATTGGGGTTTTGCATCAAAAAGGTATGGTAACCCTTTTAACTTAGAACTGAAGTCACTTATGGAGACCACCTTCCAGCCAAATAACATACTGACTTACAAAATAAACAATGGCACCCAGGAGAAATGTTCTCCTTCAAGCTATCAATAGTACTAGACCAAAGAGTCAACACTTAACCCAAAAGAAAGATGAGAAGGTAGGGAGGGGCAGGGAAACCAGATGGATGGAGACAGGGCGGGTGAAGCGGCCATCGTGCTCATGCCAACACATTGCAGGGACTGCCTCCAGTGTCACAGACAGCAAGTTGTGTATGAGTTATTGAATGGGATCTAATTTACTGTGTAAACTGTCACCTAGAACACAATAAAATATATCTTTTAAAGTATAATGTGGACACATGGGACTAATTGTATGGGACTAACAGAAAAGAAACAGTCATCAACCTTACAGTAGTTTCATTGCTTTATTTACTTTTCTGCATCTCCTTGGGAACTGTGGTGGTATCCTGGTTAAGTGCTACATCTGTTCACCAAAGAGTCAGCAGTTCAAATCTGCCAGATGCTCCTTGGAGACTGTGGGGGCAGCTCTCCTCTGACCTATATATAGGGTCACCATGAGTCGGAACCGACTTGATGGCGGTGGGTTTCTTTTGGTTTTGTATCTCCTTCTTGTAAGTGGTTCTGAGAATATCTCATAAAGTCCAATATGACACTCAGTACCACTCAGATCAGGTTGTGAGGGTCTCTGTGGAACTAGGTTTAGGTTTATGTCACATGTTTTGTATTTATTCCAGAAATACTGACCAGGCAGTTACTATGGAGCAAGAACTTGTTTATGCTAGGTCTGTAGCGGTGAACAGAGGGACATGTCCTCTGAGCTAGCGGTGCCCACAGTTCTGTTGAGGAGACAGATTTTCAACAAAAGACTACATCAGTAATTTGGTAATTAAAAATGAAAAATGCTATGAATAAGGGGTACCAGGTGACATAAGAGTATGTAATAGGGAGAATTAATTTACCCTGAGGGACAGGGAAGGGTTCCTTGAAAAGGTGATAATTACACCAAAATATAGAGAATGGATAAGAGCTGGCCATCTGAAGAAGAGGAGCATTTTCTCAAGCTCCAAGTTTCCTTTAAACAAATGTTTAGTATTTTCTTCTGGGAACTTGTTTATGACTTGATACATTTTTAGTTCTGATGTGAGCAAGTTATTGGTTGGTAATGATTTAAAAGAAGAGGGAATAGATTTAGGCATTAAAAAACACTCAAGTAAAGCTGGTATTGAGATGGAAGGATCAACGTTTACAGGGAAACGAGAGGTGAGTGAAGATGAGCAGAAGTAAACATAAACCTCAGAGCTGGATCCCTTCTGAGGTTCAGCGGGCAGAGCTGAGATGGCTTTAGGAAAATATGTTGGCTTGTGCTTTGGCATGGCAATATCATGGGTGGATTGGGTAGTATAAAAAACTGTATTTGGGTGGAGCTGAGAGATAGGCCAGTTCAGCTATGTTGAGGAAGTTAAATACAGCTCTCATCAGGCTGATTTGAATTGCTGTACCTCTTCACAGTCCTAGTGGCATCTGGGAGAAAGCTTCTTAGCAGGTATATGCCATGACAAAGCAAAAGAGATTAAAAAAAAAAAATCTTATTGCCATAATGAAATAGACAGACTAATAAGTGTCCAATAAATATAGAATTATAAATTAATTGTATAGAATCTTTTATTTCTTATATAAAATGCATGGAATTCCATTGTATTGTTTAATAGGTAGTGCTGTCTTTATATTCTATTCTAATAAATATGTAAAATATTTTAAAGGATTCCATGTAACCTCAGTTCTCTTCATAGTATTTTTCTCAAAATATTTTAGGATCCTTCATTTCAAATTTTTCTGCTGTGAAATTTTCAGAAATTGAGTTTTCATACATAGGGAAAAGCAAATGAAAATAAACCATCCAACCAAAGTGGGGCAATGATAGTTACCATAGTATCCCGTTTGAAAAATTGGTGTCTAATTAAATATTCCATTACTTCATCTTCCTAAAGAATTTACATTCTCATGAGACTTTAGCAATATGAGCCCATGGAAAGTTCAACAAAACATGTATTCATTTTCTGTTTGCAGAGACAAATTACATGCTTCTATAGGGTATGTTTTGGAAGTGACTGACATGTTTCCCCAGAGAGGGTCCTTATATGGTGGAACTGAGATCACTGTACTGGGTTTTGGGTTTAGTGCCATACCAGCTGAGAACACGGTTCTTTTAGGTAAGAGCTTCATTCTCACAGAAATGTTATCACATTTCTTTGCCCTAAGAATGTACTATCTGTGCACTGTGACCAACTGCACAAATCCTGTCAGTCACAGAAGCTGTGTTTTTCTTTGAATGTATAAAGGGTTAAGTGTCTTTCATAAAGGAGGTAGGACTGGAATACTCTTGATTCCAGTAAATAATTGTTGTGTATTTAGCGCATATAGAACACCTGGGAAAAAAAGGAAGGGGGAGGGGGCCTTTGCACTGAACATAATCAGTACTTGAGCATAATTATTATCAGAAAAAATACATAAGGCACAGCTTTTACTGGACTTTGAACTTTATCCTTATTGTTCACAAAAATGTTTGAGAAAATACATTTTTTATTGTCGTTCTTTCTAGGCTCCTTTCCTTGCAATGTGATATCATCTTCAGACAGTGTCATAAATTGTGTTCTTCAGTCCACAGGAAACACATACAGGGTTACTAACAACGGAGAAGACTCAGGTATCAGTCCGTATTTCAACTTATGGAGGCAATTTATTTACTTTATGTTTCATAGTAAAGTAATTAAAGAATACGTGTTATTTCTTTGTGTAATTGGTCAAGGATACCTCTTTGATGTAGGTGATCATGTGGAGAGAATCAGTGGTAGTCTTGAGTCTTAAAAGGCTAGATAAACCTCCCCTTTTCCAAGTTCAGGAATTAATTGCCACTTGGTCTGCTGCAGTACAGAAGCTCCTGAGTTTGTGTCCTTCTTTGTGAGTTTCTGAATGAACACTTAACTTGAAATTGTATAGATTTTATGTGCCTCTTCTTACATTAACAGAATTGACCTTGGTGTTTACAAATATGTCATGTTATATTTCTGATCAAATTGTTTATTGACTTTCTGATTTTTTTTTTTTAGATCATCATTTGATCATCAGTTTTGGCGTTTTTTCACTTAGTTTTTCCTTTGCTTCTCATCCTACTTTTCGTTCTATTTATTTTGCTAGGTGTTTAAATGATATACAGGGTATAGTTTTACAAAGTTAAGTAGCACTTGTTTTCACTAAGGAAAGCTTGATGGCACAGTGGTTAAGTGCCATAGCTGCTAACCAAAAGGCTGGCAGTTCAAACCTACCAGGGGCTCCTTGGAAACCCTATGGGGCAGTTCTGCCCTGTCCTAGAGATTCACTATGAGTCAGAAATGATTTGATGGCAACAGATTTGGCTTGTTTTTTTCTTCACTAATGGTTGTATAAAATACATTTTTAAGTTGATTGTTGAGAAATTTTCCTTTTAAATTATAATGCAGTTCTTCCTTTCAGAACATGGATTAGGTTATGCCTGGGCCCCGTCAGTCTTAAACGTATCGGTGGGTGACACAGTGACATGGTGTTGGCAAGCACATCCATTCCTTCGGGGAATAGGTTATAGAGTGTTTTCTGTCTCCAGTCCTGGAAGTGTAATTTATGATGGCAGAGGATTTACTAGTGGAAGGCAAAAATCTGCATCTGGTATGTTTGTACTTTATTGAATTTTACATCACATCTCTTTTTCCTGGATGTAATATAAAAGGCATTTTGTTTAGACTTAAAATTCCTTTGCATTAATTACATATACTAATATATATATGAACACACAAAGTGGTTTAGTAGGCATTTTGTTGCTTTAGTAAAACATGTTATTAATAAATATAAGCAAGGTATTTTATGCAGATTAGCAATCAGACACCAGAAATGTATTGTTGCTACAATAATCAGTTGAAAAAATATATGGAAGCAAGTAAAAGTACAATGAACACTGAAAAGTGTTTTTTAAGCATACCAATCTGGTATTAAATCATTGATTTTGTTAATTGGGGTCGGCTTTAAAATCCGTATTTCCACCAGGATAGCTCAGCATTAGTAGACTTTATATACTGCTTATTTTGCTGTATGAATGTAGCAGTTTGAACTTTTTGCTCATAGACAAAAATTATGTATTGTTTATTCTTCATACCATGTTGAGTGTTTCTTTAAATTTTGCTGAGTTATGCCAGATGTGACCTGGTTTGTGACAAAATCAGCACTGAACCTTGTCTTCCTGGAATGTAATTTCCTTATACAAGGCAGCTCTTTCATAGCCTGTGAATCATCTCTGTTCTGCTTCCTGCTGAAATGTCACACTCATGAAAAACAAGAAGCATATCATCTAAAAGTACATTTAAATGATCCTTTCACATTTTTGCACACTTTGAAAGCCTCATTAATTGCTTGTATTTATTATGTACAATCTTATTTTATGACAGGTTCATTTTCTTACCAGTTTACGTCACCTGGAACCCACTATTACAGCAGTGGGTCTGTTGATGACGCTGACTCCGTTTTCCTCCAAGGAGTCGTTAACGTGTCACCAGCAGAAACCAGGCACCTCCCGCTGCACCTGTTTGTGGGCAGCACTGAAGCCACGTATGCTCCGGGTAAGATCGGCTAAGACAGAAGCTCCGACGGGAAAGTGGCCGAGGGTTTATGGCACCTTTGTAGAGCAGGAGGCACATGACAGGACATATGACCTTGAATAGGTCTTGACTGCTCTGAGGCTGGATTCTGTTCTCTAAAGGACAGACCACAGTAATGTCATCCTGCCAGACTCCCAAAACTGTGGTGTGTGCTTCAAATGCGATGGAAGGTGAAACAATTCTGACACTCTGTACGTGCCCCCCCAAATATATTAAGTCATCAGGTGATGTTGCTGCCCCCGTATGAAATTATGGCCTTAGACAAGTTGAGAAGTTAGTTTTAGATTTATTCTTCTGTCCTCACTATACCATCTTCATCTAATTCTTTGGGATGTTTGTACTATCTGATGCTCCTCTTGTCATTAAAAAAAAAAAAAAGAAAGAAAAAAAGATTTTCCAGAATTTAAACTACCATCATCAGAATAAAGAATAATACAATCTGAAAAAGGTCCTTGTTTTCAAATGTAACCCATGCCTTACGGACAGTTCTTTTGTCTAAAGGAGGACCTGAGTATTTATTTGCACGCGGGAAGCCCTGTGGCAGGCTGCCTAGCAACAGAACCCCTGTGTGGCCTGGACAAGCCTGGGGTTAACAATTCAGACAGATTGCTCTTCGAGCTTTCCAGTTGTTTCTCACCGTCTATAAACAGCATTAGTCCTTCCGTTGGAACAGTAAATGAGTTAATAACAATTACTGGGCATGGCTTCAGTCATCTCCCCTGTGCTAATAAGGTAAGTATATAAAGAAGACCTTTTTACTTCTATATGCTCAGAAACTAGACGCTGTTTTGGTGAAAACCTCCCAGTTTGATTTTTTAAATAGCTTTATTGATATATAAAGGGACTCTGGTAGTGCGCTGGTTAAAGCACTCGTAACTGAAAGGTTGGCAGTTTGAAGCCACCAGCGATTCAGTGGGAGAAAGGTGTGGCAGTTGGCTTCCGTAAAGGTTTCCAGCCTTGGAATCCCTATGGAAAGATCTCTGTCTTACAGAGTCTGAGTCAGAAATGACATGATGACAGATGGTTATTGACATAAGTAATTCACATGCCATACCATTCTACCCGTGTAAAGTATATAATTCTGTGGCTTTTAGTACATTCACAGATTTATGCAACCATTACTACAGTCTTTCTTGTTATGACACAACAGTTCTACTCCTAGCTATACATGCAATAGAAATCGTTCAAATTGGCACCAAAGCTCAGGTACAAAACACAGTCATAGCAGTGCTTTCCATGCTTCGGTAAAATCCTGGAAACAACTCTAATGTCTTCACCGTAAAGTGTAACAACCTGTACATGAGTCCCTGGGTGGTGCACATGATTCAGCACTCCAATATTAAGGTTGGTAGTTCAAAGGTCTGACGGTCTACTTCCAAAACATCAGAGTCACTGAAGACTGGGCAGAGCACAGTTCTGCTTTGAAACGCTTAGGATCATCATGAGCTGGAATTGGTGAGATGAGAATTGTTTTTAGGCTTTTGAGGGTTTTATTAGTAGTAGTATTATTAACCTATTCATACATAAAACAATATGAGAAAAATCACACAAATCCTAAGTGTACATTTTGACTTTTTTTTCAAGCAGTCACACAAATGTAGACAGCGCTTATATGAATAAAAACACATTACCACTATTTCAAGAGTATTCATTTTGCCCTTTTTCAGTTATAAGAGTAACAAATATAACTTCAAACTATCAATTATTATGCCTGCTTTTATGTGTTCTATAAATAAAATTACACTGCAAGCTTCCACTTGTGTCTGTATTTTCATTTTTATTATGATTGTATGCATCAGTATGAATTTGCTAAAATATCAGTGCTGTGTAATACCCCAGCAGGCAAATAAACCACTTATTAAAATTGTTCTTTGCCCTGTACACTTTCCAATTTCTACAGTGTAAAATATGTGTATGTATCTGCTGATGAATGCAGATAGTGTATTTGATGAATTTGGATCATTTCTCACCCTTAACAGAAACTCCACACCCTTTAGCTTTCGCTCTCAAATCCTCCAACCTCTAGCCCTGGGCAACCACAAACCTTTCTGTCTCTGTTAAAAAGAAAAATTTTGCAATCAAATTGATTCTGACTGGTAGAAACCCTATGGAATAGAGTTGAACTGGCCCACAGAGTTTCCAAGAATCAGCTGGTGGATTCAAACTACTGACCTTTTGATTAGCAGCTGAGCTCTTAACCACTGCAGCACCAGGGCTCCTCTGTCTCTATAGATTTGCCTATTTGAACATTTTGTCTAAATGGAGTTATGTAGTATGTAATCCTTGGTGACTGGCTCTTTCCACTTAGTATGTGGTTTTCAAGGTTCATTATTTATGTTTTGGTGTATATCGGTACTTTATGTCTTTTATGGCAATATAATATTCCATTTATAGATATAATACCTCTGTTCTTCAGGTAATGGACATTTGGATTGTTTCCTCTTTTTGGCTATTATGAATAATGCTACTGTCAGTTTTATATACACTCATAATTTTAAAGTTAACTCAAAATGTACTTGAAGCAGCCTCCTAAATTTTATGAGTAAACACTTGCGTATGATTAGTTTTTTTAATGTTAGTTGTGGTTAATACAGGTTCACACTAAGGTAATGCATTGAATTGATTTTTTTCATATTCATTTTACTTTCAGGTTACAATTGGTAACCACCCCTGTGTTGTAGAAGAAAGCAGTGAAAATTCCATTACGTGTCATATTGACCCTCAAAATTCAATGGATGTTGGCATCAGGGCAGTGGTCGTATTAACTGTCCACAACCTGGGCACTGCTATCAACACCCTAGCCAATGAATTTGATAGGCGGTTTGTACTTGTACCCAGCATTGACACGGTGTTGCCACCTGCAGGATCCACTACGGGAATGACAAGACTGACGATCACAGGCTCTGGATTTGCCGCTTCTCCTCCCGAGGCGGATGTCCTTGTCGGGCGTTTGCCGTGTAAGGTGCTGTCAGTGAATTATACGGTCATTGAATGTGAAACCCCTGCTGCTCCTCAACAGCTTGTGGACATAGACCTTCTCATACATGGTGTGCCTGCCCGCTGCCAGGGGAGCTGCAGCTTTTCCTATTTAGACAGCCTCGCACCTATTTTATCAAGAATCACCCCAGACAGCATTAACGGATCTGTGCAAGTTCTCATAGAAGGAGAGGGCTTTGGAACTATCTTGGAGGACATTACTGTTGCCATTGGAAATCAACAGTTCAGAGCCATAGATGTTAATGAAAATAACATCACTGTTCTTGTGACTGCTCTCGCAGCTGGACTTCATCCTCTTAGTGTGCTGGTGGGAGCTAGAGGCGCGGCTCTGGGAAACCTCACTGTCAGCAGCCCTGCTGTAGCGTCTATCTCGCCGACCTCTGGCAGCATTGGAGGCGGAACTACTTTGTTGATCACTGGAAATGGCTTCTATCCAGGCAAAACCAGAGTCATTGTTGGAGACGACCCTTGCGAAATTATTTCTGTCCACTCCAGTGAAGTCTACTGCCGCACTCCAGCAGGGAAGGCCGCGGTGGTGGATGTGAAGATCTTTGTTAGAGGCGTCGCCTACCCACCTCTCTCGTTTACATATGCCCTGGACGATACTCCTTTGCTGGAAGGAGTAGTCCCAAGTAGAGGTACTCTGTTATTTACCTTTGCAATGCCTTGCTATTTTAATATCAGTAGTATTTAGTAGTATTCAATTGAGAATAATGTTTATAAATGATTGCTGTAAAGTATGTTTTTAGACAATCCCATTAGTCCAATTAATTCATGTGATTTGAATTCTTTATCGTCTACATTTTGTGTTATTTTTGCACATTTTTTTGGATGAAGCTTTCAGCAAGATGCCATGGCGGTAGTTAAGTGCTGTGGCTGCTAACCAAAATGTCAGCAGTTCCAATCCACACAGGCGCTGCGTGGAAACTCTGTAGGGCAGTTCTCCTTGGACCTATATGGTTGCTATGAGTTGGAGTTGGCTTGATGGCATTGGCTTGGTTTTTGGTTTATGTAGGACCCAGATTCCTCTCAACATGATGTAAATTTCAATCTGAGGGGGAAAAAAAAGTAGATGAATACATATGAATTTAATTGATAATTTATTCTTATAATGTGGACACAACACAGGAAACACTAAACTCACATGTGTTTGATCTTATTAATGTCAAGAATTTTTTAGAGTACTGTATTTCCATGAAACCCTATTGTCTGATTATTACCTTATTAACACAACAGACTTCTTTTTATAATCAGAATATTCAATTGGAGAAGGTATGGTAAAATAAGATTTACTCATTTGTTTAGCTTGTCTCATTTGTTCAGCTAAGAATTTATCCTTGATCTTTTGTCATTTGCTATGCTGTTTCTGATCATCTTCAAGCTATTGGAATCCTTATCATCTATGTAATGAATCCTTGAGAAGCAAATTTAGTGTAAAGAGTTAAGATAATAGTCTGTCCTCAAGAGTTAAAACATCAATAAACTACTAAAAGTAAAAAAAAAAAAAAACATTAAGCTCTGTCTTCAAAACATTCTCCCCACACAAACATACCCAGCTCAGAGGTTTGTATTTCTTAACTTTCAGACTTTCTCTCTTTTCTCCTCTGTCGTCTGCTACTGTTCTGAGTTAGTAATTTACAACACGCAGAATGGAGAGAAGGGCTAAAAAATAATTAACCTTCAGATAAATAATTCCTTGTTAATACGATAGACTGTAGTGTGTGTTGCATTCAAATGTAAAACATGTGCATGAATCGATAATTTTATAATAGTTTAAAACACTGGCTGTTACTAAAGAAGTATATTAGTAATAATGCATAACTTTATTTATTTTCATATCTTTTAGGTCCCCCAGGAACTGAAATTCAAATAACTGGTTTAAATTTTGGTACTGATGTCTTGGAAGTTTCCGTGATGATCAGTAATGTTCAGTGTAATGTAACCATGATCAATGACAGTGTATTGAATTGCATCGTTGGAGAGCACGCTGGTGGCACTTTTCCTGTTACAATGCACCATAAGAAAGGCTCTGCTGTGTCCACAGCCGTGTTTGAGTATCCACTAAGGATTCAAAATATTCATCCAAGCCAAGGTAGTCATGAATTTTCAGGAAGCTGTACATCTTTTATCTCTTTAAACATTAATCTCGTTTAGAAATAAAAAGGTCCTCAATTACTGCTTAGACTTGTGTAACATGTTTAAAAATAGTTTTCCTTGTGAAGAAATAAATAAGCAATCAAGAGTATCATTTAATCATTTTGAAATATTTGTTTAGTGCCTTACATTTCTCTTAGTGCTGCCTATTTGTTTAAGATTTAGCATTACCTAAAATATCCAGGTCATGTGAAAAGGAAGCCCCAGTTGTGTAGTGGGTAAAACGTATCTCTGTTAACCAAAAGGTCAAATGCACCAGGCACTCCTTGCAGACTCTATGTGGCCATTCTTTTGTGACCTGTATGGTCACTGTGAGTCAGTATTGACTCAACAATAGTGGGATTTTTTTTTCCTTTGTATGGGAAAAATTATAAAAATTATGGTAAGAGCATTGTTATGTAATTATTCCTACATGAGTAAGTGTTTTGTCTATTTGAAAACTATTTTAATGATTTTAAAACTTCAGGAAAGTAAAACTAATATATCTCTTAATTAAAGTGGAAGTCTTCCGTTTATATTTTGACTACTTCTAAATTCTTAGTGACATTTCTTTAAATGAAATTTGAATTCTGGATGTGATTTATCTAGATGGGCAAATGTGACATTTATTCAATGTCTTGGCTTGGCAATCTATAGTATATTATAATTTAGCACAATAATGATGATATATATTTTAAATGCTTTAATTTTAAGAACTCTGTGTAGTGTAACTTCTATTTCAGGTTTTAAAATACAGTCAAGCAAATACGTACACAGAGGAGATATGACTAATTAACTTTGTTTTCTCCTTTTATTTGTCCTCACTAGGAAGCTTTGGTGGTGGTCAGACCATGACGGTGACGGGCACTGGGTTTGATCCACAAAATTCAATTATATTAGTATGTGACTTGGAATGTGCAGTTGACAGGCTTAGGTCTAATTACAGAACCTTATTATGTAGAATTCCACCAAATAATGGTAAGTTTTCAGAAAAGAGAATGATGTTCTGTAAAAACCGGTTAATTTTATAAAGTTTAAAAACTGAACTTTGTTTTTCAAGTTTTTACATTTGTTGGGACAATTGAATCACTTTGTCCTGAATTTAAGTAATTTCTTCAGAACCGTGTTTCCTAGGTTTATATAGCTTTCAAGAATCATAAATTTGGGCTAGATTTAATTGCTTGTAATAGATTGCAGTTTTTCAGGTCACGTAAACTGATGGCCGTTATTTTATTGAGTGTTTCAAAGAGGCAACATGCTTTTGTCTGGTTGGAATAATAGCTTTTCTTTAAAGGTGGAATAGTGTTATGATTTAGGGTGTGGACCCTGGTAGTACATTGCCAAGATTCAAAACCTAGCTTTGTGTCTGGGGCAATTTATTTAACTTTTCTCTCCTTTGATTTTTCTCGTATCTATAAAGTGAGTATAGTCAGACTAGCCTACTTCATAAGTTATTGTGAGGTTTAATAAATTAATATATGTAAAGTGGGTGGAGTGATATCTGGTACATGATGTGTGATTTGCTGTCATTGTTACTTTTAGATACTTATTTTTATTTAGTAGCTAAGAGCCTGGGCTTTGAGGAGTTTCTGAATCTCTGTTTTTCTACTCACTGCATGTCTTTATCTTGAACACTGCTGTACCTAAGTTTTCCCATCTGTTAAATAGAGCTGTTATGAACTTGTAATTCTGTGAGCCACCGTGAAATTTAAATATCTGCTGCTCTAAGTACTTGAAAATATTGAGTTGTTACTTAAAAACCTGTTGTCAAGAGCATATTTATCCAAAGTAATTATTCTAGGTAAACAGAGAACACGTTTCATCTGCAAGTATTTTTAAAAATTTAGTGAAGCTTTCTAAATGTTGTCTGCTTTTTCTCTGATCTCTTAAAAAAATATGTATCAAATAAAATGTAACCTCTTTATGATTGGTTTAATTTTTCATTTGAACATCAGATTTCTATCCTCATTTATTGGGGAAGTTTTTAGGTTGTCTATTTAACACTGGCTAGGCTTCTTTTAAGGTTCTGCATCCATTTTTGCAGTGTTTTTTTTTTCTTTTGTCTCCTATCTTGCTTTCAACTGTCACTCCTGGCTATTGTCGGCGGGTTTGCTTTCAGTAGTGCTTCCTGCTCTAGTTTGCAACGTTGGATCCTCTAAGCCAGGAAAACTAAAGAGGCAGCTTTGGAAAATTATCTGCAATAACAGGAGTCAAGTGAGGACCTAAGTTTTCTACCTTTTGATAATGTGCATGAACTTTGTGACTAATAAAGATCTTTGTTAGTTGTTGTTCGATGCCATCGAGACTGTATCGGAAAGTGGTTGCTGGATGAGGAAGGTGTTATTGAAAAGTTCTGAGATTTTGAAGAGGATTATGATAATCCTCTGTTAAGACTGGAAAGCTGTGTTCTGTCTGATCCTCTCCCCTTCCCAGGCAGTGGACCTGAGCAGACCTGTGAAGTGAGTGTGGTCAATGGGAAGGATTTCTCACAGTCCACGACTCCCTTTACTTACAACATGTCGCTGACCCCACTCATCACTGAAATCGCTCCCGAGAGAGGCAGTACTGCAGGGGGTACCAGGCTCACAGTCACAGGATCAGGATTCAGGTACTGTCTGCACAGGTACACGTTATCAGTGCTTGTGTCCAGGCTCAAGTTGTTACTACTTTCTCTTGTGCCAGACTTGGCTTAGATGCAGTCATGTAATGTGTATCCATCTGCTAGTAAGTCACGTTTGGGGCATGTAGCAATTCTGTAGTCAATACCCTGGTGGCATAGTGGTTAAGTGATACATCTGCTAATCAAAATGGTCAGCAATTTCAGTCTGCCAGGTGCTCCTTGGAAACTCTGTGGGACAGTTCTGCTGTGCCCTGTAGAGTTGCTGTGAGTTGGAATTGACTTGATGGCAGTGGGTTTGGTTTTGGCAGTAGACTGGATACCTTCTACCCACAGAAGCTTTCTGCCTTACCTTGTGAGAGAGCTTTTCACCCTATTTCGTGGTTAGGAGACTAAGCCAAAAAACGCCCACTGCTATTGAGTTGACTCATAGCGACCCTATAGATTAGAGCAGAACTGCCCCATAGAGTTTATAGGGAGCACCTGGTAGATTTGAACTGCTGACCTTATGGCTAGTAAATGTAGCACTTAACCATTGTGTCACCGGGGTATCCAGGAGACTAAGATTAGAGAGATTAAATAGCTTGTACCAAATCCGAACATGTAGTAGTCCAAGTTTAAATCAGCTTCTTGTTACACTTTCCCAGCATCTCATTTCCAACTGTGGTCAGCTTCCTTGGGTCAGTGAAACATCTTTTCATGCATCAGGTCCATTCCATTGTAATTGGTCATATTCCTTTTTCTTATACTCATGATTTGGTTAAGTTTATATACTGCGCTGTCATCATTCTTCCAAGTGATTAAGACTGACTTCAAAACACCAAATGATTTGAACAATAAAAGGAAATTTTAATTACTTAAATACTTATAATTACATTGGAGTTGCACTTTTTCATGAGGTTAAGTTCTAAGGTCTGTAACTGTGGCAAAAATTATCCCAGAGACAAAATAATTCTTGAAAATCTCTTATGCAGACATCTATTTGAAGACCAAGATAGCATCTCTCAATAAATTGAATCCATGAAATGTTTACTCGAACACTAGAACATCTTATTATTTCTCTGTATATTCTTTAATTATTTGTTGGGTACCCACTACGTACTTGCAGTTCTATGTGACAAATTGCACCAAAAAAAAAAAAAAAAACCTAGCTAATAAAACCAAAAAAAAAAAATAATAATTCTGCTTTCTTGAAGCTGACATTTGAGTAGAAGGTGGAAAACATAAAATAAATAAAATACATTGTAAGATTGTGGTGTGTATAATGAAGAAAAACAATAATGCAGGAAAGCAAAACAGTGTGCTGAGGTGGAGGAAGAATTATAGCTTAAATAGAGTGCATATGAAAGGTTTCATGAAGAAGGAGACTTTCAGGCAAAGAACTGATGAAAGGGCAAATGGAACAACATGGTTATTAGGAGAAAGGTATTCTTGGCAGAGTAATTAGCTAGAGCAAAGGCACTGAGGTAGAGCAAGTTTGGAGAGTTTGAAGAATAGCAAGGTAGCCAGAGTGGCTGAAGAGTAGTGAAGGAGAAGAGCATATTAGGTGATGGAGATGGAGATGGAAAGATGAAACTAGAAGATAAAGGACCTTCCAGGCCTTTGTAACACTGATTTCAAGTGTGATGGGGTCATTTCAGGGTTTCCAGCAAAGGGGTGATGTGATCTGACACAGATTTTTAAAGTTTCCCTCTGTTGGGAATAAACTTTTTCGAGGCAGCTGCAGCAAAAGGATTGAGATCACATAGGAGGTTACAGAAAAGATGCAAGATCATGATGACTTGAACGAGACAGTAGCAGCGGAGGTGGACAGGAAGGCGGAGGGCATGGTTAAATGTAGATGCAACAGGAGTTGTTAATCGATTGAATGTGGCAAAACATACAGAGAGGGGTCTAGGATGTCAAGGCTTTGGACCTGAGACAGAGAGTGGTGTTCTCATTTATGGAAGGGGAAACATACTGCAGATCTGAGAGAGGGTCAAGATAGGAAGCTTCATATACAAATCTGGGGTTTCACTCAAGATCTAGATGGAGGTCTTAATTTTGTAGATGTTATTTAAAACTATGAGAGTGGATGAGAGAGAAGAGTTCTAAAGACCAAGTTAGGGCATCTCAGTGTTTAGAAGTTGAGAGATGAGAAATTAAGCAAAGCTGTCTAAAGAGAAATAGCCAGTGAGGTACAGGAAGCACCACATGAAGTTTTCCTATATCTGTACTGTGTTTATAGACATTATATGGAAAAAAAATTGTATACAGTTAAGAATCTTAATCGCAGTCATTACTATTAGATTGAGAAGTACTACTGAGAAATACATGAGAATGGAACTAGAGTCTCAGACCTCCCATCCGAAGACCACACTAGGACGCATTCTTATTGCATCCAATATTGAACTGCTTGATCTGTGTTGTTTTCATGATAATTTTTTTGTTTGTTTTTCTTTTTTTCCCCTATGATAGCATGTTGAATCTTCCCAAGCTAAATGCTAACATGATGGGCTTGTGTGGTAGTGGTTTTCCCACTATTTGCTTTTTGTTTTTTATTTTTATTTTTTATTATTATTATTATTTTTACGATAGCTGGGCTTTGGAAATCACAGCATTTTTCTAAAACGAAAAAAGGGGGTGGGCCTCTAGTCTGGCTCCATTTCGACCCTTCTTCAAGAAGCTACAGGGTCTTACCGATTGTTAAAATTTTGGTTATCAAGTGTATGAAAAATACTGCCTTTTTTTTTTATGAATCTACTGAAAGATAGGAGAAGGATTTCTTTTTGTTTGGAGTAATCTTATTGTCCCCCTCCTCCTCTTTAACATATCCTTCAGTAAGCCGTGCCTCCTTGTCGTGGATTGAATTGTGTGCCCACCAAAAATGTGTGTAGCCATTTGGCTAGGCCAGGCTTCCTGGTATTGTGTGATGTTCCTTTATGTTCTAAACCCTGCCCCTATGATGTTAATAAGGGAGGATGGTGGAACAGGACTCAGTGTGTGGGACTGTACTGTGCCTTGGGGCAACCTCTTGGGCTGTAAAGAAAAGGGAGGCAAATAGATTTAGGAGACCACATACCTGCAAGAAGCAGTCCTGTGTCTCAGAAACTTTCAGTCCAGGGGAAGACTGACAACAAGGACCTTCCTCCAGAGCCAGCAGAGAAAGCCTTCCCCTGGAGCCGACACCCTGAATTTGGACTGCAAGCCTACTGGACTGTGGCAAAACAAAATCTCTCTTTTTAAAGCCATCTACTTGTGGTATTTCTGTTAAAGCAGAACTAGATGACTAAGACACTCTTGCTGACTCAAGCAATATTCTTTCAGATTAATTTTAAATAACTTCACCTCAACTTGGTTTTAAAATAAGATCTGACCCAGAGTCCACTGAGTCAATTCTGACTTAAAACAACCTGATGGGGCAGAGTAGAACTGCCACATAGGGTGTCCCAGATGCAGCTGGTAAATTTGAACAGTGACCATTTGATTACAGCAGCTGAGCTCTTAGCACTCTCACACCAGGAAAGCAGCGTATGCACACACACACACACACACACAGACAGACACACACACACAAGTACAACCGTATTCCCTGGTCTCTTAATTTCTTTGTTAACTTTTCCTCAGTAAATATTTTGAAGTCACAACACTGCCAGTTTGTATTTTTCTGGATAAGAGGGTAAATATTATTTTTGCAATAGCACATAAAGGATTTGATGATGTGACCTAACTGTTTGAAAAAATATAATATTTTTTTGTTGTTACAGTGCAGATATTCAGGATGTTGACGTCACCATAGCAGAAGCCAAATGTGATGTTGTGTTTTCCAACAAGACACACATTATCTGCATGACCAGTGCCCATGCTTCTTCAGGATGGGCACCGGTTCACGTCCACATCAGAAGCATCGGCATGGCCAGACTGGTAATAGTGCCACTGGGTAATGTAACCACAGCAGTGGAAAAGTTAATATGGTAACCAAAACGAAACCCACTGCTGTTGAGTCATTCTGGCTGATAGTGATCCTGTATAGGAGGTTAATAACTGGTAATAGATTTTTATTTATGCATCCTTAAAAAAAGATAAAACCTTACTGTTTTGAGTACACTGCAAAGCATGTGACTCTGTAGGACAGAGTAGAACTGTCCCCTAAGATTTCCAAGGCTCTAAAGCTTTACAGAGGTAGACTGCCACATCTGTCTCCTTTGGACCAGCAGCTGGTGACTTTGAACTGCTGATCTCTTCAGCACTTTACCACTGCACCACCAGGGCTCCTCAGATTTTAGCACCTCCAAAGAACTGATGTGCGATGTTAATGCATTTCAAGTGGCTCTGGTTTCGCTGCTTATTACTAAAAGAATTTTATTATTTCCTATTTTTAATTGCTATTCTGGGTTTAAGCATAATTGGCAATGTATTTTAGCTTTATAAATAACTTGAATTAAAGGAAAAGGCCACTGTAATATATTCAAAGTAGGTTATGGTTTATTAATTATTGCTTAAAATGTATATCTTTTCAGATTTATGCTGTGGAGGAACTGAGGAATTCTTCTGAAACCTCTAAGCTTAAAAGTCTCTCATGTTTTATTCCAGGCTAACCCTGAGTTCTTATTTGTTGATGCATGGTCCTCCAACTTCTCATGGGGAGGAAAATCTCCTCCCCAGGAAGGGTCGCTTGCTGTTATTACCAAAGGACAGACCGTTTTGCTGGATCAGAGTACTCCTGTTTTGAAAATGTTGCTCATTCAGGGTAAACTTCTGAAAATTTGCTGGAGCCTGCCTACTGAATCTTTCTGTAATGCTAATCTAATCAAAATGTGTGATGGTGAACTTTGTTAGTGTTGTCAGGTTTTTCTTTCTTTTTTTTATTATTTTTTAAATTTTTATTTAACAGAACTGAGTGAAAATGTACATTCCCTTATAAATTTACATGCCCACCTATATGCAGCTTCCACTGCTCTCCCTGTCCGGTGACTGCACACTATTCCTCTCTGCTCCATACATGTCTCATCCTCCCAATAGCCTCCCTTGTCAGGTTTTTAATACAGAATGTAGTACAGTTTCTTTTTTGAATTGAGTATTTAAAATCTATTTGTCATTATACAGTTATTTTCTGTAGAATAGAAAATATCAGAGGATATTGCCCATGTATGGGTAAGTGTCTTTTAAAGTTGACTGTTGCTTCGTGAAATTTTCCTTTCAATGACAATGTGTACGCGAGCATGCCCACACACCTGCACTGGAGCATTGGGAAAGGCCAGTTAGGAAAACTCGTATACATGGATCCCAGGAGCTCTAAAATCACAGCGATTTGTCAAATTTTCTCCTACGTGACCACTCTGGCTGCCACTGGAATGTCGGTTGTGATTCTCATCTTTGCCTGTGAACCTGTTTTGGATTGTTACCTGAGATTCTCTCTGCTCCTTGGTATTCTGTTTTTAAGATAGCAAACCAAAAATCCAAAACTTTTACAGTTGCATGTAAAAGGAACATCAAATGGCAAAAACAAAGTACTTGGGCTTTAGTGCCTAACTTTTGTCTGAATAGTCTTAGTAGCCGAAGGACCTTTGCATTTGATTTTTGTATTAACTTCTGGGGTAATAGCAATGTTGCAGATATTTGAAGTTATTAAATATTGAACCTTTAGACAAGGAAAGTGGTACTGTCTACAAATATACACCAGTCTCATGAAAAACTTTATCCCAATACATTTTTAATAATGCTGATCAAGATATAACTGTTAATAATGCAAATTGTAGGATAAAAGTTCAGAGCTAATGCTGACATTATAATGGTTTCTGTAAAGTTTGTCTTTATTTTCATTCTTAATTTCTGTTTTGAGGGCCTGCATTTGCATAACTATTAATTGGTACAGCTGTACTACTTAAGAACATTTAAATAGAGAGAGTGAAGGCAAAAGCCTCCACCCCAAGATTTTCTCTCAATTCTCTGAGTCTTAAAGTTTTATACTTTTATGTTGCCAGAGGATGCAACGGAGGCATATGCATAGCAACAGCAGGCCAGGAATGAGAAAATAAGTTTTAATCTATAATAAGTAACTTTTAACAATACCTTTCCTCATGATATATTTAACAATTGTGCGGTTTCTAGGTGGAACCTTAATATTTGATGAGGCTGATATAGAACTTCAGGCAGAAAACATCCTAATCACAGATGGAGGCATTCTTCAGGTAAACAAGAAAATTTGATATCTATTCATCACTAACCTTTCTCTATTTTTTTTAAAATAGTATTCATAAAATAAGGACCTTTGGTGGCACAATGGTTAAGTGCTTGGCTGCTCACTGAAAGATTGGAAATTTGAACTCATCAGCCACTCCAAGGGAAAAAAGACCTGATGGTCTGTTCCAAAAAAGATTTCAGCCTAGGAAGCTCTATGGGAAAATTTTGTTGTGTCCTCTATGGTCACTAGGAGTCAGAGTCAACTTGATGGTACATAACAAGAGCAAGAAAGCATAAAATAGTTCATTATGCCAATCTCTGCCAAGTTTATCTTTGCTTTGGTCTCTTGGTATAAACTCTTTTAACATGGAAAAGTTTTGCATAAGTATTCTTGATCTTTGATTGGGAGTCTAGTAGTGTGTTATCATAGAACACAGTTAAAAAGTATATAGAGAGAAAAAATATAGAGAGAGAGTAGAAAAAAATTAGCTTTGTGATGTGGCCAATTGATATATTTTCTAAAAGTTGGCATAGTATATTTGGCTGACTAGAAAATCTAGTCAGATTTTGGGAGACAGATACCAAACAGCTGAAGAATCAGTTCTCAAAAGTGAGAGGAACAAAGGAAAGAATTACTTTTGAATGATTAAAATTGGGTTTTTTTTCTGAATGATGCCTGTGAAATCTCTTTCAGATTGGAACCGAAGCATCCCCTTTCCGACACAAGGCCGTCATCACCTTACATGGGCACCTGCGGTCTCCTGAGCTCCCTGTGTATGGCGCTAAAACACTGGCTGTGCGGGAGGGAGTCCTAGATCTGCACGGTACAGCATCTGCCCGGTGGGCTGCAGCGGCCTGTATTCAGGGTGTGGGTAGAGGAGAAATTAGCCAAGAAACCGGAGGTGGCAGTCCGAACCACCGTCCCTAACGGAGCACTTGCTAGGCTTCCCCGTATCTTCGTGTATTTTCCCCCCCCCCCACCCTTACCTCTCCCTGCCCTTTCCAGGTCTGGCTAGCGCCATCCTGCTCTTCACTACTGGGAACTCTTCTTGAACCTTCCCTACACCTATGATGCCTTTTGCCTGATTTAATATTTTCACAGGATATTGTGGCCATCTGTTTTCTTCACCAGTCATCTATATCAAAAAGCACTAAATCTGATGGAGAAATTTGTAATTTCTCATGTTTGTGTCTGAAAATGGACCCTTTCTAAAAAAACAGTATTTATAGTTAGACGTTCCTGTAAACATACTCTAGAAAATTGTCAGCAAATGAAAATGATTTTGACTATATTTGAAGAAGCAGCAGAACTTAACTGTTTCAAGGCAGTCTGTTGTGAATCATTTTTATATTGAAGAAGTCTTCTTTATTACAGTACATTTCTTTTATAAGTTTAGAGTGTCATAAGCATGATACTGTATCACTAATATGTGTCCTGAAATGGACTAAGTACATTGATGTAACTGTAAGTCCTTAGGAACTTATGCCTCTGGATCATCAGTTAATGCAATTCCTGACAATAGTGATAAAGATAATAGACCTCTGTCCATTTCTCAACGTTATCACACATTTGTATTGTTATTGTAAATCCAACTGTCATAAATGAAGTAAATCATTGAAGAAGGGTTTTTAAAAAAAATTTCCAGAACCATATGTTATTAAGAACATAATTTTTACTTTGACATATCAAGAACATAGACCTTTTAAAGAAATGAACAGAATGCTAAGGTAAAATGCTCCTTCCCCGAACTTATTCAACCCAGAGCAGAATTAAAATGCATGAAGTACTCAGTAATTGAAGAAATACTTGCTTTGCATGTTGGGTTCTAGGTCTGCCTCTTCCTGTGATCTGGACTTGTTTGGCTCATACGGCCAAGGCTGGGGAAAGAACTTTGATTTTAAAAGAAGCTGTAACGTGGAAAGCAGGAGATGACATTGTGATAGCAAGCACAGGACACAGGTATGATGTCTTCCTAGCCTTGTGATTTTGACCCAGAGCAGAGATTTTTAAACTGTGCAATCTCAGTGTAATTCAGAGGGTCCATGCCCAATCTGTTTCATCTCTTCTTATTCTGAAGTCTCTCATACACCCAAATATTTATCTGTCAAATGCTGACACTTGGTTGATCACCAGTGTGTTGGGTCTTTGTTGGTTGAACTCAGAAGAAAAATCATAAATTTGAACCTATCAAATAAATGTATCCAAATAAAATATTTTACATGGCTAGGGTCCTATGTACAACTTCATTTGAAAACAAAATTGCTGCTGAAAACACTTGAAAATCTCTGATTTACAGCTCTAAGAGATACAGTAATAAATTAAAACATGAAAATGGCCCTGGAGATCATCAAGGAATTTGAAAGCATCTACTAAATTCTTATACTGTTGGCAGTGGTTTCCACAGAGCAGCAAAATTGTCAGTCATGAGTGATGATTAACACGACCTTTGAGAAGCTTGACATCTCAAAATTAAAGATGCTTGTAACTCTTATTTCTGTTTCATTATTTTAACAAACAAGAAATAAAAGGAAGAAAACTAATAAAACTATCCCAAGTGTATCAAAGGAGAAAAAAAATTACAAATAATAGTAAAATTGGATATGTTTTTGCTTATCAGAGAATAAGTAGTAATTTTATGACAGGAAAGAACTCAATTATGTTAAGGCCATGACTCAGTTTAAAATTAAAATTCAAGATGGCGTTTTGAGTTTACCATTTTCCAAGTTAAAAATAAACATGCAAATGTTAGGGAGAGTTAAATGCATACTTAGCTTTATAAGTGCCTGTTTTTCCCCACGCTTGGAAGAGATCTTAATTATATAGTGGCAAATAAAAAAAGCTGCAAAATGAAAGAACTTACTAATGGAATAGAAAATCCCCTTTTTTAGCTTCCTATGTGAAATGGAAGAGTAAATTTAGGATTGAACATTATTTAGTTTTAAGAAACATAAATTAAGAGCTAGTTAACCAAACATAACGCATTGTTCTCTATTTTACTGATAAACCCTATTTGAGGATTTGTAAAGCAAGGCAGCCTAAGTTCAACTCCTAGCACTACATTTGACAATCCTGTGACCATATTATTTTACCACTCAGTATTTCCATAAAATTAGCATGCTTTTGGCATCTATTCTACAGTATTATTGTAAGATTTAAATGAGTTAATATATGCCGAGCACCAAAAGCAGGACTTGGCTCAAAATAAGTGCCATATAAGTGTTAAATAATTTAAGAAAAAAGAAGAGATGTATTTAGGTGCACACAAAACATAGAAATTACTTTGAAGAATTTTTATTTATTTATTTATTCTAATATAGTAATTGTGGTATCATCGGAATCCCAGGGAATTCAGGACAGGCCACGCTAACCCTTTTTTGTACCTCTTGTGAGATCTTGATTTGTAGGGTCGCCCTATTTCTAGCTTCCTAATTACGTCCCTCTAAAGGTCTTCCCATGCCCTCACCATCTTTGAAAAACAACTTTCTTTGGTCTCCTGTCCCTTCTAGCAACTTTCTTGTTTCAACTGTTTATTTCTCTGTTTCATACAAACTTTCCCAGTGACCTTCTTATTATCATATTCTTCACTTCCTGTGCATGTTCTCCTCATCCTGGCCCTTGAAATGTCCCTGCCATCAGCTTTCCCTGCCCTCAGTCTACTTGAGACCCTCAGCCCCTCGCACCCCGAATATTACACACCTTCCTTTTGGGGCTCTGCTCCTCTGCTACCCCTGGCCCGACTCCTGACGAACTCATGCTGTGTTAATTTGATCAAACCATCACAGTTATGGAGTTGTGACACACGGTGTCCTAAGTGTTTAAGCAGGGTTCCTTCATAGAGCAACCAGCTAGTGGAATAGATAGCCACGTGGGTAAGTGACCAGACTGCAAGGTGGTTGATACGAATGCTAATGGTTATGCAAAGTGGGAAGGCTGAGAGAGTTCAAAGAGGTGATATTTTGATCTATCTCACATGTCATTTAAACTGGCATTAAAAGGAAGAAAAGAATTTGTCAAAAGGGAATTTCAGGAAGACGCAGTAGTAGCTCCGCCAGGCTCAACTCTGTGTTCTAGGTAATGTGCAATCCGGCACTGACAGGTTTGGCTCCTTAGAGTCAGGGCACTCGCTACTTATTTATTTTCCCTGCTCAGAACCCCCAGTGGCTTCACCTTTTCAGAGTTCTCAACCTGAAAAGGTTGACATTTTAGCCAGGTAATTTTTTATTGGGAGGACATTGTCAGACTAGTGGTAGAATTCTCACTTTCCCTGTGAAAGGCTCGGTTCTGTTGCCAGCTAAGGCACTTTCTGTGTCAATAGATGCTTTTATGGTTCAGATTTCAGTGGAGCTGTCAGGAGACCAATGATAGAACTTTAGTTTTTTATTCTGAGTGAGATATGTATGCTTGATCTTCTCGATGAAGTCCTATACAGTAAAGGACTTATGATGTGTTTTTTACCTTTCTCCTTTTTTGAAATTTTGGAAGACTTAGAAAAGTGGAAAATATAATCCTACCATTTAGTTTTCCAACTTTAGTTCTCTGTAATATTTTTATATAATTAATTAAGGTCATACAGTATACATGGTTTGTAACCCTAATTTTTTAATCTAAGTGCATTGTATTTTTGTTATTACAAACTCTTGGTGACAACATAATGTTCTCTACTTAGCCCTTGTTCTGTAGTTGAACTTACAGGCTGCTTCCAAGTTTTTGATGTTGTAAAGACTGTTACAATGAATACTTTTCTATATTCATATATATGGAGTTTGTGAATTTCTGATTATTTCCTTAAGATAAATCCCCAAAGGTTGATTCTCTCTCAGTGTCCCATTACTCTCCATTAGTTCATACTCAAATGTCATAAAGATAACGCACTTTGAATATCATCATCATGCCCATTTCACTTTACTTCGTCAGCAGACTATTTTGAGCTATGTTTATTAATTTTATAACTGAAAACTGGTATCTACCTATTGCTTTGAGTGACTTTTCTGTCTCAAAAAACTCACAAATGTGTCCCTACATTCCTCAATTAATAGATTTATCAGAACGGATGGTTTCTATGTTACTGTTCCTATATAAAGTGAAATTCTCAAGGATGGTGATTGTATCTGCATTATCTTTGAATGTTCAGCTTCTAAGAAATATCCAAGTGTGACACTAAATCAGTAAGTGCAGAGGAGTTAAGTGAAACTGGAATTTTCTTTGCATTAATCTGTTAGATACTAACACTTACTGATTTGTGTAATAGTTTAGAAAGATGGATAATCTTTGGCCATAACATTTACCATGAGTATTTTTCTCATTTTCCTATTTAATTTTAAGTCTCCTATTTCTTTTGAAAACATTATAGACTTTAGGATAGTTCTGTGCAAAGGTGTAACACCTAAATAATAATTGTTCACTTAAAATAAGATGCATTTTGAAAAATTTTTGTTTCTCAAAGGAGAAATAAAATAATGCCTATAAATTCATCTTCAGAATATTGTATGTTGTAGATATTTTTCTGTCTTAAAAATAAAGTGTTCAAAATAGAATAAATACCAAAAATATGTAATAACTATTTACATGTAGCTTGAAATTTTTTTGTTAAAATTTTACAGACACAGTCAGCAAGAGAATGAAAAAAGGACCATTGCATCTGTATCTGCTGACGGCGTAACTGTAACGCTAACCAGCCCATTGACTTACACACACTTAGGAATCACTGTTATACTCCCTGATGGAACTTTATTTGAGGCAAGAGCAGAAGTTGGAATTCTTACAAGAAATATCTTAATAAGAGGATCTGATAATATGGAGTGGAATGACAAAATTCCAGCATGTCCTGATGGATTTGACACAGGTAATTTTAGCAGCAGTAGTGTGGCTGGTATACGCATGCTACAAATGTGCCAACATGATGCGGCTTGTATTAAGATACAGTATTTTAATTTCAACCTGAAAGTTGCTCTCTTGTGAGTATAATTAGATGTTGAAAATGGGAAATGCTAATGGCATTTTTAAGGAGGGGTTCTGGGTCTGTGAGTTGGCTTGAGCCTAGGAAATACGAAGCAGCAAATTTCCACTTGAACAACTCAAGTTAGAGTTCTGCCACCTAAGACGTATGTGATTTCTCTGTCTATATGTACGCCAAGGAAACTTTGGAGGCCCAGCAGCTAAGCTGCCAACCCAGGGGTCTGCAGGTCAGATCTGCCAGGTGCTCCTTGGAAACTCTATGGGGGCAGTTCTACTCTGTCTCATGGAGTTCCAATGAGTTGGAATTGACCTAACAGCAATGGGTTTTTGTTTTGTTTCATATTTGCCAAGGAGTACTCTAGTGTGCTACCCATCCATTTCAATCTTTTGGAACCACAGGATCAGTCAGCTGTCACCACAGATGAGGAAAAGTGAGACTTAGATTATACTCTGACTTGTAATTAGTGTGGTCATTAGGCCTGCAGTGCAAAATGTTTCTGCACCAGACCACTAATGGAAAGGATGGTAGTGGGAGGCCACCCTGAGGCACCTTGGAAGAAAAGTGTGACTCTCTACTTCTGAAAACTCCTCCACCGAAAAGCCTACGGAGCACAGTTCTACTCTGACGGACACATGAGGTCTAACAGTTAAGTCCATGAACTTAATCGTTCTAAGTACTACCTAACCTCACTGCTGAATATCACTACAGTCACCTTCGAAGTACTCCGTTTGGGAAGCTATGCACTGATGCCAGCACCTAGTCTACCCTTCAGAACAATTTTGGAACTCTTCTGGAATGACCATATGTGGCATAGTGGCAAATTCGTGAACTTAATTTTATAGTTGTCTGTAAGGGAGTTTTTAGCCTGTAATCAAATAACTGTATTGGAGCAGCCTCCCTACTCACCTGATCTGGTCCCCGCTGACTTTTTTCTTTACCTGAAGATAAAGGAAATATTGAAAGGAAGACATTTTGATGACATTCAGGACATCAAGGGTAATACAACAACAGCTCTAATGGCCATTCCAGAAAGAGTTCCAGAATTGCTTTGAAGGGTGGACTAGGCACTGGTATCAGTGCCTAGCTCCCCAAGGGGGGTACTTCAAAGGTGACCATGGTGATATGCAGCAGTGAAGTATGTAGCACTTTTTCTAGGATTAGTTCACAAATTTATTTGGCAGTCATCATAGGCTTATCATGAATTTGAGTTAACTCAGCAACAACTGGAATTTTTATGTCTAATGGTTAAGGCATCTCCCGGATTCTACCATTTTTGTTTCCATTTTTCACACAGAGTCAAGGAATTCCATTCCACTGTAGCATCTTCCATGAGCATCTCTGGCCACTACAGAATAGTCATTGCAGGGCTCTTCAGAGGACTAGTAAAAGCAAGATGAGGTTACCACAGCTAGGCCTGAGTCGGTGAGGGAAAGAACAGTGATTAACCCAGAGACAAAAAGAGCTGTATTAAGAGGGCCAAGTGACAGAAGCTGTGCCTTTTGTTTGAAGGTGGCAAGAGTCCACTGAGACATTCTCACTTCAGGGAGAGACTCAGGGGTACAAATACCTGAATTTCACCTTTCCCTCTTCCTTTCTTTTTCTTCTTGTGCTTATATAAGGGATGAGAGTGAAATCATATGTGAATAAAAAGATAGAATTACATTAAGGTAAGAAAAAAATACTCATTCTATAATAAGATTATAAAGTGGTTTGTCTTTTATAATGCTTTAAAAATATTTTTAAAGGTGAATTTGCTACACAGACATGTCTCCAAGGCAAGTTTGGAGAAGAAATAGGCAGTGACCAGTTTGGAGGCTGCATTATGTTTCATGCTCCTGTACCTGGTGCTAATATGGTAACTGGAAGACTGGAATATGTAGAGGTAAGAGTCATTATAATTAAATCAAATCTACTCTGACCTGAAGGGTTACTGTGAGTCAGAATTGAGTCAACAGCTGTGAAGTTGGTTTTGGCTTGTCAGCATTTATTCATACAACAAACAGATGCTGAGCTCCTGCTGTTTATCAGATGTTACTTATAATCATGTAGGGGATATAGATAACTAAAAGATGTTAATACACTCATTGTGATTTTGTATAACATATACTATGTAAATAAATGTAAGGGTATGTAAGATGCGTTAAGAGATGCCCCAGAGCTTCTCTGCGTATTATTCATATTCAGTCTACCTAATCAAGTTTAAGCATAATTCCTGTGAAGTATCAAGTGAAAAACAGCAGAAAATAAGGAAGGAAAGTAGATAAGGAAAAAGGAAGAAATGAAAGGAAAAGGAGGAAGGAAGAGAGACAAGGGGAAGGCAAAGGGAAGAAGACAGATACTGCGTGATAGGATGTCATTTGGCAAGCGCCTGCCTTAGTCTGTCTGATGAAAACAAAGCCAGAATGGAACGAGCACTGTAGGAGTCATGAAACACAGCAGAGAACCACAAAAAACTAAAAACAAAAACAAAAAACCTGCCATCAAGTAAACTATGACTCATAGTGACCATGTAGGACAGAGTAAAACTGCCCCATAGACTTTCCAAGGAGCAGCTAGCAGATTTGAATTGCCAGCCTTCTGGTTATCCGTCGTACTACTTAACCACTAGTCTACCAGAGATTCCAAAGCAGAGAACTGTGATGGAAAAGGCATGGAAGGGAAGGGAGCCTGCAGCCTGCTGCATGAGATAAGATGGGATTCTGGGAAGAGAGACAGGACAGATGGGCACAGCCATACTATAATAACCTTGAAATTGCCCAGGAGTAGCAATTTACATTCAGTTCATACAGCAGGTGGTTTTACATGGAGGAATTTTTCTTTATTAAAATGAACGCTATATACCCTTAGAAGATAAAATACGAGAAGATTCATTATGAGGTAAGTGCCTTTGAGTTGGCCCCAACTCACTGTGACTCTGCGTACAACAGAATGAAACACTGCCTGGTTGTGCACCATCTTCACACTCATTTTGCTTGAGTTTGTTGTTGCAGCCACTGTGTCAGTCTATCTTGTCGAGGGTCTTCCTCTTTTTTACTAACCCTCTACTTTACCAAGAATTATGTTCTTCTCCAGGGACTGATCCCTCTTGACGAATCTTCACACTCTTGCTTCTAAAGAGCACTCTGGCTGTACTTCCAAGACAGATTTGTTTGTGCTTCTGGCAATGCAGTATATTTATTATTTTTCTCCATCACCGTCGTTCAAATGCATGAATTCTTCTTTGGTCATTCTTATGCATTGTCAAGCTTCTGCATTCATATAAAACGACTGAAAATATCATGGTTTGGGTAAGGAACACCTTAGTTGTTAAAATGACATCTTTGCTTTTTAGTACTTTAGTGAAGTCTTTTGCATCAGATACAACAAATCCAGTATGTTGCTTGATTATTGACTACTGCTGCCACAGGTGTTGGATGTGGGTCCAAGTAAAACCGAATCCTTGACAGCTTCCGTCTTTATTTATCATGATGCTGCATATTGGTCCAATTGTGAGGATTTCTGTTTTATTTATGTTGAGGTATAATCCACACTGAAGACTGTAATCTTTGATCTTCATCAGTAAGAGTTTCAAGTCCTCTTCACTTTCAGTTAGCAAGGTTATGTCATCTACATAATGAAGGTTGTTAATGAATCTTCCTCCAATTCTGATGCCACGTTATTCTTCGTATAGTGCAGCTTCTTGGATTATTTGCTCAAAGAACAGAATAAATAAGTATGGTGAGCAGATGCAACCCTGATACATCATTCTTGATTTTAAACCATGCAGTATACCATTGGTCTGTTCAAACTACTGCCTTTTGCCTGTGTACAGTTTCTGCATAAGCATAATCAAGTGTTCTGGAATCCCATTCTTTGCAGTGTTATCAGTAATTTGTTATGATCTATACAGTCAAATGCCTTTGCATAGTCAATAAAACACAAGTAAATATCTTTTTAATATTCTCTGCTTTCAGCCAAGATCCATCTGACTTAAGCAGTGGTACCCATCATTCCATACTCTCTTCTGAATCCAGCCTGAATTTCTGGCAGTTCTCTGTCAGTATACTGATGCAGCCACTTTTGAGTGATCTTCAGTAAAATTTTACTGGTGATATTGTTTGAATATGGTTCTCTTCCAGTCAGCTGGCAAGGTAGCTGTCTTCCCAATTTTTTGACATAGACAAGTGAGCACCTCCAGCAGTGCATCCATTTGTTGAAAGATCTTCCTTGGTATTCCATCAGTTCCTTGAGCCTTCTTTTTCACCAGTGCCTCCAGTGCAGTTCGGACTTCTTCCTTCACTACAATTGGTTCTTGATTGTCAGCTGTGTCTTCTTGGTACAGTGACTCAGGATATTCCTTCCATGCTTTGGATGCTTCCCGTGTCATTCAGTATTTTGCTCAGAAACCAAACACCCAAAATCGCTGCCATTGAGTCAATTCCAATCTGTAGCAACCCTATAGGACAGAGTAGAACTATCCCATAGTTCTACAAGGAGCAGCCATTGGATTCCAACTGGTGACCTTTTGTCAGCAGCCTGAGAGCCCTTAGAACCCTTCAAAATTGCAACTTGAGACTTGAGTTTTTCTTCAGTTCTTTCTGCTTGACAAATGCTGAGCATGTTCTCTGATTTTCTGACTCCAGTGTTTTGCTCATCTAATTGTGATATTTTACTCTGTATTCTCAAACTGTCCTTTGAAATCTTTAGTTGGAGTGTTTAATTTCCCTATTTCTTCCATTCACTTTAGCTACTCTACATTCAAGAGCAGCTTTCAGAGTATTTTGACATCAACTTTGGTATTTTCTTTCCTTTTGATGACCTTTTGGTTAATATTAAAGGCAGAAAATGAATAAAAGAACAATAATTTGTGAAACAATAAATAAAAGTGAGATATTTGAGGAAAGATTTAGTAAATGAAGTAAATCAATGAGAAGTCTTGAAAGCAGGAAGTAAAAATGAGACTTTTTCTAATATGTATTCCTCTCGGTGATAAATTTTTGACCATACAATTCTTGCTGTATATTTATGTATTTATTCATTTATGAATTAGGTACATGTATTTTGATTAGTCAATACTAAAAGCATCATATATACTTAGAATGATGTCTTTTGTCAACAGAAATGAACATAAGTATATACTTCAAATACTTTTGTTGACAACAGCTTTGTTATCTCATTTGATTAGACTATCACTGTTTCTTTTCTTTTTTAATCTCAAAATACAGCTGACAAACAGCTCTTACTGAAAACAGAACACATATCAACTCTCTCACATTTATTTTTGCTTGCTTGGGCTTGCATTATTAATCTCCAATCCACACTTTGTTTTCAGGTACCTTTTAAAGCTTTTCACCCTTTTTATGAGGGTTAGTGTAATCAAAACTAGATAATAAAATCCGTAAATGTGATAATCTAATAATACTAAGACTGCAAATTTACCAGCTAGAGTGACAGAATTACTGTCTCCACATTGTGAAACTTTTCTCCTCTTGAATATGCCCCACACATGTTGCATCTGAGTATGGATGAGCATGGGTGCTAAGGTCAAGTCATACACTAAATATTAGTAATGCTTAATTTTCATTTTTTAATTAAGAATAAAAATAAACAGAGGCCCTAATATTTACTTTCCTCACCCCGTAGATTGATACTACAAATACATGCATACATAAGCACACACACATTGGCATCCTCTGTATATGGGTCCCTGGTGTCACAGTGGTTAAGCGCTCAGCTGATAACCAAAGATAACCAGAATCAGCTCCTCAAACCAACTCACCACTCTGCTGGAGAAAGATAGGATAGAAATTTCCATAGAAATTTCCGTACAAATTTCTGTAAAGGTTTCCAGCTTTGGAAACCCTGTGACACAGTTCTACTCTGTCCTGTAGGGTCACTATGAATCAGAATTGTCTTGACAGCAATGGGTTACAGGTAATCTGTTATTAATTGGATCATAGACCTCTTGATAGAAGCCATGGAGTGGTTAATAAGAGCATCAGCTCTAGAGTGAGATCAGTCTGGACTTAAATGAAATTTCATGATCATGAACAAGATACTCCACTTTTCTGAACTTCAGTTTCCTCATGGCTATTTCACTGAGTTATGGTAAAGAATATGACCAGTCACAGAAAATTAACGCCTAGCATCCATCTGGCAAGTAGTATACCTTCAGTAAATCTTTCCTGTTATGAGACAAGAAACAGCTAAAGGGGGAAATAAATTATTTACCTAATTTTATTTTTCAGAACACAAAAGGTTGATAATAGACTAAAGTGAGGAAAACAGAAGAGTCAAAGATAGCTTTTCTCTTTCCTTAATTTACTTGGTACAAAATATGGCTGCTGTACAGGTACCTGTAAAAATGAGGTGGGTTGGGAGTTCAACTAGTATTTCCAAATGAGGAATATAAAGAGTATGGAAGATAGAAGTGTATTAATAGTTAATATAAAATTGGGAGTATTTTGGAGTAGTAAAATACGAGCAAGACAAATGCGGAGTCTGTGTAAATCGTAAACAGCTGTGATTTCTGGACCTGACAGGTATTCCACGCTGGCCAGGCTTTCCGGTTGGGACGATATCCCATACACTGGCACCTGTTGGGTGATTTGCAGTTTAAGTCATATGTGAGAGGCTGTGCAATCCACCAAACTTACAACAGAGCTGTTACTGTCCATAACACACATCACCTTCTGATTGAGAGGAATGTTATCTATAATATCAAAGGAGGAGCATTTTTCATAGAAGATGGTATTGAACATGGTAACATCCTACAGTATAACTTGGCAGTATTTGTACAGCAAAGCACAAGTCTTCTGAATGATGATGTGACCCCCGCTGCATTCTGGGTCACCAACCCAAACAACACCATCCGACACAATGTAGCTGCTGGTGGTACTCACTTTGGCTTTTGGTATCGAATGAACAACCACCCAGATGGGCCATCCTATGACCGAAACATCTGCCAAAAAAGAGTTCCTCTTGGAGAATTCTTTAACAACACTGTTCATTCTCAAGGTTGGTTTGGAATCTGGATCTTTGAAGAATATTTCCCCATGCAAACAGGGTCTTGTACTTCTACAGTGCCAGTGCCTGCAATATTTAATTCACTTACCGCTTGGAATTGTCAAAAAGGAGCTGAATGGGTCCACGGTGGTGCACTTCAATTTCACAACTTTGTGATGGTAAATAATTATGAGGCCGGAATCGAGACCAAGAGAATCCTGGCTCCGTATGTTGGAGGATGGGGTGAAACCAATGGAGCCGTGATTAAAAATGCCAAAATTGTGGGTCATCTTGATGAACTGGGAATGGGGCCTGCATTTTGCACGACAAAAGGCCTGCTTCTCCCGTTTAGTGCAGGCTTGACTGTCTCTTCTGTATGCTTTATGAACTTTGACCGTCCCAACTGTGTAGCTTTAGGAGTGACATCCATCACTGGTGTTTGTAATGACAGATGTGGAGGTTGGAGTGCAAAATTTGTTGCCATCCAGTATTTTAACACACCAAATAAGGCTGGATTTCGATGGGAACATGAAATGGTACTGATTGATGTTGATGGTTCACTTACAGGTAATGTTATTTTTTAATTTGTGACAGAATACACTGGAAGTATGTTATTGTCAGCACAGGAAGTGGAATTGTCAGGAAACTCACATGAATTTCAGATCTGACCTGGCACACCGAAGAGATGTTTTCTGAAGGAGCCCCAAACTGGCAGACCCTGTCCCTAAATATGTCCTTTTTCTCTTGCATTTGCACTTGAATTTTGGATTAACACCAAATTTTGCACAAAGTTTATGGAAACACTGATCATAAAAGGAAGACATTTCTGTTTTCAGACTCCTCTATCTTATACCCCATTAATTGTGCAGCTAGGAAGCTGCTTACTTGAATCCCAATTTCTCCAGCCCATTGACATAAATCGTAGATTTACTTACACAAAAAATCTAGACAGACCAGGTAAATCCTGCTAAAACATTCTGCAGAACTGAAGTAAGGTAGAACCCTACTGTTAACCCTTTTCTTTCCATGTTAAGTTTAGAATTAGTAGTTGAAAGAGTATGTTAATTCTAGTACAAAATGCAGCATGTTTTGTAGCTCAAACCTTTTAGCATTTCAAGTTCAGAGTATGTCACATTTTCTGTAAATATCCACTGTTTATAGAATTTAGAGTTTCTACAAATGTGTGACAATAAAGGCTTATCTAAGATCACGAGGATCTGTGTGTCTGTAAGGCACACTACATAATACTATATTAAAGAGAGAGAGGTTTACAAGTAAGCTTATAGCTACTAAGAATTTACATTCAAAAGATTCTTCATAAGATGAAATAATATTCATCTCAATATTTAGGACTCAGTAGACTGAGTTCTCAACCATAGTTGTTGATGACTGTCTTGAATCTAACTGCGAGTTTTAAGAAGGAGAACATTTGGGTGCTTTTGATATATGAAGCTTTGTTCAACCTGTGTTGTTTTCAATAGTTCATTGTAGATTTTTAATCTTTGTTGGCAGTGCATTGGTTAAAGGTGCAAGTTCTAAGATCAGAGTTCCTGAATCTGAATCCTTCTGTGTGTTCCTGACCAAGTTACCAATCCACTTCCCATCGCTAACTCTGGCTCTCATTTTTACTTCAAATTGTATGTTTCAGCCACGTACCCAGTCAAGTCCTTCACCAAGGAATCTACTGGACAGTCTATGTATGAGGTCCCATTGCCCCCGACACAAACAAACAAACAAGACTTTTAGATTTTATCAATGATTCTTTAGGTTACAGTACCTTTGTGTCACAGAGAGTTCTTGAGGGCAACTAACCACAACAACCAATGGGAAATAGAACACACACACAGTTTGTGTTTACCTCCTAGGACACAGAGGACACACTGTCATTCCACACAGCTCATTGCTGGACCCTTCTCATTGCACTCAAGAACCCGAGTGGAGCGTTGGATTCCCTGGGTCTGTCTGTGATGCCTCTGTGAGCTTTCACCGGTTAGCTTTCAATAAGCCTTCTCCGGTATCCCTGCTGGAAAAGGACGTGGTTCTCTCAGACTCTTTTGGTAAGTGGAATATAAGAGTTTAAGCTACTCATTTAAATATATTTTTCTAAATTTCTGTATCTTCTTGAGTTTTTAATTGATGTTTAGAACATTGGAAGAAGCAGCATAATATTTATGTCAGAGTTTATGAGGCAGAAACAAACTCAATTGGGTACTTGAAAAATGTTGAATAAAACCATAGATCTACATGATATTCTGTTGAATAAGGAAACCCTGGACAAATTATAGTACAGAGCAGGAACATGGATGTAGCCCTTGGGGCAAGACCATAAAAATATTCCATGGTTCCTTCTAGTAAATGTAAAGGATTTTGAATTTCTTTGCTAACTGAGATCTGATGGAAATAACATTTGCTAAGTCAGTAGCTGCATACCACTGGTGAGGGACTATGTTGATTTTTACCTATTTGCTAAAGGTACTATACATGGAACCTCACACGTGCTTATGGGTTCCACTCAGGATTGCTCTAAGTTGCTCCTTCCAGAGCTCTGCACTAACAGAGACTCAAGGCATTGTATATACGAGTCCTGCTAATATGCCACTGGCCAAAATGGTCAACCAGCAGGCAACATTTTATCGTTGATTCTGCCATATTGTCGTAATACTAAGTTTCTTCCCCTGTTGTTACCATATAATACCTAACATTTGGTATTGTTTATGATGGCTTAGACACAAGTTATACATTTTATTATTTGTATTATAAACTACATCAAGCATACAGAAAATCACAGAGAATAACAAGCCAACTCTTACATGCCCACCACCTAGTTCTCTCTGAATCTAATGTTCTATAAATATTTACTTTAGGTATTTTAAAGAAATAAAACCATATTCCGTCTCACCATATTTCCATTTATCTTTCTGTGATGAACAAAAATTCATCTCAATTGAAAATACCAAGCAAGATAGCATTTTATATTTCAGTTAAATATAATATTAAACATTTGGGACCTTCAGTGCAACAAGACCATTTAGAACATAAGTAAGTAATGAAATGCTATGCTGACCTCCTTGAGAGTCCCATAGACGAAGGCAATATTTCAGACTTGTACTTGCACATAAGAAGAATGATGTTCTGTGAGCTGAGATGGCTATTAATTTGCTCCTTATTTTGTGTTTCCTGCAGGCACAAGCATTGTTCCTTTCCAAAAAAAACGACTGACTCACATGTCTGGATGGATGGCTTTAATTCCAAATGCAAATCACATTAACTGGTATTTTAAAGGTGTAGATCATGTAACTAATATATCATACACATCAACGTTTTATGGATTTAAGGTAAACAAAGATATAAAATGTCTTTTAATAATTAAAATTGCATGTTAGTCAAATGCAGCTTATATTTGTGTTTTTCACTCACACCAGTTATTGGGCTCAGAATGCCCTTGCCTCACCTACAAATCCCCCAAAATAACAAATAAATAAATAAATAAACGTTACTACTGAAATGAAGCAAACTCATGGAGACTATAGGACAAAGTAGAACTGCTCCACTGGATTCCAAGGAGTGCCTTGTGGGGTTAAAACTGCCAACCTTTGGTTAGCAGCAATGTTCTTAACCACTGTACCACCAGGGCTCCCTTGCCTCCCATCACCATCTATTCAAATCCTGCCCATCCTTCACCATCTGTTCAAGTCCTGCCCATCTTTTGTGACTCACCCCAACTCGCTTCTCCTCTGAAAAGTAAGCTAAAGAAGTCTTCATTAAAAATCAGATACAAGCGTTCATTCTGCCTTATTCCCATAATACTAAGTTTCTGCTCCTGTTGTTGTTACCATATAATACCTAACATTTATCATTTATGATGGCTTAGACACAAGTTAGACATTTTGTAAGTTGTATTCTAAAATACATCAAGCATACAGAAAATCACAGAGAATAACAAGCCACCTCTTACATGACCATTACCTAGTTCTTTCTGAATCTAATGTTCTATAAATATGTACTGTAGGTATTTTAAGGAAATAAAATGTTATAGATACAGAAGTCCCTTGTATGACTGACTTTGATTTCATTTCTCACCCTCCACCTTGCAGTGGTAAACGCTGTCTGAGTTAAGTGATCTGCCTCATACATGTTCTTATACCTACACTCTACGTGTACAGCCAAAACAATATTAGCATTCTTTTGTGTGTTTTCTAATGTCGTAGAAATAAAATATCCTCTGAATCTAATTCTGCAACTTGGTTCTTTAGCCAGTGTTATGTTTTTGAGATTTTGATACATGTTTGCTAACTACTTAATATGTTATCTTGCTCAATCTTTAAAACTACCTTGTAAATTAGCAAGATCTTTATTTTTACAGATGGGGAAACTGAGGTTCAAAAATACAGAAACTTACCCACAGTTGTGTAGCTAGCAAGTGATAGAGATAAGATTTGAATTCAGAGAGGATGATTCCAGAACCCACATTATTCTCTAACTTTTTATGTCTTTATGTTTTAGTTATTAATGCACATGCCCTGTTGATTGTGAGTTTTCAGACCATGTAAACTTACACAGTATTAATCTTTGTATCACTCATAACATCTCTTGCATTATTTAAAGTTACTCACTGTGTTAACTTGATATAAATAAGATCATTATTGTAAAGATCTCAAAGCTAGACATACCCCATTGTCATTTAATAAGATATTCTATGGATATAAAGGTTTGGAGAGAGGTGTAGGCTTAAGCTACAAATCTCCCCAGAAAATTTAAGGAACGTATTAATTAAAAACCACACAAAACCCATTGCTGTTGGGTTTATTCAGACTCACAGTGACCCTGTAGTGCAGAGTAAAACTGCCCTACAGAGTTTACAAGGAGCAGCTGGCAGGTTCAAACTGCCAGTCTTTTTGATTAGCAGCTGACGTTTTAACCACTGCTCCACCAGGGCTCCTAGAAACATTAAACAAAAAATGCACTGCAGATGAGTCCATTTCAACTCATAGCAACCCTGTCAGACAGTGTAGAACTGCCCCGTACTGTTTCCAAGGAGCTGATTTCAGCTGTTAATGCTTAATCACTATGTCACCAAGGTTTCCAAGGAAATGTATTAGGGATTAAAAAACGAATAAAACACAGCTTATTGCTCTCTTGCCCTGATGAGTTAAGGCTATCAAGTTATTATAAATGTCAGAATGTTTGTGTGTGTGCATGCTCGTGTTCTCACACATGCTGTATCACCTATCTGGCCTCTGTCCATCCATCCATTCATCCATCTGTGCATCTATCTGTATGTCTGTCTATCTATCTACTATCTATCTTTCTATCTACCTGTATCTAGAGATCCTCTTTGTGAGTCTTAACTGATTAATCCTTTCATTGCTTTAGTACCCATATCAACATGTATCGACAGAGTAGAACAATCCAATAGGGTTTCCAAGGAGTGATTCCCCTGTTGCCATCAAGTTGATTGCAACTCATAGCAACCTTGCAGGGCAGAATATAACTACCGTAAGAGTTTCCAAGGATCAGCTGATGGATTTGAACTGCCTACCTTTTGGTTAGCAGCCATAACTCTTAGCCAGCGTGTCATCAGGGCTCCAAGAAGTGTTTGGGAGATTCCAGTTGCCGACTTTTTGGTTAACAGCTGTCACAGTTAACCACTGCACCACCAGGGCTGCAATGCTGCACCTGGCATTATTGCCATAAGACAGAAACCTAAACCTATTGCTGTGGAGTTGACTGTGGCTCATAGGAATCCCACAAGAAACAGAAGTGCCCTATAAGGTTTCCAAGGATTGGCTGGTGGATTCAGACTGCTGATCTTTTGGTTAGCAGCTGAGCACTTAACCACTGTACCACCAGGGTTCCAGGCATAGTTACCGTAGACATGTAAAATGTTAATAAGTAAAATATGAAACATGGGCAAGATGAAAAGCAGTTAAAACCAAAACTTTAATTTTTAAATTAAGATAGGGGCTTTATTTTATGTGATAAAACTAGAGTGTATTATTCAGTATTAACTCATGAAACAAGTAATATTCTGCTGCAAACTTTTATAGAAAGAAGATTATGTTATCATATCTCATAATTTCACTCAAAATCCTGATATGTTTAATATTATTGATATGAGGAATGCCTCTTCAAATCCACTGAATTGGAATACCAGCAAAAATGGAGACTGGCACCTTGAAACAAACACTAGTACCCTCTACTACTTGGGTATGTATTTACTAGGGAGATGTCACCATTTTTATCTATTGCTTTGTCTAAAGCTTGAGAAAATTACTTAATGTGGGACTGACTATGCATTATACAGTGCCCTGTGTATAACAGCATTCAGTAAATGTTTGTTGAATAAAAGGACTGGAGACGCTGAGATTTTTATAGAGACAAGCATTGATTTGAATTAAAAACACACATTTCATGCCTGGAGATGACACCAGCACTCTTACTTATGGCTCTGGACTTCTATTTCACAGAACTGGAGGAAATGGGTGCATTAGAAGCAGACTTAATATTTTTTTGTTTCTATTATTTGTTCTTGGAAAATAAAGTATTTAAGAGTAAACCTGTTTAAGGTTCTCATGCATCTGTTTTTATGAAGATATTTTTACTCTCAACACAACTTGTATACTTTGGCAGAATTTCTCTGTGAGTATTCCATAAATATGAATTATACCAAGTACTTATCTGGAGAACATCTCCAAAAATGCCATGATTTTTGGCACTTAAGTACTTCAATTCAAGTGCTTTGATTCTCACGTTAATTTAAACTGCCTTTACTTCAATCTTCAGTGTCAGGAAGAAATGACCTTCAGCAGAGTCAGCCTGTTTCTGGGACACTGGATCCCAATGTGAAAGATGTCACTATAAATTTCCAGGCTTACTGTTGTGTTCTCCAGGACTGCTTTCCTGTACATCCTTCAGCAAGAAAACCAGTTCCCAGGAAACGACCAGCCACCTACAAGTATGTAAACCTTTCCTTGTTTCATACCATTTAGTGTGTCTTCCCATAAGCCTCTTTCACATGTCACCCATGGGTGAGATCGTAATGCCATCCTCTTCCTGCACTGTGCTTTGCAAGTCACAAACGGCTTCTGCATGTACTGTTTCCCTTGAACCTTGCAGCTGTCCTCATGAGGAAATGCAAAAATCTCATTTAAAAAGAAAATGTATATGAGTAGATAGGTGTGAAAGTCACTTGAAATCTCAGATTTGTAGAACTTTAGATCTGAATTGCTAGACACTACCCAATTCTCTTATTATATAGGCTAGAAAGCTGGAGCCCAGGGATCTTAGTGAATTAGCCACGATCACAGAGTGTCTTGATGGCACAGTCACTGCAGCGCCAGAAACTGAGTCTCCTCTTTAGTCTGGTACTTCCCTAGCAGGTGATGTCTCATGATCAAACCTCGTTATAGAGTTTATTTAATTTTACTTCAAATATTTGACCTCTTAAATACTTGTTGATTTTTCTGGTTGAAAATGATTTTTCTGGTTGAAAATAATTTTTCTTTATTTGGAACTTGTATTAGATATTTACCTTTGTTTCCTATGTGAAATATCCTTTTTACCTTGTGTTGTAGCATATTTTTCCTTCTTTTTTTTTCACCCCCACTAGACTGCAAAAATGTTAAAAGCAGGATCTCTATTTTATGTATCTTGGCGTTGTTACACGTCTGCTAACCATAAAGTCGGCAGTTCGAATCTGCTTGGCACTGCTTGGAAACTCTGCAGAGGAGTATTACTCTGTTCTGTAAGATCACTATGAGTCAGAATGCACTCAGTGGCACTGGGTTTGGTTTTCTGTTGGTTTGTGTCATTAAAGCCAAGCCGAGTGCCATCGAGTCAGAATAATAATGGTGGTGGTGATGACAAATGTTCACATTTAGTGGGTACCTAATGGTCCCCAACATTACCACTAATTGCTATTTATTAGATGAATTACATTTTCAAAAGTATAGATATTGCAGTAGCTACTGTACCAAGTAATAATAACAGAATTCATTCATTAAAGTATATTTATCAAGCACTTTGTGTACCGGACACTATGCCAAACAGTGAGAACTTTTAAACAATAGGCTTCTTAGTGATACAGCTACCACTTTTTAACAGAACAAACTGTATGTTAACACTTTTGTAGAATCCAAGATTAATATTATAGAATTCTTAATTTTTTTCCTGGGCTAGGAGAGCAAACTCTGATTATGGACATTTTTCAGTAGGTAAATATCATATACTTTATAATGATATTCTATGGAAATTTGTATTAAGAAATAGTTTCTCGAAGGCATATTGATGAGAAATGGAGACCGTCTCTCTTCCAGTGTGCTTTCAAATTAACAAAGCCTTCACTGTAGGTACAGTCCTGTACACACATACACACACACACCCCCTCCCATCCACCCCAGACCAGTGGCTTAACATCCTCGCCTGACCCATTCTTGACAGTTCAGAAACCCCTCTTCCTGCCCCTTCACACAATCAAGTCAATAATATCTCCTCTCTTTCCCTGTGAAATACTACATATAAAAGCCCTTTAAATGGATAAAATGTACATTTCTTTTCACCTTTTCCCCATGTAAAATCTTACAAGGTAATGGAATAATTTAAATTTTAGACAAAATTAGAATGCCACAAGAATTTCATTGTTGTTGTTGTTGTTAGGTGGTGCCGAGTCAGTTCCCACTCAGAGTGACCTGACATGCAACAGAACGAAACATTGCCCGGTCCTCCATCATCCTCACAATCGTTTTGCATGAACCGTTGTCGCAAGCCACTGGTCATTGCATCTTGTTGAGGGTCTTTCTGTTTTTCACTGGCCTTCTTTTTTACCAGGCGTGATGTCTTCTGAGCACTGATCCCTTCTGGTAACTTGTCCGAAGTATGTAAGATGTAGTCTTGCCATTCATCATTGCTTCTAAGGAGCATTCTGGTTGTACTTTTTCCAAGGCACATTAGTTAATTCTTTTGGTAGTCAATACAAGGATTTTGTGAGAGAAAAAAGTGACTCAGATTGTGACTAGAAAAAAGATTTTCTTCACTGGAGAAAAAAACATGGGCATCGAGTATTTTACCTAACTTCTCATTAATTTGTCTGTTTAATGAAACTGTAAACTAATGTGCATTTTTATCATCTCAAGACAATCTAGTTTAATGCTGCTCCCTAAGGAGACAGTCATGAAATACACAGAGATAAAAATGAATGGGAATATTTCTCTTCTTTTTTTCAGTTTATGGTCAAATGATTCTTTCTGGCAATCATCTCAAGAAAATAATTATACTATACCCTATCCAGGAGCAAATGTGGTTATTCCTGAAGGTAAACACATAAACATAAATTAATGAAACATTTATGTTTATGCAACATTAACACTCTGATGGGATTAGATGTCCTCCCAAAAGACAGGGACAACATACCTTAGGAAAACAGCAAATTTGAAGAAACAGAGTCTATTGTATCTTGGGTACTAAAAGTAGCCTGGGTTTTATGTGGATTTAAACCTGACCATTAAGAATAGTAGACTTTCTGGGAGACAATGGGGCCAGTCATTGTGTAGAATGATGGGTCATAAATTTGAAAAGCCAGTGCTCTTTGGTAAGGTTGTCAGAGTTCCCCTGGTGGATGTAGTGTATGGAGCATGTATATTTCTTATACTAAAGTATTGTTTTGTAGGAACATGGATTGTGGCAGACACAGATATTCCCCCAATTGAAAGACTTATTATTTGGGGGGTTCTTGAACTGGAAGATAAATATAATGGAGGAGCTGCAGAATCTTCTTACAGAAAAGTTGTTTTGAATGCTACCTATGTATCACTGCAGGTAAGAGTATACAGGGAAGTGTCTCATATTTATACCCCTATTAATCTCATCCCAAAAGGTAGGCAATTTACTGAACAACTGTACTGAAACATGTTCAACTGGTGTAAATGAAATCACAACTCCCATAAAAGCTGTCAGTCTAGTATATTTCTGCTCTTCTTTAGATGGTAGACTAAAGAGTCCCTAAGGAGTATTACCTATGAGTGTGAAGTTTGCTTGGCTTCAGTTGTATGTTGAATATTTGTATTATGACTGGGTGAGATTAAACTAACACCTTGCTGTAACAAACCAAGAATTCCCAGGAATGCTGGAGACTATTAAGACTTTTTTAAAAAGAAAAAATCTATTTCATAAAAAGAATGGGCAATATGGAATTATGAAAGCAGGAGCAGACTAATAAACATGTTTTAATTTGGAACAGTACTTCTTTTTCTCATAATCCTCAGATGGTCTTGAACATGTATCCACCTAATCATCTTACTTACTCTGTCATTTTTTTGTTATCGTTCATTAAAAAAGAATAGCTTAACCAAGAATCTATAAAGTGCCATGTTTAATAAGTTCTCTTTGATAGTGGTAATAAAGTCCAGAAACTAGTCTTCAGTGCTTTAAAGGCATATAGCCTATTAGCTAGATGCATGGACTTTGAGATCCATGGGCTTTGCATCCTGACTTCACTGTTTATTAGATGAGTAGTGTTAGGTAAGTCTTGGGTTCTTTCAGAGTCAGTTTTCTCCTATGTAATGAGAATAATAACAACAATGAATTGATTTCATGGAAAAATTAAACAGTCAAATACATTTAAAGTCTTATACATTGTGCCTGGCATAGTATCAAAAAGTATTTAAATAACAGCAGATATTACTAACAATGATGGCTCATAGATAGCATAGCTTGGATACGAGTGTGAAGAGTCTATATTAGATTTAATGTTGTATGTTAAAATGCAATGTAGTCTATTTAAACAGTACTATTTTAGATCTTAGGAGGACTCCATTCTAGATCTAGCACTGATCAGAAATAGATACTGACTTTAGTCTTGAAAAAGTCATTTCAACTTCTTAAACCAAAAATGAATGTGCTAAGTTATAGCACTGTTCTTTACATTATGACAAAATTCATTCATTTTTACTAGGGAAGATTACTGGTGACTTATTAATTCTCTTTTTATAGAGGAATTTCTTTTCTGCTCAGCTTTTAAGTATGAACAATTTTCTGCCTCACTGCAGGGAGGTCGATTAATTGCTGGCTGGGAAGATAGCCCTTTTAAAGGAGAGTTACAGATTGTGCTTAGAGGGAGTCATTCTACCCCAGAATGGGCTCTGCCAGAAGGACCAAATCAAGGGTCAAAGGTGTTAGGTATGCATCTCTTCACCATAAGTATTGTATCAGTTCTGAGAATCCATATGAGAGTGGCAAAATACTTATCAGTTCATGTTCATGATGTTATGGTATAAGAAGCTTTCATAAATATTTATTTACAGTAAAAGATTCTAAAAAGAAATAGAGATTTAACAGAAATTAAATCATGTGACATTATACTAGAGAGTAATATTGATGTGTATATAATAAATCACAAATTCATTATAATCTATTAGCAAATTTTTCCATGTGTATTATTTTTTGCCATCTGTATTTCTCCATAATCTTTCATCTTAGTAACAATCTTTTCATATTCAAATGATTTTTTAAAAGAGAGCTTTCCTGCACATTATTCCATTTACAGTGTGCATAGATAATCTAGTGGATCAGTTGACCCTGCTGTCAGTTACTCAGTGACAGGTGTTCCTGAGCTTTAATTTCCCAGATGCATTTTTATGAATATTCCTATTTGACCATGAAAAGCAAAGGATCTGGAACAGTTTGATTTAGTCATAATTAATGACTGCTGTAGTTAATTAATACTAAAACCAAACCCTTTGCTGTCAAGTTGAATTGCAACTCATAGCTACCCTATAAGGTCAGAATAGAGCTGCCCAGTAGAGGTTCCAAGCTGACTGCCACATCTTTCTCCCGTGGAGCAGTTGGTAGGCTTGAACTGCCTACCTTTCACTTAGCAGCCAGGTGTTTAACCGGTATACCACCAGGGCTCGTTTAATTAATACTAAAAACAAAACAAAAAACCAAACTCACTGCCATCAAGTCAATTCCGACTTATAGTGACCCTTCGAGACAGAGTAAAACTGCCCCATAGAGTTTCCAAGGAGCACATATTAGATACGAACTTCCGAGCCTTTGGTTAGCAGCATGGCCACCACAAAGGTTTCCTAATTAATACTTCTGCATATTTATTTAGAAAACTTACACAAGTATGTGCTACGTTTAGGCTACTGTGCAATATCTAGAACAGTGACAATAAATAGGAGAATTAAAACATGGCTCTGGAGTGTATAAATCAGCTCTCCACTGGCAAATATCCTGAGGCAGACAAATGTAATCTTAAAAATACATGTATTTGCCTTTTTGTGCTTTTTTCCAAAAAAAAAAACTATGCTTCAAATGATACAGACCAATGTCAATATATATATATATATATATATATATATATATATATATATACCATTTCCAATTCTACCTCCTTGAGGAAACTAATATTGGTTAATGGTTTTTATCTGTCTTTCCATGCTTTTTATCTATGCTGACATTCATATTATATATATTAATGTGGAAACCCTGGTAGCATAGTGGGTAAGAGCTACATCTGCTAACCAAAATGTTGGTAGTTCAAATCTACCTGGTGCTCCTTGGAAACTCTGGTATGTTGTGATAGGATTGTTCCTTTGTAAAATCATTGTCAAACAATATATTATTATTCATCTTTTCTCACTTTATGTACCACAGACACCTTTCAGATCAATACTTAGAGATAAAACTTACCATTTTATAGCATAATGTTCCACCATATAAATATTGCATTATTTATTCCTTCATTTCCCATTTGATACACATTTGGATTTGTTTCCATTTTCTGCTGTTTGTGAACATGGCAGTGACAGACATTCCTCATTCATGTGCTCTTGTTCGCTGGTTTTGATTTCTATGGACTAGGTTCCTAGAAGTGGATCAAAGGGCAGATAACCCCAGTTCATTTCATTCATTCTGAAATGTTCAATTGCTTATTAAAATGTATCAATGAACTGATCCATTTTATGCTAGCCTCTAACCCAGTAGTACATGGTTGATAAATGGGAGTGTGTTTTTATCCTTCAGGGGTATTTGGTGAGCTGGATCTTCATGGAATTCCGCGCTCCATATATAAAACTAAACTTTCAGAAACTGCAGAGGCAGGTTCAAAAGTCCTGTCTCTGGTGGATGCTGTGGATTGGCAGGTAAAGAAAATATTTGATCAAAAGTGCATAGGCACAGTGGGTGAGCTTAAAAAATGACATTTGCTTTGTGGAGTGATTAACCAAGAGAGAAATGTGTATTTTACAATCAGTTGCACTCAAAAAGCTGATCTCACAGCAGGTGTTTAAAAATTGTAGTCTCAAATGTCCTTGAGAATATAGGAAGATAATTTTGTATATATTAGTCATGAAAGGAAACTATGAAAGTTTTGGATGGAAACATATTTTTATTACTCATCATTACAAAACAGGAAAGAGAATACATTACATTGTTGTCTTGATTACCTATTTCCTCTGCTTTGTGATTTTATGTGTTAAGAATTTGGAAAGAAAATAAATCCTGATTTCCAGAGATAATTTACTAATTAATACCTTATTAAATGAGACATTTGGGTAAAATATGAACAGTGGCAATTTCCATCCTTATTAAACTCATAAACATGTATGGGTCATAGACTCCCCATGTTTTACCAATATGCTGTTTAATATCAAAGGATCAGGAAGATAGATAAATTCAATTTCTGCTCTGTCAGATCTCAGCCAGCTTCCTTCTGCTGAAGATGGACTTTAGCGTCCCAGAAAAAAGAGTCTTAGTCTGAATAACTCAATACAAATTATTAATAATATGGGTTTGCTCTCCTAATGTAGTTGAAAATTGATTAAAAAAAAGGAAGAGAGTTTACTGGGTTGCATATAATCTATTTATAAAATATTCTTATTTGTGATTAGTTCAAATGTGGTTACTTTTGTAAGGGAGTAATTAATTAAAGAATTCCAGTATCTCTATTGTTTATCCAGTTAATGTTTTCTAAATGCCTACTGCGCATCAGACATTCTTCTAGGCATTGGCAGCTCAGGGGTGAAGAACTTGGTCCTGCTTTCATGGCATCCGCATTAGGGTTAGAGAGGCAGACTGAACAAGTACATACACGGATTGCGTATGCATGTGATGAAAGAAATAAAACAGGCAGTATGATAGAGACTGTCATGGAAGGCATGGCAGATCACTTTAAATATAGTGCCCAAAGGAAGCCTCTCTCCAGGGTGACATTTGAGCCGAGACATGGACGACAAGAAGGAGCTTAATATACAAAGATTAGATCTTAGGTCTTGGCCTTGCCCTTTAACTTTCTCTGCCTTCTCTCACTTTCAGAAATACTAAGTGATAGTTAATTGTGTAAAGGAAATTGGAAAAAAATAATTCAAGTTTTAAGACTATATTCCCTGGCCAGTTTTTAATAAGAATATGAATACAGTTGCTTTAATGTATTTAATTATTTAAAATGTATATTGTTATAGTACTTTAAGTGATTAGTTAAAATTAAAGAAAATGAGAAGCAATTGAAAATTCAGAATTCTTAGTATCAAACATAAGTATATTTATATATATTTTTTAAATACTTACATGATTAATCAGATATAAACTAAAGGAAAGTTATTTAACAGTTATTACTAAGAAATAGAAACCTACTTAAACCCTTGTTCTTGAATTTGACACTTGAATTTTTCTAAGGAAGGTGAAGAGATTGTGATAACAACCACAAGCTATGACTTACAGCAGACAGAAACCAGAAGGATCGTAAAAATCCTGCATGACCACAAAATTCTCATTCTCAATGATACCCTTTCCTATACTCACCTTGGTAAGTGGCTGGTCTGTGCCGAGTTGGTACCTAATTTAAATGTCTTGAGATATTTGCGTTTCTAATGTTGTCCTCCTTAGTTGAAGTGGTTTGACAAAACATCTCACAAATATATTTTCAGAGGAGCATTACATTTAAGTTTGCACCAGTAACCAAGTATTACTGGTGTGCTGACTTCTAACAGTTGCTACGGTATGCATTTATTTACTTAGCAAATATTGAGTTACCTCTATATGCTAGGGAGCAAGAAACAAAGCCATTGGGGTCTTTGCATTCCTGTCCATCTCTTTATTTACCACATCACTCTGTATCTATCTACTTATTCACTGATCTGTTGCACCAAACTGTGATCTTCTCAAGAACACAGATGTGCCCCAGTCTCATCATAAATGTTCAATAACTATTGATTAAATTATTTCACGCTACCTTTTTATTTGCCAGGGTTGTAACTCGAAGGGCAAGAACTCACTTTTTAATTAAAATTTAATTAGTCACGTTTAAAAGAATATGCAGACTTGGATTATTCTGATTTTTCTGGGTGAAGATAATTCAGCTAAAAAATGTGGTAGTAAATGATTGAGCAAAATCAACTAAGAGGTTTAAAGCAAATATATTTTTGTTTCCAATCTGTATTAGAAATTGGAAACCAGGACAATATAAATCTACCTGAGTCCTCTTCTGAATTTTACATAGTATGGAGAGATGATCTGAGTTTTAAAAAAAAAAGTATGTCTTGTATTAGCCAAGTAATTATTTTCCTCTTAGGTTTCAAGAATGATGCTTTCACTTCAGTATAGTTTCATAACCTTCCATCTTGCTTAGCTTGTTTCACAAAGCAGAATCTATCAAACTGTTGTGCAGTTGTGAGTGAAGAGTGTGTCAAAGAAGAACAAATTGAAAAAATGATCCTCAAAAGTAGTTTTTCTCCAGGTGTACTCACTGGACCACCTGCTTTAGAATGACTAGCAGTAGAGGTGGGTTGGGGAGATGCTGATTCATGGGCCCCATCCCAGATTATTGTACAGCATTGTCTGAGGTAAGGCTGGGTACTCTGCTTTAAGCAAGCTTCTGGATGACTGTATGCACTCTGAAATTTGAAACCATTCATCCAGAAATATACTGTCCTAATTCATTGCAAATTCCTCAGTTGTAACTACATTTGGACAAGCTATAGAAAAATGATAGGACTAATTCTCAAGCCAAGGAGAGGGAATAAATTAGAATCCTATGAAGGTAATTTTTAACATAGGCAGAGGGCCTTCCTGCACCCCAGGCTTTTCCTGTTTTACATTCTACCCTCATCCAAATCTCAGGAAGTAGGAATAGGCAGGGGTATAATATTAGAGGAAATGTTCATGGCACAGTGGTCAAATGCTATGGCTGCTAACCAAAAAGTTGGCACTTCAGATCCACCAGGTACTCCTTGGAAACTTTATGCAGCAGTTCTACTCTGTCCTAGAGGGTCGCTATGAGCCAGAATTGACTCAGTGGCACTGGTTTTTTTGTTTCTGCATAATGTTAGAAGTAGTCCTGGTGGTATAGTGGTTAAAAGCTCAGCTGCAAACCAAAAGGTCAGCAGTTCAAATCCACTAACCTGTCAGTGGAAGCCTCATGAGGCAGTTTGGCTGTGTCTTGTAGGTTTGCTATGAGTTGGAATCAACTCAATGGCAACGAGGGGGATAGTGTTAGAAAAACCCAATCAGATGCACCTGATATTCCTAAGACTCTCAGCTATAAGCTGTTGTTGATGGGCTGCTGAATGTTTAACCTCAGTGAGAAAAAAGATGGAAACCCTGGTGGTGTAGTGGTTAGCTGCTATGTCTGCTAACAAAAAGGTTGGCAGTTAGAATTCAGCAGGCGCTCCTTAGAAACTCTACGGTGCAGTTCTATTCTGACCTATAGGGTCACTGTGAGTCGGAACTGACTCAAAAGAATTAATTAAAGCAGATTTTGATGGAAGCATACATGTCTACCTTTCTATCTCACCTATTTTTCTTTAACTCAAAAAGATATTTTTGAAGAGCTTTAGCTGAAAAGAAAATGATTTTTTAAAGTTTGATATACAGACTCTTTCACTTAAGGTACCAAACATTTGTCTCTGCTTGAAATTCATCATCTTGTCTTACGGTTTTGAGTAAGAATTCTAGAAATGAAAGATATAATTTATTTTATACAAATCCCTTAAGATGTAAACATACAGATTGTGTCTAATGTACTAAATTTACTACCTATTTATAAAGAGTTATGATTCATACAAAACCATCTTTCGGGAAAGTGGAACAAACCAAGATTTAGGCTGCAGAAAAGATAAAATCATGTATGAGTTACTGAAGCTCCATGTGACCTTGGGCTGTTTCTGTTACTTTTTTACTTCATTTTTCACCAATTAAAATTACAGTAAACATCCCGACTCATGCGCAACAGTGTTTCCATGTATGATTTGAAGTGATTGAAACCAAATTTGAGATCTTCTAAGCAATAATTTTATAATTACTGATTATAATGACAATAATGGCATAAACAATGTTTTTTGTTATGTTTCAGCTTATGAATTTGAAGATGTCATACATTCAGTGGTATGACCTCTATCCATGTTTAAACATGCAGATCTAATCAATCTATGAGTTTGTATCGACTTTTGCACCAACAGAAAGTCCTTTATCCATGACCCACAAAGAATCTAATCAAGACAGGGATTTCTTGGCATTTGTAATAATCTAGCTGACCTTCTATTGCAGGTGAACAGTACCATGTGCCTGGCACAGGACAAAGCTACACACTAGCAGCTGATGTTGGGATTCTGAGTAGGAACATCAAAATCATTGGTGACGATTACCCAGGGTGGGTCGAGGAATCTTTCGGTGCACGAGTCCTGATCAGCTCATTTACTGAAAATATGATGATCTTTAGAGGTTGGTACCAATTCAGTTTATTTCTTCTAGATGAAATGTAGAATGATCTCTTCTATTTTTTTAGTTGGTCTTCAAGAATTCTTGTTATTTTTTATAGGCCCACATGGAAAAACAGCCTTGAGAGGAATTGTGTAGCTCAGATACTGCCTCCCAATCAGATTCTCTAATATTATTGGGAATTATTTCATTGTCATAGACTCTAAGAATTATCAAATTGACAGTTACTTTAGATTACAGCTGGATCAACCTTGTACACAAATCTAAATCATTTTATAAGTACAGCATGTCATCCGCTGGTTCTGTTTTGTTTTAGGGAAAATTTCAAATATCTACGCCAAATAGGAAGAAACTCCGTACTGAGTCCTGATGTGCCCGTTGCTAGCTTCAGCACTGATGCCCTTTGGCTAAACTCATTTCATCTATACTTCTACCGACTCTTTTCAAACCTCTGTATTATTATTATTTTTTTTAATTGTGATTGAGTGAAAGTGGCCTCTGTATTATTGGAAGCAAATGTTTCATCTATAAATATTTCAGTAAATAAAAGGCTGGCTGGCTTAAATAACAGTATAAGATTTTTTAAGAAAACATATCTACAACACAAATATCAGACCTAAAAAGATAGTAGCAATAATTCCTTATTGTCAAATGAATGTTTAAATTTCTCCAGTTGGTTGTTTCCCTCCTTCTTTCCTTCTTTCCCTCCTTCCCTCCCTGCTGCCTTTCTTCCTTCTTTCTTTTGCAATCTATTTGTTTAAATTAGAATAGAAGTAAAACCCATGTTGCAGTTGATGATGCATTCTAAGTCTCTTTGAGTCACTTTTCTTTCCTTTCAATTATAAAAGATCTTAGGTCTTATCTGATGGGCTTTCAAACAGTTTGGAATTGTGATGGTATCCTTGGAATTTAAATTGTTCCTCTCTCCTTCTGTTTCACAAGAACAAAACCCTAGTGGTGTAGTGATTAAGTGCTAGGGCTGCTAATGAAAGGGTTGGCAGTTCAGGTCTTCCAGGGGCTACTTGGAAACTCTATAGGGCAGTTCTACTCTGTCTTATAGGGTTGCTATGGGTTGCTATGGACTTGATGGTACTGGGTTTGTTTTTTGTTTGTTTCTGTTTTTTGACTTAGTGGCTTGTTCTGATTTGGACCTAATTTTTATGCAGCATTTTTTCATAGGTGGTAGTGTGTGGTTGTCAGTAGATGCGTAGCAGCTGATATTTCTCCTTTTCTGAGACTGACAGTCACTGATGATCGCTGCCCAAACTCATTAAACCGCTGGAGTTGAAAATGGTGCAATTCTGATTCTGTCATTCTTTTCTCATTTGTCATCTGGAATACTTCTGTGAAGAGAATTTCCTAAACAACTATTTGAATATCCTAAAAGACAGTTCATACAAGAAAGGCAGGAAAAAAGACTATACTTTCCTTTTATTTACAAGTTTTCATTATGAGTTAAACCAGAAGCTTTTGTTGGTTTTGTTTTATTATTAGCATCATTATGAGCTCATGGTTTTAAAAATATTGGTGTGTCCCAATCCATTGTGATGATTAATCCTATTGATGCTCAAAATGCCTCGTTGTTGGCCTTTGGAATCTTCTCTTGTGGATGCCTGAGTTCTTGGTACATTACTTAGGTTTGTTTTTTCTTTGTTTTTAATATAACTAGCATTTATTAGAAATTTTTCCTGAGACTGGGACTCAGTTGTACCTCCAGGTACCCTGATCTTTTTTTGTAGAAGCCAGTATTTGGATTGCACAATGTGGGTACCAGGGGCAGATCATCCATTCTCATACTGAGCTATTTTGATTGGTTCTCATTTTTCTCAATACTGCCCATTCCACTGTCTTAGTTACCTGGCACTGCTATAAACAGAAAGGCCACAAGTGAATGGTTTTAACAAAGAGAAGTTTATTCTCTTACAATGTACGAGGCTTGAAGTCCGAATTCAGGGTGCTGGCTCCCGGGGAAGGCTTTCTCTCTCTGTCATTTCTGGGGCAAAGTCCTTGTCATCAATCTTCCATGGATCTTGGAGATTCTCAGTGCAGGACCCCCAGATCTAAAGGATGTGCTTCGCTCCTATCACTTCTTTTGCGGTGGCATGAGGTCCCTATCTCTCTGCTCAATTCTCTCTCCTTGTATCTCTTGTAAGATAAAAAGTGACACAGGCTGCAGAGTGATACAAATCCCAGAGAAACTCCCCTGACATTGGATCAGGGCTGTGACCTGAGTGAGGGGCATTGCAGCCCAGCCTAATCCTCTTTAACATATCCTAATCTTTCCTCATTAACCACAGGCAGAAACTAGGGTTTGCAACACATAGAAAAATCACCTTGGATTACAGAATGGTAGATAACCACGGAGCACTGGGAATCAGGGCCTAGTCAAGTGGACACACATTTTGGGAGGACACAGTTCAATCCATGATACCCACTTTGCAACCACTCTAATTTTAGGAACTCTTTATAGTGAGCAGACATTTACCAAACTATAATCTTTACCTATTGGTGATAATCTACCAACAGAAATTTAAATGATGATCATCGTCGTGGCATGTGATCTCAGGCAGTGGGTGAAGCATTTAGCATGTATTACCTCATTTAATCCTCGTAACGCTATAACATAAAAATTTCCCGTTTTAAAGTTGAAGAAATGAACGGTGAGATAGGTGAAGTTCCCGTGACTTTGACTGCTAATCCATGTCCATCTCACTTTAAATCTCATTGTGATTCCCAGGTTAATCTTTCACTCCTCCATCAGTTGTTTGGTGATGCGAATTAAACACACGTAGAGCGTCTGTCAGCCCAGTGATCTGCAGTGACCATCTCGTGTGCATCTCTGCCTTACTATTCTTGTGCCCCCCCCCCATGTATTCACTCTCTGGCCCATGGAGTCCCATACGGATTTTTCCCTTCTTGTACAAAATAACTCTTCTTCGATCCAATCTGTGGGATGTCAGTTTTTGAAGCAAGAAATATTCTCTACAGCTGTTTTCCAGCCCTGAAACTGTGTTTTAGTTACCACATCTAGAAGATAAGATAGTAAAGTTCGTAAGCTATAGAATGCTTTAGAATAATGAAATACTGTTAAGTATTTAATACAGAGTGGTTAAGTACTTAATACCAAAACCCCAAAAACCCCAAACCCAGTGCTGGCAAGTTGATTCTGACTCATAATGACCCTATAAGGCAGAGTAGAACTACCCCATAGAGTTTCCAAAGAGCTACTTGCAGATTTGACCTGCTGATATTTTGGTTAGCTGATGTAGCACTTAACGACTCTACACCACCAGGATTTCTGAGTACTTAATACAGAGCCTGGCAAATAGCCACACCCATGGATCACTTTTGCTGCAAATGTTAAGCTATGAATTTGCCTCTTGCTTATCTCATTAGCACTTATGACAATCGGACCAGGAAATACTTTTCATTGTGCAGCCTGGAAGAAATTATATAAGGATATTTCGTAAAAGTCCTTCAGTATCAAAATTGAAATGTCAGGTCAGTTATGCCTTGTGACTTATGTCATACATCCTCAGTGGTTGCAATTTCACCCCCAGGGTGGTGAAAATCAATTCTTGGGGGACAGAAAAATTTAGATGTTACAATGGTTTGTGACCTTTCAAAGGGCTACCATATATTAAGATATATACAGTATACTAGTGGCATTAAAATTTCATAGGAAGGGGGGTGATTAGGAGAAAAAAATCTGAAAGGACACCTCAAGGGAGCAGTGAGAAAAGGTTGACAAGCATTGCCTTATCTGGATAAAAGAGGCAAATAAAAAACAATTAATGAAGTTTCTGTGAAAATTTTGAATTTTCCATAGGTTTTCAAGAATTTATGTATTTTTTTCATAACATGTTAATCTCTTTCCCCCTATAGGAAAAGCAAGAATAAGCAATGTTGAATTTTATCATAGTGGTCAAGAAGGCTACAGGGATAGCACAGATCCAAGATATGCTGTAACGTTTCTTAACCTAGGACAGGTTTGTACTTCATTATTACATATACGAGGTCTGAAAATTAATTCCACAAACTGAATTGTTCCAAGTGCTACATGCCTTGTTGCTGAAAATCACTGTGGTCACCTTCTAAGCACTACCTTTGGGAAACAATGCACTGACACCAGTGCCTAGGCTACCTTTTAAAGTAATTTTGGAACTATTTCTGGAATGGCCATTGTGTACAGTAGCACAGTGGCAAGTTTGTGAACTTAATTGTACAGGTGTCTCTGAGGGAGTTTTTAGCCAGTAAACAAATAACTGTATAAGAACGCCCTCCTTGCTTGCCTGATCTGGTCCCCGATGACTTTGTTATTTACCCCAAAATAAAGGAAATATTGAAAGGAAAACAATTTTTCTAAAGCATTTGAGGTAAATATGTTTTGCTTTATTTTTTCATGAACTCAGGGTATATGGAAAGTTCCCATGAGAGAGATCTACTGAGAAAACATCTGCTTTAATGGAAAGGAAACTATTTGTCACAGATTATAGTCTAAAAATCATCCTACTTATATATTTTTCTTTAAATGTTTTAATTTTACTTTTAAAATGCTCACTGAGTCCTGATGCTTTACAGATTCAAGAACACAATTCATCTTACATTCGGGGCTGTGCTTTTCACCATGGCTTTTCCCCCGCAATTGGTGTCTTTGGAACTGATGGACTTGACATAGATGATAACATCATTTACTTTACAGTGGGGGAAGGTAATTATAATAATAATTTGTTCCAAATCCTTTGTATTTTTGAGGCAATCTTAATCAGTAAACTCTAGAGTTGTGCTGTATGATTGATCTTCCTTTACAGATGAAAATGTTCTGTATCTGCACTAATACACTAATTAATAAGCCACATGTGAAATGTTACTATTGTGACTGAGGAACTGAATTTTTCATTTTAATTATATTTAAATCAAATTTAAATACCCAAATGTGACTCTGGCTACCCTATTGGGTAGTGCAGTCCTTGAACATGGAAGAATTATCACCAGACTCTGATTACATATGAGTTTTCTAATCAGTAGTAGCTTAAATTACTATTATTTTCACAATGTTCTTCATCTATCAATAACAAAGATCCTTTGCAAATAAAAGCTGTTATTTTATTTAAGAAATATATATACAGCTTTAAAAAGGCTATCTTTTCTTGACTGGCAGTATAAAGTATAGTGAAAACTTATTTCACTTATATAAAAATCATGTGTGTGTTTGTTAAAAGCCATGCACCTACATATTTCACAAGCACCCCAGTGGATTCTGGTTCAGGTAGTCTATTCAAGAGGTAGAGAGTCCCACTGTCAAAGATCATCAGGTTCACTCTAAAATCTAAGGGAATTATTCATCAAGCAAATCTAGCAAAACAATTTTGTGGAAAAAATTAAAGACATTCCTCATAGTATCCATTACAAATTTACATCTGTGTTTTGGGATGTGCTCACTGTTTCTCTCTGTTTAACAGGAATAAGAATATGGGGAGATGCCAACAGGGTCCGAGGAAATCTCATCTCACTTGCGGTTTGGCCAGGAACCTATCAGAACAGAAAAGATTCAAGTTCAACTCTTTGGCACGCAGCAATTGAGGTAGTGTAAACAAGTTTATAATTTACAATTGCCTTCCTGCAGATTATAGTTTCTGCAGAAATTGTTAAGTCTCCAAAGGCTACTGAAAATGATGTCTTTCATAGATAAAATTGATGGAATTGAGCCAACTAAAGAAATGAATAAACTTTCTTAAAAGATATGAGTTGTACTTCTTGGTGTAGAGTGCTGTGGAGTGCTTTGTCACTGTGGGTGACAAATGTGGGTGACAGAGTGGCACTGCAGCATGAGGTTTTCCTACTGTCATCTTTGTAGAAGCAGAAGGACCAGTTATGGGTGGGCCTTCACTTCTAAACTTTCAGTCAGCAGGTCTTAGCTGTTTGCTCCACCAGGCTTATAGTTCTCACTGTTGGGGTTTTCCTGTGGCTGAAATCCATTTGTTTAGGTAGCTTTTATTTCCTTGCTTCTTCAGCACTAGTGGAAGAACTCTGAAATCAGCATAGTTTTGTCCTTAGAGTCTCTCTGCAGCTAGCTGACTGAGTGCCTTAAACACATTACTCAGTTCTCTGGATTTAGTTTCCTTCCTCGTATGAACAATTAGAATGACGGACTATAAAATCTCTAAAATTCCTTTCTTACCTATACTTACCTGACATTGCCAGTTGAACCCTTCTTGGTTCCCATGGGGTTTCTTCAGTTACTGTCGGTCTTTATTTAGATGTGAAACAAGATTAAAACCCCAAACCAAACCCACTGTCCTTGAGTGGATTTCAGCTCATAAAAACCTTGTAAGAAAGAGTAGAACTGTTCCATGAGATTCCCCAAACCATGCATCTTTACAGAAGCAGATTGCCAGGTCTTTCTCCTGTGAAACAGTGGGCAGATTCCCACCATTCACTTTTCAGTTAGCAACTGATTTAACTAGTTTGCCATCACAGCTCTGAAGCAGGATTGCAAGGAAGAGAATATTGAGGAAGATAGTCAGCTTCTGGTTTTTTATGTTGTCTATTCACAAGGAGGAAAAGTAAGTTAAAATAAACTTAAAAAAGGGGAATAAGGGTTGAATTTTGGTTTTGTGTAACTATTTATGATTACCTTAAAGTAAAATATGAAAGCCTGAAACATAGAATCCACTCACGAGGTAAAAATATTTTCTTTTTATCTATTTAAAGATGTTAGACTGCAATCAAAGCCTACTTCCAAAGCTTTTAGGTTAACTATGGCTTCTAAAGAAATCAATATTTGTATACTTATGGATTCCATTTGCACTATTTTTATCATTATCTTTAAAAATGGAGGTATTTGATATGCTTTAAATGAGTGAGAGTTTTGACTGTTATGCTGATATCATAGGCAAGAATTAACCCTTCTCTGCTCTATACTTTTACTTTCTACTACTTTGGCTTAGTTTAGGAAGTCAAATGATTTCACAGTTACCTAGCATTCGCACTAATTTTATAGCAGATTTTACTTAAGCTAATAAATGGCTTTTATTTAAACTACTATTGAATCCTGTGGTCTTGTTCTTAATAAATCAAATTGGTAGCAGGATATAACCAAGAAGAATAATAAAATACTTACAATCCTGCTATAAAACATTTGGTCTATGGCTTATAAACATTAAACTACATCCAATGGATTCTGTGGCTGAAATAATCACTGTAATAGAGTTTTCTAACAAAGTCAATCACATAGTACCTAGTAATGATTTTACACTGAGAAGCTAATGTATTTTTCCTAAATTATATTTATTTTGCATTGTTGATAACATACATAGCAAAATATACACTAAACAGTTTCTGCATGTACAATTTAATGATACTGATTACATTCTTTGAGTTGTGCAACTATTCTTACCCTCCTTTTCTGAGTTGTTCCTATCTCATTAACATAAAATTATTGCCTCCTGAGGTTCTTAGCTAATATTTCCAGTTGCTGTTGTTGGTTTGATCTCATAGAGATAGTTCTTATAACAGCTAAGCTATTGTTCAGTTTTAAGATAACTTCAGGGCCCATTTTTCAAAAATAAGGTTTTAAGATTATCTCAGGGCAGTAGTTTCAGTTGTTCATCCACACTCCGTGGCTCCAGATAGTCTTGAATCCATGAAAATTTGAAATTCTTTCTGCTGTTTCCCCCTTTTGATCAGGATTTGTCTATGGAATCTTTGATCAAAATGTCCAGTAATGATAGCTAGGCAACATTCATTTCTTCTGGTCTCATGACAAAGGAAGAACTTAAAGCAAATAAAATTTAATACTTCATTTGTAATATATAGGAATGAGGTTTCTGATTAAATTTTTCCTTTTGAAAGTATAGCCAAAATTAGAGATTTTCCTATGTGTATTACAAACAAGCTCTCATTGTATAATTGTCTGTGGCATAGCCTGATCCAAAGTATTCTCTTCATCACTGCACTAGATAAATAGAGGAACCAATACAGTCTTACAAAATAACGTGGTTGCTGGATTTGGAAGGGTGGGATACCGCATTGATGGTGAACCTTGTTCAAGTAAGTGTTTTAGTGTAAAATAACTAAAACTAGGATATAACTTGTCCATATTTGTTAGAAATCAGTAACTGATTCAATATGTAATGTGTCTTCTTTCTGGGTACCGAAAGAACTCAACATGATGCATTATTTCAAAATAATATTTAGTTAAAAGAAAAATGAGTAGGCTTCTAAAGATAATTTTATTATTCAAGTTTACTGTCTAAGACTATAACAACTTCAGTTCTTGATCTGGTGGGGGTTTGAATAGTATCTGGTTTTGCTACCTCCCTTCCTTCTTTGCCTTCCTCCCTTGCTTCCTTCCTTTCTTTTTCGTTCGTTCTTCCCTTTCTTCTTTTTTTAGAATATAGAATCTCTACAATCCCTGCCTCATCTAAAATTGTTATTATTCTTCCTTAAAGGTTATTTACATTTCTAAACGGCACCTCTAAGCGTAGAGATGAATGCCTACAGGAATATGCCGCTATTCTGTTTTACGAGTTAGAATCGACTTGACAGCATCAGTTTTTTTAATTTACATGTTAAAAACTGCTAGCATGAAAAAGCCAAAGAAGTAAACAGATACTTCTCAGATGTATTTCTATCAGATTAGCAAAAATCAAGAACTAACTGAACAGCTAATATCTTGGCAAGGCTGTTGTGAAACAGGAACATGTGATTGGTTAAAGGACAAAATGGTGTCTAAACCCTACATAGAAGAATCCAGCAATCTGCCAAAAGTTCAGGTGCACTTACCTTTTATTCACTAATCCCACTTCTGATAATCTAGCTAAGAGCTGACTCTACAAATTGAGAAAATTGTTTCTGCACAGATTAGTCATCCCATCATTGCCCTAGTAAAAAACTGAAAGTCACTCTGAGTGTAATCATGGAAACTCATTTGTAAACTTTGAGGAAGCCAGGCATTGAAGCAGTTGTTGCTGTTAGGTGTTGTTGAGTTGGTTCCAACTCAGAGTGACCCTGCATACAACAGAACAAAACACTGACTAGTCCTGTGACATGCCCACAGTTGCTGTCATGGTAGGCCCATTGTTGCACCCGCTGTGTCAGTGCATCTTATTGAGGGTCTTCCTGTTTTTCGCTCATCCTCTCCTTGATCAGGCATGATATCCTTCTCTCGGGACTGATCCCTCCTGATAACATGTCCAAGGTATGTGAGATGTGATCTCACCATCATTGCTTCTAAGGAGCACTCTGGTTGTACTTCTTCTAAGACAGATATTTTTGATTCTTTTGGCAGTTCATAGTATATTCAGTTTTCTTCCCCAGTGCCCTATTTCAAAGGCGTCAATTCTTCTGTCTACCTTATTCATTGTCCCCCTTTCACACACATATGAGGTGATTGAAAGCACCATGGCTTGGGTCAGGCAAACCTTAGTAAATGCCATGAGGGACCTGCTGGTATTTGAATACCAGCAGTATTGCTTCCAGAATCAGCAACATGCAAGCCCACATAGCGTCACAAACTGACAGATGAGTAAGGGATTGGAACAGTGAACCAAAAGTGAACCCACTGCTACCATGTAGATTCTGACTCACGGCAAGTCCACAGACAGAGTAGAACTGCCCCGTAGAGTTTCCCAGGTGCACCTGGAGGATTTAAACTGTAGCTGTAGCACCACCAAGGTTTTCATTAGAGCAGTATACCCCTCTAAAACAAGACTGAAGTTAGAGTTCTGTGTGTTGATGTCGTAATGTCTATGAATGGAGGACAAGCAGAGTGTTTCTAATACTGTTTGGAATGTAGTTTGTTTTGCAGAGAAACAATAATTGTATATATTGACATTTGTGTTTACAGTAAAACACATATATAATATACAGTTCTCTGCCTTCATCCTCATGAAGGAACAAGGCACTTTAAGTGCATTATCTTGTTTCATCTTGAAGTGAACATGATTAGGCATCAAACTTTTTACCCACGAGGAAACTAAAGTTCCAAAAGGTACAGCAACTCTCCCAGGATCATAGATACATTAATTCAACAAATACTTAATGAGCCCCTATCTCTGTAATACTGTTTCGGCTCCAGAAATATTCTAGATGGTGAATGAGCTAGATACAGTGTCTTCTCTTAAAATTTACATCCTACCAGGAAAGAGGAGATAGGTAATATACAAATAAGTAATCAATGGCATATCAAATAAAAAAAATTAATTTCAATGTGAAGTGACTGAGGCTGCTTTGAATCAGATAATCAGGGAAGGCCTTCTAAGGAGGTAACACCTAACTTGAAAATGGAATGAACAGAAAAATCTGGAACAAAAGGTGCACTAGGGAAACATTTTACTAAAACAACAAGCAGTGGTGTTGTATTTTAAGTTTAGGGTTATTTGAATCCAGGCACCATGCTTTTTTTTAGTAAAATATATGTTTACTTTAATTATATGCAACAAAACACCTTTTTGCAAGTGATTATGTAGTTATTTTGAATAAAAATGAAGAGACAACTAAGAAAGGGCAAATATTCAATAGAGAAAACCATAAATGGCAGTCATAAAAATATAGTTTTATATATATATGTGTGTATATACATATATATAATTCAGATTAAGCTTTAACCAAATGATCAAATTTATATATATTTGTAAAGAATATTATTAACTGATATTGCTTATTAGAAGTGCATAAACTTGTGATATTAATCTTGTATTTCCTTTCAAGGCCAATTCAGTCCTGTGGAAAAGTGGTTTGAGAACGAAGCCCATGGAGGGTTATATGGTGTTTATATGAACCAAGACGGCCTTCCTGGATGTTCTCTGATACAGGGATTTACCATTTGGACATGCTGGGATTATGGAATTTATTTTCAGGTAAATATGACCCATGATGGCAATTCTATATTTTCTTTTATGATTTCCGTAATAAATTACTATGTAATTTGTATTACAGACCACAGAGAGTGTGCATATCTATAATGTGACCCTGATTGACAATGGAATGGCCATTTTTCCAATGGTTTACCTGCCAGCCGCTGTATCTCATAAAATTTCTAGTAAAAAAGTACAAGTTAAGGTAAGAAATTAGTACAGCCTCACTAAGGAGAAAGAACAACTCTTTAAGAATAAAATTCTCTTTGAAAAGTTATTAGGAATGATCCCCTTGATCTCCCTACCTAGAAGCTCTTCATTGCTCTCTCTTGTACTCTCTTTCCACCCCTTATTGCTCATCACCCACTCATCTAGCAATGGTTAAATTATTCACTTCTTGTGTGAAGCTTTCCCTGAACCCATTTAGGTGGTATTAACACGCCCTTCACTATTGTTCCTACTGTACTCTAGATGGAGGTCCTTGGGTGGTGCAGAAGGTTTTATGCTTGACTACTTACCTAAAGGAAACCCTGGTGGTGTAGTGGTTAAGTGCTAAAGGTTGGTGGCTCAAAAGGTTGGTGGTTCAAATCTGCCAGGGGCTCCTTGGAGACTCTATGTGACAGTTCTACTCTGTAGGGTTGCTATGAGTCAGCATTAATTGGCAGTGGTTACTAACCTAAAGGCTGGCTGTTGAAACTCACCAGCTGCACTGTCTAAAAAAGACTTGGTGATGTGCTCTGTCAAGATTATGAATCAGTTTTAATCAGTAACACAAGGGGTCCCCATGAGTCAGCATTGACAGCATGAGGTTTGGTTTTGGTTGGTACCCTGGACATATTTCTGTCATAGAAACATAAAATGTCACTACGTATAACTACATGTCATCCCGTGTCCCACTTTGAATGCCATTCTAGTCAGGGCAGACCATCTTTGTTTAATAAATGATCTACTTCTTGAAACATCTAGCTGTGTTTTGCTGTAGTGGAATAAAGCATTATTTATTTTTATATTTTGACTTGGGAATGGTTGTTGTTAAAACTATACTGTGACTCTTTTTTTTCTGTTTAAATAGAGATCATTAATTGTTGGAAGTAGTCCTGCACTCAATTGCTCTGATGTCCTGTCTAGTGACGATCCTAATATTGAACTTAGTGCTGCCCATCGAAGCACTAGACCTCCATCAGGTGAGATTTTTATAAGCTTAAGTATTGGTAGTCATATAAACATATATTCCAATTCCACTCATTGTGTTTTCCTCTGTAAAAGGTGGGAGAAGTGGCATTTGCTGGCCTACGTTTGCATCAGCACATAACCTGGCACCCCGAAAACCCCATGCGGGGATCATGAGTTATAATGCCATCAGCGGCCTTTTGGACATCTCAGGTAAGTTGAAATATCATCTTCTGCTCAAGTAAGCACTATACAGAACGTATACGTACTCACTGCCATAGAGTCGATTCGAAATCATAGCAACCCTATAGATCAGAATAGAGCTGCCCCATAGAGTTTCCCAGGAGTGCCTGGCGGATTTGAACTGCCAACCTTTTGGTTGGCACTTAACTAAACACTATACCACCAGGGTTTCCAATAATGTTCCATAGTTAGTAAAATATAGTGATTTAAATAAAATTTTAAATGAACCTGCTCAATATGACAAGCAAAAAAACGAAACATCAGAACCAATTTCAAGAATGATTCCCTGGCGAAATTCTTATATATTGAAGATGTGACGTTTAAATTTATTTCCAAAATATCATTAAAAAAACACTGGTATAGTGATTTACTATTAATTGATTTTTATAATCTATAAAACTTTCTCAAGTAAGTGTACAACCTTAAAGAAACTTGAACTTATAGAAGTTTAACGCCGAATACCCATAGCTTGTGGCAGAGCTGAAACTGGAAACAAGGTCTCCAGACTCAAAACTGACTGCTCTTTCACTGAACTAGCAGCCTTCTTAGTAATGTAAGCTAACTATACATAAATTACTGTCATGAACACATAAGCACTTTTTTTCATTTTATCCATTAACTACCTAGGGTCATTCTCTATTTCTGTTTTGTAAATTTCCCTTCCATGATCATTTTAACCAGTGTCTTTTCAAATAAAACAGTTCAGTAAGTTAGACAATGAAGTTTTGACATGTTATTCCTGATAAGTGTAAATCCTAGAAATATGAAACATGACTTGTCACGATGAGACTCTTTCAGGGTGACTTGTCACGATGAGACTCTCTGGAGACAATCATTTAATATACATTATTTAGGGTCACTATGAGTCAGAATCAACTCGATGGCAGTGAGCTTGGTTTGGTTATAGGTTTTAGTTGAACATATGTTGCTTTTTGTAAAACTATGTTCTGGAGTATTATATATAGCATATAGGAATAAAAGTATTTTTATTAAGTTTTTGAAGGAACACAAATAACTCTTCTTTTAAAACATAAAATTTAAGAAGACAATATATGAAAATGATGATTGCCTTAGGTTGGATGCCCGAGAACCAATGCCTTAGTGACGATTTCTGTGCAAGTGGTTTCTTAAAGAAATGGGCTTTACAAAAGAGGGAGTTAGGGAAACAGAACAGGGCAAGAGAAACTGCTAGGGAAGGAGAAATAGCTTCACTGAATCCCACCGAGTACTCTGGAATGTAAACTGTGTCTCTGAGTTGATTTCATGTTTGGTGGGGAAAGGAATTTGGCCTTTCATATTCCCATGTTAATTATTGGCTGCCAGTTGTCAGGGTTTTAAATCGTATGTCATGGAAAAATACCCCTGTATTGATACTCTTCATTATCCAGCTTTATGTTTTGTCCCTCTTGACCTAATAGCACCACAGTTCACTCCCAGATGTACTCCTCTGGACCCTGCCAGTACATTTTAGCCAAGTCCTGCAGCTCCTTTTAGCCTCAGAACATTCTCTGCAAAGAGGGCAAGAGAACAATAATGTTTTAATAATTTACAGAACAGATCACCCCCAAAATTCAGAAACTTTAAACATCTCATGATTAGCTCCTGAGTCTGCAGACGGGCAAATTGCTCAGCGGGGTGGCTCTCTTGCTTGTTTCACCTGGATTTATTCCTTAGATTGCTATCAGTTTACGAGATGGCTGGGGGTTGGTTAGTTTAGGGTATCTTCACTTCCACATCTAGTGGTTGGCACTTGCTGATGGTTGGCACAGGCCTTGGCTGGGATAATGGGGGTGATAAAGGCAGATGCTTCCAGCGAACTAACCCAAGATTATTCATATGCTGAAAGACATATAATTTCCAGGAACACCAAGAGAGAAAGAGAACTAATGTGCAGTTGCTTTTCACATCTTCGTTGATGTCATGATTACTGTCATTCCATTAGCCAAAGCAAGCCACATAGCCCACCCCAAAGACAATGTGGGAGGGGATGACTCAATGGCATGGATGTAGAGAAGCAGCAGTCTACCGCAGACTTGCTGATTTAAGTGGTAGACCTATTCACCATACCGAGGAAGAGCCCCATGTTCAGGGTAGCGCCAAATGCTCTGTTTGGTGAAGTGTGCATGAAATGAATCTGATGTTACCATTTTTTTTCTCTAGGTGTAACATTTGTTGGATTTAAGAATGTCTGTTCAGGTGAAACTAATGTAATATTCATTACCAACCCTTTAAATGAGGATTTACAACATCCAGTCCATGTGAGGAACATACGGCTGGTTAATACTACTGAACAATCAAAGATACACATACATAGGCCTGATGTAAGGTAAAGTATATGAAAACTCAGGTTTTCTTTCCTATTTTTATATTTTTTCATTTCCTCATTCCTTGCCATAGATCTGAGAAAGTTACTATATTAAAATGACTGCTAACCTCTATTAAACTTCAGTCAGCATTATGAAAGTTAGATTATTTGATAATGTAAGTCAAAGTGTTCTCAGTTGAGTTTGAGAAGCTGGGCCTTAATATATCTGTTTTCTCATACTGTCTTTTTCCATGCATTCTCAGTGACATCATCATTAAAAAAAAGATAGATATGGGGTCAAAAGCGTGTTCTACATTATGGTCTCTCCATCAGCAATCGTTAAGGGGTGAGAGACGTGTTTATCATTTTTCCTATTTTCCTTAACCCGTGTTACTACCAGTGAAAACTCTGATGGTGTAGTGGTTAAGTGCTACACCTGCTAACCACAAGGTTGGGAGTTTGAATTCACCAGGTGCTCCTTGGAAACACCAAGGGGCAGTTCTACTCTGTCCTGTAGTGTCCCTATGAGTTGGTATTGACACAACAGCAGTGAGTCTAGTAGGTTTTTGCTACCAGTTACTTTCTAATTATCTTAGCCCATGGACCCCAACATGGGCTTGGAAATTAAATGTCAGTCATTATTATCACTGTTATTGTGAATGCACAGAAACTTTGAACAGTGATTTTTTTTGATCATTTGGTATCAGAATATTTCTAGAAGCTCATCACTTGGATTCGAAGTCTTAGAAAACTATAGCCAACAACTGTAACTTTTCTTAAGAGGCCAGGAATTCAGCTATCAGACATTGGAGGGAAAAAACTTTCTAATAGAGATCTTGAACTGTTTCAGCATAGGAGATAAGACAAGAAATAATGCTTGCTAATGGCACAAGACCAAGCAGTGTTTCTTTCTGTTGTTCATAGGGTTGCTGTGAGTTGGGACCAACTCAGCAGCACCCAACAACAACATAACAACAATTAAATGGACATTTCTTCAGAGAGTGACAGTATTTCATAAATAATTTGACTTGGTCTGATTTGGTTTTGACAACAGCCCAACATCTATTCATAATTGTTGAACTGCAGTATTTTTTGAGTCTTTAGAGTACCTCTCCATTTGAATGTTATTAGCTCCTATTTAGGAAACCCTGGTGGTGCAGTGGTTAAGCGCCACATCTGATAACCAAAACGTTGGCAGTTCAAATCCAACAGACGCCCCTTGTAAACTTTATTGGGCAGTTCTACTCTGACCTATAGGGTCACCGTGAATCAGAATCAGCTCAACGGCACTGGAATGTAAAAATGTAAAAGTGTTACTGAGTCTTTCAGATTTAATATGAAATTTAAATATTTAGGGCATGAAGAAAATAGCACATTTTCAAGTATAACGTCTTCAAATGCTGTGCTTGCTGTCCCAGATTCTCTTTACCAGGCGGTATCCTCATTCCATAAATGCTCGAAAAGTTGGCAAATAGCAACCCACAATTGCCTTTTCTTAGTGAAGTACTGTGTCTGTTTATGTGCATAGGCAGAGGTCTACATGAGTATGGGTTAATCTTCAGTTGGTGCTGAGCTTGACAGGAAAGTGAAGGGGACTGAATTTTTATTAAATATTTATACTGTCTTCTAGTAAGCGTGCTATACTGTTATAATTTTTAAAAACTCATTACAAAAGGGAAAGAAGGAAATAATAAGACTTTCTTCTCAAAGTAAACATTTTATATGTCCTGTAAAGTAACCATTCACATGCTCTGTAGGGCAATATCAACATATTGTAAGCAATGCACAAGTAGAAAATCTACCCTTCAACAAAGTATGGATTAGCAAAGTGGAATTCTAATTTTATATCCCACAGGTATAATGTGTCCTTTTGAAATGTTAATGAATTCATAATAATAGACCAGGTCAACACAATGGAAAAACAGACCTCATTATAATGATAATTACATATGCCACTTGGTTCTACTTAGAATCTTTTCTGAAATGGCAGTATTCAATCAATCAGTTTTTTTTAATAGAAATTATCAAATATTCAAATTTCTTTCTAAGAGCAAGAGGATACTAAATCTAAATATTTATTCTTTTCACTTTTTCTCCACAGTAAAGTGAATCCATCTGATTGTATAGACATGGTTTGTGATGCCAAAAGGAAATCTTTTCTTAAAGACATGGATGGCTCCTTTCTGGGGCATTCTGGTTCAGTGATTCCTCAGGCCGAATATGAATGGAATGGAAAAAACCAACTTGGCATTGGAGATTACAGAATTCCTAAAGCGATGCTCACATTCCCTAATGGCAGTAGAATTCCTGTTACCGAGAAAGCACCTTATAAAGGTTCATTAGATTTTATTCTGTTGTTAGTCCTCAACTTTGTTCAACAAAGTGTATCTTTCAATTTTAATGATTGATATGCTCAGCCAATAACTTAGATTTTCTACTTATTAATCTTCTAGAAAAAGAAAAAATGATATAGAGATACTCATGCAAAGAGATTAAGTTGCTAAAATATGTATATGCATATATTTCCAGGAATTATTAGAGATGCAACCTGTAAATACATTCCAGAGTGGCAGAGCTATCAGTGTTTTGGAATGGATTATGCGATGATGGTTATTGAAAGCCTGGATTCTGACTCAGAAACTCGGCGAATTTCACCAGTGGCTATAGTGAGCAATGGTTACGTGGATCTCATTAATGGTGCGTTTTCAGTGAAAATGAACTGGAGTGCTTAAATTTTTCACTTTTAATTAAAGCATGGATCATCTCATAAATTATTTTCCACATCAAACCAACAAACATCAGAACTTCCTTTGGCTTCCGTTTGTAATAAAGATCTCCGTGCAGGGGAGAGGCATGGCTTTTTAGCTGTCTCCTGTACTAGAAAGTCAGGTCCATTATTCCAAACTGACCACTAGAGGCAGAGGGGAAGAGTGGGAAGACTTACTGCTGAAGTGATCTTCATACCCATATTAATAATATGGTATTAATATCTTTGAGAGGACAAAAACTGGCCCGAGTATCTCCAAAAAGGTAATTTGTCTTACATAAATTAAAAACTGATAATGTAATAGCATGCATTATCTAAGAAAGCATTTTCCTAGCCTACTTGTTTTTCATTCTCATGAACCTTCTGAAAGCTTACCTTGAGAACAATGTGCTTTTCTCATCTCTGATTCCTTTGACTGCCAAGAATTGCTTGTTAAGTTCCAGAGTCTAGGTTCCTTGGGTTCTGGTTCCTCTTGGCTCTAGCAGAGAGGGAAGGCAATAGTCACCATGATGGATTCGGATAAACTTAGAGACCAGGGCATTTTGAGTGAGTTACAGGACTCACTGTATATCCTTGAAATGACATTGGAATCTCAAAGCTTAATCTCCCTGTAGTCTCAGGGTCTTTCATGGACTGAAAGGTCCCATAGCCTAGGTAAGACAGATTTCTGTGTGTTGGTAGTTTCCTAACATGCACTAAAAAATTCTAGGGTTTAACAAAATAACCAATATTCCATAAAAATGGAGATTTTTAAAACTTGTAAAAAGAATGGAGTGAATTAAATTGGGATATTCTAGGATCTGATGGTTTTAAAGATTTCCCTACATCTCTTACCTCAACATACAACTCACTTGATTTCAGTGACCTGAAATCAACTCATTTTAAATGCTTCCCTTTACATCTTGCCAAGCAGAGAGGTTACGGGAAATCATAGAGCAGTCAGAGAGTAATCGAGAAGTTTTCAAATTACTCTGTTTTATATGGTGGAGAAAGATTCTCTTATATTTATTTTTTACATTTCCCTTTTCTGGCAGACAATACCCATTTTCCATTTTCAAAGTGACATAAAGGTTGTCTTACAAAGGAATTTAAATTTTTAAAAAATGACTATCAATTCAAAGGGAAGTCCTAAGTCAGTGATAGTAGCATGGCAAAAATTATGAAGGTGTAAGAAATATCACTGAAGCTTAGAATGTGCTGCACTAGACAGGGGAAAAATGTCTCAACGCACAAGTTACTGATTACCAACAATGTTTTGGCTTAAACCTTAAAGCTCTATTTACTTTTTTTTTCTTTTTCTCTTCTTTTTTTGTTATTATTATTTAGTGAAAATGTACATTCCTGTTTAAATTTGCATACCCACCTATATGTAGCTCCCACTGCTCTCCCTGCCCGGTGACAGTACACTCTTCCTGTCCGCTTCATGCATGTCTTATCCTCCCAAAAATATCCTACCCCCTTCTCTTCACCCACTCCCCTGCCTCCAGTGAGAGGTCAGCAGGACAACATCCTATAGATGCATAGAACCATAAAGTGTACACTCTGTGTCACCAAGTCAAATCCATTCCTGTCTGAGGAGTTGACCTCCATTGTGATTTATGGACAGGGACAGCATCAGGGCCAGGGGCCATGCTCCCATGGGAATCCTGAGGTCCCTGGACCATCAATTGCGGTCTTTTAGTGGAGATCTCAGGGTGCACCCCTTTTTATTCTCATGTTGCCAATGAGACTCAGCTTTGTGAGCTCTATCATGGCTATCACTGGTGGTGGCCGGGCACCACCTGGTTCTTCCAGTCATAAGTCGATGTAGTCACCCACTACGTGGGTCTCTCTGTCTTCTGGGTTCTCTTTCCCCATGTCATTTTGGTCCTTGGTGATCATCTGTTCTGGTGGAGTTGGGACCATTTGCTGTACCCTCAGATGGCAGCTTGGCAGCTTTTAAGACCCCAGATGCCACTCAACAACATGGGGTGCAGAAGGCTCTCTTAGCAGAACGCTAGCTGTGCCAGTTTGCCTCGATTTCCTCTGAGAGTATGGCCCCCAGCCTCCTGTCCCAGCTACTCTGTCCTTTCAATATTGGATTAAGATGGGAGGAGTAATCATGTTATGTTGAAGTACAGTTAATATTGATCTTCTTTCTAATGTGTGCTGTTACAGATTTCACCCAACCAAATTTCTATAAACTATCTGATCTGAACTCCCCCCCGGCGCCACCCTTCCTCTCTCTGCACTCTTGCAGCTATCAAAGAGTCTTTTCTTCTATGCATGAACCTGTTTTTAAGTTCTTATCGTAGGGGTCTCATACAATATTTGTCCTTTTGTTGCTGACCACTTTCAGCATAATGTCCTCCAATTGAAACCAGGCTGTGAGATGTTTCCTTAAATCTTCATTGTTCTTTACCACTGGAGAAGAAGGTGTAGTTGTTCACTGATAGATAGAAAGTTCTATATATGTTGATCAGGTCTAGTTGGTTAATTGTGGCGATAAGGTCTTCTGTGTCTATCAAATATTAAGAGTGGAGTGTTGAAATCTCCCACTATAACTGTGGAGTGATCTATCTCATTTTTGAGGGTAGTCAGTGTTTCTTCCATGTATTTAGGTGCTCTAATATTAGGTGCATAAATATTTAATATTGTTAAGCCCTGCTTGTGTATTGAACCTTTCAGCAATAGTGTCCATCTCTGTTCACGATGGTAGATTTTACATTAAAATCTATTTTATCTGAGATTAGAATTGCCATACCTGCTCTTCTTTGTGTATTGTTAGCTTGATATATATATTCTTCCATCCTTTAATTTTCAGTTTCTTCATATCTTTAAGTCTGAGGTGAGTTTCTTGTAAGCAACCTATGGATGGGTTGTGTCTTTTGATCCAAGATGTCACTCGATGTCTCTTTACTGGGGTGTTCAGTACATTCACATTCAATGAAATTATTGATAGGTGTGTGTTTAGTGCCATCATTGTGATATGCTTATTTTTGTGTTGATATTTTCTCTGTTGTTCTTATTAATCTGTTCTGAGAGATTCTTCTTTGTGAGTTGATTTTTCACCTTTTTCAGGGTTGGTTTTCTGGTTTTTGAGACTCCTGTATTACATTTCTTGATTTGATATGTCACATCTTTATTGTGCTTTACTTCTGCCCCTGTGATCCCTCTTAATAAACTATGTATAACCTCGATTTTAATTACTACCAGTCTTATTAACTTCCTCTCCATCTGGAAGGATTATAATGACTGTAGTACATCTGTCTTTTTAATATGATGACATCATAGTTTTCATGGTATGATCACTGGATCATTTCTTTCACTGTTATAGCTTAGATTGAGTTTGGAGCCTTTCCTAATGGTGTCAGTTTCTGGGTGATGTGTCCTGTATTTGCTTGTAAAATATAAAGTTAGTGGTTTTGTTCCTCTAAGCCAAGAGATTGTTTCAGTATTTCTTGTAGCTTTGGTATGGTTTTTACAAAGTCTCTGAGTTTCCATTTATCTGCGAATGTCTTAATTTCATTTTCATATTGGAAAGGTAGTTTTGCAAGATATATAATCCTTGGTTGGAAGTTTTTCTCCTTCAAGGCTTTGAATGTATCATGTGCCGGCATTGTTTCTGCAGAGAAATCTGATGAAAGCCTACAGGGTTTCCCTCTGAATCTTAGCTTTGCTTTGAGTCTTCCTGCCTTTAATAGTTTCTGCTTATGTTTCATTTTGTTAAGCTTGATTATAATATGTCTTGGAGTCTTCCTTTTGAGATCAATATTAAGTGGCATTTGATATGCATCTTGGATATCTATATTCTCTACTAATTTCTGGGAAGTTTTCTATCAGCAGCTGAGCATCAATACTCTCTGTGTTCTCACATGTCTCGCCCTGTTCAGGAACTCCAATTAATCATAGATTGTTCCAGTTAATAGAGTCCCACATGCTTCTTAATGCTTCTTCTTTTGTCTTCTTTCTTCCTTCTGATTTCTCCTCACAGCTGCTGGAGTCAGTAGCTCTGTCTTTCAAGTCCAAAAGTCTATTTTCCCTTTGTTCCATTCTGTTTTCTTGGCTTTGAATTAAAGTTTCTATGTCTTTGATTTTGTTCTTGATATGCTGGATTTCAGAGTACTAGTGTTCCATCAGATTGAACAGCTTGCTTAATTTTTCATTTTGCTCTGCTGCATTTTGTATAAGGTCTAGGAGGGCTCTACATATAATCCTTTTGTATTCACCTTCCAATAGTTTCAGAAAGGTTTCTACATCTGGGAAGTTCTTTGGTTCCTTCTTTTGGGAGCCTTCTGAAACCATGGGTGATTTCTTCGTTATGCTGTTGTCCAGAGTTTTTTGCTTTTTGGGAATCATGTGAGTAAATAAAGGCTGAGAGAGATGCTGTGAGGATGGAGCAGTTGTTTCTCCAGGCTGTCTTAAAATGAAAGGTAAAGGGTATCTGAGAACATCCAAAATCAGTCAGGTTTTCAGGTATACAAGTCCCTCTTCCCAGCTAGCAAAGTAAGTTCCTCTATTTCGAACCTCAGATGTTAGATACTGGTTCAAAATACAGAAAGGCTACTGCCCTGCTGAGCTCTGCTGCCACGCCCCAGCAGTAGGTGGCACTGTGTAGAATATTACTTTTCTGCTGGAAAAGCGCTCTCTTCTGGGCAGGCATTGCCTCTCAGCCTAGGAATTAGGTCCAGCTGAGGCCTCCATAAGGGAAATCTGCCTCCCAGAGGAACAAGATTGCATCCCGCACAAGCTCCTTGCCTGCCATGGCACAGGCTACTCAATGGTGGAGGCGGAAAGAGAAGCCAAAGTTGCCGAGGAGCACAGAGTCCAAAGCCAGGCTCTCAAAGTGTGGCAATTTCACCCACTGATCCCACCAGCAGTGCACCCAAGACCAGCTGCCAGTCAAGTCCAAGCTCCACCTGCCAGCCAAGACAGAGAAAAAAAAGTTAAAACGGCAAGTTACCCACAATCCATGAAAGCCAGCACTCACTGAGAGGGCGGGTCAACAAAAGAGAGGAAGTTTTTCATTAACTGTTCTGAAGTCCAAATTAACAGCCCTATGCCATGTCCTAGGGCTTACTAGGTGTCCAGAAGACTCCGTTGAGTGATCAATTCTTGATTTCCAGAGGAGTTTAGGGAGACATGTGTTTAGTCTGCCATCTTGATTCTGCCTCCTTTATTTACTTTTAAAATATGACTTTTTGTCACTTTAAAGTTTTCATTTCATACTTAGAAGCTTTTTATGTTTGTTTTCAAAATCCACTAAGAAGGTCTATTTTGAAAGTAGAATGTATATTGTGGATGCTAAGGCACATGTTATGTTTTTACTTGATTTTTAGAAATATATATCAATTTAAAATTCAACTGAGGTTCAGTTATACATACGGATAATACTTCTAGGTGAGCCAGGAAATGCAGCAAAGCAAATGAATGAATACATCAATAAAATCCATCATTTCATACTTTACTCAATGTTTCATATATGTATAATCCCAGCCACTTTATAACTGAAGTGAAATAGAGAAGTATGTTATGCAAGTCATGTCACACCTATTCTGGAAAAATCTGAATTCAGATACAGTTTCCATATTCTCCTGACTTTCTGGAGGGTTTAACAAAGTCTCATTCTGAAGATACTTCATTTGTTAATCCTTAAATATAAACTACTGCAATGCTTACATTTATGCTACCTATGACTAGTCTTTAGCAAAATTTATTTCATTAAAATACAATTGAGGATGATTAAAAAGGGCCATGCTTAAATGTTCATAGAATATGTAATTTAATGTACAAATGAGTGAGTGAAAGACTTTATGAATCAATGCAAAAAAAAAAAGAAAAAAAAGACTAACATTATCTTCTACATTTAGGCCGCATTTTTAACATATTTTTTACACACATTTCTCAGTAGAGAGCCTGAGAAAGTTGATTCCTCACCTGAACTCACATTTGATAGGTAGGACAAAAGATCAAGCTTTTTTTTTTTTTCCCTCAACTTGAGACCTTGGCTTAAATAGTAGCATGGCAACAATGATTATTTGAGTAGAGATACATATAAACCTACTATTTCCCTCAGTGACCTTCCATGTAAATCCTTATCAGTCCAGCACTTTCCTCTTCTTACCCTGGGCAGTAGAACTGAAGGCAGAAGAGAGGAGTTGCTTTCCTGAATTTCTTTTTAAGCCAGTGTTTAAGAAATAGCTTGGATGTGTACCTTATGGGTATAGATGCTAACCTTAACTGCTGTAGTTTATTTTTAACACAATTACTCTTCAGCTATTATGTTAATAATACTCACAATACAAAAACCTGAACTTGATTCTGTGTGGATTTAGGTCCACAGGATCATGGCTGGTGTGCTGGATACACATGCCAAAGAAGACTGTCCCTGTTCCATAGTATTATAGCTCTGAACAAATCTTACGAAGTTTATTTCACTGGCACCAGTCCTCAGAATCTTCGACTGATGTTACTTAATGTTGAATATAACAAGGTAAGTCAAGATGAAAATAAGTTCTAAGAGTTACTGGTGTTGATTATTTGCATATATCTGCTAAGGACTCTATCTCTAACCCTGTCCTCTAGGACATCATCAGCCTAACAGCTCATTTGGAAGAACTGTTAGGGTACTGTAAACCCTGGTGGCATAGTGGATTAAGGACTATGCCTGCTAACTAAAAGGTTGGCAGTTTGAATCCACCAGGTGCTCCTTGAAAACTCCATGGAGCAGTTCTAATCTGACCTGTAGAGTCGCTATGAGTTGGAATCGACTTGATGACACTGGGTTTAGTTTTTGGTTTATTAGGGTACTACTAAAAAGGCTATTAACACCTGTGAAGCTGAACATATGTATGAGTACCAACACCTCCCATAGACACTTGATTCTGCTGCTTCATGTTGTGAGGGGTGACTGTGAGACCTGTGAGTTCTGTAATTAGCCAGCAAACATGAATTTTTACATGAAAATAGTTCCCAGTAAAGACTAGTCCCTTGGAATTATATATTTATTCCACACTACTCCTATATCCTTGGGATTTACTCCAGAGATTGTAGCACGTTATTAAAATATCTTCAATACTGTGAAATCTTTGGTAGAAAGTGAATTCAGCTGTATCCATTAAATTTATATACACTCTGACAGTGGGAAAGAATATTAGGTTAAGTGGTGGTTTTGTAATTTTTATTTTCTTTTATGTGATTGTGAAACTTCAAAGTTTCTGAGTGTCAGAGATGTGAAGAAAGGACAATGATAAGATGAAGCAGAGAGAGGAATAAAGAAAGGATACCTCTTCTCCAGTGATAGCTATCTCTTTCTTTTAGTTGCTCAAGAGAAAACCTGGAAACCACTCTTCACTCCTCAATTTCTCTTGAATTTATCTAATCCATCTGCAGATCCTGTTGACTCCGTAGTCGTCTAGTGTTGCTAGAGTGCTATATGTGGATGACTTTAACAAAGATAAATTTATTTTCTCACAATCTGGCAGGCTAATTTAGTTCCAATTCAGAGTGTTAGATCCAAGAGGAAACTTTCTTTGTTGGCTGTGGAGGAAGATCCTTCTCAGTCTTCCCATGGACTAGTTGCTTCTCTCCATAGAAATCCAGGGTCCAAAGGACACACTCTGCTCCCAGTTCTTCCTTCTTGGTGGCATGAGGTCTTCCCTCTCCCTCTGCTTCCCTTTCCTTTTGTAAGATAGAAAGGTGGGACAGGGCACACTACAGGGAATCACCCTTTATATTGGATCAGGGATGGAACCTTAGTAAGAATGTTCTTTAACATAAAATTAAAATCATATAATGGAGTACGACCACAAAATACTGGGAATAATGACTAACACATATTTTGGGGGGTGACACAATTCAAACCATTACACTCTTCCTTCAGTGTACCTAGGCGCTGACACTTCTCATCACCTATACTGCTGTCATCCAGTTTGAGGCACCATCATCTCATATCTACGAACATGTCTTCCTGCTTTGTACTTGGCTCTCTGTCTTAGCTATCTAGGGCTCCTGTAACAGCAACACCACAAATGGGTGGCTTGAAGAAATAGAAATTTATTCTCTCACAGTCTAAGAGGCTAGAAGTCCAAAGTGAGGGTGCCAGCTCCAGAGCAAGGCTTTCTCTTGTCAGCTCTGGGGGAAGGCTCTTGTTATCAGTCTTCCCTTGGCCTAGGAGGTTCTCAGTGCAAGGAGCTTGGCTCCAAAGGATGTGCACGCTGCTAGCTCTTCTTGTTTGGTAGTAATAAGGTCCCCTGCCTCTCTGCTGTCTTCTTTCTTTTAAATCTCAAAAGATTGACTCCAAATACAACCTAATCCTATAGGCTGAGTCCTACCTCATTAACATAACTGCCTTTAATACTACATCATTAACATCAGAATGCTAGGATTTATTACACAAAGGGAAATTCTATCCATTGACAGAATGGTAGACAGTCACACAATACTGGGACTCCTGGCCTAGCCAGATCTTGAGAGGACACAGTTTAATCCATAATAGCCTCTATAGGCGATTTTCACCACAGTAGCCAGAATGATGCCTAAAAAGCATAAGTCAGATTGAGTGACTCCTTCGCCCAAAATCCTGTAATAATTTCCCCACTTGTTTTTGAGCAAAAGCCAGATTCCTCACAGTGGCCTCCAAGGCCTGTGGGAATCTCCCCTATCCCTTACCTCTCTGCCTTCCTCTTCTTCTCCTCAGCTACACTAGTCCCCATATAATTTTTCAATATACCAGGCAAGCTACCACCCTGGACCTAAGACTGTTGTGACCACCTGGAATGTCCTACCCTCAATGACTGATTCACCTACCTCCTTCAAATATTTACTCAAATCCCATCCTCTCAGTTAGGCTCACCCTGTTCGGTGAGCCTCTCCCAGTTCGGCTCTCTCAGTTCCTCTTACTGGGCTCTAACTTCCCTTTTTCCACAGCCCTTAAAACCTTTAATATGCTCCTTACTTGAGTTTCTGTTATTTCTATTACTGACCATCTTCCTCCTCACTTTAGAATGGAAGCTTAGAGAGGTCAGGGATTTTTGCCGGAAACTGGAAAACCACCTGGTTCAGAGTAGGTAGTTGAAGTTTGTTTGTTTGTTTGAAAAAAAAAAACTGAGTGAATAATTTTCAAAATAACAATGGCAACAACAAAGTAGTATCACTGTTAATGTTCTGAGCATCTGAAGACAATATCCAAAAATAATTTCAAAACTATGTTTCAGCTGACTAAATTTCCTGGCCCCAGCTTATTAATACCTCCCCGGTCTAGCAGAAGCCCGTCTCCTTACTTTGTGGTTATACCTTATAGCATGAAATGTAGGGAAAAGAAACATGAAAGTGGAACCCAATTAAACCAAGGAGATAGTTATTTTGACTTATGTTTTATTAGGCTTCCTACCAAATTTTTCTCAGAGATAAGCATTTTTCCAACATTGATGAAGCACCTAATTTTGTGAGGTGCACGTGATACCAAGCACTATTAAGCTCCTAACCCCTCCTTTGAAAGCTCTTATTGTACCTTGTCATCTTTCAAAGGAACATTTTCTTTAATTTAGAGATGCTCCTTTAATCATTTTTGCACTTGGCTTTTTAATCATTTTTCTGTTAGATTTCATTTTTCTACTGAGCATGGTCAGTTAACAAACAGTGAAGTTGTAACATCTGTATGAATGGTTGAATGTAAGCCTATTTTTACATTTTAATTCTGTGTTTATTCTAAATCCATAAAAGTTAGTTTTAATATTTTATGGGTTTATGCAATCAAAGGAGGTTTTCTAATGGCTGAATTCTAACTACTCTTTCAGTGAGAATGTTATGTTTTACAGGCTGTTCGAGTGGGAATTTTTTTTTCTACACTTCAGCGCTTGGATGTCTATGTCAACAATTCATTGGTCTGTCCCCGAAGTACAGTATGGAACCCCCAGCGGAAACAATGTCAACTTAATAGGCATTTGTACACAGGTATTTCCCCTGAAAAATACAAACTATGTGATATATGTTCTTCAAATCAAAGCAGACCCACTCCTGGAGAGTTGATTATGAGACATAGTGACACTAAAGGACAGAGGAGAACTGCCCCACGAGGTTTCTATGGCTGTAATCATTGTAGAAGCAGGCTGCCACCTCTTTCTCCGGCAGAGTGGCTGGTGGGTTCAAATCTCAACCTTTTGGTTAGCAGCTGAGCCTTAAACAACCATGCCACTAGAGCTCCTTGTGTATACATATATGTATTTAATTACTTATAAAATTCTCTGTAACATTTCATTATTAGAACTTTAGTTTTAATATAGGGTCACTATGAGTCAGAATCAACTTGATAGCATTGAACAACAACAAAAGTGGTCACAGAAGAATGTGGGGGAAAATAAATAACTTTTTTAGCCGTAGCCCACCAGATTCAAAACTGTGCTCATTTATAACATGTGTCCTCTGAAAGATCACGCTTGATGGAACTTTTGGCTGTCTGCACACGTGCACATGTAAGGTTCATCTTTCTTGTCTGATGGGTATTCCTCTGCCTTCTGGGATCCCTGCAGTCTCTATAACACAGATTCAGCTATTCCCATGCAAATGAAAGATTTGGCTTACACTATCTACCCTATTTCAGCTTTAGTTTTATTTCATAGAAGTCAAAGCCAAAATAAAGCAGAAGTCACCAAGAAAGCTAGTATTTTACATCATTGAACACCATGAAGTAGGTGCATTAAAGTTAACTCTTGATTTAAATGAAATATTTGAAAGAGTTGGAATCAACTCAACAGCAGTGGGTTTGGTTTTGGTTTTATTTGAGAGAAAGGAAACGTGCCCATTTACCAGTGTTTATGAAATCAGGAGCTGGCTCCCTTAATTTAAACTTTTTTGTTAAACTGAGGCACACATGCCACACCCACATATGCTACTTATTATAATTTTTCCATGTACCTCCATAATCTTAGCTGAGCATTTTGTAAACGTGGGCTATAGATCAAGTATAAGCTGCAGGTGTTAGTATGAGTGGGTAACCCATATTCTTTACTATTTTTAGAACAAGCCCTCTTTCTCCTAATACTACGAATAACTAATGCCTCCACAGGCATTGCTATGTGCCAGGCATTTCAGAGAGGTGAAGTTATTGTTAAAGTCACAAACCTGATAAGAACAGAACAAGGGCGTTTATCATAGAACTCATGCTTTTAGCTGTTATGCTGTGTGGTCTCTTTATAAGCTACGAGGTCAGTGCTATCACTTATACAAGTGACTACATATTTGCAGCTTAATTTTTCATAATTGACTAATTTTTAACTGTTTTTGAAAACAATATTTTTGGTATGGAGCACAATATAGTTCAAAGTCAGGAAATTCGAAGCCTTCCCAACAGGCAAAATTTAACATAGAGATTTAATTACACAAGTGCTGAAGGGCTGGAAAAGCCAAAAGGGCACAGAGACATAAAACAGGGACAGCAACTAAAGAAAGATACTACATCACCCACGTGGCTAAGGAACAAAGGGAGGAAGTTGGAGATAGAGATATACTGTTGAACTTGTTGAAGTTCAGTGTATCCTTTGTTGTGTGTAGAACTAAAAATACTGATCTTTTGACTTCCAGTTCTGAAACGGAAAACTGAGAAATTTTAAAACTTGAGAAAGTTTCTTTTCCCTAAGAGTGTTGTGACATAGTAGAAGGATCTGGACCATAGGATTTGGAGTGGACAAACTTAGCTTCAATCCCCATTTCCTCCCTTTTATAAGCTGTATGACCTTGAGCAAGTTAGTGCATATGACTAAACCCCAGTTTCCTCATCATTGTAAATAATAATTTCCTTATTGTATTTTGAACATTACCCGGACCACAGTAATGCAAAATAAATAGTGTAGATGAACTTATTTTAGATAGACAACCCTGCCATCTATTTCCATTAATATTAACTTGTTTTCTAAGGCTACAGCAGATTATAAACAGTAAATAAGTAATAGCCAGTGGTTACCAATTTAAAAAGTTATATTTTTAATTAAGTTTTGCAGTGCTGTTTCCCCAACATTTTAACATTTTGAAAAAATAATAACACTGCTGTTTTATAGATCTGTTTTGTTGCTGTTGTTGCTGGTGTTGTTTTTTATGGAAATAGCAATGCTTCTGATGAACTTGTTGCATCGGCAGTTGAGACGCCAACTAATAGACCTGTGTTACAAGTCTAAACATAGACTTGAGTTCTCAAAATGTTTTATTGTTACCTATGTCTCTGCCCCTACCATTACATAAGATTACCTAGGATAAGTGACTATCACAGTAGCTTGAAATAACTTGAATTTACACAAAAGCACATTCATTGGATTCACAAAATGTTTAAGCCAAACTGCATATAGAATTTATACTTGTCAGTGCTAAAGAAATACATATAGCAGTAACGAAATGTCTTTTTAATGCTACAGTCTATTACATTTGTAAGAAACATTCTCTTGTTTCTAGAATTTGGTATTTCGTTTTCAAAGTAGGCCTCATTATGCAATGAGATGAGAAGCTACTTATCAGTTATGCTGCTGTCAAATGATAGAAACTTTAATATATACATGTTAGTAAATTTATTACAACTTCTTAGGCATTTGGCTGGCTAGGTGTTATTGATATATAAAGTCTTATACACATTTATTATGTAAGATTTTATATATGCAATAATTTCAATCACTTGTCTAAAAGTCTATTCCCTAATGTTTTTATATATTAAGCAAAGATTTTTCAGACTGAAATATAAACCTGTTCCATTGGTGTAAGACCCTTCTGAGATATTTCAGTTTAATATACTTCTTTTTTTTTTTTACATAGTTTTGTTTTTGGTAAAACAAAACTTGTTTTACAGTTTTGGATCCTTGTTTTTGTTTTTGGTAAAAACAGAAACCACAAAATTACAGATGCTGTTTTAAGAGTACATATAGTATTGTATAAACTAGATGGCTACTCGAATTAAGTTTGTATATTTAACTATGAAGTACCTCGGGTCAAGGCTTTGAAATTCTTTTTTTTTTCATGTGAAAGCCTTTATTTCTATAGGATATATTCTGAGCAGTGAGACTGTTGGATCATATGGTGTTTCTATTTCTAGCTTTTTTTTAAATTATGACTGAGTGAAAATGTACATTCCCATATAAATTTACATGCCCACCTATATGCAGCTTCCACTGCTCTCCCTGCCCACTGACAGCACACTATTCCTCTCTGCTGCATACATGTCTCATCCTCCTAACAGTCTCCTTTCCCCTCCTCTCCACCCACTCTCATTCCTCTAGCCAGAGGTCAGCAGGATGATATCCTATAGGTGCATGGAACTATAAAGTGCATCCAATATATGGTCACTCTGCATCGGCAAGTCCAATCCATTCATGTCCGAAGAGTGAAATTCTTAACATATAAATGGTATTACTCCTCAGTTTAGGTTATGAATTCATTACTAGATTGAAGTTTCTCATTTGCATTGTTGTCTGTAGCTGATTTTTTAAAAATAAATTTAATGTATATCGATAATTAGTGGCATTATATAAAGGATTAACTTCCATTTTGCATGTCAGTTCTGTAAATGCTTTTGTTTTTAATATACACCTTGTCATATGAAATAGTTGTTTAAATAATCATAATATTGACTTGTTCTAGAATATTGTAAATTCAAAAAACATTAAATACTGCATGGTAACTGTGATAAACAATATGAATTATATAACTATGTCACTTTGGCCTTTTTCCTGTTTAGAACAATTGCTTCCTACCCTGAGTTCCACCGTTCTTGGTGAAAACTACTTCAATAGAACCTACCAGATGCTTTATCTTTTGGTTAAAGGAACTGTACCTGTTGAAATCCACACCACTCCAGTCATATTTCTTTCTTTCCAATTACCTGCTATAATAGAAGATGATTTTTATAGTTCCCATAATCTGGTTAGAAACCTTGCCTTGTTCCTGAACATACCAAGTGACAAAATCCGTGTTAGCAACATAATACAAGGGAAGAGCCTTCGAAGAACAAAGAGATCCATGGGACTCATCACAGTTGAATTAGAAATTGGAGACCCTCCACCTCGGTTCATAAACAATGGCACTGCAGGTAAGAGTAGCTGACGTCTGAGATAGAGGAAAATTACAAAATGCACGTCCATCAATAACCCTAACAGTGTGTAGTGAGCCAGGCCTCAGGAAATCCCACAACCCCTGTGCTCTGGATCCTGTAATGACCTCCTGAACCGTCACCTTTCTCTGCTTCTGTAATCTCAAGCTATTTCAGACCTGTGAAGGCATTGCCACCTCCGTTTGTTTTTGCAGTGATTAATAAATTGAACAAAGAATGTGACCTAGCATAAAAGATCCAGGAAGACCTAGCTAAAGAAATGACGTTGTACTGAGAGAATAATCAATGAAAAGTGGAAGGATAAAGGGAAAGAGAGTTTCAAAAGCTGAGGAAATGGTTGATAAGAGTTTGGTGTGTTTAAAGAACTGAAAGAGATCCAATAGTCTGGCAAGGAGGGAGCCAGGAAGGGCAAGCTGGTGGAGATGCACCACAAAGGTAGGCAGACACCAGATCCCAGAGTGCTTTGCAAGCCAAAAGAACCGTGGACATTTTCCTAAGGGTGGACTCTTGGAGATTCTGAGCAGTGCAGTGGTGGGTTAGAACTATACGGTGAAGTCCAAGTGTGGATGGATTAAGGGCACGCGTTTTATTTCTTAAGGCGGAGTAAGCCAAGGGGCTTTCTTGACCTCCCCAAACCAAAATCCAAACCCACTGCCATAAAGTCGATTCTGACTCACAGCAACTCTATGGACAGAGAAAAACTGCCCCATAGAATTTAGAAGGAGTGCCTGGCATATTTGAACTGCTGACCTTATAGGTAGGTAGCACTTAGAACTATGAAGTTCGTGGACTTAATTGTCAGAACTTGTACAGAGATTAGTCAGCACTTAACCACTGCGCCACCAGGGTTTCCTTCCTGACCTTAGACCCCCATATTCTCCTGTTGATTTCAGGGCATCTGCTGCAGGGTGGGTACTCTGCTCTGCTCTGCTCTGTGTTGTCTCTTGAGGTACAACTGAACCTTCCTGACCTGTCTTGCAATAGCATTCCAGATTGCTAGCTTCTAACCACGCCATCGTCTCCAGTGATCAAGACTCCCACCTTTACTGTCGCTTAGGCATACGCCTCTCCAAGAAGAAGAAATTTAGGTCTCTGTCAGAGGAAGATTTACTGCCCCACTAATGAAACCTACCCTCACTGTTACATGTCCTAGGAGGGGCTTCACTTTTTAAAGCCCTGAGAGGGTTTCTAAAAATGTCGAATCAGTGAATATTGATATAAAAGTAGCAAAAGTAACATGTTTCGGTGGTCTTAAAGACTGCATCCCAAACTGTGTAAACTTCAGACTCCCCACCCCACCCTGACTGAAATCTACCCTAGCTCATCTCTGTCCAGTGTCTTTTCCTTAATGCCCCAAGGCCTCTCATGTGAAGGAGAGCCCCTGTGGTGCGGTGCTAAGAGCTTGGCTGCTAATTCAAAGGTTGGAGCTTCAGACCACCAGCTGCTCCACGGGAGAAAAATGGGGTTGACTTCTGTAATGATTACAGCCTTGGGAACGCTGTTGGGCAGTTCTACCCTGTGCTATGGGGCGCTGTAGGTGGGAATTTGGCTCCATGTTTCCTTTTCTCTTAAAGGTAAATCCAGACATTGGGTGCAGTTCTCTCTTCTGCTGCTAATTTGTCATCACTCCTGTTGCCCAGTGTTAACGCCTATGCCCTCCCTCAGTTGCTCATTCTGGAATCCTATCAGACAGAAGAGAAGGTTCTTCCCTTGAGGGGATGAGCCTGTGGGAAGTTTGCATGAATGGAGGTGGTACTAATCAGTGTTTTTGTTCAAGGAAACAAGAAACAGACTTGGGTTGCAGCCAGACCACCCAGTGTTCTCGGTCCAGTTTGTTTCTTTTCCTGCATCCGTCTTGTACTTCCCTGTACTTACCGAACCAGACTTTGGAGGCAACATCACTTAGTCTTCTGTTGACTTAGTCTAGGAGTACAGTGGATTCGTGGTGTATACAAGGTCTGACAGTTAAGTTCGCACACTCATCCTAGAAAAAGTGCTCCATACCTCATTGCTGAATATCACTACAGTCACCTTCAAAGTACTCCCCTTAGGAAGCTATGCACTGATCCCAATGCCTACTCTGCCCTTCAAAGCAGTTTTGGAACTCTTCCTGCAATGGCCATCACAGCTGTCATTGTATTATCCTAAATGTCCTGATTGTCATCCAGATGTCTTCCTCTCAATATTTCCTTTATCTTCTCATAAAGAAAAGACTCATTGGGATCAGATCAGGTGAGTAGGAAGGGTGTTCCAACACAGTTATTTGTTTAATGACTAAAAACTTCCTCCCAGACAACTATACAATTCAGTTTGCAAACTTGCCACCATGCGACTGTGCACAATGGCCATTCCAGAAAGAGTAGAATAGGTGGTGGCATCAGTGTATAGCTTCCCAAGGGGAGTACTTAGAAGGTGACCATAGTGATATTCAGTAGTAAGGTAGATAGCACTTAGAACTATTAAGCTGATGGACTTAATTGTCAGAACTTGTACACAGATTAGTCGCTGACCCATAGAAATCCCTGGCAAAACTTAAAGACAAGAAGAACTGCCTCCTAGGGTTTTGAAGGAGCAGCTGGTGGATTTGAACTACTGACCTTTTGGTCCAAAACTTATCACAGTAGTAACTTAGATTTCAAAAGAAGCTATGGCTTTTTTCTTGTATATGATCTAAACAGCCTTGCATTCAACTTCTCCCACCCACTATCCTCTTACAATGATTTTGATAGATTTATCCAAATTGGTGTAGGACAAGGACAGGGTGTAGGGTCAAACTAATGACATATTTTCCAGACACAGACTGGGATAGGGTTTCTAGTCTTGAGAAAAACACAGGACAATTATCACGCAGTGGCAAGAATGGTGGGTGTGTCATGGTGCCACTGAGTGTCTGGATATCTGAAAGTTGCAGGGTAGCTTAGCAATGGGTCACAAGTACTGAGGAGACCTCTGTACAGGTGGAGCCTTTGGGTCAGAAGTGAGAGACCTTCTGGTGCAAGACCTGTAGTTTCTGGTGGCAGTTGGCAGAAATGAATGCCTTCCCAGGTCATTTGGGGAGAGAGCACCTGTTTGCAGTGAAGACCATTTCAGACCTGCCAGTCCATATCAAGAACCAAACAGGGCAAAGTAGTAGTAATAACACATGGTAATGAAGCACTTGTGACCTGCTGCTTCCTGGGAAGCTACCCCGAGAGGAATGTTGAGGTGGGAATGAAGGAGAGCTGTAAGACTAAGCATTTATCCAAAGGAGACCTCTTAAACTGGGAACTGAAATTCCCCAGGACTGTGATCTCCTTATGGAAACCCTGGTGGTGTAGTGGTTAAGTTCTATGTCTGCTAATCAAAAAATTGGCAGTTCAAATTCACCAGGCACTCCTTGGAAACTCTGTGGGCAATTCTACTCTGACTCATAGGGCTGCTATGAGTTGGGATTGACTCAACAGCAGTGGGTTTGGTTTGGATTTTGGTGCTTATTTTGCCTATTGTGTAAGACTCACTGCCCAAAGCTAGTGCCTCCTTCTTCTGGAAGACACTAAACTTCATGTTGTAGCTTTAATGAAAGTCATTTAATGATCTGAGTCCTCAAGGCATGACTGTAGATGCAAGGGGTGCAGGATACCTAAGAATAAAGGATTAGCGAGGCTTACCATACACCAAAATGTTACTTTAGTTACAATTGGTTTTTAAAAGATTACTCTGACTATAGTGTATGAAAAAAAGTCTGGAAGGGGTCAGAGCGGATATACAAGAACCAGGTTAGAAGCCTGTTGTGTAACTCCAGTAATGGCACTGACTAGGGCTATAGGGGGAGGAGGAATAGGGAGATTTAGAAGCTGGTAACTGATTAGGTATGATGTGGGGATCGGTGCAGTAGAAGAAGGGGTCAGCCTTCTGACAAAGAAGTATGGTGAATGGAGGTGCCCATTCGTAAGCTAATGAGCGCTATAGGAGGATGCCAGACTTGCCAAACTAGCAAAAGAGAACAGGAACTGTGTATAGTTTTAGAATTAACCTTGAAAACTGTCAGATGTCCTGAGCAAGTAACATTTTGTTAGTAATTTGATGGCATCTTCATCATCTTAATATACATACTGCCAATTTGATGGATACTGATTATTTTCTACTCTAAAATCAATACTCTTTAAAAATAAAAAGCTGTATGCAGTGATAGACGTACATGGTAGTGCTTCACTTTTAAACAGAGTGCTATGAGAAAGTGTTCAATTCAGACGTGTTTTTTTCCACTATGCCTCCATTTGATATTCTTATACTGTTTTTGTTTTTAATTTTAATTGTAGGTAAAAACATATTCTATTGAGTTTTTCATTTTCCCAGCCTTGTTAATAGGACTTCATTGTTTTCAGCCTGCAGTACAATTAAAAAGCCTCAGAATTTTGTAATGTGGGTGCAGCAGGCAAACAAAACTGAAGAGGAAAACTTCACGTTTATTCAGTTCTATATTCTGATAGAAAACACTGATCATGTCATGGTTAAGTACTATGGCTGCTAACCAGAAGGTCGGCAGTTCAAATCTGCCTGGTGCTCCTTAGAAACTCTATGGGGCAGTTCTACTGTATCTATAAGCTCACCATGAGTCGGAATCAACTCAGTGGCAGTAGGTTTGGGTATGTTCTGATAATCTTGATGTCCTAATATTGCTTCCCCATAGACCAGATGCAGTTCTCTGAACTCGAGGAAGTTGCTGATTCTCTTGGACAAGCTGTAATCTCTGGAAGAATCAATAGTGTCCCTGGATTTAATGTCTCTTCCATGTTTATTACTAATCCTATCCCCAGGCCAAGTGATTCCGGTTGGAATAAGGTAAGAAAATGCAACTAAAAAAAATTGTCTTAGTTCTTTTAAAGATTGTTGCTTCTTATTTTAGCTTTCTTTTGCTGTTGCAAGATAGTAATTAATTTAATTAAATTAATTTTATTTTAGCTTTCTTTTGCTGTTGCAAGATAGTAATTAATTTAGAGGGTATTCTCTCTAATTTACCATTGACTGTTTTTTATGTGATCACTGGGAAGATAGCAGAGTAACTGGAAAAAGGCACACATATTTTAAAAGTTGTTTATTAGCACAAAAAGTGCTTTGCTTTGAATATTTCTAACAATGCTTCATGAATTCTGTCTGGAGGAAATGTCATAAAATGTAAATTTTGCATACTAAACATCTGTTTAAATAAAGAATGAATACTATACTCAGCCTCTCTAAAATGCATTAGCTGCTGACTGCCATTCATCATGTGAAAACCCCTCAGTTATTAATGTCCATTTACAGGTGACTGCCCAAGCAGTTCAAAGGTCTGTGTTTCCTGTTCATCATGTGGCCTTCGTGTCCTTACTCTTAGTGATGACTCAGCCAGTGACAGCACAGCCAGGACAGCCATTTTCCCAGCAGCCTTCAGTAAAGGCAGTCGATTCTGACGTAAGTCATAATTCACAGCTTTATTTAAGTGAAGAAATTAAGTTACAGATTTTAGACAGTGAGTCAAATTCACTAATGTTGATACTTCGACTACCTGAGGGTTATACTGCCTCTCAGAAGTTGGACTAGTACCAGTGGGCATCATCTTTAACTAGTTTAATAGTATTCTTTTTAAATGAATTTGTCCTGTTGCTCATATTTAACAATTCTTTGGATGGGAAAAGGCAGTTTCCTTAGATTTTAAAATTATAATGAAGGCATTCTTTAAAAATAAAATGTTTCATGTCTTAAAAAAATGGGTAACAGTTTATCATATTTCTCTGTTCCCTCCCCATCCCCCTTTTTAGGGTAATTGTGTGTCAGTTGGGATTACTTCACTTACTTTGAAGGTCATACTAAAGGACTCCAGTAATAACCAAATCAGTGGTCTTAGTGGAAATACAACAATTCCATTTAGCAGCTGTTGGGCCAACTACACAGACCTCACTGTTCTTAGAAGTGGTAAGTGTACTATTTTGATCCTCGTGTATACCCATACATTGGGACAGTTATAATTTTCTTCTAATGAACAGAGCGTGTTATGATACTGTAGCCAATAAATTATGGAAATCAGAATACTCTGTTTCAGGAAATATTTAGTCTAGCTTACAAAATTTTACTTAACATGCAAACTAGAATAAAAAATTAAATAAATAAGGAATTAAGACCAGGTAATTTAAGTATATATTAGAATTACATCATGATTTACAATTTCTTTTTTATCTATTCATGTGTTTTTCTAAATTTTCTCACTAAGTATGTATTAAATTTATAATAGGAAAAATTAATACATGGATTTTCAAAATCAAGGAAAGAATCAGGTAGGTACTTATAGCTTTAACATCCCATGCAGGAATTCAGAGTTGGACTGGAAAGTTGACTCTAGTCTTTCTAAAAGCCAGCACAAAGGAGAAAACATGTACATTACCATGATTTACAGTATCCATAGGAAAAACAAACCAGTTTCTATGGAGAATTATAACTCACTCTGAGATCAGAAAAAAATCTCCTCTTGAGTTCTTTCAAAATATACTGAATTAATTTGTACTAAGCAGTATTTTAAACATCATTATAGTAAATACAACTATAATTTTATAGTGAAGTTTCTTACATCTCTTCTCTATAGATTGATGGCATAACTCCAGTAATAACCTTACTGTTGGTGCCACATCAAAGTATCCAAAAAATCGATCTCTACTGGTAGTAGACTGAAGAGTATCTAAAAGCAAAATGGATAAACTGCTGTGTCCCAGAGATAGACTTACATTATTCTGTGTGCTTCAAACTGGGGCCCACGTATTTCATTTAGAGGCACTGGCATCTGACAATGTTATGTTTGATGGCACTCCCTACCTCTTACCACTGATCTGTCCTGTCAAACACACACACAGAGTCAGTATAATAAAGCAATGATAAAGACTAAACTAAGTCAGAAATTCCAACAGTGGTCTGATTTTTTCCCATTAACAACCATCAAACATTAAAAGGAATTTTTTTTCATTACATATATTGATCTTGCCCTACACCACATATGCTGAGTCTGCCTCCTGGGTAGACTATCTCAATGTGTTTGTTAATAATCAAATGGTAGCAAGTTCAATACTGTAATGTAAGCTGTCTAGAGTATCCTATGTGCTTGCTGTTGAAAGGCACAGGAAACTCTTCAACATTCACCCTGCATAGTAGCAGAACTGGAAGTCTCTCAAGGAAAGACAGGCAGTTCGTTACAGCTAGTTACAGCTCCCTAAAGAACTGGCTACCTGGGTGGAGGATAGGTGGGTTGTGGTTTGTAACACTGAAAATAGGGTAGTGAGAATTAAATAAGAAAGGGGAGGAAGGAAGCAGCTGAACCTGCGACTCTGACCAACCTAGATAAAAATAGTCTCTGTAATGAACAGTAACCTGTAGGACATGTTTGTCTAGCAGCCTATGTAATGTTCACTATTTGCTTCAGTTTCTGTTGGGGCATGCCAAACCAGCCAAAAAGTAATGGCCTAAAACAATAACCATTTTATATGCAAACAGTTCTGTGGGTCAAGAATTTGACTGACTTCTGCTCCATGTTTTCTGGGGCTTCAGCAGAGGGATTTCTAACGTCGGCAGCTGACTGGGATGCTTGATGAGGACAGCTATCCCTGAGCTGTGGATTCTGGATTTTGGCTGGGTTCTTCAACTCTCCTCCCTGTGACTAGCCTCTCATGAGACCATACTGGGCTTCTCCATGATATTGTGGGGAAGAGGGCCAGGGGAGGAGAAAAAAGCTAAATTCTTTATACTTTAAGAGAAAAAGAATATCTGCAAATTCAGATTTTTTTAAACATTAACAGGAAAGACCTAAAACATACCATTGTCATGAATTTTAAAAGTGGCAGAAAGTGCCACAGCACAATCCCTCCTCTGTCTTGAAAGTTAGAGAAATGCACTGTTATTGTTTGTGAAAGTGCAATGTGGTCAAGACGTAATTGTATTCTCTCCTTGAAAAAAAAAAGAATACAAAAAAATATTTTTTTTTAAGTAATAGAAAAAAGATAGAAGTAAAAACTTTCAAGTTTGATTAAGTATTATAAAGTCAGCTCTGTGTTATAACTATATTAACAATAGCAGTGGTCCCAGGAGAAATTTAATCGAGGGAAAAGACGTTAGCTCATATACAAAACTGTGAGAAGGTTTAATATGTTGATTAAGAAATGTTTGGATGGGATCTTTATCTTTCACACTCTCAACATATGTGACAAGGGTTTCTCCAGGCTTCTAAGGTAACAGAAAAAGAGGGTCACAATGTTGCAACACAAAAAACAGCACCTGGCTTAAAGCCAATGCAGAAAATGGTTGGAAAACACTGAGTCTAAGTGGAGGGCATGTGGATGTTTGTTGTAATATTCTTTCAACTCTCCTGTGAGTTTGATTTTTTTTTTTTTTTTTTGCTAAAAAATTGGGACAAGGAAAAATAATAAGATCAAGTCCTCAGCCTCCATCCCCACTCCTGAATTCTCATGATCCCAAGTAAATTTTCAGCAGTGTTCACACTTCCTTTTTCTATCTGTGCACAGTGCCAAAACCCTCCTCCACAGATAGAAGCCAAGCAGCTCAGTCCTGTCACCACCACCGGGCCCGTCCCAGCCTCCTGCACTACATTCTGGGGTGGCTTGTGTTAAAAGTGCTGGTACTGGGCTGAGAGCCCACTGTCCCCAGAATCTGCAAGCTGTCCCTCATGGGCCTCCTGGGCAAGGTCTTGCCTTCCCAGAATTCACTGTAGAACTTGTCATCTTCAGATTAACTGTCTCGGAGCTTGGCAACTACAGCAGTGCTGTATTACATAGCCCTAATCCTGTCTGGGACAATCCCAAGGCTCTTGAGTTGGCATGGCTTAGGTCATGGTGGTGTTCTACTTCTATCCCCACCTTCCTCAGCTGTGGCTGAAATTTCTCAACACTTCGGCCGGGTCTGCAGGGAGGAAACTGAGGTTCATCTCATTCCCCAGTCGTCGCCCCTTTCAAACAGCTTGTCCACCGACTGGACACAAGGCCGGAACCTCTAAAAGACAGGCACCGATGCTGCAGACAGAAAATCTACCCAAGCGCCTTCTGCCCATAGCTGATGGGCAAACTTAACTTTTCTAACTGTGACACACTCACTACATTTATGTATACTTAACTGATTCATTCAACTTAGCTTCCAAAAATAATTCTTTAGTAATTATACAGTATTTTTAAGACAGTGAAAACCAAATTGGAACTATATGGAAACAGATTTTTCAAAAAGCTGGCCAAACACTAAGATGATTTTTTTACTCTAGGGAAAAATTATAGGCTTGAATTTATACTGGCTAATGTAACCCGGGTGGAGTCCGAGACTTTCAGCCTGTTAGCACAGTCTGTCCCTGGCAGCAGTGGCGACGGTGGCAGTGGCGGCAGCAGCAGCAAGGCATCCACTGTGGGTCTGGCTGCCCATCTAACTGTAGTCATTAGCTGTCTCATAGGAAGAGTGCTGCTTTTGAAAATATTTGTGGCTGCAGTTTTGATTCTGAATGTAAGTACCATTCATTCTTTTTAATATAATATTTGTCTCCACATACTGAGGTACTAGTAAATCTTTGCTAAATAGATACTGTATATACAGTGCTTGGAAATCCTGGTGGCATAGTGGTTAACTGGCAAGTTGGCAGTTCAGATTCACCAGGTGCTCCTTGGAAACTCTGGAGCAGTTCTCCTTTGTTCTGTAGAGTCACTGTGAATTGGAATCAACTCGATGGCAGTGAGTTTCTTTTTTTTTAATACAGCAGGTATGCAGGGCACTACTAGGTTCACGAAGACACAGTTTCAGGCGCTGGAGAAGTAACAGCTTCAACGGTGGAGACAAGACAACCCCGTGGGAAATGTTGTTCACACTATACAGTGGTATATAAGGATGTACAAGATGAGAAGTGCCAGTGACAGGGGATGAGAAAGCCCAGTTCAACTTGGTTTGGGCAGTAAAATGAGCTCACTTAACTGAGAAGTCCAAAAATCATCTGGTTTCAGCCTCAGCTAAATCCAAGAGCTCAGATGAAATCATCTGGAACCCATGTCTCTGTCTCATGACTCTATTCTCCCAACAGTAGCTTCACTCCTGGGCTGACTCTCCACCCCACCCAGCTTCACCCTCACAGCAAAGGTAGCAGCCACCATTGTCATTCAGGTGTACGTCCTGTCAGCCTAGCATCTACTAGAAGAAAGAGTAAACCTATTTCATGACAGTTTCAGCAAAAATTCCAAAGCTATGTCACTGAACTTGCTTGGGTCATCCACCCACTCCTAAACCAGTCAGTGGGGCTACAAGGACGCAGTACCCAGCCTGGATCACTGAGTGTGAGGTGCTGAGAATGGTTGGAGGTATGGTTTCACAAAGAGGAAATCAAAATCCTAATACCAGAAGTAGCAGGCCAACCGAAATAGTGGATACTAGGGTGATAAATAGAACACAGAGGTCCCTGTGGGCTGGAATGATTAGAGATGACTGTTAATGTCACTTAAGTAGCAGCACTTTAAATTTAGGACTATATAGAGTGATCAAGATTTGGAGAGCAAGAGAATAGACATTCCAGAAGGAGCATAGGAGCAACAAAGAAAGTAGAAGTGAAAAAAAGGCAACTCCAATTATGTGTGTTCAAGCACAGAATTTTTCAGCCCCCCCTTCCAAAAATGCTGCTCCTGATGCTGTCCCATCACAGTTAATGCCAGTGACATATTTCTCATCCCTTATGTTGGTAACTTCGTAGACATCTGCCTTTCCTTCAGATTCCACTGGCCTTCATGTTCACATGGCATCTCTGTCCAACAGCAGTGCCTTGTCTCTGTCCCTCCTTTAAAGGCTCACTGCTCTACTTAAAGCTTTCTTACTCTAACTTGACCTCTAACGATAGTTCCAGAATTCCATGTTTCCAAACTCCCTCACATTCAGGACATCCTCCACACTGCTGCCTAATTTAGATCCCTAAAGTACAAGATCATATAGTGATCAAAAAAAAAAAAAAAAGTGCTGTGGTCGAGTCCAACTCATAGCCACTCTATAGACAGAGCAGAACTGCTCCATAGAGTTTCCAAGGAGCACCTGGCAGATTTGAACTGCCAACCTTTTGCTTAGCAGATTTAGTACTTAACCCACTATGCCACCAGGGTTTCCATATAGTGATAAGGTAATCTAAAATCCTCTAAGATGCCCCCACTATATGCAAAATACAATCAATACAAAAGGCCCTAAAACCAATCTTGATGACTGCAGGCTTCAAAAACAAAAATCATTCCCAGGAAAAAGTCTTCCATTCCCACATTCTCTCTGTTGGAACTGTCTTCCTCTACTCACCAAGTTTACCTCTCGGAGCAACCTTCTAGTCCCTGCTCAAGTGTTACCTCCTCCACCAGGTTTCCTGTCTTCAACCCACCCTATAATATGTTTAATTCTCCTATCCTTGTTCTCTAACTGTACTTTGTTTATGCTGTTGCTAGAACTCTTCCAGTAATGTGCTTGTAATAAACTTACATATATATTCAAATCTATCTTCCCTAGTAAACTGAGAGAACTTTGACCACATGCATTACACATTAAAGATATTAATAAAATATGGATTAATTGATTTTAAATTTTAAAAGCAGGTAAGTCCTCTCCCCTGGCTTGGAGGGAAATATTGCGTAGGAGTATTATAGGCAACTTGTAAATAATTTGATTGGCAGCTATTGATGAGTTTGATCTAATGGAGAGTTTCTGACAGATTAGTGAAATGAAAGGAACACTAAAGAATATAGTTAAGATTTAGGAAGAATTTTAGGTAGAGTAAAAATTTAAAAGTGTAGTAAAGTATTTCAAATAATAAAAGTCAAAACTAGTTTTTAGACTTGAATTCAAAAGAGCAAGGTGAAGGAACACAGTAAAGTTGGTTCTAGGAGCTGCAAAATAAATTTGAGGCTTTAACTAATCGCTGGAGTTCCAGAAACAACAAACAGGGAGGAGCAAGTCTTTTCTTCCTTCCTAGTGGCAGTAACGAATTGGGAGCAAGCTGTTAAGGGTCGCCGGATCTGGCTCAATGGCACTTGGCTTGGCTTGGCTGTTAAGGGAGAAACATGGTTTGTAGAGATCTAGCCCTGGCAGCTCCTGGCTGAATACGGAAGGATGTGTTCAGAGTTGAGAAACAATTGGTACACGACCAGCATACATAAGTAGTTTATTGTTATGTAAGTTTTACATGAGTTTTATTTTTCTTTTCAGAAGCATTAAGATAAACAGGTCTAGTTGGTGAAACATATATGTGCATATGTATACACAATACATGTATGTATATATATACACACAAATACAAAAAATATATAAATATATATTTTGTTTCTTCATGCATTTCTTTCTAATTATCTTCATTGACTTTTATCCTGTTTACTCCTGACAATGTCAGTATTTTACCAAAATTCAGAAAATTCTGTTTTAGTTTTTTCGTCTTTTTTCCAGATAAATCCTTTGTTGCTAAATCATCTACCCTTCTTTAATTAAGATGCCAGCCAAGCTAAGCCAAGTGCCGTCGAGTCGGATCCGTTATTTATATTATAGGCAGTACCTGGATTATGAATGAGTTCCATTCCCTAAGACAGTCTTTAAGTCAAATTTGTACATAAGTTGGAGCAATTAGGTATGGTTTATTACTAACGTCAGTCAAATGGTTGTGTCTGTATACAGTATATAGTGTACCTTTCTAGGCATAAAACATATTACAGAACATTTCCATATGATGCTGGAATATACTTAACATAATAATACAGTACTAGCAGTGTTCTATACACATTGATATGGGATGTCCATTTGTTATTACATACTACAGGTACCTTTAATTTTTAATATAATAGGCTTTATGAGGTTTAGTTTGTAACTAGGGGTTGTATGTAAGTCAGATGTTCATAACCCTGGGACTGCCTGTAATCATAATAGGGTTCACTAAACATATTAATGAATTGAAATGCTGGGTTCTTTTATAATTTTATATTCTAAATTAATGTCTTACTTTTAAGGGAATCACGAAGTTTCACTGAATTAAATACCAAAAGCAAACTATGGAAAATATTACAAAAATAAAATAAAGTAAGCACCACTATTGTCTCTTCTACATGTCGACAAAAAATGCAGTATTGATTCCAGTATAAAGTTAGGTGACTTAGAAATACTAACCTTTAAATGTTAACTTTGCCCTGTTAATCATGCCATAAATATTAGAAATATATCTTAAATTACACTGTATGTTAGAACTACCTTTAGAAGTAATTATTTGTACTTGTTTTCTCTTTTCAGGAAGTCACCATAATGCTTTTCTGAAGAACATGCTAAAAACAAAACTACAAGAACTGCTTATAAGCAATTTTGCTTCACGCCTTATCATTTTCTAGCAAATATATTTAAAATATTTGTAGAATATATACAATGTACTCTCATCACAAAAATCAAAGTTCTTCAAAATACAGATGTATTTGTTTATATTTGTATGCATTTATTTCATTTCTAAAAGCTTTCAGAAATTTCTAATTGGGAAACAGATAATGCTACCTCCAAGTTATTATCCCAACAAATCACAGACTATTTTAAATAGTTATAGAAGCTTATCAAGTTTTGACTTAACTTCTTAAGATGATATTTTAAGCATCTGAAGTTTTGTGTATACTGGAGGATCATGATTTTCTTGACAATTCATGTGGCTCTGATTTCCAAGGAGCTAAGCCATTTTAGAAGTCCTAGTGGTGCAGGGTCGCCATGAGTCGGATCCGACTCGACGGCACTTGGCTCAGTGGTGCAGGGGGTGAGTGCTTGGCTGCTAAACAAAAGCTTGGTGGTTCAAACTCACCAGCAGCTCGGTGAGAGAAAGACATGGCCACCTGCTTCCATAAAGACTGCAGCCTTGGAAACCCTGTGGGGCCATTCTACTCTTTACTATAAGGTTAAAATGAGTCAGAATCAGTGTAATACAATGGATTTTAAGCTATTCCCATCCATGAGAATTTTAAAGAGAAGAGATTGTTTTAGACCTTTCTCAGGCTGAGTTGCTCTTAGTCAGATCTACAGTAATCCTAGGAATTCTGGACAGACCAGTATTTCTGAGATTACCAAACCGTACCCAGTCCTAAGAAAAGATTTCTTGGTGTCCGTGGAATAGACTGTTAGAACAAGTCTCAATTCTTGTTCTGCTTATCTCTCTTTCCCACCCAAAATTGTCACAACCAAGAGTGTAGGAAACACCAGAACACTTACTTTCAAGAAGATAAATCTGTGAAATGCAAAAAAGCCATAGATTAATGTAGCTAAATTAATCTAAACATAACCCTAACATAAAACTCTTCACAACTGGACCAATGGACATAGCAGTCAATGAATCAAAAGATGCATTGCATTGGACAAATCTGCTGCAAAAGACTTCTTTAAAGTGTTAAAAAGCAAAGCTAGTCATCTTGCAGACTAAGGTACATCTGACCCAAGCCACTTTATTTTTAATCACCTCATGAATGAGAAAGCTACACAGTGAATAAAGAAGACCAAAGAAGAATTGATGCCTTTGAATTCTAGTGTTGGTGAAGAATATTGAATATAACACAGACTGCCACAAGAGCAAACAAATTTGTCTTGGAAGAAGTGAAGCCAGAATGTTCCTTAGAAGCAAGAATGACAAGACTTGATCTCACATACTTGGGACTTGCTATCCGGAAGGAACAGACCCTAGAGAAGGACATCATGCTTGGCAGGGGGTGAGTGCAAAGAGGAAGACTGTCAGTGAGGTGGATTAACACAGTGGCTGTAATGATGAGCTCAAGCATAGCAACAACTGTGAGGACTGGGAAGCGTGTCACTCTGTTGTACATAGGGTTTCTAGGAGTCAGAACCAACTTGATCGCACCTAATGACAAGTTAATCAAAACATCACATTATGAAAACGTAAGTATAGCTAAAAACAAATAAATAAATAATAAATAAAAGGAATGTTTAATTCTTTCCATGTTCAGAGCAGGTGGAGTTGGTACTCAACGAGATTTACCTTCTAAGTTGGCAAGACTTTAGAAAAACTGAGACTTCTGTGTACCATTTCCTATTATATTTGTCCCAGGCCATTGTTAGACTTGTTTAGCAGAAATGGTATAAAAATTTACTTGGTAGTAAAGTATTATAAAAATATATAAATATAAAAAATATCCTTGTATATATTTAGCATTTAATTCTGTTGAACAAACATTGGTTAAGCATTTGCTCAGTACTAAATGCGGAGCCTTGGAGGCATAGTGTTTCAAGTGCGTGGCTGCTAACTGAAAGATTAGCAGTTCAGACCTACCAGCTGCTCCCTAAGAGAAAGATGTGAGAGCACTGGAAACGCTACTGAGCAGTTCTAGTCTGTACTACACTGCTGTAAGTCCGAATGCACTTGATGGCAATGAATTAAGTAGCAGACATTCTTTGGCTAGTGAGTGAGAAGACCCGAGATGGCGTAAGATGTTGTGACGATCCTCCAAGTGTTTAGAGGATAGTTGGGAGAATGGTAGTAAAAACAATTTCAAAGCAGTATCCTATGTGAGAGAAATAGATGTAAGTACTAGAGGGGCATAGAAGAGGGAGAAGAGGCATTATGTGAGGACGGATGAGGGATGCATTTCAGGGGATGAATTTTGAGGAATAAAGCATGCGTTTAGCAGAGGTAGAGTGTTCAAAGCAGAAGGTGTGGTGTCAAAAGCAAAAGCTGAAAGAGCGCTGGATAGTAGGGGCTGTCCCCATCTCAGCACTTTTTCCCATAATTTGACTAAATGTCTGGCACAAGCAGATGCTTATTCACTGTTTATTGGATGAAAAAAGTGTGGAATGTGGGCATTTTGCTGTTGCTGGAGCACCAAGTGGGATATGAGGAAAGGCCAGATGCAAGGTTGGAGAGGGTGCTATGCTGTTAGAAGAACTTAGGTTTCATTTTCTCATCCTGGGGATACCCCAGTAACTGGATGCTAGAAGTGTTGTCTAGGACCAATTACACAGGTAGGTATCCAAGAAGTAAAACATCTCAAAGTAGGTAGCCTAAAAGGATAAAAGATTATAGGAGGAGTTTTGAAGAGAATTTCCTTGAGATGGCTATGCAGGGGGATGAAGGGATGTGTCCCTGTACAGTGGGAAAGGAATGGGATATAGGGTCCCAGTTCTTAGTGCCAAGTCAAAAGGATCTTAATTTGCCCCCAAGCAAAGCTAAATAGGTGTCCCCTGAGGTTTGGGGTACACAGTGACTTGTGTGAATCACAGCTGATGAATCTAATCAGACAGCAGATAGCTGAAGCAGCCTGTGGCACTGGAGTCTAGAGGTCAGTTTTAGGAAGTAACTCCAACCCCAGAGTGTGTGTGGTAAGGATGTATGAGTGAGTCCTGTGAACCGGATGTGGCAGGAGGTGTGGGCAGGGGCAAGGAGGGGTGGAGAAAATTATTAGGAAGCCATGATAACTTTACATAGCCTTCATTCATATGCTAGCCATGCTCATTGCTTACTGAAATGGCAGTGGTTTGAACACACCTGGAGGTGCCTAGGAAGAAAGCCCTTGAGATCTGCTTCTTAAGATCATAGCCATGAAAACCCTAAGGAGCACAGCGACCCTGCCATACCTAGGGCTGGAATTGGTTCAACCGCAAATGGTATGGTTTAATACAATGCCTAACAGGCTTTCAGTAAATATCATTTTTATTACTATAATAGCTGCCTGTACCATGTCAATATCTGTCCCAATAAACATGCATTATTACTCTCCCAGAATATGCCTAGCATATAGTAAGTGCTATGTGACTGTTAATTATTAACAGAATCTTTGGTTGGACATAGGGCCACCCAGAACAAAGACTGTTTCCCAGACTCCTTTACAGTTAGCTGTAAGCAAGTTCTTGGCAGTAGACTGTAAAAACGTAAGTACCTGGGCAAGTTCTAGGAGCTTGCTTTAAAAAGATAGCTAATCATCTTTTATCCCTTCTTGGTCCCTGTCTCTCCTATTGCTGGAGCAAGGGTGTCTCTTTGCACCACGAGAATCAAGTCTACCTGCTGAGGAGAAAAAAGCAGAGAATTCAGCTGAAAGAGGTTTGGGCTCCCAATGTTGTGATGTACCTTCCGACCATGAACTAACTACTGCTTGACTTCTTGAATGTAGGAGAAAAATGAACATGTATCTTGTTTAAGCTATTGTTCTTCAGAGTGTCACTGTTATTTGGAGGAAACCGTATTCTTAACTAATATACATGCTGGGCTCATTGGCTGCCTGGAGTTGGCAAATTTTGACAGGAACAAGAGAACAGGGAACTCTCCTAAACAGAGAGGAGACTGCTGCAAACCATAAGTACTTCCATACATAAAAAGGAGAATGAATTGAAGTGCTGCCAGTGCAGTTGTTGAAGTGGCTGGGGGTCTCATAGCTCGAACAACATTGTGTGTGGGTGTCCACGTGATCCTATGCATACACTACTTCCTGTTGATGTATTTCCATGCACTGGAGCTGGTATCAGTTTCATGTAGTGCCCAGCATGTTCCCTTCTGCCACAGCACTCACTTTTCCTTGTGTTTTATATGCTTGTCATCTATGGATCTTTGCTTTGGACAACTGGTGCTTCTGTTTTGTTGATGCCCTAAGCATGTGCTTACCTTGCTTATTGGGTAATCTGTCCCAGATCACATTAATAAGTGGGCATTTTCAGCTTCCCCATGCTGGCTGGCATCAACTGATAAGGAATGGCCCCTCTCCAGAAAAAGAATATTGAAGATTTATTTCCCCAGCTCCCCATCCCCACAGAGTAGCTACAGGGGTACCTTGTAAGATGAAAAAGGAAGAGACCTGAAGTAGGAATCACAGTAGGTACTCGAATATCTGTGGACAGTCTGACCCGCTACAAACTTGTTGCCACCTTAATTGTAGGTCCTAATACAGTAGTCTGTTTATGATTTGATGATTCAAAAATTATGAAAATAATGTTGTTCTTTCAGGAATGCTGTTTACTTACAATGCACTGATTTTGCTAGAAAAGTTCTGTTAGGTTAAAGGTTATGTGTTCCTTTGGCTTCTCTAACATAGTTATCTGACACTGTCTGTGGTAAGAGCTGAATAAACTTTAAATAAACAAATGAATAGGCAGTATGATGAAGCTTTTCCTCTATCAGATTTCTGAGATATTGAAATCTGTCCAAATGTTACAGAAATTGTACTGTATCCTTGCAGCCTTAACATTGAAATGACTGTGTGTAAAATTCATACCCAGTTATAGACCAACTGGTTATGGTTGCTATGGTAATGGGCTCAGTGCCTGTGAGCAGAAAAAATAACTCCTTTTGGGCAAGATATTTATGAGTGTTCCTGGCTAGCTGGTAGGGGCATTTTCCTTTAGAGTAATTCATGTATTTAGGCAGATGTTTCTTTGGACATATAAATTCTCCCTAGGAAGAGAAAAAATACTATCTTTTTTATACTTAAAATTTGTAGTAATTAAAAATGAATTTATTTCTCATTTAAAAAGGATTTACTTCAAATAAGAACTACAGCAGGAAATGTATTCCATGGTAAAAATGTAAGTAATTTTCACTGTATAAAATGTGTAATGTATACAAACACCTTTATTGAGAAGTGCTGTTTATGTCTAATACATTAAAGGGCCAGAGATGGTCTGAGAGGGATCCAGGAATGGCAATTCAAAAATCAGAGTTTAAAAAACCATCAAGACACATATCCTTTTAATTGGATTTGAGCAAGAGGGAACTGACACACCAAAACACAAAACCAAAGCCAAACCTGTTGCCATTGAGTCAATTCTAATCACAGAGACCCTATAACACAGAGCGGAACTGCCTCATAGGATTTCCAACCTGTCATCTTTATGGAAGCAGACTACAACATCTTTCTCCCATAGATCAAAATGACTGGTGGGTTCGAACCACCAACCTTTCAGTTAGCAGCCACGTGCTTAAGCTGTGAACCACCAGGGCACTTTGGAGTGGATAAGAGGAATCTCTTTTGAACAAGACAGTTACTGTGAAGAAGACTATGTCTTAAGAGTATTCATATTAACCAGACAGCCAAGTACTGAGCTGATTTCTAGAGGAATGAAAAAATAAAATACCAAAGGCTAGCTGGGAGGTCATTCTGATAATACATATATGCTGAAATAATGGTCACTGAGAAGGAAAAATATAAGATTTGGCAACAGCACTGGTATGAAAAAACAGCCCATGAGTAGCGAGAAAAAGGGGAAAGAGGTTGTTGGTGCCTTAGTCTGACAGCTGCTCTTGTACCTTAGTTTTCTAAAAGAAAAGGGGCAAAGGAGAGGGGATGTATAACCTTGCTTTACACCTTAGTGATCCCCTCCCATTTTTCCTTCTTAATGTGTTTCTAGTAAACATATCTATTTCTAATTGCTCACAGCAGAAAATTCACCTCTGTTTTTCTTTGAAGCACCAATCCCTGTAGTGAGCAAAAAGAAGGTGCTACTGGAATTGACGCTGATAAGCCTGGACGTCCGAAAACTTTGATTTTATCGCTCTGTTTCCCACACACTTGCACACACACCATGTCATTTAACTGGAAGACTTAATCCACAAGGCAGGAATTATTAACCTAATTTTGCACATGACAAAACTGTAGCTACAACCTGATCAAGGTCAACGCCAATACATCCATCTTGGCTCAGTGTTGTTTTAAGTTTTCAACTCATAGACAAGATAGATCATGTTACGAACTATTGTTTTATGTTGAATGTATGATTCTGAACACATTTGCCCTTGGAAATAATAAATGGCGTTAGATTTCCAGATCAACTCAAATCAAGTGTACTTAACCCCAAATGTCGCTGCAATTATAGATCCAATAACAACTTAGACATTATCCAAGAGGTATTATGTTGCTGACCTTCATACCTGGGCACAGAAGAGAAGAGTTCATCTCATCTTCTCATGTGAATATATTTCTAGTGAGAGACATGAATTATGTTTCTCCATCTCCTTACCCAGTTCCCTTCAGAAGGGATTTGATTAACTAAATTATTATTAAATTTTGGGTCTTTCTGTATTTAGCAGTAAAAATTACTGCTAATTGAAAATAGGCAGCAGTAATTATTATGTGGAAAATATTCATTTAAATGTTTCATGAAAAGTTAATTCCCTTTTAAGTAGAAAAAAATACAAAGCTGTTTTAGTCCTTTTGGTTTCTCTATTAAGCTATGGACTGTATTAAATTGTGATTATGAATATTAAAAAAAACTTACAATTTTCCAGAATGTTAAAATTTATTATTTTGAAAAGCAAGCAAGATTCCAGAGTCAAATGATCAATAAAATAATTCACTAAAATTATCAGATAATCTTTTAGTTTGTAATGTATCTGTTCAAAGCTGTCACACTGAGCTGCAAGGCTTTGTTTTGCATGATCAAGAAACAAATGTGACTTTATGATCTGTACTCAACCATGAAAGGCTTCATATTAATATAAAGCTGTTAAAGTACAAGCTGGAACAGCAGGTGTAAAATTGTGCTTGAGGGAGAACCCGTTCTATGGTGAAAAGCCAAGGTATTGGGGTGAGGGCAGGTCTAGTAGCACTGCAGGGTTTGCAAGGTCTGTCCTAGCTCCGGGGCAGGCGTGGGGACAGAGGGTCAGTGAACAAGACTATTCAGACCCAGCTTGGAAACTGAAAACAACAAAACCTATAGGGCACTTAACCGCTGTGCTACCAGGGTTTCCAGTCTAGGAAACAGTCACTATTATTATGGCCATTTTACAGATGAGGAAACCGAGGTTTTGCAAGATTAAGCAATTAATCCAAGATTACACAGAACTATTCAAAAAAAGCAAGAGTCAAAAAACTCAGTTTCTTGTCCTTTTGCTGTCAAACTAAGGCAAGCTTGCTCGGCCTGTCACTGACAGCCAAAATTCCGAGATGAGGGTTCAATGCTTTATTAGCAGACAAGCCAGTAAATCCGGGGGACAGCGAGAATAACTTCTCCCAAAACTGTCCCACTTGGGTTACAGTTCCAGCGACTTTTATAGCTAGATTACAAGGGGATTTGCATCGGGAAAATGTCAAACCTTGTCACTGGATAGAACAGGAAGTCCCAAGATTTCTGCACAAAGTAAATTCTAAATTCATTACCTCCTTGAAGGTTGCTTTATTACTCTTGAGACAGGTAAAGGAATGCAAGTCTGTAGATCCAGTTGGGACTGAGAATGGCATTCAGTTGAGCATTCTAGAGGACCTTAGTCAAGTCCCAGCTACTAACACTTTTCGGGATAACAAGTTAAATAATAGAAATATGGTCCAAATAGGAGAACACAAGAAAGTGGATGATTAGAGCTACATCAGGAAGAACTTTGTTGTCAAAACTGTACTCAGTTTCTTAACCTGAAGTAGTTTAAGAAGAAAAAGACTGGTTTGGGAACAAATGACATTAACTGCTTTCAACTTTCGACCATGAAAAATATTCTCTTTTCTAGTCAATTGCTTCGCCAATAGTGGAACAGACAATAGCTATACTCAGGGTCTTTCAAACACAGGCGAAAACGACTTAGCATTTTAATAGCATCCAAGAGAAGAAACGAATTAGACTACAAAGGCAGAACGACCGAAAAGAAAAACAATGCAGTTTGGGAGAATGACGACCGAGTATATGTAGATGAAGAGAAAATACAAGGACGCACGCAGGCCAGCGCCACTTTTTAACTGCCAGATCAAGAAAATTCAGTAAAAAATGACTGGAGGAAAGCTAAAACCAGAAACAAACTCAGCATTTGGCACGCCCCGGGTGGAAGAACGAGAAGGATCTCCGGCCTAACCACGTCTAAACCAAGCTGAGACAGGGGAAGCGCCCTCAGTTTTGAGAGCGAAGTTTCTGCTTTTCTAGGTCCCATCTGGTGGGGGACTTCCGTGCGTGGAGCGGAAAGAGCTGGAAAGGTAAATTCTGTGCCTAGAAAATAGAGCAATTCGGCAGGAACCCGAAGGCTCTACAACCTATAACCTCCGCAAGGCCAGCAACGGTCACAAAAGCCCCTGGAAATCCGGACTCCGCCGCCGCCGCCGCGGCCGCCGCCGCTCTCCCCGCCCCGCCAGCGCTCATTGGTTCCCAGCCCCGACGCCAGGCCCGCAGCGCGGCATCTACTGGGCCGCACAGGCGCCGGGGCTGGGGGCCGAAGCGAGGGCCTGGAGACGCCCGAGCACCGCCTTCAAGGAGGAGGTGACGGGGGAGGGGCCCAGGGAGGGCTCTCCGAGGGGGTGGTGGCTATGGCAGCTGCGCGGCGGCAAAGGCGGCTGCGAAGGAGCGCGCGCCCGGCTCTGAATGAGCGGTGCTGGGACTGACCGGCCGAGCGCGAGCTCGAGGAAACGACTGGCGGCGCGCGCACGCGCCTTGCCTGCGCGCGCGGCCCGCGACAGCTCGGAGCCTCCGCCGGGCGGGCGGGGAGGGGGAGGGGCAGGTGAGTGTGTGCGGCCCGCGTGCGCCGGCGAGGGACTTCCCTCCCCCCACCCCCACCCCGACCCCCGCTCTTGCCTTTGCAGTGTCATCTGCCCTTGACCCCCGTCATCCCCTCTTCTCGTCCCACACTTCCCGCCGTCCCACCTTGCTTTTCTCTCCTCCGCCGGGACCTGACTGACTGCCACTCAGGGGTACTATTTCCGGGTCAGGGTGACCTCGGGGGTGAGAGAGCGGCGACCGGGAGTGTGGCCCGGCTGTGCGGCGCTCGCCATGCCGCGCTCAGCCGCGCGGAGACAGGCCTGGGGGGCGCCGGCCCGGAGAGCCTCGTCCCTAAACCTGACCCCAGCAGGGAAATCTGCTGGCCCTTGGTACCTGCCCTTTCTAGGTCCCCTACTTCCCAAAAAGGTTTTTGTGAAAGGAGCATCTGAGCCCACCCGCTACCGACCGCCCGGCCCTGAGCCTTCCGCCTAACGCCATGCGCACGGCGTCGGATTGTGTAACCTGAAAACCCTCGCGTCGCTTTTCTCATCCGTACAGTGGGTATGAGTTTTTCCCCCAGTTTGGTAGTTAGCCTGAAGTGGCAGCATTTAAGTTTTGAAACATTTTCCTTCTGAGTCATTCAGGAAACCTTGCTGTTTTAAAGAGTCCAGTGGTGTCACTTATTTGAGGGCCTGGGTTTTAGCCGGCACGAGTGCAGAATGTTTCCTTTTACCACTGGTTCTCCGACTCCACTTCTGTTTCCCCTGGTCTCTTGGTGCTGAGCAACCTTCGTTTTTCCGATTTAAGCGATTTCAGGTAGATTTTATTCGTGAAGCTTTGTGACGTTCCTTAAGTTAATTCAAGAGTTACAAAGTTAATTTGAGGGTATGTGGCACTGTCACCTAGATGTCAGCGGGTTACTAGGTCACATGGCATTTAAAACATTTAGAAATATACTCCCGAGAATTAATGCCAGAGGAATATGTCAGATCATGTATGTTTAGTGTGTGCGAACACAGATACTATTGGCTTGGTGTGGTTAATGAATTGTGTGTGATACAGGGAATGTACTCAAAGGTTCTTACCAGCAGTTGATAGTAATTTCGAAGAGGAAAGATATATTTGATCAGTTTGTAATGCTGCGATCTTTTTTTAAATTATATATATATGTATACTTGGAATATGTTCGGATCCGACTCGATGGCACTTGGCGACTTGGCCATGTTTCCTAAAGAAATAATTTCTTGAAAATTTTTCTCGGAATCATCTTGTACTGCAATGGTTCAATGTTTTTTTGTATTTTCCTAGAAATTTTTAAGGACATTTTTAATTTATGTGATTAGACTGTTAGCATTGTTCGGTTCTGGAAGGTATTTTGAAGCAACCAAAAATGCAGTATAGTTTTAAGATAACATAAAAAATTGTTGATTTAGAGCATATTTCAAAAATCTGACTGAAACAGTGTATGTAAAAGAAAAGGTTCCCCAAGTAGGATATAGGTGACCATAGCCAGGACTTCAGGCTCGGGATTTTTAAGTGCTGAGTGGGTGAATCTCTGCGCGTTAGTATCAGCTTCATCTGTTAGATGGGAATAGAAAAAAACTCTCTTGGATCTCTTTAGGATTCCAGTGGGGTGCTAGAACATAAATTATACAGGCTAGAACTATATCTTGCACATACTAAGTTCTCAAGGAATGTTAATTTCTCTTCATTCTGCAAATACTGTGTCCCTGCTGTCACTGAGGCTTAGAAATGCTAAACTGGGGAAGATGGATGTGGCCTTGCCCCCTTAGTGCCTTGCATTCCAGAGTTTATGACAAGCTCATGACAGTTCAGCAGAGAGCACAGGCCCTGTCTGTACTGGGTCAGTAGTGTTTCTCACTAGGTAGGATAGTGTTCAGTTACTGTTGTTGTGAGGTGCCCGCAAATTGACTCTGACTTATGGTATCAGTAGAATGAACTGTTGCTGCATCTGATGCCATTTTCGTGATCTCTGGTGTGTTTGAGTCCATTGTTGTGGCTGTTGTGTCAATCCGTCTCATTGAGGGTTTCCCTCATTTTTGCTGACCCCTGCTTCACCAACCATTGTGTCTGTTTCTAGTTGGAAAATAAGACATCATTGGTAGTAACAACGCCAGAGATTACGTGATAGAATTTTACAAGACCGACAACTTCTTCATGGGAAATTCCTTTTTTGACAGCATAAACGGTGAGTATACATATGGACCTTGCAGGATGGAATATGCAGGAAAGAGAAGATGGCAAAGCTCAGTATCATCACAGACCACCAAGTGCTCATATGCACGTTTAAGTTGAAGCTGAAGAAAATTAGAACAAGACCACTTGAGCCAAATACAACCTTGAGTGTATCCCACCTGAATTTAGAGACCATCTCAGAAATGGATGCGTTGAACTCTAATGACCAAAAATCAGACAAGTGGTGGAATGACATCAAGCACAGTGTACATGAGGAAAGCAAAAAGAGAAAATGGATGTCAGAAGAGACTCTGAAACTGACTCTTGAATGTGGAGTGGCTAAAGCAAATAGAAGAAATGATGACATAAAAGAGCTGAACAGAAGATTTCAAAGGATGGCTCAAGAAAACAAAGTAAAGTAGTATAATGAAATGTATGAAGAGCTGAAGATAGAAAACCCAAAGGGGAGATCATGCTTGGTGTTTCTGAAGTTGAAAGAACTGAAGAGAAAGTTCAAGCTTTGAGTTACAATATTGAAGGATTCTGTGGGGAAAATGTTGAATAACACAGGAAGCATCAAAAGAAGATAGAAGGAATACTCATCATTGTACCAAAAAGAAATGGTTGACATTCAGCTGTTTCGGGAAATAGCATAAGATCAAGAACCAGTGATACTGAACTAAGAGGTCCAAGCTGTACCACAGGCATTGGCAAAAACACAGCTGTCTTGGAATTGATGGAATATCAGTTTAGACGTTTCAACAAACAGATGCAGTACTGGAAGTGCTCACTTGTCTATGCCAAGGAATATGGACGATGGCTATCAGGCCAACCAACTAGAAGACATGAGTATTTGTACCCATTCCAAAGAAAGATAATCTGATGGAAAGCCAAAATTCTTGAATAATATCTCAGACAAGTAATATTCTACTGAAGACCATTCAGAAGCTGTTGCAGCAGCATGTTGATAGGGAACCACCAAGAATTGATGCCAAGTTTAGAAGAAGGTATGGAACAAGAGATATCATTGCTGATGGCAGATGGATTATGATTGAAATCATTAGATATCAGAAAGATGTTTACCTGTGCTTTATTGACTCCGCTAAGACATTTATATAGATCATAACAAATTATGGATAACATTGTGAAGAAGGAGAGTTACAGAATACTTCATTGTGCTCATGAGGAACCTGTTCTTAGGCCAAGTAACAGCTGTGGGATAGAGCAGGGGGATACTTAATAGTCTAAAATTGGGAAAGGTGTGTGTCAGGCTTGCATCCTTTCACCATATGTCTTCAGTCTGTGCTGAGCATATAATTCAAAAAATTGGATTGTATGAAGAAGAATGTGGCATCATAAGTGGAAGAAGACTAACAACCTGTGGTCTGCAGATGTCATGGATTGAACTATGTCCCTCCCAAAATATGTGTAGTCATGTGGCTGGGCCATGATTCCCCATATTTTGTGATTGCCCTACATTTTGCAATTCTCCTATGCTGTATGTTAAAGGATTATCCCTTCATAGGATCACCTCCCTGCTCCACTGTAAAGGGAGTTTCCCAGGAGTATGGCTTGCCCCACCCTTAATCCTTTGGTCCTACAAGAGATAAAAGGAAAGGGAAGCAAGGAAAGAATTAGGAACCTCACACCATCAAGAAAGCAGCGTCCGGAGAAGAGTGCTCCTTCAGACCTAATGTTCCTGCACCAAGATGCTCCCTGGACAAAGACTGATGCAATACCGGACTTTCCTCTAGAGCCAACAGAGGGAAAGCCTTTCCCTGGAGTGGAATTTGGACTTGTAGCCTACTGGACTGTGTAAGAATAAACTTCCCTTTGTTAAAGCCATCCACTCCTGGTATTTCTGTTAGAGCAGCACTAGCTGACTAAAACAGCAGATGACACAATCTTACCTGATGAAAGTGAAGAGGACTTGAACCACTTACTGATGAAGGTCAAAGACAATAGCCTTCATTGTGAATTTTACTTCAACCAACATAAAGAAAACAAAAGTCCTCACAACAGTACAAATAAGCAACGTCGGAATAAAAGGACACAGTATTGAAGTTGTCAGGGACTTCATTTTACTCGCATCCACAGTCAACAAACAGGGAAGCAGCAGTCAAGAAATACGTGACTATTTGCATTGGGCAGATCTGCTGCAAAAGAACTCTATAAAAAGTTTTGCTAAAAAGCAAAGCTTTCACTTTGATGGCTAAGATGTGCCTGACTCAGCCTTGGTGTTTTCGTCACCTCATATGTATGTGGAAGTTGGACAGTGAATAAGACCAAAGAAGAAGTAACACTTTCATCACAGTGTTGGCAAAGAATGTTGAATATACTATAAACTGCTAAAAGAATGAATAAATGTGTCTTGGAAGAAGTACAGACAAAATGTTGGTTAGTAGCAAAAATGGTGAGACTTCATCTCGTATCTGGATATGTTACTGGGAGGGATCAGTCTCTAGGGAAGGACATCATACTTGGTAAAGTAGATGGCTAGTGAAAGAAAGGAAGACCTTCATTGAGCTGGAGGGACCCAGTGGCTACAACAGTGGGCTGAAACTCAACTGTGATCCAAAGGATGTCACAGGTCTGGGTGGTGCTTTATTCTTTGCACCTGGGGGCACTGTGAGTCCGAAGCAGCCTGGCACCTAACAATTAAGGTACTGTGTGAGAATGGGTATCTTAGCTAGCTATCATGTAATTTTTTTTAAAACTGAAATTCTAATATTAGTGACAATGCAGAAGTGACGTATATCATTTTAACAGAATGATACAAACTGGATTATATAATTTTTAGTGGTTGTGTGGGGTACTGTGATATTTACTACATTCCACATTTTCTACAAAAAGAATATTTATTCTGCAGTAAAGAAAATGAGTAAACTTAGTTTTTCAGCAATCAGTGTAAAATTCTTTTGCTTTCCCATGGTGAAAACTGACTTTTCACTAGTTTTGCCTTAAAGGACTTGTGCTTCAGTTTTGGTGCTTGAAATGCTATAGTTATAAATGAACAAATGAAAAGGTATCATAAAAGAAAATGTAATGATAATAAGACAAAATACAACAGCAAATTACTAAATTTCATTTTTGGATAGATCGTTCATCTCTGACATGTTCTACTTTACAAACATTGCTTTGTTCTTACAGATTCATGAATTTTATCACAAGCTGCTGAATAGTGTCTACTTCTATACATAAGAAGAAGAATGAATTGCGTCTTCCTTGAGTCACTGTATGCTGAGGGTGTTTTAGTCTCTTTAGATGAAAATCAGTCTTTTATGCAGTTTGTGATTGTTAGAGTTAGGAATATGTGTAAAGCCATTTCATCATTGAGAAATGCACATTGTGTTTTATCTTTTTTGTTCTGGAATCATACATGCCTACAGGAATAAAACTTGTCTTTCTTAAATCTGTAACCTAAGTTTCATTTAAAAATGAAATTGTCACACTTCTCCATTAATGTTTGTATTTTAAATCATCAGGATAAGCCTTCACTAATTTTTTGGATGCCATCATGCATTGATCAGGTATATCCAGACTGTTTAAGAAGAAAAATATTTTTTGAGAAGTCATAGACTTTAGCCCTTCTTTTAATGCAAGATTCAAGTGTGGCAATGATGTATGTGTAATACATGGTTATGGGAAATTGATCTCTGTCATTTAATACTTCTGGAGCATGTCAGTCATTTACCCTGGGGGCATAATGGGTTAAGTGGTGTAATGGTTAAATGCCATGGCTGCTAACCAATAGCTTGGCAGTTCAGATCAACCAGGTGCTGCTTGGGGCAGTTCTGTGCCCTGTAGGGTCCCTGTGAGTCAGAGTTGATGTCAGTAGGCTTGGTTATTGGTTTAACGCTTCTTTGATGATAACTGCTTGATAATCAGTATTGGGCATTATTTGTATTTTCAAAATCTCTTAAAGTATGTAAATATCTGTTAATGACTGGTAGAAATGTGTGCGTTTCTTGAAATTTACTTCTGAATGTTAGAGAGCTTAACTTGTTCTGTGAAAATGCTGCGATGTAGTATTCCACATGACCAACATAAATACATACTCTAGTGTATGTATTTTATTGGAGATGTTTTCAGTGTCTCTTTTCTTATCTCCTTGTCATGTCTGGTCTTCAGCAAAATGTTTTAAGGCATCTGGAATCAGAGTGTACAATTCCAGGATTGTACTTTTGCTGCAGCATGTACTTCCCAGCAGGTATTAGAAAGACATTTTAATACTTGATCATTAGCTACATATTTTTAAGAATTTGATAAGTAGAGCTGGCAGAAAGCATAGAGTAACAGAATGGTAGGAAAAAAAAATTAACTGCCTCCAGATAACATTCTACTGTGTTGTATCCTGCAGGAATTTTAGTGGTTTGTGCCTCACAGGGTATGAATATAGCATATTCATAATGCTGTAAAATTTTCTGTTCCATGCTTTTATCATGCCCTTACATTGGCAGCATTGTCATAGTACTGACTTGTAAACTTAGAAAAATCAATTTTTCAAACTTCACATTAATAGTGAATTTGATTTGCAGTTTCTTCACTGGTATGATTTTTTAAGCTAGTAAATGTGATAAATCACCCAACATGTTTTACATCTGTTGAAAATATGTAACAGTAGTTAACTGATCTGTATGAGAAAGAGCAGGAGAGGAAGAAAAATAGAAAGTAAAAAAAAAAACTACAGAATTTTCATTATCTAAATATTCATTTAATCTCTTTGAGGAACATTTATGTATGTAAACATAATATTCTTACTAATACCCTTTGTGCTATCAGAAGACTTGTTTTGAAATGCACTCGTAAAACAAACACACTTTACACAATAAATACTGAATTCTGCATGCGTTTAATGTGCTAAATAGCATATATAAAGTAATACCAAGGTCCTGTGCAACAGAAAAATAAAAAATCAAATTCACTTGATTATGTTTTGTGTTAGGTAAATATTAATATTTCCAGTATTTTTTTGGACATTACTATGTCAGTAATAAATTATTACCTGTGTTAGTATTATATTTAATATATGCTAGAGTGCATTGAGTACTATGCCAAGCATACTTTAAAGTTATAGTTAAGAATATTATTTTTTATAAAACAGGATATAACTCTGTAAATATTATGTAGTTAAAAAAGTGACTTGATTGAGTTCATTGGAATTATTCTGGTTTCCTCACTCTGCAGTGTCATCTGGGATTGATGTTCCCATTGGTTGTTTGCCAGGATGTGTGTAGGAGCATAGCCTTGTGTTTTTATCGTAGCAAGAAGGAGTTGCTGACACCTGTTAATCTATTTACACACACACACACACACACACACACACACACACACACACATATGTGTGTAGGAGCATAGCCTTGTGTTTTTATCGTAGCAAGAAGGAGTTGCTGACACCTGTTAATCTATTTACACACACACACACACACACACACACACACACACACACACACACACACACACACACACACACACACACACACACACACACACACACACACACACACACACACACACACACACACACACACACACACACACACACACACTCCTTCCCTCCCTGCCTCCCTCCCTTCCCGAAATAATCCACCTTTACCCTGTAATTCCTGGTGCTGGATCCAGTTGTGTATTAGGTGAATGTAGAAAGTTAGAGATAGACTACCCCTATCTCTTGTTTATTAGTAAGAAGTAGGATAATCCCGGGAGACTCAGCTAGGTAAGACATTTCCATTTCCTTGGGAGAGGACCGTAGGAGACAGATGTCAGTGAAGGTATTGAAACGAGGGGCCTTATAGCGTAAACAGCCTTGTGAATGGGTGCCTTTATGATCCTGCGTGTACTGCATGTCTGTTTTCTGGCTGTTTTGTTGTCATGCACTGTAGCTGGTCAGTTTCATTTAGTGCCCTGGCAGGTCCCTTCCTCCGCAGTGCTCACTTTTCCTCGGTGTTCTGTCTGCTTGGCATCTTTGAGTCTTTGCCTTGGGCAGCTGGTGGCTTTGTTTTGTTGATACCCTGAACAAATTGTTCTTAGGATTTATATTTTAGTTTTAAAATTTACTGTTATTGCAGTTTCTAGAGAAAAGTAAAAATACATCCATCAACTTTTCTCAGTATATAATTGCACTTTTCACCTTCAAAACAGGAGTGTGGCTTTTGAAAGCAGCTTAATGCATTTACTTTTGTACCTTTTCCCACAGATATTGTTTCCCACCATGGCCATCACACAATTCCGGTTATTTAAAGTTTTCACCTGCCTAGCAACAGTATTCTCATTTCTGAAGAGATTAATATGCAGGTAAGCACATTTTATATTCACACCGACCTGCTGTCTTCTCTTGGTTTTAGATACCTTTGTAAGTACAAAAAGTAGGATAGATTATGTTTAAACTAAATATATTGATTACAGTTGGTATTCATTCATTCATTCCCACTGTTATGACATATTTTTCTGGAGAGAAATCTTTTGAATTCATACATCTGCAATTAAAATAGCATGCTTAATACTACAGAATTTCAGAAATAAACTGACTTTATTGTAATCATTACAGGGTTTTTATGTAAGCAAGTGTTTTATTATAGAATATTTTCAGGTGTTAGGTGGAACTAGGCATAGGTATTTCTGTATGTGCTACAGTATGTTATTTTTATATTTAAAAAACTTAACAGAAATTGCAAACAAATCTTTTATGTCTCAACATTAGAGTATGCAGGTAGTTTAGAGGAGGGTGGGTGGTTTTGCTTCAGTAGGTCACTCAGAGTAAGATTTCTTTTGTAAAGTGTTGTTGTTTTAAAAAACTATTTTCTAGGTTTTTTTTTGTTAACAACAAATATTACCATACTCTAGAGCTCTAGTTCCTAAACCCTGTACTGAGGTTTCCTATGATGCAGCAGACTCTTAGTGGTGCCACAGGATATTTTAAAGTTTCCATCAAAACAGTTATAGTGATAGTCAATATCTGTTATTAACTATCACTAGCTGAAGAGTAGTTCGCACTTGCAGAAGTTGATTTTGTAGTATTCCTTTTGATGATGTTCATGTATGCTTGAGATAACTTTTTGTTTACTTGTTCTTTTGTTGACATATCTTTACAAAGCTAGGTTTTCAGCGATGGCTATAATTAAAAGCAAATACTGTGCCAAAGTAAATGTGGAATAGGAAATGAGGGTGGCAGGTTTCAGAAGTTGTGCAGTGCCCAACAGGCACACACACCAATGTAAGTAATTGTGATTAAGAATAAAATATATTATCTTTTCTTTCAGTTTATTTGTATTACTTTTCCAAATGGCTAATGAGTGGTTAGGACACAAGTAAGTTTTAAGTTGTTTGGGCCTGACTACTTAATGAGTAGAACAATTAGATAATTCTTTTGGCCTAAGAGTGCTGTGAAATAATTACTGACATACTAAAGGTAGGTCAGCGTAAAAGAAAAAACGGGGGACAATCAGCTCTGTTTTTGGTAGACCTGATTTAGAAGTTACACACAATAATTATGCTTAAAGCCTATTGAAAGGGAGGCTGGGAAACAATCTGTAGCTAGGTTGCCATTTGATGGGTGCTAAAACTTTGAGGAATGAGTGGCATTGAATTTACTGTTAGAGATGCAGTGGTCTGGGATGTAAAAAAAGGGTGGAGGAGGGTATGACAGTGGATTGAGTAGATGAACTGCAATGGAGATGATCACTGGAGGTGGCAAGATTCAGTTTGAAAAGGAAAGCGTAGGTGGTTGACTGTTAAATCACCCAAGAGGACAGGCTTTGGAGTATAGAAAAACCAGTGAACTAAGTATAAATCAACAGAGAATTATGAAGAATAGCCAGAAAGTCATTAAATACATGGGATATGAAAGGTGTTGTTAAAGGAACAAAGTGAAAAGAAGCAATTGTATGAATCGTAGTGATAAATTACATTTTTTTTTTAAAAAAAAAAAACTTTTTTAGTTTTTTTGTTAACAATGAATACAAGATTACTTTTAGGATAGGAAATTACATTTCATTTAAAAAACATTAAAGCGGTTTCTGTTGTCACTAAATTTCTATTGTCTGTGTAAATATATTTAGGATTGATTGTACATTCAGTTTTAAATTAGAAATAACTCTTTGTTAGGATAAGCTTCTGTTAGGTGTCAAAAGGAGTCTATCATTATGTTCTGAAGTACCAGCATTGTATCGTAATTCTAAGAGTAGGTTACCTTTTGATCTTAAATAAATTTTGACTTCTAATTTTCTAGTAAAAATAGCTGATTTGACCATTGAGGTAAAGTAGATTCGTTATAGGTTATTTGAAATGAAAGAAATGACTAGTCATATTTATAATATTTACCATTTTTTGAGTCTCTTGTTATATGCCAGCACCACCTTAGGTACTTTAAAGTATGTCACTTTAAGCCTTCACAGCATCCCTACATGTGTAGACTGAATATCTACATTTTACAAATGAGGACACTGAGACGGTGAGGTCAGCTGAGTCTACTTACAGTTCATAGAGGCATAATTGAAAACAGTGATTTATACACATTCCGCAGCCCACGTTCCTAATCACTGTGTCACAATACCTGTGTGTTTAACATAATTTTTTTACTAATTCTTATAAACCTTAACAGTTACAGTTTCATTCAACCCAGTCATTTTCAGACTTTTTTAATAGTGTTATATAAATCTTATGCAGAAACTCCAGTGTGTTAAAACAGTTGAAAATCAAACCACCCTGCCTAAACCATCATGGATAATCCAGATCCACATGTATGGAACCTACAGTATACCAAGAGGCAACCAAGAGGCTGGATTTGAAACCACTTTGCCTTTTTATTTTTAAAATTAATATTGACTTTTTCTGTAGTTATGAGTTGTCCTGACTGTGATATAAAAACATTCATAACATCTGTTTCATGGTTTTTCACCATATCTTAATGAACAATTGTTAATTTGAATTAAGTTAAAATTAAGACCTTGTTTTATAAACTTCAAGTTACTGATGGTAGTGTTTTTCACCCATGCTTGTTTTGAAAGTTCCTGAAAAAACTTTTGTTTCAGATCTGGCAGAGGACGGAAATTAAGTGGTGACCAGATAACTTTGCCAACAACAGTTGATTATTCCTCAGTTCCCAAACAGGTAATCTTGTTAAAGTTTGAGTAAGTGTTTCAGAACATTAGTTTTCCAACTGAATTTCAATCCATTAGTGGGTCATAAAATTAGTTCGAGGTCAAGGTCAAGATTTGTTGTTATAGTTTTCATTTTTAAAATTTCCATTTGGTTTTTCATTTTATCTTTCAATTTTTTTTTTTAATTGAAGTTTTCTGTTTTTCCCATTTCTGGGATGTTTCTGGGGTGTTTGCTATTGTTGGAATATCTTTGTAATAGATATTTTAAAGTCTTTGTCAGATACTTCCAACATTTATGTTATCTTGGAGTTGGCATGTATTGGTTGCCGTTTTCTGTTTCAGTTAAGACTTTTTTTGTTGTTGTTCTCTGACTGCTAAATAATTTTGGATTGTAATATGAAAATTTTGAATACTATGTTTTAAGATTCTCTAAATCATATGGAGAATGTTAATAATTTTTCTTTCATCAGTAGTCATCCCAGTTGGAATCACCATATTTTTACCCAAATAATGCATGCCTTCTAAACTGTTGTGTTGCTTTTGAAAATACCTCACAAGTCGAAAGCTCATTTGGCAGACAAGTGTAGGAGGTGTGTGTTATTTCAGTGAAAATATGGTAGGTCCAAGTTGCAGTTTTCGTTTTGTAAGTTGTAGTTCCAGTGTTCAGTTTTTGAAGCAACTGCTTTTGTTTTTTTAGTGGATAAAATAGAATGGGATGGAGTATATCAAAATGTCTACCTTGTAGTAAAAGTATTTAAAATTTTTATCTAATCTGTATGTGTGATTTATAAAAATATGTATTTTTATTATGGATCAAAAAGTTAGAAAGCCTCTTAAAAAGACCATTTTTTAAATAAATTATTAATATGAATTAAGTTGCTGTTTTGCGGCTGACAATGTGGACCAATTAAATTTAGACAGATGTTGAAGAGTGGACTTCTTGGGATGAAGATGCACCTACCAGTGTCAAGATTGAAGGAGGGAATGGGAATGTGTCAACACAACAGAATGCTTTGGAACAACTGGAACCTGACTATTTTAAGGACATGACACCAACTATAAGGAAAACTCAGAAAGTATGTTGAAGATTTGTGCTTTGGGACACTAAACTACTGTTCTAATCCCTAGACTTAAAATTAGACAGTATAATTAACGTTTACTTCGAAGTATCAGATGGTTTTTATCACATATTAAAAAATTGTATATATATGTATTCAAGTGACCTAGCCATAGGCATAGGAAATTTTATTCCCTCAAATTTTATGAAATTATGTCTAAGCATTTATTGAAAGCCTATTACATGTCAGATTCTAGACCCCACTCTGTTGTGGCAGCTAAGCTGAATAAGTTCTACAGTTCTAGCCTTGAGAAAGTTCACAGTTTAACTAGGTTGGCAAACTGACAGGTAGTTGCCATTGTTTATAATCATTATTAAACTGATGCAGGGCACTGAGAACTATGGGTTTTTGTTAGTCATTCTTGCTTTATTTAATCCCCTTTGAGTTGAATATAGATAATCACATAGCGATGCAGGAAATTACTGGGAAAAGCACAATGAGTGGATATTTTCCTTTCTTTTTGTAAAATAGTATTTTTATACTTTTAAACCAAAGACTACATAAGCAATTGACCAAAGCATTTTGTAAGCAAATATTATCTGTCTTCTTTTGAAGTGTATTATGTAAGACTAAATTGTTCTGTAAAGAGTGCCAAAATTCTCGGGTAGTTGTCACATAAATTACATATTAAAAAAATTTATTTCCCTTTTTTTGACATATTTTTTCTTTATCTTTCTGCTTTCCTCAGAACCTTAAAACACTTTTAGTTACTGCATTAAGTAAGACCATGTATCACATCTTGCCAGAAGTATAGCAGGCTACCTAAGTATGTGGGATGTCTATGAATGTGTTGATTCTTTCAGACCAGTAGTAATAGAATACATTTGTTTGCTATGTTTTTAGCTTAAAAACATTTTCATATAATTTAATAAGGTACTATTGTAGTTAACTAGATTCCTACACTTGCATAGAACTTAAAGGCTCCTTAAAAAATACAGCTTTATGCTTTTCAGTATTGAGACATTTGGATAACTCAAAAAAGAATTACAGTTACAGAATGTAAACATCAGCCTTGACAATGTGCAGGGAAATGTACTGGTGACACTGGTTGGGAGTTAGAAGGGGATGATAAAAATACTATTTTACAAAAAGAAAGGAAAATATCCAGTCATTGTGCTTTTCCCAGGAAGTATATAATAATAATGTTCTTATTTTATAAAGTATATTTATAAGAGATTTTCTATGTTTGCACTTGAAATGAATTTTTAATTGTGTGTGTATATAGGTTGGTTTTTTTAAAAAAGCAGAGTGACTGGCAGGGTAGACTGGAATGATAGCGTTTGAAGGAGTGACAAGAGGGAAAAGGGTAGTAAGTTAATTCTTGTTTCCCACAGTATAATGTCAGTGGAGAATGTCTGTATTGTAAATCAGGACGTAGCAGTGTAAGCAGTGGCGCTGGCACAGTGGTTAAGTACTATGTCAGCTAACCAGCAAGTTGGCGGGTTGAGCCCTCTAGGTGCTCCTTGGAAACTCTGGAGCAGTTCTACACTGTCCTATAGGATTGCTGTGAGTTGGAATTGACTCAGTGGCAGTGGGGTTGGTTATTTTGGGTGATGTCAAGGCTAGAAGAAACCCAGAGAAGATAATGAGTGGCTGCTTCTGGGAAGTAGAGCTGGTAATGAAGAGAGAGGGGGCAGAAGGCTGTTACTTGCCATTATAAGCCCTTCCGTAGGCATGTCTAAAATACGCTATAATTCTGTTTCAATTTTTCAGATCGTTGTTAAGAAGAGAGAACCATTAAATTTTGGCATCCCAGATGATAGCACAGGTTTCTCTAGTAGATTAGCAGCTACACAAGATATGCCTTTTATTCATCAATCTGTAAGTATGTTACTACTGGTATCTAGAGAAAGGCTTGTTGTTATTTAAAGAAGGGGGATAATCTAAACGAACATTGTATTTTTCTGACACTGAAACAGGTGTAGCTGTTTAAGACAAAATACAGAGTTCTAACAATGCTATCTTTTTTTCTGCTATTAGAAATTATTCTAGTGCTAAGATCAGAGTCCTGATGAACACATAAGAGACAAGATGTTATTTAAAAATCTGGACTTTAAAGAAATGACCACTAAAATGAGAGACTTAACCTTAAAGCAGGTTATTTTTAAGTGACTTTTGGATTGTTTCTTTGCTAGTGTATATTTATATTAAAATTGTGATTTGACTTAAAATGGGTTTGTCTTGCGGCTTTTTAAGTAAAATAGGCAACTGGTTGTCAACTCTGAGAGCATATAAGAATCAGCTTTGAAGCTTTTTAAAAACACAAATTTTCAGACTCACCTTAGACTTAATATGTAGTGGTAGCGCCTAAGCATACTTTGAATGAATGATTGCTTGTATTTGTTATCTCTTGTTGGCTAACAACCTCAGTTAGTGCCTTAAGATGACAATAAACATTATTATCTCATACAGATACTGTAGATCAAGAATCCAAGGGTAATTTAACTGGGTGATTCTAACTCTGGGGTTTCCTGTGAGTTTGCAGAAAAAACACTGACTAGCTGTTGTCATATGAAGGCTTGACTACGGATGGAGGACTCACTTCATAGTTGGCTCACAAGCCTGGCAGATTAGTACTGTTTGTTTGCATGAAGCGTCAGTTCTTAGCTGTGAACCTCTTTGTAGGGGCTGCTTGAGTTTCCTTGTGACATAAAAGCTGGCTTCCCAGAGATGGTTATCTAAGAGAAGTATGTTCACATATTTGCAAACCACTACATCTAAATTTTGATTTGTTGGCTTTGTGTAAACTTCACAGGTGCTTCTGAGCCCTCCTCCACTTGGGACCTAAGTTAATATGTGTTTTTACTTCGTTGATAAAAACTCCTACTAATGTCAGGTCCTGTCCTAAGTGTTAGTATTACTGTGATGCAATAAAACAGGCTGATTTCCTGCTTCAGAAGGGTGCATCTGCTGGGGGACATACACTTCTAGGTAAATGATCACACATGTAAATACATAATTACAAACTTGAATAATTGCACTACAGTTTCACAGTGCTCTAAAAATCCTAGGTGATTTTCCTATGCACACTATTCCCTACCCTCTACCCCTAACCCATGACAACCACTGATCTTTTTAATGTCTCTGTTATTCTGCCTTTTTCAGAATGACATAGTTGGAATCATACTTTGTAGCCTTTTCATACTGACCTCTTTCACTTAGCAATATGTATATACAGTTTTGTCTTTTTATGGCTTGATAGCTCATTTCTTTTTATTGCTGAGTAATACTCCGTTGTATGAGTATGCCATCGTTTATTCATTTACCTATTGAAAGACATACTGGTTGCTTCCAGTATGTCAGTTTGCGGCTGTTATGAGTAAAACTACTATAAACATTTGTATTCAGGTTTTTATGTAAATGTTTTAGTTCATTTGGGTAAATAGGAACATCTTTGCTCTTTATCACATTGCTGGATCCCGTGGTAAACATATGCTGAACTCTGTAAGAAACTGCTATCTTCCAGAGTGGCTGTACAGTTTTACATTCCTACCAGCAATAAAAGAGTTCCTGTTGCTTCACCATTTTCACTAGCATTTTGAGTCAGTGTTTTGGATGTTGTTGTTAGCTGCCATCGAGTCACCTATGACTCATGGCAACCCTGTGTATTACAGTCCTGTGTCATTGTTCTAATCAGTAGTATAGTGGAGCCCGTCTTTGCAGCCAGTGTCAGTCTGTCTGTGAAAGTGGCTTGGTGGGGAGGTGTCTGACTCCCTCCAGCCCCACAACAGGTAAGGGGAAACATGATCAGTAGTCCAAGGCTGAACCCCTTGAAGTGGAGGCCAGACAGGTATCCTCTGCCAGCCATCCCTCACACAGCACTCCGCCGGGTTCGATAATTCATTGCAGTGGCCACACAGAACTCTCAAACTGTACTCAACAGTTACGGGGTTTATTAAACCCCAAAACAAAAACCAATCAAGCCCACTGCCATTGAGTCAATTCTGACTCATAGTGACCCTATAGGACAGAGCAGAATTGTCCCATAGAGTTTCCACATGACGAGTGCCTCTTGAACTGCTGACTTTCTGGTTAGCAGGTGTAGCTTTGACCCACTTTGTCACCAGGTTTTCCATGGAGTTTATTAGGAAGTAACATTACATTTCAGGTTCAAAAAACACCTCAGGATACAGTCCCGCCCTCGCCCCTGCCCCCACTGGCACTGACTTTCTCTCTCCTGGGGAAGAAAAGCCCACCGTGCTCTCTTGGTGATGGGCTCCTGCCTGCTGCTTTGCAATTGACTCTTTTAAGGCAGAATCTCCTTTGTAGGCTGCCATTCCTCTATGACACAACCACCTTGGTGAGTTACGTCTGCTGGAAAGGCCATCAAAAAGTAATTCACTGAAGGCTACCCCCTGGTTTTTCTAGTTATATGATCTTTGATATTTGGAGAATAACTTCCCCTCCCATTGTTTTACCAGTCCAAAACAGTTACTGACAGTTAGTCTTTGAAAAGAGCCGAGAGCATGGAGCGAGGTTACTCAAGTACCCGCCACTGTGGTTGGATGCGGCTGTCAGTCTGAGTTAGTCAGGTTATCCAGGAGTCATCTCATCTTCACTTTTTCTGGCCTCTGGCAAAACTCAGCTGGGAGATGATTCCCCTGCTCTGAGCGTCTTGAGTTGTTAGCTTAACAGAACCTTTAAGGGACTTCAGATTTCGCTACTGTACTCCAGTTCAGCATGCCTCCATACTTACAGCTTCTTTAATTGCAGTTTTTCACGATTAACCTTGTTAACAGCACGCGCAGTTGAATCATATAATCCTATCAGTATCTTCCTCCGTGCTGTCTTCCCCAGACCCATCAGGAATCTGCTTGTGGGATCCTCCCTGGTCCCCTTCATTTAAGTATACTTATGAAAGCTTGTAAGCCAGTTCCTTCAGGCCTTCTGCCTCCCCCTCCTTTTAGATAGGCAGCAGTGTTTACATTGCCTGTTCCTGTCAAACCAGGACTGTGAGGAGACAAGCTTGCTCCTTGGTCAGGAAGAATGTCAGCTCCAGTTGGAAGTTCTGAGCATCTGCATCCACAAAGTCCACACCAGAACAAGGTAGCAGATCGCAGCAGTCTGTACCAGGGCACGTTGTGGAGCATCTTTCTCATCATGTGATCAAGTTCTGGTCAATTCATCCCTAGCTGTACAACCTAGGTCACAGTGGGTAGCAGCTTTAGGCCCCAGAGTTGACACACACCTCCCAGCGCTGCAGACAGCCCCTTCACACTCTCACATCCCCAGCCCACTTGAACTAGGTTAGCAGGTTCCACTCAGAAACTTAAAGCAGTCCACATGCACCTCCTTTTGCTTCTGACTAGCAAGCCCTTCTCTCTGTCTTCTCTCACTCCTTCCCCGTGGGCTGCCTCAGTGGGTGTCACTGGAATGTGTCCTCACTCAGCCTGTCTCTTCGTTGCTGCACTTCCTCCACTTGTGCTCATTGAGTGTGTCAGTCGCGAGAGGAAAATAAGCAACTAACAAAACTTGGGGTTATTAGTAAGCTTTATTTCATCAAACCACACATTTACAATTAAGCAGGGGGTGGAGAAAGGAGGTGCTAGCACCAGGACAGAAAGCATTCTTGCTTATATTACTTACGAACTTGGATCTGCACTTACATTAGTTACCAATGTTAGGGTCCGCGATTTTCAAGATGCGACACTGTTACTTTAAAGGTTAAATTTTATTAAAAAATATGCCCAGTAGGAAAAGTACTGGTGCACCAGGGACGCACCCCAAGCTACACAGAGCAGGGGGCGACGGGGAGTTTCCTCAGTGTCCAGTATTTAAGTCGAGAGACTGCAAAGCAGGGAGGGTGAACTGACCTTTACGTTGATTGGTTAACTCCTATTAGTTGTAAAATGTGGTCAAGGTCTAGGGGTCACTTGCAGGCTGTCACTTGCAAGGTTGCTCCCAGGCTTGTCTTGTGACAGTGTTTTGTAAGACAAAGGTGAGATTATTCTATGGTATTTTCTGCTATTAAGTTGTTTCCTGGGGCTTTCTTTAATACCTCCAATTTTTACCGGGCCCTTCCTCATTTCAACATTCCCCCCTTGAGTTCTTATTCCAGAGTCAAATCTTAGACTCTGAGTGGGTGCCAGGCTGATCAAGGTCCTGGCTGTTCAGGGGGCGGTAGGTCTGGTGTTGGGGCTGATGTTTTAGGAGCAGGAGCTGGCTAGTTTTTCTCTTAAGTAATTGAAAATGTAGGGACCCACAGTTTTAAAGTTAAGGTGAAGAGGACAAGTGGTCCTGTTAACGCAGTGACGAGGGTAGTCAGCCACGGAGACCAGGAGAACAGAGACTCAACCGATCCTAATGAGGTCCCCTATTTTCCCTGATCCAGGGTGCACTGGTTTCACAGCCCCATGTGTAACAGAAATTCCTCAACATGATCCATAGACATTAGCCCTGGGACAGACGTAAAATTGTTTCTTAGCCAGTTGTTGCATGAGGCAGTTAGTAGCACACCCCCACCCATCAGCATGTATACATCCCCCAGTATTTGAGTGTTCGTGTGCACGAACCGGGTATGGGTCTTTCTTAAGCTGTGAGCCTGTAGAACCCCCCACAAGGTCACAAGAATCTACGAATGGTTGAAGTCACCTCGGGAGGGCCAGTTAGGGTCAGTTCTTGAACTTGCCAGCGAGGTTTCTTGGAGTCGCCTCAGGGCCAGTATGTTGTCGCACCTTCTTTGAAGGTAGATGGGAGTGACAGATCCAGGGCCGGATCGTGTCAACCTTGAGGGCAGTGGGGGTTGTCAGGATTACTGTGTGGGGTCCTTTCCAACGGGGCTCCAAAGTCTCCTTTCGGTGTCTCAGGACCCAGACTAGACCCCCAGCTGAAACTTATGTGGCTTTACAGGAGGGAGATCGTGGAGGCATCTCGACAAGGGGAAAAGCAGATTTGAGTTTTCTGCAGGGCCTGGAGGGACTTAAGCAGGTCATGATTAGAAATTTCAGCAAGTATGTCATCCCTTGGTTTAGGGCAGAGGGGTGTGGCCTCCCGAAAACAATTTCATAGGGTGTCAGGCCTTGGAGGTAGGGAGAATTACACACACGCATTAAGGCCAAGGGAAGCAGGGCCGTCTAGTCACCGCCAGTTTCTAGGGTCAATTTGGTTAAGGTGTCCTCAAAGGTCCGGTTCATCCTCTCTACCTGTCCTGAACTCTGGGGGTGATAGGCACAATGTAATTTCCAATTAATCCCCAGGACAGATGTTACTCCCTGAGAGACTATGGCCATAAAGGCAGGGCCATTGTCTGATCCTAGCATCAGCAGAACCCCAAACCTAGGTATGAGTTCTTCCAGGAGTTTTTTTTTTTTTTTGAAACTACTTGTGCTGTCTCTCTCTTAGTGGGAAATGCCTCAGTCCAACCAGAGAATGTGTCTATGAAAACTAAAAGGTACTTATATCCGTATCTGCTGGGGTTAATTTCAGTGAAGTCCAGTTCTCAATGTACTGCAGGCATAGTGCCTCTTTCTCTCTTACCTTGGTGGGCCTTACCGGAGCTGCTTGCATTAGTGGCCTGGCAGGCTTGGCAGGTGTGTGTTATTCCTTTAGCCAACCAGGGTAGTTAGGGTACATAGTACCTTGGAGATAGAAGTTCCTGGATTTTGTTGCTCCCAGATGGGTGGTCTGGTGGATCTGGCGGACGAGCTTCTCTTCCAATTTTTGAGGGACAATGGGGAGCCCTCCCGAAGTATAGTGTCATCCTTTCTTCTCTTCTAGGTGGGCTCCTCGAGAAGGGTTGGCTCGGGGAGCTGGATAGAACTGATCTCCAGGAGGCTGAGGGCAGCTTCCTTAGCTGCTCGGTTGACTAGGTTATTACCTCGGGCTTCCATTGTTTCAGCCGGATGATGTGGTAGGCATCTTGTTACCACTGGTCAGGCATTGTGCGTCTGGGGCACAGTGAGGGGTGGCGAGTCAGGGGACAGGCTGGCGTCAGGAGGCTCCTCGTCATCTGAGAGGCCGGATCTGGTGGGTAGGAGCTGTCAGAGTGCAGGGACAAGGGCAGATCCTGGCACAGGCTCAGGTCTTGGCACAGGTGCTTATAGTCCTGGATTGACTCATACAGACGTCACAGCTGGCACAGCACCAACATGTCCAGTTGTCGTAGTCCCACCTGTGGCAACATCTCCTTGTACAGCACCGCTAATGTAGTGTCAAGATTGACTGGGCAGCGTGGAGCAGCGAGGCTGGCGACGGGGCCCGTGTTGGCAGTGCCAGCGCTGTGGCGGGGTCTGTCCAGAACTCGGGCTGTGTGGCTCAGCTCGTCATGGGTGCGGCTGTGCTGGCTGTAGACACGCTCCAGCTCCCGCCACGAGCCCCCGCTGGTGTTGAGAAGGCCGCTGAGGCTGCGCAGCAGGGGCAGGCGCCCAGCCAGCGCAGCCTCCGCTGAGGGCAGCCTGTTGCACTGATGTTCCCGATCTTCGGCTACCACAGCTGCCCCTGTGTACCTGGTGCCATCCCTGATAAAACTGCTCCCGTCAGTGAACAGAGTGAGATCAGGGTCCCGCAAGGGAACGTCCGTAAGATCTCGGCGAAGTCCATGCTGTTGGCTAAGCACCTCAGTGCAGTCATGCGGTTCGGCCTCCAGGTCCAGATCAGGCAGCAATGTTGCTGGGTTGAAGGCTGAGCTAGAGACAAACACAGCTGGGGGCTGATCTAGTAATAAAGACTGGTAGTGGGTTAGCCGGGCATTGGAAATCCCTTTATGAGGCGGGCTACACAGGACTCCCTCGATGGCATGGGGGGTAGTGATGGTCAGGGGCTGTCCCATAGTCAGTTTTATCAGAGTCTTTTGCTAGTTGAGCGGTGGCTGCAACAATTCTAAGGCACCTTGGCCATCCTGAGGCCACTGGGTCTAGCTGTTTAGACAGACAGGCCACCGGCCTTCTCCATGGGCCGAGTGTCTGAGTAAGGACTCCCTTGGCTATTCTTTTATTTTAATGCCAGTGCTGGTGCCTCCAGGAGCGACTTCTTTATAGTCTGGAAAACCTGTTGTTTCTTTAGTCCGTATAAAATTCTTTTCCTTTCCTCGGGTCAGCTCATATAGGGGGCGCATTATCTCTGCAAATCCTGGGATCCAGGGTTGGCAGAACCCAGCGGATCCCAGGAAGTCCCTCACCTGCCGCGGCGTACAAGGGGTGGGAATCCCAAGGATAATCTGTTTTCTTGCTTTGGATAGGGAGTATTGTCCCCCCTTGAATTGGAAACTCAAGTAAGTCACCTCCTGGACATAGACTTGTGTCTTTTTAGCAGAGACTCGATATCCCAATTTCTCCAAGAGAGTTAACAGGGACTTGGTGTCCTTTAAACAAGTGTCTTCATCGGGTGCCCCGAGTAGTAAGTCATCTACATATTGTAGAAGGGAAATGTCAGGCCACTGATACCTGTACTCACGTAAGTCCTGATGAAGGGCCTCAAAGATGGTGGGAGAGTTCTTGAACCCTTGTGGCAGGCAGTCCAGGTCAGCTGCGCGCTGGAGCCATCTTCTGGGTCCTGCCATTCGAAGGTGAAGAGGGGCTGACTCTGCGGGCTCAGGGGTTTACTGAAGAATGCATCCTTTAAATCCAGCACTGAATACACCCGGTGTTCTGGTGACAGAGAGCTCAGGAGAGTGTATGGGTTAGGACTGGTCTGGAGTCCAGCCCTCCTGCCTTCCTCACCGGCAGGAGAGGAGTATTCCAGGGTGACTGGCAGGGCACCAGTATTCCATGTTTTCTGAGTCTTTGAATGCGGGCCCTGATCCCTCTCTTCACTTCTGGCACAATGGGGTACTGTGGCACCTGAATCGGGCTGGCAGATGGTTTTAAAGTCACTATAACCAGTGGTTGGTGTTTGGCCAGCCCTGGGGAGTTGTTTTCAGCCCAAACCTGAGGAGTCTCTTTGATCAATTGATTCACTGATATCACGAGGATAGAGTAGGGGCCCCTGTCAGAACCATCATAAAATCTGTATTCTTCCTCTAAAGGGGCTATCACATTGACTTGGGGTGTCAGGTAAGCATGATCCCCAGCAAAGCAGATAGTCACCTGCATTTTTGATAACAAGTCTCTTCCAAGTAAAGAGTACGGGCATTCAGACATTACTATAAAGGAGAGGGAAACAGTCTTAGCTCCCAGATCGTTCGTCAGTCCATGAGTAGGCATTAACCCCAGTAGCTCCTCGTGCTAGGGTTTTGGTTTCAGTTACAGGTCCTAGGGGTTCAATTAGAACTGAGTTGCTAGCCCTGGTGTTGACCATGAATTCTACTGGCTGTCCCCCTATTTTTAAGGTTACCCTGGGCTCGGGGGCAGGCCTGGTGAGCCCTGACGCCCTCAGGCCTCTAGGTTAAGAACCTTTGGAGGGGGCTTTCTTTAGGGGCACTCACCCTTCCAATGTCCAATTTGTAGTAGCACACTGGTTTCTCTGTAGGGGAGGCTTTCCTGGCTTCCTCGTCTGATTTGGTTTCTTCTCCCAAGGGCGCAGCTTCGTGTGGCCCTGGGCTTCTGCCAGGAGGATTCTGCTTACCTTTTTGGCTTGTTTGTCTTCTGGTAGTTCGCGGTTATTGAAGGTTTTCATAGCAATTTCCATCAGCTCGGATAGATTCTTTCCCTCGAATCCTTCTATTTTTTGTATTTTTTTCTTTTGATGTCAGGGCTGACTGTCCCACGAAGGCTATGTTAATGGCCCGTTGATTTTTGGGAGACTCAGGGGCAATGGGAGTATCTGTGTGGTATGTCTCCATTAGTCATTCCAGAAAGGCTGCTGGGGATTCTGAGGGTTCCTGAATTACCTGTGTTACTTCAGACAAATTTGTGGGGTGCCCAGCGGCGGCCCGGAGACCCCCCCATAAGAATCTGGCGGTAGACAGTTAGGCGCTGCTTACCTGCAGTGGTGTTTGGGTCCCAATTTGGGCGGGTCAGGGGAAAAGCGTGGTTAATCTCATCTAAACAACGAGTAAAGTTTCCATCATCTCGTGGCACGTGTTTTCTGGCTAGGGAAACAATGTTAGTCCTCTCCTCAGTGGTAAAGAGGGCTTGGAGAAGTTGCTGTATGTCTTCCCAAGTGGGCTGGTTTGTTACAAAGATGGTTTCTAAGAGATATATCAAGGTTTGAGGTTTTTCAGAAAAAGGGGGATTCAGCATTTTCCAATTGTAAAGATCAGAGGTTGTAGAAGGAGTATAGACCAAGAAGGGGGTCCCAGCCTCAGTCATGTGCCCTATAGCTCGCAAGGGGAAAATATGCGGGAGGCTTCTATAAGTGGTTTAAAAGATCGACCTGAGCGGGTATGGGCTGGGCTCTGGAGGTCAGAGGAAGGTGGTGCTGCAGAAGTGGCAGGGGTCCGGGGAGCAGTCTGGACTGGAGGGTCTGCAGGGATCCTACACAGGCCATGGAGAGTGGCTTTGGCTCCCTCAGCCCCGGTGGCAGCAGGAGGAGAAACGGGAACAGGGGGGTAGGGAAGTGGGACACTCAGTCAGAGGAATCAGACGGAGGAAGGGAAGCTGGCCGGGGTTTTCTGGAGCCCTGAGCCGCCAGGGTTGTAGGAGGTTGTTTAGGGGGAACATAGGGTTGCAGCCACACAGGTGGCCACCTGAGGAGGTCTTGCCAAGCAACAATGTATGGCATTTGGTCAGGGTGACCCGGATCGCCAAAGATGACGTGAAAAACAGAGTGGGTTTCTTTTAATGTCTAGGGATACCGTGGGTGGCCATCCAGTACCAAAAGCCGGCCATTCCAGATTACAAAGTGTGCAGAGTTTTCCTGATCGCACCTTGCCAAAGTCTCGGGGTCGTTTCTGGAAATCTGAAAGTGGTTAAGGAATAGGTCTAGGGGTGTTACAGAGTGAGAAGAAGATTGCCCCATGGTGGCAAAAGTAACAATCAGGACAAACAACACAATCAAACAGACAACGGAACAGACACAGACTGGTCACGGAAGAAACAAAACAAAAACCAGATGCGGGATTTACAGGCCGCAGAACCAAAAAAGGAACCAGCAGTGCCCGCCCAGATGGAGAGCTGAGGCGTCCCCCAGCCTCCGACTCAAGAGAGCAGTTCTGCGTCCAGATTCTCTCTTAGTGAGTCCCAGAACCAGAGCTCGAGCACAGACAGACAATATCCGGAACAGACACAGACATGGAGGCAAAAGTAACAATCAGGACAAACAACACAATCAGACAGACACAGACCGGTCACAGAAGAAACAAAACAAAAACCAGATGCGGGATTTACAGGCCGCAGAACCAAAAAAGGAACCAGCGGTGCCCGCCCAGATGGAGAGCTGAGGCGTCCCCCAGCCTCCGACTCAAGAGAGCAGTTCTGCGTCCAGATTCTCTTAGTGAGTCCCAGAACCAGAGCTCGAGCACAGACAGACAATATCCAGACTCACCAGTGAGGTCCAAACCAGATCAGCTGGCCGCGGAGGTCGCTGTTGAAATCCCGGACGAGCCCCCAAATGTTAGGGTCCGCGATTTTCAAGATGCGACACTGTTACTTTAAAGGTTAAATTTTATTAAAAAATATGCCCAATAGGAAAAGTACTGGTGCACCAGGGACGCACCCCAAGCTACACAGAGCAGGGGGCGACGGGGAGTTTCCTCAGTGTCGAGTATTTAAGTCGAGAGACTGCAAAGCAGGGAGGGTGAACTGACCTTTACATTGATTGGTTAACTCCTATTAGTTGTAAAATGTGGTCAAGGTCTAGGGGTCACTTGCAGGCTGTCACTTGCAAGGTTGCCCCCAGGCTTGTCTTGTGACAGTGTTTTGTAAGACAAAGGTGAGATTATTCTATGGTATTTTCTGCTATTAAGTTGTTTCCTGGGGCTTTCTTTAATACCTCCAATTTTTACTGGGCCCTTCCTCATTTCAACACCAACGCTCGTTTGCATTAGTTCAGACTCACACAGGCTTCACCGGGTCCCACAGGGACTGCAGTGGTCAAGTCATAACGTTAGTGTGTCAGCACACTCATTTCCCTAAAAGCAGGCTGTGCTCTCACCATTCGGATGTCAGGAGAGTTGGAAGTAAGATTTTATGAGGACAGGACATCTCTGAGGTGAAGCGGGCAGGAACATCCTGGGAGGCTCAGGCGCTAACAGCAGACTGTTATAGTCCCTGGAAGCAGGCTATTTAGGCGTCAGGAAAAAAGGCATCTCGGAGGGAGATCCAGTTAGCAGGGACAGGATAGGAGGCTTAGGCAGCAGCAGGAAAACAGTCCCAGCCGCTCAGACCAACCTTTGATGGCAGGCAAGCGGATGAGGTCCTAGGATCAGGTCACAGCACAGCAAAACAGTGGACAGACTGTCAGGAGGAGGTTTTGCCCTAGGCCTTCGAGGATGGGGCAAATGAGGTCACAGCAGCAGACTGCAGACACAGTGTCCCGGAATAGACTGCTTCACCCCAAGTCCAGAGTGCTGGGCTTGTAACGCAAATTGTTTGCTTGGCTCTGGTTGTTGTCAGCTGGCCCCTAAGTCGTGTCTTCTGGTACCTTCAGTTCAGCTTCTTTCTGATTGGTTATTGTCTTTATCTGTAGCCGTGTCCATCTGGTAGTTCTTTTTTTTGCTGTCATTTTTTTAAATGACTATTTTATTACTGTCTTACTTAGCTCAAGCACAGCCATTTTGTGTTTTAATAATTTAGCCAATTGTAAGTTTATGAAAAGACTCCACTTTATTATACTATTTTAATGTGTGTATATATACATACACACACATGCATATACATAGACACAGGTATACATATGTGTGTGTGCATCCCCCGCCCCACCCCCATTTCAGAGTGGACCCAGGTAGTCACCAGGAGCCAGCAGATCAGGCTCTCCGCTTGTTGACTTGAATGTCCTGTCCTGAAAACAGCTCCCTTCCCTGGGGGCAGTAGCTTTTCCAGCTGTGATCCATCCAACAGGAAACCACTTGCTGGAAGTTCAGAAAGTAAATTAGCCTCCACTTTTTTCTGTCCTTTCTTTGTTCAAGTGGAAGTTTCTGTTCTCTCGGCAGTTCTGGGTGGTTCTGCCTGTCTTTGCAAATGCAGAATGGAGAGGGAGTGGTTTTTTGGCCTGAGGCCCCGCTGTACCCAGGCAGTTGCATTTAAATAGCATGTTTCCCTTGGGCAAATGTTCTGTCCCTTTTAGTGTGTTCAGTTATGTATTGGCTGAAGGAGTTACAAGCTCTCCTTAACCTGTAATTACCCACTATTCATTTCTACTATACATTTAGGTCACTTTTACAATACAAGATAGGAAAAACATTCTGTATCCATTCTACATCCAGGTGAGCTCATAACTCTTCAAAAATATTCGGGCTTCATCTTCTCCAAACCTTAGCTATGTTCCATTCACTTGCATGTGGACTTGGGCCTCCGGCTGGGTAGAATCTGTAGGCTCAAGCCCTCTGTCAGTTATCCTTCACACCTGACCTGGCTTTTGCCCGTGGCCACTTCATCTGCAGCTTTTCAGCCGTTACAGGTAACAACCACCAAAATAACCGTTCAAAAAGTATTAAGTTTCCCGAGCCCCTTTACTTTGTGTCTTGCCAGCCAGCCAAGTGCCATCGAGTCGGACCAGTTAAATACTTCTGAGTCTGGAGCCACTGTAGAAAAGTCCTCTTTCTGTTGCCATCTGAAGAGGCTTAGGGAGGGTGTCTGACCTCCTCCAGCCCCACAACGGGGAAGGAGAACCAAGATGGGCAGTGCGAGGCTGACAACCGTAAGAAAGGCCTACAGGTCTCGTCTGTCGGCTTTACTCATTCTGACACCAGTGATCCCTGACACGGCACTCACTGCTGGGTTCGATAATTGCTTACAGTAGTCTCACAGGACTCAGACCATACTCACAATTATGTGCTACTTAACCCCCCCACACCCGCAGAAACCATTGTTGTCATTGTCGATTCCAACTCTTAGTGACCCTGTAGGTCAGAGTAGAACTGACCCTTAGTTTCCGAGGAGCTCCTGGCAGATTTGAACTGCTGACCTTTTGGTTAGCAGCTGTAGCACTTAACCAGTACCACCAGGGAAACCCTGGTGGCTTAGTGGTTAAGTGCTGTTGTCTGCTGAACAAAAGGTCAGTGGGTTAGGTTTGCCAGGCGCTCCTCAGAAACTCCGGGGCAGTTCTGCTTTGTCCTCTAGGGTCTCTATGAGTAGGAATCCACTGGAAGGCAGTAGGTTTGGTGTGGGTATTATAAAATAACAGTTAACAGTTCAGACTGAGAAACATTTAGGATACAGTTCTTTCATCTGGATAGCCTCTCAGCTGTGCTCACAGGCGCACCTCTCTCTGGCCCTTAGCCTCTGCCCAGAGGCTCTCAGCAGTGCTTTCTCCTTGGGCCCAAAAGGCTACCTACCACCTTGTCTCCTGCTGCCAGGCTTCTGCTTCCTTGATGGTGGGCTCCGCCCTCTTTCCCTTTTAAGGCAGAACTGACCAGTCTCCTCGGTAGGCCACAATTACGCCGTCAGACAGTCTGACCACTCACCTCAGTGGGAGTTACGAGACAGTGACTTGAAAGCCCACGCACAAAGGTAATGAATCTACCAGACCACCTCCTTGATGGTCTTCCTTTTGTTTTTCACTCTGTACCAAACAAGACGTCCTCTCCAGCGACTGTCCCCTCCTAATAGCATGTTCAAAGAACATGCAGTGAAGCCTTCCCTTCCTTACTTCTAAAGGGCGTTTGCGCTGCACTTTTCTTATGGCACCCTGTGGAAATGCTGGTAGTATAGTGGTTAAGTGTTACAGCTGCTAACCAAAAGATGGGCGGTTCAGATCCACCAGGCACTCCTTGGAACCTCTGTGGGGCACTTCTACGCAGTTCTGTAGGGTCACTATGAGTCAGAATGGACTAAGTGGCAGTAGGTTTGGTTTTTAGTTCGTTTCTGTTTTTGTTTTAACGGCTTCCCATGGCATATTCAGTATTCTTGACCAATACCTTAACTAAAAGGCATCAATTTTTCTTTGGTCTACCTTAATTGATTGTGCAGTTTTCACACGCAAATAAAGTGATTGAAAATACCATGGATTGAAAATACCATGGAGCAGAGAGGAATAGTGTGCTATGATTGGGCAGGGAGAGCAGTGGAAGCTGCATATAGGTGAGCATGTAAATTTATATGGGAATGTACATTTTCACTCAGTCATAATAAAAAAAAAAGAAAATACCATGGTTTGAGTCAGACCCACCTTAAATCCTCAAAGTGACAGCCTTGCTTTATAAACACTTTAAGGAGGTCTTTCGCAGCCTATTTGCCCAGTGCAGTGCATCTTTTGATTTCTTGCCTGCTGCTTCTGTAGATATTGATTGTAAATCCAAGTGAAATGAAATGCTTGACAACTTCAGTCTTTTCCTTATTGATCATGATGTTGCTTGTTGGCCCAGTTGTGAGAGTATTTTTTTCTTTATGTTGAAGTGTAATCCATACTGAAGGTTGTAGCCTTCGACCTTCATCAGTAGGTGCTTCAAATCCTCTTTACCTTCACTAAGCAAGATTGTATCATCTGTATAATGCAGGTTGTTGATGTGTCTTCCTCCAGTCTTTATACCACCTTCTTCATGTAATCCAGCTCCTTGAATTATTTGCTTAGCACACAGATTGATTACATATAGTGAAGGACATAACTTTGATGCCCACCTCTCAATTATAAACCCCTCAGTATCCCCTTACTGTATTTGAACAACTGTTTACAGGTTCTGTGTGAGCACTCTTGAGTGCTCTGGAATTCCTGTTCTTCACATTGTTACCTATAATTGGTTATGATCCACTCAGTTGAATGCTTTTGCATATTTGATAAACCACCAGTAAACATCTTTTTGGTATTCTTTGCTTTCAGCCAAGATCCGTCTGACATCAGCAGTGATATCCTCTGTTCCATGTCCTCTTCTGAATCTTTTTCTCAGTCTGTGGATGTACCACTGCAACTGCTTCTGAATGATCTTCAGTGAAACTTTACTTGCTTTTAATACTGCTGACTGTAATCAGTCAATCTGTTTCTTCCCTCCGTTCTTATGCAAAAGAGAGAAAGAAAAGGAAGAGGTAGTGTGTTCTTGTCTATTCTATACAGCAAAAGAATAAACCTTAATGTAAAAGGAGTACTCCTGGATGGTCCTATTCTAGTTAGTACCAGATGTTCTGCATCACAAGAAATTCTTCAGACCCAGACAAAACTGGGTTCCAAATCCTTCAGACCTTATATAGGATGCGGTCAGGAAGGGAAGAAGCAACAGGAGGGTATTAAATAGGCGACTGACAGAGTGTGAGTTATGTTTTAAAACATACCCTTGTTGACTGCTCTTTGGAGAAAAGATAGTTCTTTACTGTCACTGTTTTGTTTTATTTTTTGTTGTAGCCTGAATTAGGTGATTTAGATACCTGGCAGGAAAATACCAATGCATGGGAAGAAGAAGAAGATGCAGCTTGGCAAGCAGAAGAAGTTTTGAGGTGTGTGAGTAATGTTTACATTGCAAACCGAGTTGACCTAGAGTTGTTCCCTGCTGTGTTTAAGGTCAAGAAAGCCTACTCCACCAAATGTTGCATTTCTTTTCATTCTTCTTCATTTGAACCTGAGATAATATAGGACACTTACTTGTATCTTAGACTATGTATATTTTTTATGGAAATCCTGGTGGCAAAGTGGTTAAGTGCTATGTTAATCAAAAGGTCAGCAGGTTGAATCGGTCAGGCACTCCTTGGAAGCTATGGAACAGTTCTACTCTGTCCTGTAGGGTCACTATGAGTCACAATCGACTTGACAGCAGTGAGGTTTTTCTTTTTAATACTTTTTACATTATTAAAACTTAATCCCCAGAGGACTGTGATCTTCGGGAACATATTTCACTCAATTGGCATAACATAGTTTATAAAGAAAATGTCCTACATTCGCCTTCAGTGAAAGACCAGATTTACTGGACTAGCAGAGACTAGAGAAACCCTAGGAGTATGGCCCTGGGCACCCTTTGAGCTCAGTAATGAATTCACTCTTGAGCTTCACTTTTCAGTCAAGGGTAAGTAAGAGAGGCCCATCAAACAGAACAGGACTCATGGGGCAAGGAATAAGAAGGCAGGAGGGGACAGGAAAGCTGGCAATAGGGAACTCCAGGTCGAGAAGGGAGACTGCTGGTGTGTCATGGAGTTAGTTGTTAGATAATGTCATAAAATAGTGTATTTCCCAGCAGTTTAATGAGAAACCAGGTTGTTCTTTAAACCATCTAAAGTACAATAAAAAAAAAAAAAGATACAAGCTAATCCTATAAAAAAGAAATAAAACTTCTTCCTCGGAAGCCAAGAATTTAAGAATAATAATTTAGATGGCATATGAGAACCTGTACAGTATATGCTTTATATTTCATTCCTTGTAAAACATACCTGTTACAAGTCCTATAAAATGTGATCCACTGCTATGTATACCTCTAGGTCAGAAATTACAATCTTATTATTACTTCTGTGGTCTAGCACAGTTTTAAATGAAATAATATAATCTCCACACATACATAATGAACATCTATATATTTGCACTTATAGCTTTATATAGAATGTCCTGTGAAAACTATCAGGTAGCTAATATAAGTCAAGAACTGCTCATGCAAATCCTTTGTAGGTTTTAAAGTTTCGTTTTCTTAGTTGTTAGCTTCTCTCTTTGTTTTTGTGAGTGTTAAACTTATTTCTTGTGACTGCTGTATTAGGTTCCAGAGGAGACAGAACATTGATCTCAAGGAGAGCTGTCACCACTGATCATTTAAATGTATCATCCTTATGCATTTTTAAAGATGATATTGTAAGATACAGTTATATGAGCTTTTTTTATTTTAAAAGACTGTTTTCACAAAAAGGATAGTCCCTAGTGGCACAATGGTTAAAATGCTCGATTGCCAACCAGAGATCAGCTGTCGGAACACAGCAGCCACTTTGAGAGAGAAAGATATGGCAGTCTGCTTTCGTGAAGATTAATAGCGTTGGAAACTATGGGCAGTGCTGCTCTGTCCTGTAGGTTTGCTGTGAGTCACGATTGACTCCACAGCAGCGGACTTAGTTTGGGTGTTTACTGGACTGTCTTAATGAAACTAATTTCATTTTTGCATTTTCCTTTCCACTTTGTAAGTAAATTCTAGTTACCTTGAATAGTCAGTAGAGGGTGCAGTTAAATAACTGGGAATTTGTTCTTTCTTAGTTGGACTTTTTTGGTTTTTATGGTTGCTAGACTCTTCATGTTTTCAGCATGCTTTTCTTTTTTAAGAGGAAAATTCATGTTATAAACAAAGCATGTAAGCTGCAATATGATGTTACGTGAATCATCAAAAAGGTATCATTTAGTGTTTTGTTTTTTTAAACAAATCATAGATACAGAAGTCTAAATATTTTTAGAGGGGTTACTAGTTGTCATTAACCACAAGGATGAAGGAAGGAGGTATTCATTTTGAATCTGGTAATCTGAATGAAAGCACTGGAGAGTTTATGCCCTAAGTCACAAGTTTCTTAATATTCACTGTAGAAAAGCATTCTTTTTCCCATCCCATCCTTGTACTGGAGAGCTTAGGCCATAACTCACAAGTATCTTAATATTCATTGTACAAAGGCCTTTTTTTCCCACCCCATCCTTTTTTTCATTAAAACAAATACTTTTTTTTTTTTTAATTTAATGTTTTTCATGTAATGACAGATTGGGAAAGGGAGCCTATTAGTAAGTAGTAGAGATGTTGCAGGGTACAAGTTGTATAGGTAAGCCAGAGGGCAGCAGAGGCTTCTGTGTGTTACTACTGCCCCAGAAAAATACTGCAAATTTCAAGAGTATATCCGTGCTCCATATGCCCTAAGCCTGAGCCTGTTTACTGCTGCCACTGTAACATGCTGTCATTGTTCGTGTTCGCTGCCCTTGAGCAGATGCTGACCGAAGACAGCTCTGTGCACACCAGAACAGAGCACAGCCAGGCCCTACGCTCTCCTCGCTCACAGTGGTTGCTGTGTCTGTGGTGATAGTTAGGGGCACTGGGTCAGTCCATCTCATTGAGGGTCTTTCTCCTTTTGGCTTACCTTCTATCCAGCCTGATGTCCATCTCCAGGGGTGGAGCCTTCATAACATGTCCAAAGCACGTGAGCTGAAGTCTCACCATCCTTGCTTCTAAGGAGCATTTTGGGTATACTTCTTCCAAGACAGATTGGTTCATTCTTAGAAGTCCATGGTATATTCAGTATTCTTCATTGACACCATAATTCAAAGGCACCAGTTTTTCTTTGGTCTTCTTTCAACATAGTCCAGCTTTTACATGCATATGAGGTGATTGAAAACTCTGGCATTTTAACATTTTAAGGAAGTCTTGTGCAGCAGATGTGCCCAAGCAATATGCTTGATTTCTTGACTGCTGCTTCAAATGACTGTCAGCTGTGGATCTAACCGAGTAAAATGAAATCCTTGACAGCTTTAGTATTTCCTGCATTTATTATGATGTTGCTTTTTGGCCCAGTTATGAGAATTTTTGTTTTTTTTAAGTTGCAGTTAATTGACAGTGAATATCAGAATGTTATCTAAAATAAGTCTCTGTATTTTCTTGAAGTTGTGTCATCCATAATTCCACCTATTCCCATTTAGAAGTGAGATTTAGAACTACATAGATTTTACTCAGTACAGTCAGCTTTGAGCTGTCCCATGTACAGGTAATCCATGCTAAATTTTTCTGCATACAACCTAATGTTGCCGGTTTAGTACCCAGCTATGACCTACAGTTTTCTTCTTCAACCTAGCATACTTATTTTCTGTACCCCAATCCTTCAGATCCAGTACCAAATTGTTTCATCCCCACCTCTTACCCCAGTTCCCCACAAGTTAATCAAGTTAATCAATAAATATAGTATGAAAAATCGGCTTAGGGGTGATGTCTGACCTTTGACAGCTTTACAAAGGAGAATCAGGATCAGCAGCCCAAAGCTGGTTCTTGGGAGGCAGAGGTCAGACATGCCACTTGTCTCCACCGTCATTAACTAACTGTGACAGAGCCCTCCCACGGTGTTCTACTTCTCTGCTGGATTCTGTAATTCTCTCCAGTGGCACACAGAACTCACAGGCCACACTCAGATTACAGGTTAACAGGGAAGTAACAGGTTACAATTCAGGCTCCAGAATAGTCCAAGATACAGTGCTTCCATCAGAACAGCCTCCCCCAAGCCTTGCTCTCAGACATGCCTCTCTCTGGCCCTGCGTCTCTGTCCAAAGGCACCCAGTTTTCTCACTCCATTGGCCAGGAAGCCTGTTGCACCATCACCTGTGGGTCTCTTTTCTCCTTGGTGCTAGTAGGCTCTTTGCCACCTCTGGGGTGGCTCATTCAAACCCAGCAGGATGGCAAAAATGAACAGTCCTCTTTGGTGGACACAGTTAGCGTGTCACACAGTCCTGCCTGGTCACTTGGGTGGCAGTCGTAAGATCATGGCTAGAAGAGCCATGTGAAATGACTCATTACACCACAGGTATAGATGGATTTAGTGATTCTGGGCCAGTGGAGTTATGGTGGGGCTAAGGAAGCGGTATGTATTTTATGATGTGTAATTAGTAAGTACCTACCATTCTGCCCTTTCATTAGGGGAGAACTAGTTGAATGTTAATCCTTAAATAGATTTGTAGCTTCTAGTTGGCAGATACATTCATTTTCTTTTTTCAGTGTGTTCCATGCAACTATGTTCTCAACCTTTTAGCTATTAACTATTAAAATGACAGTAGATTTAATCTTCAGTAATGAGCTTTTCTGAATGGTATAGAAACAGAAGATACAGTCCAATGGAAGTAGTGTTTTAGTGAAAATGATCCAAAGAAGAGTCAGGGGACCGCTCTTTCTTTGTACTTATTCCTGTGACTTTGTAAGGTCACTTAACGCTTTGTCCCTTGTTTTACTTCTTAATGTAGAGATAATGTCTCTTCTTATTCTGTCAGGCATGTAAGGAGTCAAAGAAATACTGTTTTCTGAAACTTTAAAATTCTGAATGCAATGAGAATAATCAGGCATTTTTTAATTTGATGATGATGAAAACAGCCGTGTTACTTACTATCTTCTGGAATTTGTTATTTCACTAATGTGGTATTTTCTACAAGTAAAAGTATGAATTTTCTTTTCAAATTTTAGGCAACAGAAAATAGCAGACAGAGAAAAGAGAGCAGCAGAACAACAAAGGAAAAAAATGGAAAAGGAAGCACAACGGTTAATGAGGAAAGAACAGAACAAAATTGGGGTGAAACTTTCATAACGAACGTTGCTGATTCTTCAGACGTCACAGTGCCAGTAGGAGAAATCAGAGCTCCGTGAGCGAAGCCACGTCTGTATAGAGTCGGGACTGTTTTCAGAATACAAACACACAGCTGGATTTTAATGCATTCGTCTGTCATCCAGGACACCAGGATTCTGCCAAATCTTAGTGGAGGAGACTTACAGAAACAAAAAAGACATATGAGACAGTATTTTATTGAGTATGCTCCAATATGAGACAACTGATTGCTGTATGGGAATTATTACAGATGAAACATACCTTTTCAAGCTAGTATGTCTAGCTAAGTAAATGGGTGTAAATAATTTGGAAAATGTGACCTTGGCGAATAATTTTATGGTGGAAAAGAACTCTGCTGTCTATTATGCTTTTCTTCATTGTGCATAATGATTAAATGATTTTAAATAATGCTTTATTTCCAGGATTACCAGATCTAAATCAGACAGACCATAGGGCTTGAACTTCTTTACTTTTGTTGTCAGAGCTGGTGTCTGCATACTTTTTCTCTAATTTAAAATGGTGTCATTTGTTTGATACAGCATTAAGGAACTTGATGATTTTGGTTTTTGTTCAAGAAAATGACATTAAATGCAATAAGTTTATTTATCATAAAGATTTTGTACATCTTTGTGTTCTTTGGGAGCTATAAATATTTGTAACTTAGGTTGCATGTATAAACTTATAGCAAATCAGTTAAAATGGTAAATTTGTGATATTATTATAACTTGTGAGATTTTAAAACTGATACAAGTATTTTTTCCCTTTCATTATAGGTTTTAGGATGTTACAATTACTTTAAGTACCTTAGTTCCTTGTGCCCAAAGCCATTAATTTATATTTAGAGAAAGCCTTCAGTTTTTAGATAAGGTTTGTAGATGATTTCTGTATCAGTTTCATATATCTGACATGCTGAAGTTTACCTGTGTTGTTAGCTAAGATAATAATATTGATTGATTAAATTATAAATCAAGATAGGAATAATATTTTTATTTGAGCGTTGACTGCCTTCAGAATGATCCCCTTTAGAAAGAAATACATACTGTGATCATGGGAAAAAATACAGATTGATCAATACCAAATCTCATTGGCTTTCTTTGCAGAGTTAAAATGCATCAGTTTGATTTTCTATAGCTTTAGAATTTTAAAAGATTTTTAATCTCTTACAAGTTATTCCAATAAACTAACATTTTTGTAGGTTTGTAAATACTTCTGCGGTCCAAACATTGCTAATACATTTATTAGAATGTAAGTGATATTTCATAGTAATATCATAGACTACAATGAGAGCTCCCAAAGTCCTCTTCCTAAACTTAGATTCTAAATGATAATAGAATCAGTTGAAGATTAACTTTAATAAACAGCTTCTTGTTATAGCTCAAAACTACATTTTTAGTTTCCATGTTCTTAGAATTTCTGCCAATAAACTTCCAGTAGAACGGTATTAGATTCCAATTTTTTAACATAATTTTATTCTCTTTCCTCATTTGTATTTATCTTTAGTTATCATGATAATCCTACATGATTTCTCTAAATTTGGAGTATATAAAGGATAACCTACTTTAGTAAAGTTAATTTTACTGCTTTTCTCCAATAGTTAAAAAATTATTGTAGTCTGTTTTGCTCATGATTTTCACTTGAGTTTTTTTTTTTCATTTTTTTCCTTATTAAGAATGCTTGTGTAGACATTTGTATGATTAATTAGGAAGCGATAGACTATTTCTTATGGAAAGAGTAGACAGCAATTCCAGATTCTTGTTCCATCTGTTAGCATGTGCACTGAGTTCCTACATTATGTTTAGGTATGTTGTAGTCCCCCAAAAAGCCATTGAGTTAAATGTACATGATAATTATTTCATGGAAGCAAATTAGTTCCTTTAGCTCCAAAATGTAGTTTCTGTTTTTTGTGTTAATTTTAATAGAGAATTTCCAGTTTTAGAAACTTAATAGAAGTAAAGAAGAAATACGGGCTTGGCATAGATAGAATTAGTAAAGTACTATGCATTTATCTGAATTACGTATTTCTTAAAATAACAACTAATCAAAGACGTGAAACTTACTTTGTATTTTTTAACTATACACTGTGAGTGCCAACCATTTCTACCTTGTATTAATCCTCAGCTAGGGATATTCTCGAGTTAGTAAGTCTTGGCTCTTCATCTGGTAGCATATTTAACTGAGTGGACAGTTTAGAAATGACAGTTTGAAGTTCAGCATCTGAATTTTTTGGTTGGACATGTACTTGCTGCTGGTTCGGGTGTTGCTGATCCTGGGTGGGGAAGACGATGGTTGGGGAGAAGGCGGTGGCTGTACAAACCGGCATCTGGACCAGGGCTTCTAACATCACTCTGCGAACGACTGCTGACCATCGCTAATGTCCTAAAAAGCCTCAAGTTTGTCACTAAATGGCATATTTTACTAAAGGGACAGTCTAGAACTCCAGAAATCACTAACATACACATGCTGTTTGATCCTATGTAGTTCAGATCAGAGACAAAGTACTGTGGTGATTTCCACATGTTTTATCCCCTTGTTCAGAGGAAACTCATCATAGATGTATTATAAACAAGTTAAAACCCTTATATTATAGGCTGAGCGTCTGTGGCTGAAGCTAAGTTGGAAGGCTTGTTCCAGGGCAGGGGCTGCTACCCTCCAGTGAAGTAGGGGGCTAAGACAATGGTGGGTTCATGAAGAGCATGCTGCAGTAGCTGACAACTTAGTAAACAGATTTGTCATTTACATATATATATGTTGGTGTGTAAAAAATGTATCTATTTTTAGTTGTCTTCATGGAATATCAAAGAGAGCTCTTTTATTTTTTTCTTGTAATGTATGCAGTTTCCTTCACTTTAACATAACCAAGGCTGTTCTGAGGTTGCAGCAACAGTCAGCAACTCAACCCTCCCTCCTCCCTTTCCCCCTTTTCCTCTCCCTTTCCTTTTCTTTCTTTCTCTTTTTTTTAGCTTTGATTTCTGTATTTTTTACTTTGCTTCTTGTATCTTCAGTGCCCCTCAATTATAACCCACTGGATGTTCTCAGTAACCAGAGTGAATTTTCAGAGCTACTAAGATGTTGCTGAAAATAATTTGCAAGCAGGAGCTTTTGCAGAGAAATTGCCACTGAATGTCAGTAGCTGATGAGATGATAAGCCTTCCCTTGCACAAGACTTCCATGTATTTCTGCAGGTGCTTTCCCTATACACTGATGTGATCTCACTAACCTTTGAGAGTTTCTCAGGTGCTGCTGAGATGGCACAGTATTACTTAAACAAATCACCTGGATTTTCAGGGCTTTGAGCTGGGAGAGTGGTGATTTTAAGGATCTACTAAGTGTTCTGTGTAGTGCCTGGCACATATCTAAAGCTCTTCTATGTAGTTTTCCCACGTCTTCCTATGCACTAATTTTGCCAGGCCTTTCCCTGTGGAGCACGTAAGAAGTTGTGTGATCTTGAGATACTAATTTCTCCACATTCCAAAGTTGAACTGAACATTTAATGAGGAAAGGAAACCAAACCCATTACTCTTTGTCAATTTCAGCTCATAGTGACTCTTAGTGGAACTGCTCCACAAAGTTTTCAAGGCTGTCATGTTTACAGACATGTCATCTGGAGGTGTGAGTTCCTGAAGTAGGATGTTTGCTGGGTAAGTAGAGGGTCAGTAAAAAAGAGGGAGACCCTCAGGATTGCATTCAGGCGTGACGGTAACTGAGAGGAATACACAGGACCAGGCAGTATTTCCTTCGGTTGTACACAGGGTCTCTCTGAGTTGGAACCGATGAGCTGGCACCTGACGACAATCTTCACGAAAGCAGAATGCCACATCTTCCTCCTGAGGTCAGACCGCCAATCTGTTGGTTAGCCGCTGAGTGTTTTAACAGCTGTGCCACGAGGGCTCATTAAGGAAAGAATGAACAGAATGAGAAAGAGCAGTGGCTGTAATTCTTGAGCTCATTATACTGACTCCTTAGAACCCAGGGAGGTAGATATTTCCCCCATTTAAAATACAAGAAAATCAAGGCTTAGGTAATCATGTGCTCGACAAAGGGGAAGGCAAACAGCAAGCTTTGAAAGCAGATGTACATGCCTAACCAGCATCCTCTGCGGGCTCGTGATTTCTAAGTCCTCTCAATGAAACTGAGCTGCCAAAAAAGCTTTAGAAGTTCCTGTCCAGTTCTTACAGTAAGAACTTGGTAAAGATGGTCTTAAAAATTACAGTGATCATAACATCCATTTATGTTCTTCAGAAAGTTAAATATGAAGGGAAGTAGCTTGGCTGTAGTTGGATTTCAGTGTCAGTATAATATGTATCAGATATAAGGCAAAATGAAGTGTGATATTCACAAATATATTTCAAAAACAGGCCAGTTTGCTTGCTTGAGTCATAATTCTAGTAAGATCAGTGTCACAGGTTTCATGCATTGTGCAGACTACTAAGTAACATTTGTACTCAGACCTTCCTTGCTACAAACTATGCCCTTGACCCTGACCAGTTATTAATGTGCTTTGAGAATTTGAGTGAAGAATGAATGGCACAGCAAAATGCCATCTGTATGTTAAAAAAAAAAAAAAAAGGGAAAATACATAATCTGAGTCAGTGTTACATTGAGAGAAATGGTTACGATTTTTCATTCTTTGGCCAATTTTGGCTCATAAGATTTACTAACTATTATCCATAATCACTTTCATGTCTTAAAATACTCGGACCTTAATTTGATTTCTTAATTTATATAGCAGTGCATTTTCCAAACACGGTGACTATTTCTCAGTAAAAACAACACTTAACTATTTATTATATGAAGAAAAATTACACCATCATCAGAACGTTGGCCTCTGAAATAAATTTTTAAATATAAGACTATTTCAGTATAGTGCTAAATGAAGTAAGATGTGCATAGGGATCAATATATTTGCTTCTTTTAAGTTTAAAGTATACACAAATTGCAGGGCTTTTTATTCTTGAAGCTTTGCGGTGCATATGAAGCTCATAATTGCCTAATCTGTCTCAATTAGAAAGAACCCTTATGGAGTAAGATAGTACATGGATGATGATTTTTAAGGCTTTTTGCCATGTACTGCTTTTGGAAGATGTAAAAATTGTTAAGACTTTATCTTTTATTTTCTCTCTCAAACCAACAAGCCAGCAATAATGTGCTGGTTCAGAAGAACTAAAGGTCAGTTTAAAATGCCAGCATGTATTGTTTACTGTAGAATGTGAGGTTGGCAAACTGTTTCAAACATTGTGAGCTATTTTTATTGCAAGGAAGGAGAGGGAGGTTCTTACTGCACTATCAAACTGGAACAATACTGCAGTTGCTAATGGTTTTTTATTCCAGTCCACTAGAACTCTACAAAGCCAAACCCAACCCACTGCAGCCAAATCAATCTTGGCTCTTAGCAACCCAGTAGGTCAGAGTAGAACCACCCCATAGAGTTTCCAAAGCTGTAAATCTTCACAGAAACAGACTGCCAACATTTTTCTCCCTTGAAGTGACTAGTGGGTTGATACTGCTGACCTTTCAGTTAGCTGAGAGCTTTAACGACTGCACCACCAGAGTTCCTTCACTAGAGCTGTAGAGTGGCAAAAATTTAGTTTCTTTACAAGTGACTCAAAATAGCTCTCATCAGCAATGAGACTTTCAAGGAATGAGAGGAAATATTAGTGCAGGTAAATCAGATAAGATCACCAGGACACTTACAATAGGGTCGTGCATGAACAAGCCAGAGGACATGATGATCCCCACCTTCAAGAACATTCACAAGGGGAGTCTTGTGTGAGTTTTTACACCTTTTCCTTTCACCACAGTCCTGAGTCCCAGATGCTTATACAGCTTCTGTTTCCAGAGTTGGAGACTCCCCTTAGTGTTCTACCGTCAGAGCCCTGGCACACAAAATCTTGTGAGAAAGGATTAGATGATAACTCCATTATGTATTAATGTGTTTGGGCAGATAAGAGGATTGAGTTTTCCGCAGGACTTCAAACTGGTTCATTGATTGCAAACTGCTGCTGAGAATATGCATTTCCACCCAGATGTACTGAATCAGAATCTATTTTAATAAAAAAGAATGTAGATTCTGATTCAGTGCAGCTGGAATGGAAATGCAAATTCTCAGCAGGGATTCAGAGCAGCAAATGACCGGTTTGAAGCTCTGTTTTCTGCCAGAGTCCTAAGGACTACATCAGTTAACTGAGAGTCACCAGACATGAATGGGGAGCTCTGACGGCACCGTGGTCAGGGGTCTGGCTGTTAACCAGACAGTTGGCAGTTGGAACCCACCAGCTCCTGCTCAGCAGGAAGTTGTGGTGGTCTGTTTCGCTGAAGCTCACACCCTTGGGAACTCTATGGGACAGCTCTGCTCTATCCTTTGGGGTTGCTACGAGTCAGAGTTGATGGGCAGTTTGCCAGACATGAGAATTCTCATGAACTGGCAGTTTTCAAAGAAACTGGTGTATGATGGTTTTCAGGCCGATCTTTGAGGTGTTAATGAGACCACAGCAGACAGCAAGAGGGAGAAAAATGGAAGCACTCAGGGCCTGGTGCTCCTGCACGAAAAAAATTACATGTCTTATATACTGGTTTCCATATTTAAAAACTTTTTGAATGAATATCCTTTTAAAATCTTGAGCACTGCTGATGTGTTCCAATCTTTTAACAAACTCTTCTTAGTAGTGGTTAAGCTAGCTTTGAACTGTAAAAGTTTTCTGAAATTACTGTTACAACCATTAGTTATCACAGTCATTGTTATAGTAGAGAGATGAGTCATGGCTGAAGGTGCCTTCCAGTGACTTCAGAGTAATTACCTGAGGGAAACTGATTTTACTCTATTTGTACTTAATTGTTGTTCTGGACAGTGGAGAGTTGACATTCAGGATTCAACTTCTGTAAACTGTTAGTTTTCCAGGTTATTGCTTCATTGAGTACATTTTGCCTGACAAGAACAGAAATATGAATTTTGTAAAAGTGATCGCTAACCCAAAGTGGAAGTCAGAAACTACCCCAAACTTTTAAAAATGAAAAATCCTAAGAAAAAAAAAATCAGACCCACCCATACTCAGGCAGTGCCTGTGACAGATGCACATCCCAGACCCCCTTTTCTCCTGCTGCACATGTCTGAGACGCTTGGCATCTAAGTCAATTGCATTCTCCTCCCCTTTCTGAGCAGTTCAGCTTGGAAAGGTCAGCATATCCCTTTGGGAAAAAATCTTTTCTTATAAATTGGAGTGTTTGCATACTAACTGTAGGAAATGTTTTAACATTTGCTTTGATAGGGCAGCAATTTATTCAACAGAGTGGAATTGTTCTTTTTCCCATTTTTCTGCCTGTTTGTACATCACAGACATCCAAACCAGTGAAAACAACTTTGAGGCACCTCTTTCTATGGAATCAGTTCATCCTGTCCACACAACTAGCCAATGCCCTGGGCTTCCAAAAGGCAAGCTTGTTCCGTCTTTTACGTCCTCTGACAGACTCATTTGTGAGAGATTCTTGTTCTGAGTCAAAGCAGTAATTTTTCATAGGCTACATACTGAGACCCAGGAGGCGGGGAAGGAAAGAAGACCAAGAAGGAAAACATGAGGAATAATTTGTCCGATGTCTCCTCTTCTACCTTTGTGCAATTTTGTTCCAATGCGGACATGACATGCAGTGACCAAAATACATCTCAAGTAGGTTGCTTTGTTTGAATCTTTTAACTTCCTTAAAGGGAATGGAACATTATGACAAAGCAATTTTATGTTGTGATCAGTTGCCTTCAATTTGATAATCAACAGGGGAAAATGTTTGTAGTTCAAAGAAAATTCTTCCTCACCAAGGCCCATCTTTCCAAGCAACTTGAATGGATGCAGAACAATGCTGAGTTTGTGTGGGTTTTATTAATTCCATACAGTACATGGATACCCAAAATAAGCTGCTAGTTTTTCTTAAAGTGAAAAAGCAATGACTAAAGATAAAAACAACAGACAACTTAAAGGAAAATACTAGCATCTGGGTATCAGTATGAACTAGACTACAGGAAGGAACCTGAGTCACTATGCAGAAGTGTTTGATGACACTTCCAAGTAGTCACTTTGAGAAATAAGTTTCCACTTTGGTCAAATCTTTTTTACTGCTGAATAGAGCTGCATAATGGGTGCTATGTAAGTGCATATGTATATTCCAGAAAAAGAGATGTCCTGTCGAATACTCGTCACCTCTCTACACATACATCCCCATGCCCTGGATCCTACGGCTTCACATCTCAAGGACTTTGGTTCTTCCATTGCCCCTTTCTCTCCTATGTTGTTATTGAATGAACTGTTTCCTCCCTAAAATTACACTGATGTCTTAAACACAAATGTAAATGTGACCTTGTCTAGAAATGAGCTTTTGAAAATATCAGCATAAAATATCAGTATCGCACTGAGTAGGGTAGGTCCTAATGCAGGTAAGTGGTGTCCTTATGAAAAAGAAGACACACAGGGACAGATACAGAGGGGAGACAGAAGCAGAGATTGGAGTGATGGTACAAGCCAGTGACTGTCATGGATTGCTGTCCATCGACAGATGCCGAGATAAGGCATGAAACAGGTTGTCAGGGCTGGTAGAAGGAATCAACAAGGCTGATATCCTGATATTTTGGATCTTAGCCTCCAAAATAGAGGCCTGGTGACACAGTGGTTAAAGTGCTCAGCTGCTAACCCAAAAGTTGATGATTTGACTCTCCTAGTACTCTGTAGGAGAAAGATGTGGCAATCTGCTTCCGAAGATGTACAGCCTTGGAAAGCAAACTGTGTCCTGGAAGGTTGCTATGAGTCAGAATCGGCTTGATGGCAATGAGGTTTTGCGGGGTTTATCCTCCAGAACTGAGACACAATAAATTTTTCTTCTTATAAGCTGTCTGATTTGTGGCACTTTGTTATGCCAGCTCTAGGAAGCAAATAAGCGATCACTTTATTTACTGGATCATTTTCCAAAGCATGAAGACATGCTGCTTCTCAGTGTTCGGAGCAGGGAACCTTTGACCTCATCCCATTGTGACTCACTCACTACCCCCTTCACAGTAAAACTCAAAAGCTGTATACTCTGATTTTTACTTGCTCTCTTGACTTCTACACATCCCCATGTGGCTTCTATCCCCGTGGTGCCTAAGAAAATGACATTGACATGGTCACACATTATCCTTGTACTGCAAACCTGTTTAAAAAAAAGTTTAACCCGCGTTTCTGAAAGTATTCAATATATGCTTATGTACAAAGAATTGCATACGCAATTTAAAAGTGGCAGTGAATGATCAAATCTGTTTTTATTCAGAAATCAGGTTTTGTTTAAGATTGTTAAGATTGTTTTCCTTCTTACTTCTTATGCTAATTCCATCTTTCATGATTCTCGTTTATAAAGATGAAAGGATCTACCCATTTGGTCTTCCATATCATAAATAAAATGACAGACATAATGATCTAATGGGATAAAACATTTATTTAAATGGAAACACTAATCTTTATTTTGTCATGCTGAAATGTGTGGTTACAAATGATTTCCAATAAAACACTATATATAGTAAGCAAAAAATAAGTTAATACATTGTAAACTTAACATACAATTTCATTAATTAACAGGAATAAGAACAAGCCACTTAAGACTCTGCAGCTACATTTAGTAGAAAAAACAAAAACCGGCACTCAAACCTTATCTCAACCCCAAGTAAGACACTAAAGAGCTACTTCAGACTTCTTCAAACCAATTATACAAATACCTTTTTATTTTTTGGTTACAGTCCCCTGCTATGCACAAGACCATTGGAATGCTGGAACAATTACACATTTTAAAACGGCACAAAGCAAAGCAAGGAGATAACATGCCAGCCTTACAGAAGCTGTCTTGAAAGTGCAAACTTTGCATTTTCTCTTCCTGTACCACTGGGATAAGAACGGGTACCGACACGGCAGGGTTACGAGCATGCTTTCTAGACCACACTGGTGGGACACTGACTTGAACCAGGTTTCCATGCCTTTGAAGATACCTCCAGTTTTAAACAGTGAACAGGCTTCAACTAAATATAGTGCAAATCATATACCGAGGAGCAAAACGACAAACTGGAGACCGCCACAGATTGACCTGCTGTTTCTCCACCTGGCACCACGCCACATGGGACAAACCAGCACACTGGAACAACAACTTCTATTCAGGTTTTGATAGGAAAGGTGGAACGGCGGAGTGAATGGAGGGCAACCACACAGCAACCCCGGAGCAGGGCCCCGATGTTGTAGACAGGATCTGTTCCCCCTCTCTGAGTACTGAATGCCCACAGAACGGTGGGGACCACGGGGGCAGCCACGGCCAGGAGATCGACCAGGAAACTGCTGCTCCAGTACTGCTTCCCGACCACATCCCTCCGAGACAAGGGCACGATGCCGTCCAACCTTTCTTCTGTGCAGGCTGCAAAATCAAGCTCTCGCATAAGGTGATTTTCATGAGCCACTATCTCCAATTTGTTGTATGGTGTCTCCACAGGAGACAAAAGGATGGCTGAGTTTGGATTTCTTGGAGTTAAATCAATCACAAAAGCAGGAATGGCCTCTGGAGAGCTTTCTGTCAGCTCAGCCCCAGACTCCTCTGGGGAGGAGCTGGAAGAAATGGGATCCTGGAGCTTGAGCAGGCTCTGAATCAGCTCGGACACTGCAGGGCTGAAGGGCACCACGTCGGTCTGGACCGCTCGCTCCACCATCACGCTACCCTTCGCCTGCCCCGCCACAGTGGGGAGGAGCTCAAGGACTTTTGCTCCAGGGGTGGAATGAAGAAGGGCCAGGTCTTCAGACTTTGTGGTAGCAGCTGTCACCATCTCATCAAACAAATCTGTGCCATCGGCCACACTGTCTCCCACCAGCAGCTCGCTGTCAGCCCCTTCCTCTGTGACCTGCTCTTCTAGTGACAGCCCATCAGCCATCTTGTCAAAAGAAGTGTTTAGGGTGAAGCTTTTCACTGGAGAATCACATGCAAAATCCAGACACAGTTCATCCCTCAGAGAACCACTGTGCGCCATCTCCATACTCTGAAGAAGAGACTCCAATTTCTTGTTCTGGATATTTATGTCCACAAAATACTTCTGGATGCCTTTATCTTTATCAGCCAAGCTGCTCCTCATAGTCTCAATGACCTGTTTGAGTTGTTCAATCTCTTTCCTGGCTTCCTTGAGTGCTAACTGGGCCTCCACCCGGTGGCACTCCTCTTCAATCCAGTCTTCTCTCATACGGGCCAGCTGGGACTTGAGCTCCACAATTTCACTTTCCCTAGAATGGGAAAACAAACACGTCAAGGAAAACGTCAGCTTTGAAACCAGCAGCAAGCGATTCTGAGACCTAACCAAGGAAGTGCCTCTGCTCTTCCACTTGAAGCACAACGGTCGGGTCATTTCTGAAGTTTTCTTCTTTGGCAGGTATCACCATTAGCTCCTTCCCTCAATCACGAAACAGCCAAAATAATAAGAGCAATCAGAATCAAAATCTCTACTACTCTTGTTTTGGGGTTCTTACTATTCGTCAGAACTCAGCCGTTAACCCAAAAGCTGGCAGTCTGAACTGACTACCTACTCCTTGGAAACCCTATATGGGGCAGTTCTGTTCCTCCTACAGGGTTTCTGTGAGTTAGAACTGACTCAGAGGCAACAAATTTTTTTGTGTGTGAAACTCTGACGGTGTAGTGGTCAAGTGCTACAGCTGCTAAACAACAGGTCAGCAGTTGGAACCTACCAGGCACTCCCTGGAAACCATGGGACAGTTCTACTCTGTCCTATAGGGTCACTATGAGTCAGAACTGACTCAAAGGCAGTAAGTTATTGGTCAGACATTGTATTAAGTACTTTATGAAAGCCATCTCTATTGAATACTTTCAAATTTTATTATTAGAATACATTAGAGTATCTTAATCCTCTAATCTCCATAATCTGACCATCTATAATGTTCATGGAAGGAAAATCCACTTCATTTTTGATTACCTATGAAGGACATACTTTTTAGAGTGGCAGAATAGTCTGATTTTATTCTAATGTTAATTTTAAAATACTGTTTAATCATAAAATGCTGCACATTGCAATGAAAGTTGCCATTCTGTCTCCTCTCAGGTAAAATATCTTAAATCCAGCCTAAACTAGGAAAATCCCTCCTGTTTTTTAGATCCTTCACTGGAATCTATTTCAAGATCTTTGAGAAATTCTTCGTTATGTACAATTCCTTCACAATCAATATATGTCCTCATATTTTGGTGAATATTAAGTACAGGTAGTGAGGATATTCATGTATTTGTTGTTGCTAGTATTGCTTTCTTAAGTACAGGCTTGACTATTTGCTCACTGTTTCTCCATAAATCCCCTTTCATGAGGGCTCATATGGTTACCTCAAATCATAGACCAAATAAATACTTTCAGAAAAGGCAATCTGACTCACCTCAAAAGTAAGTTTCGCTCTCAAGTCTATTTCAGGCAGGTGAGGAACTAAATTTTGGAGAGGGAGGATATCTGTCTTCATAGTCCCTGCCCTTATCTGCCTAGGGTTTTATCACCTAAAACCACTGAGTCTTTGACATATCCTCCCAGGAAGAGAGGAAGACAACCAGGCTGAGCAGGTGAGCTGAATCAGAACCCTAGGTTTCCAGAAAGTGCAAAACCTGCCCTCACCCTGAGTGTTTGCAGCTACCTAAACAAGCTCCATATGCCTGTGCCAGAAAGTTCCACGGAAAGCCACCAGGCAGATAAAAACTGGCCTGTGCCAAGATGTCAAAGGTCCTTCTCTGAGATAAGATCTCAGAGGCATGGATTGTTTTTCTTGTTTTTATTTTTTACCGTAACACTTGGCCAAGAATAACAAGCTTATTCCCTCAGCACAGAAATAGTTACATGATAATAACGCACACAGCCATCCGTGCTCAGAGAGATAATCAGGTTTTAATAGGGGCCCACTGATGGGGAACCTCTACACAGACCAAAGGCAGTCATTCAAACAGAACAAGGAGATATTACATGGTTTAAAATCAAGAAAGGTGTGCCTCAGGATCGGATCTTTTCACCACACTCATTCAATCCAAAAAGCTGGACTTCATGAAGAAGAACATGGCATCAGGACTGGAGGAAGACCCATAAACAACCGGTGATATGCAATCAAGGGGACATCCAGACTAAGTGGAAGACTCTAGCTTTTCTTCTTTTTCTCTAAAGAAAATGTTCTGCATATCACTTGGGTGAGTAGCATCAGGGGTCTTAAAAGCCAGCAAGCTGCCATCTAAGTAGCATCAGAAGTAAAAAGAGGACAGTAAGGACAGGAGGAAAAGTATGAGCCTATGAGATGGAAAGGGCCATATGAACCAGAGTTGGCTTCATCATAGGACTGCAAGAACTAGATGATGCCCGGCCACCATAAATGACTGCCTGGATGGGAAACACAATATAGAACCCCTGATAAAGCAACAGAAGGAAGAGAGGACAGAACTAGAACTCTACCAAATGGCCACACTTGATAGTCTGTCAGTCTGGAGGATCCCCTGGGAGCATAGCCCTTGGAGTCTCTAACCCTAAGCAGCACCCAACGCTGAAGCCAGCTCTCCAGAACAAGATTGAACTGGACTATATAAGACATGGAGTGAGGCAAGTGATGAACAAACTTTTTTTTTAGGTTTCTTTTTATTATGATTGAGTGAAAATGTACATTCCCATATAAATTTGCATGCCCACCTATATGCAGCTCCCACTGCTCTCCTTGCCCGGTGACAGCACACTCTTCCTCTCCTCTCCATACACGTCTTATCTTCCCAACAAACTTCTATTCCTTCCTCTTCACTCACTCCCCCACCTCCAGTAAGAGGTCAGCAGGACGACATCCTATAGATGCACAGAACCATAAAGTGTACACATGAAATGGTCATTCTGTGTCACCAAGTCCAATCCATTCTTGTCTGAAGAGTTGACCTCCATATGATTTATGGACAAGGGCAGAATCAGAGCCAGGGGCCATGCTCCTGGGGGAACCCTGAGGCCCCTGGACCATCAATTGTGACCTTTTAATGGAGATCTCAGGGTGCACCCCTTTTTCTTGTGTTGCTAGTGAGACTCAACTTTGTGAACTCTATCACGGCTATCACTGGTGGTGGCTGAACACTCAGTTCTTCTGGTGACAAGTCGATGTAGTCACCCATGCATGTGGGTCTCTGTGTCTTCTGGGTTCTCTTCCCCCCATGAAGTTTTGGTCCTTGGTAGTCAGCTATTCCTGTGGAGTTGGGACCATTTGCTGTACCCTCAGATGGCAGCTTGGTAGCTTTTAAGACCCCAGACACCACTCACCAATGTGGGCTGCAGAGGTTCTCTTAGCAAAATGCTAGTTATGCCAGTCGGCCTTGATTTCCCGAGAGCATGGTCCCCAGCCCTCCTGCTCCAGCTACTCTGTCCCTGCAATATTGTGTTAAGATGGGAGGAGTAATCATGTTATGTTAAAGTCCAGTTAATACTGATCTTCTTTCTAATGTGTGCTGTCACCAATTTCACCCAACCAAATTTCTAACAACTATCTAACCCTGCCCTTTGCCCTCCCTCCCTCTGCACCCTTGCAGCCATCAAAGAGTCTTTTCTTCTATGCATGAGTCTGTTTTTAAGTTCTTATCATAGGGGTCTTGTATAGTATTTGTCCTTTCATCGCTGACTGCTTTCACTCAGCATGATGTCCTCCAATTAAAACCAGGTTATGAGATGTTTTCTAAAATCCTTTATCATTGGAGAAGAAGGTGGAGTTGTCTGCTGATGGATAGAAAGTTCTGTATATGTTGATGAGATCTAGTTGGTTAATTGTGGCAATAAGGTCTTCTGTTTCTTTACTGAGATTTTTTTCTAGACAATCTGTCCAATATTGAGAGTGGAGTGTTGAAGTCTCCCACTATTATTGTGGAGTGATCTATCTGATTTTTGAGTGTAGTCAGCATTTCTTTGATGTATTTAGGTGATCTAATATTAGGTGCATAAATATTTAATATTGTTAAGTCTTGCTTGTGTATTCAACCTTTCAGCAATAAATAGTGTCCACCCTTGTCCATGATGGTAGATTTTAGATTAAAATCTATTTTATCTGAGGTTAGAATTGCCACACCTCCTCTTCTTTGTGTATTGTTCACTTGATATATATTCTTTCACCCTTTAAGTTTTAGTTTGTTCATATCTTTAAGTCTGAGGTGAGTTTCTTATACGCAATCTATAGATGGTTCGTGTCCTTTGATCTAAGATGTCACTCGATGTCTCTTTACTGGGGTGTTCAGTCCACTCACATTCAGTGTTATTAATGATACGTATGTGTTTTGTACTGTCACTGTGGTATGCTTGTTTCTGTGTCGATGTTTTCTCTGTTGTTCTTATTAATCTGTTCTGGGAGATTCTTCTTTGTGAGTTGATTTTTCACTTTTTTCAGGGTTGTTTTTGTGGTTGTTGAGATTCCTGTATTACATTTCTTGATTTGATATGTTGCATCTTTATTGTGCTTTACGGCTGGCCCTATGATCCCTCTTACTAAACTATGTATAAACCTGATTTTAATTATTACCAGTCTTAATCCTCTCTACCTGGAAAGTCTGTAACGACTGTAGTACATCCCTCTTTTAAATATGATGACATCATAGTTTTCAAGACATGATCACTGGATCATTTCTTTCACTATTTTAGCTTTGACTGAGTTTGGAGCCTTTCCTAACTGAGTAGGTTTCTGGGTGATGTGTCCTGTATTTTCTTCTAAAATATAAAGTTAGTGATTTTGTTTTTCTAAGCCAAGAGATTCTTTCAGTATTTCCTGTGACTTTGGTTTGGTTTTTACAAAGTCTCTGAGTTTCTGTTTATCTGTAAATGTCTTAATTTCATTTTCATATTTGAAAGATAGTTGTGCAGGATATATAATTCTCCTCCTTCAAGGCTTTGAATGTGTTATGCCACTGTCTCCGTGCCAGCTTTGTTTGTGCTGAGAAATCTGATGAAATCCTACAGGGTTTCCCTCTCAATGATAGCTTTGGTTTGAGTCTTGCTGCTTTTAGAGTTTCTGCTGATGTTTCATTTTGTTAAGCTTAATTATAATATGTCTTGGTGTCTTTCTTCTGAGATCTATATTGAGTGGCATTCAATATGCATCTTGAGTATCTATATTTTCTTTCATAATTTCTGGGAAGTTTTCTGTCAGCAGCTCAGCAACAATACTCTGTGTTCTCAGGTGTTGCCCTGTTCAGCAACTCCAATTAATCGTACATTGTTCCTCTTAATAGAGTCCCACATGCTTCTTAATGCTTCTTCATTTTTCTTGTTTCTTTTTTCTGATTTCTCCTCATAGATGCTGGAGTCAGTAGCTCTGTCTTCCAAGTCAGAAAGTGTATTTCCCTTTGTTCCATTCTGTTTTCTTGGCTTTGAATTGAAGTTTCTATGTCTTTGATTTTGTTCTTGATCTGTTGGATTTCAGAGTACTGGTGTTCCATCAGATCGAACAGCTTGCTTAATTTTTCATTTTGCTCTGCTGCATTTTGTATAAGGTCTAGGTCTCTACATAATCCTTTTGTATTAACCTTCTCATAGTTTCAGAAAGGTTTCTACATCTGGGAACTTCTTTGGTTCATTCTTTTGGGGGCCTTCTGAAGCCATGGATGACTTCTTCATTAGACTTTTATCAAGAGTTTGTTGCTTTTTTGTGCATCCTGTGAGTCAATAAAGGCTGGGAGAGATGCTATGAGGATGGACCACAGTTGTTTTTCTAGGCCATCTTAAAATGAAAGGCAAAAGGTATCTGAGAACTTCCAAAGTCAGTCAGGTTTTCAGGTGTACAGGTCCCTCTTCCCAACTGGCAAAGTAAGAACCTCTATATCCAACCTCAGATGTTAGATACTAGTTCAAAATACAGAAAGGCTACTGCCCTGCTGGCCTCTGCTGCCAGGCCCCAGCTGTAGGTGACACTATATAGAATACTGCTTTTCTTCCAGAAAAGCACTCTCCTCCGGGAAGCTGCTGCCTCTCAGCCTAGGAATTAGGTCCAGCTGAGGCCTCCACATGGGTATTTCTGCCTCCCAGTGGAACAAGATGGCATCCCACACAATCTCCCCGGCTGCCACAGCACAGGCCACTCAAAGGCAGTGGTGGAAAGAGAGGCCAAAGGTGCCAAAATGCACAGAGTCCAAAGGCAGGCTCTCAAAGTTGTGGCAATGTTGCCTGCCAATCCTACCAGCAGTGCACCTGAGACAGGTGCCAGTCAAGTCCCAGCTCTGCATGCCAGCCAAGACAGAGAAAAAAAAGTTAAGATGGCAAGTTACCCTTGATCTGTGAAAGCCAGCACTCATGAAGAGCAGAGGTCAGCAAAAGGGAGGAAGTTTTCTGTTCAGTGTTATGAAGTCCAAGTTAACAGCCCTATGCTGTGTCCTAGGGCTCACTAGGTGTCCAGAAGGCTCCATTCAGTTATCATTTCAGGTCTTGGTTTCCAGAAGGATTTAGGGAGACATGTGTTTAGTCTGCCATCTTGACTCCAGCCCGTGAGGAACAAACTTTTAACTAAATATGTACACAGGGCTGTCCATGAAGCCAATCAGTGGAGGTGAGATGATAGGATGAAGGGGGACAGATCTTGGTCAAATACACAGGAAGTCCTGGATGAAAGGGGAAGTGTGATTTCATGGGGGAGGTGGGAGGAGAGAGCACTTAAGAGTAAAATAACATTGACAGTTCCAGGTGTTTTATATGGCAAACCGATATAGGTTGTACACTTGCACTTAAATCACAATTAAATTCACAAAAATAAAAGAACTGTGATATGTAGATGACACAATTTTGCTTTCTGAAAGTGAAGAGGCCTTGAAGCACTTACTGATGAAGATCAAAGACTAGTATGCCTTACATTTCAACAACAACAAAAATCCTCACAGCTGAGCCAATAAGCAACATCATGTGATAAATGGAGAAAAGACTGAAGTTGTCAATGATTTCATTTCACTTGGACCCACAATCACCATGAATGAAAACAGAAATCATGAAATCAATTTATTGCACTGGACACATATACTGCAAGAGACCTCTTTAAAGATGTCACTTTGAAAACCAAAGGTGCACCTAATCCAAGCAATGCTCTTCGTAAGTGCCTCATATGCATGTACAAACTGGACAATCGCAAGGAAGGCTAAAGAAGAGTCAATACTTTTGAACTAGTTGTTGGCAAAGAATATGGACTTCCAGAAGGATGAAGAAATCCTTTTTGGAAGAAGTACAGCCAGTGTACTCTTTAGATGCAAGGATGGAGAAACTTTGCTCTGGACATGGGATAAGGAAGGACCAGCAGCTAATGGAGGATGTTAATGCGTGATAAAGTAGAAGGTGAGCAAAAAAGCCAAAGACCCTCCACAAGATGGACTGACACAGTGACTGCAACAATGGGCTCAAACACAGCAATGATGTGAGGATGTTGCAGCACCTGACAGTGTCTCCTTCTGGCAGCACCTCAAAACAATAAGAACATATGTAGGCTATTCTAAGTACTAGACTGTTCCTGTAAGTGTTCCTGCCATTTAAAAATAGCCACACACACACACACACACCCAGTCAAAGCTGTACACGCCCAGAAAAAGCAGAGGGTTCCCTCTAACCGAAGAGCGTTCTTAAATGCCCGGAACAGCTGAATCACACACAATCCTGAAATGGCTCATTTGAGAGGCTGATTTAATAATCTTGGCAACAAATAAAAAAACAATTTTCTTCTTCCTTATTTTTCTATATTTTGGGTTTATCTTTCATTTTATGGAAAAATGTATTATCCTAAACCACAGTATGCCATTCATGCTGATTCACCTTTCATGAAGCCGGCGCTCTGATTCCTTCAGCTTGGTCTTGAGATGTCTCACAGTGACCTCTTTCTGCTGCAGAGGAGTCAAATACTGCTCTGGATTTGGGGGTTTGACACCATGATTTTCACCACAAGACATGTACCTTCCAGACCGCCTGAAATGAATCAAGTAATGAAATTTTACTTTTTCTGTCCTATGTCCTTTGTCACATAAAGCAGAAGAACTAGATGGTATCAGCTACTACTACTGACTGTCCTAATCAGGGCCACAAAAGACAGATTCAATGGAATGGGACAAAAACGTGAAACAGAAGTTAAAATTTCTAAAAACAAAACAAGACAACCAGACTTCCTGAACTGACTGAGATTAGAGGCCTCCCTGAGACTAGAGACCTCTCTGAGATATTCTTTAAACCCTGAGCTGAAACCCAGAGGTCATCTTTTAGCTAAAACAAAGTAATGAACATAACTGGTAAATACTGTGCTCCTTTAAAGGATCATCTGTATGAGATCAAATAGTCAAAAGTGAAATGAAGAGAATGTAAAGGGCAAAGGAAACTTGATTAACAGAAACAGAACAACCAGAATGTAAGTAATTAAAATGTTCATTCGTTATAAAGAAGGTAACCAATGTTACTGAGCAATTCATTCAGAAACTGTTGAATGGGAAACTAAATTGCTTTATGAATCTTCACATAAAACACAAAGTATTAACTAAAAAAAGAAAAGAAGATAGCTACCCACTTGAAAAGAGATGGCAGCTGTACACTGAGGTCATAAGCCTCAATGAGCAGTGACTTCACTGCAGAATGTGGACTTTAATATACCTGCCAATCTTAAAACTGTTAATTACTTGGAAGACTGAGGGGGTGTATGTTTGTGGAAGGCAGGCAGTGGAGAGAGAGGCTTTTCTATCGTTTAGAAATGATCTCATACAAAATAATGCATAATTGTCCACAGTCGTGTGATGTCTGTTCAGAGCAACATGCTGTTTTACTAAAAGGACAATGAGTAGAAGGCAGGGAGAGGGAAGGAGGAGGGTGAGATGATCTAACTTTGCACACACTGTGCTGCCTCCAGGGATCCGGATCGCTGTGAGCTAAATTCAAGTGGTTTTGCAATCAGTTCCCTGGTGAGTATGCTGCCTTGGTAGAAGCTAAAAGTTTTGTACTCCCCTCTCATCAGTGTGTGTTCTGTGAGAAGCACCCAGTGTTCTACAAAACATCCCTAGGGGGATTCTTGGCCTCTCTCAGGAATGGCCGAGGCTGAGCATCCCTGCTGTAAGATGGCTGGCAGCTTCTCCCCTACTCTGGAGCCAATCTGGTCCATGCCCGACTCTGCTCCTCTGTGCCTGCACTCCAGCCAACATGAGCTGCATCCAGGACCAGCTCCCAACCCCCCAGTCCTCCTGTTGTGACCCCTTTGTGTGGGTGGTTCCTTCCTTCCATCTGTAAGCCTTTTCATCTCTCAGGGACTAATCAACTCCTTGTCTGACCTTCAGCTCTCATGTGAGTTCATTTCCTCCGGGAGGCAGGGGTTTCTCCAGACAGAGCTGAAATACCTTCCCCTGCTCCCTTTACACAGTTACAACAACAGATAGTTGCAGAATAATCTTAATTTGTTTTTGTCATTAGATCACTACTGTCTTTGTCCTCCTCTGGAAGGCAAACACAGGCACCTTCTCTGTCATTCAGTGTTCTATTCTCAGGGTTTTACGCAGTACTGACACCTCACGGTAAACCAATAAAACCAAACAGTTGCTGTCAAGTTGATTCTAACTCTAGGTGATCCTAAGGGTGTCAGAGGAGAACTGTGCCCCATAGGGTTCTCAATAGCTGATTTGGGGGCAGTAGACCACCAGGCCTTTCTTCCAATGTCTGGGAGGACTTGAACCCCCATCTTTCCAGTAGCAGCCGAGTACATACATTAACTGTTTGCACCACTAGGGACTCCAGCACATCTTGGTACTCAATACGTATTCTGTGTTTGAAGGGATGAAAGAACGAACATATGAATGATCCTTCTCTGTTCCAGGGAAAATGACTAGGACCTTCCTCCTGCCACTGGGCTACTTTTCCTCCCTAGTCTGTGCTGGGAGCCCTGGTGGTGCAGTGATTAAGAGTTCAGCTGCTAACCCAAAGGTCAGCACTTTGAATCTACCTGCTGTTCCCTGGAAACCCTATGAGGCAGTCCTATAGGGTCACTATGAGTTAGAATGGACTCAGTGGCACCTAACAGTGACAGTTGCTAACTACTTAGACTGCCACACCTTGTTAGCGACTGTGGCTTGTGCACTTTCTGCAGCAGCTCTTGCAGGATTATCTGAGTGTGGGAAGGGAAAGAAAAGTGTCTTTACTGCAGAGCAAGGCAGGTAATAGAGAGTCAGCAAGAGTTGAATAACTTTTTTTTTTTTTAAGAAAATCTCAGCAAGTAGAGAAAACTATGAACCACGAATCAGATGAAGAGGACTCACCTCATGATTGGGCTGCAGTCGCTTCCTTTGTAGGAGCCAGAGTTGCTGCTACTTGGGGAAGAAGGTGCATAACTGGAATGGACGTTAACGGGACTCAGCTGATTCCGGCACAGCATGGAGAGAAGGTCCTTTTCCCGGGGGGATGGCGGGCTGCTGACAGATTTGTGGGATGAGGTTCCATTGCTCCGCCCATGGGGACCTCGACTGGGAAAACAGCATAAAACATGCTGAGATCCTTGGGGTTACAGCTGCCCAAATGCTAATGTTTTACTCCTTCTTAAAGCTACTTATTAATGAAGAAAATCAAGTTTATAGCCTTGAAAGGGCTCTCGTTACTGGTGCAGACTGTCCTCCTCACAAGCAGCCTTCCTCCCCCTACCCAGCATCTTCTCCCCGGCATCACTGGCACAGGTGCATTTTGAAGGTGTAGTCTTTGCTCTAGTACACCTGTTCCAGTTTAAAGGTACTTGGGTTTAGTTCATATTGGATAAGAAGATTAGGCCAGTTCATTTGAAGGATGGAGGAGAAGGGGACTGTCCACAGAGCAGGAGGAGGGGCAGGAGGAAACAGGACAAACAGTTCTCATGAGGGTATCACGTTTACTATTCAGACCACCTGAATATTTTTTTCTCCACTCCCAGTGATTTAACACAACCCTCATTATCTAACTACTGACAGGTGGGACAGTCCCCTAGTCTGCCTGTTGCACTGTCCCGTCCATTGAGAAGTCTGACCTTGTGGCTGGAATGGCCTTTCAAACTGGAATGTGAACATCACTGCCCTCCTCGAAGTCATTGATGGCTCCCACCGCCTCCAGAATAAAAGCAGACCCCTTAACATGGTTTACAAGGTCAATCGCACCGAACCCATCCAACCCATTTTTGCCCTCCTCCCTCTCCTGCTGTCCTCCAGCATTCCAAATGACTGGCAGTTTCCCGAAGGATCCACACTCTCCATCATCTCTGTTTTTGAACTTACAATCCGCTCTGTCTACAAGGTTCTCCTCCCACTCCCAACCAGGCTGGCTACCTGCTGCTTCAAGGCTGATGGTAACCTATTCTAGGCAGCCTTCTCGGCTTTCTTCCTTCTCCAGGCTGGCTCAGTGCCTCTCCTGAGTGCTCCCCAATGCTGTAAGCAAACTTCTATCAGGAAATTTATCCCACTCTATCCCATGCATTCTTGATTGTCTTCCTATCCAGACCAGGATATCTGTGAGGGCAGCAACTCAGTCTTTTGTTTTGCCCATCCCCACTACTTCCCAGTACATGGAGCCAAATATTAGTTGCCACTGAATAGCTTTCAACTGCTGGTGACCCAGTGTGTGTCAGAGTAGAACTGGGCTGGTTTTTCAGGAGTGGATTTCCAGGGCTTTGTCCCAAGGCTCCTCGGGGTGGACCAGAACCTCCACCTCTAAGTCAGCACACATGTGTGCTAACTATCTGTTCTAGTCATGGGTTCCAAGCCTCTTCTAGGAAGGAGACACAGAAGGAACCATTAGTACAGATGACAGCAGTGACTCCCAGCTCACACCCTGATAAATGAAGGTGGCAATTTATCAGGACTGGGACCAGCTATTCACATGGAATAAATGACACTGAGTGAATACACTGGGTTTGAGAACTGGTGCCACCATTTGCTGAGAATCTAGGCAAGTAAGCCACTTAATTCCTCATCTATCTGGAGATACATAACAAGCTTTCCTGCCTTCCTCCCAAAGCTGATGTGAAAATCAACGGAAGAATGTGAGTTCATTCAGGAAGCTGTTAAAGGCAATTCAGTAGGAGGATACTGTTATAGGATAAATTTATTTGGAATTCCCTGCTAATTTACTTCGAGACTTGACACCCATTCTTATAAGGAAGATTGTGAAGAATATGAAACGACTTAAGTAGGGTAACAGTCCTATGCAAGAAACATCACTTGATGATATTACAGAAAAAGGGGGAAACAAGATATCTTTGGGATAGCAGTATTGCTTTTTAACAACCCCCCGTACGATTTTAATTATAGTTGTATCCAACTGACACATCTCAATGAGAAATGTGTCTGCTAAAATATGAGTGTGTGTGTGTAAACTAGGCTCCAAGACCATAATTACTTAACATCAAGTGAATTTCCACGAGCTGTCAACCCAGCAAATCACACATAAAGGAAACATCACCAAATTCTTCATAGTTCTTTCCTTTTGAAGTCATCCAAGTGGGCTTTCCCTGTTTTCCATGAGAAGAGGACACTTTATATGGAGCAGATGGGCTGATGGCTTTCTGACAAACCCATCTGAGTAGCCCAGGGTGGGGAGTGCTGCGTAAGTAAGTGAAAGGAACATGGGATCCAGCTTGAATTTTCATTTCCACGCTTCCCCTGTATGCCTGGCACCAGCCACCATGTTTCCTAACATGACTACAGAAACAGTAGAGAACTACCCTTTACAGGCCAGAGGAGAAAGTCAAGAGCTATTCCTAATTTTGACCTGAGCAATTCAAGTGCATGGTAATCTTCACTGAGGACTTTTTTGATCCCTGCCTTGCTGCTCTTGATGTGTTACAAACAGTGTTCCATTTTATTTTAATTTAATGTTAACCATCATTCTGCAAGACAGGCACCGTTATTCACCCCTTTACACTTGAGGAAACCCTGGTGGCATAGTGGCCACTAACCAAAAGTTCAGCAACTGACATCCTCCAGGTGCCCCCTGGAAACTCTATGGGGCAGTTCTCTGTCCTACTGAGTTGGAATCAACTCAATGGCACTGGGTTCAGTTTGGTTTTTGGTTTTTTTTATACTGCAGGTAACGGAGTGTCTGGGAAAATAAATGGTCCAAAAACACACGGGTGAGCTAGGATTCAAACCCAGGTCTTTGAACTCTACAGAAATGTCTCCTACCTAAGACCACATGTGCCTTGAGCTTGTAAACAGATACACGATTGGTGACATGCATGACAGTCATTTTGTAAGAACTCATCTGCTACAAAGAATAAAGCAAGACTGTCTATGATATAAAACATTACCTAAAGTACAGTTAACTCTTCAACTATATTTCCAGAAATGAATTATCTCACTGTAACAGCTAACTTTGAAAAAAGAAACTACACCCTTAAAAATACAGCTTCTGTCACTTTCATTTAGTTTAGTTCATGTGCTAGCATGTACGGGGACAGTCTTATCACGGATGATGACGACCAAACACATTCAAAGAAGGAGCTGAGAGCCGACGCCTATCCTGGCTGTGGACAGGCGCCCAGTGCCACGACCCTCCTCCGCCCACCTCTGTCCCCTGGTCTGGGAATAAATAGAAGGAAGTCCACAGAGAGCAGATGGGCCTCTGTCAATCCTGCAACCTTCCTGCAGCCCTGAATACAGCAACTAGAACGTAAACAGGAAGGGAGAAGTGAAGATGGAAGACCCCCACGAGGCCCATGGGAATCCCTAGTCCCTGGCCACTGCCTGTCGTTTAGGTAAACATTCCTTTGACCGTCTTCTTCATTGTCATCATCGCCTCTATTAGCATTACTATTACCACTACTAACAAAAAGAACATCAACAAAAACTACCTACCAACCCTTTTAACAAGCACCATGTTAAGTACTTACATGTATTAGCTAAATTAATGTGGTGGGGTACGCAACGTTATTACTCCATTTCTATAAACCATGAAGGCTGACCTTCATTCAGCTCAGGTGTGTCCGACTGAGTCTGTCCCGGTTTTTTTCTCATTTCTCCCTGCCTCTGACCATGTTACGGTTCTACTTTAGGAAAGAGCATTCCTGAGGACTATAGCAGAGTTGGCCTTCCATAACATAAAATGATTTACAAACATTTAAAGTGATTGTTGTTGCTGTTTTAAAGCACCTGTCAAATATATGCTCACCAATTCATTTATCCCTCATCTCTTCCATCCCTTCGTCAAGGGTTCCTACTAGTCTTACTGCCCAGAGTTATTCTCCTCTAAGAAAATTCACTCACAAGAGAAATTAGTCAATTAAAAGGAGGACAAGCTATGACAGAGTCTGGCATGGACACCCAACCTGTCTAGAGAAGGGTTACTACACAAAGATTATGTGGAGTTTCTGAGACAGTCCATCACTAGAATCTGTGCTGAGGTCAGGAAGAAAGTGAGGATAAGGGACATAGCACACTACCCATTTCAAGTTTTTATCTCTTAATTTTTGTTACAGCTTTGCAATTTATGGAGACCCTGGTAGCATACATAGTGGTTAAGTGCTATAGCGTTAGCCAGAAGACTGGCAGTTCAAGTCCACCAGGTGCTCCTCAGAAACTCTATGGGGCAGTTCTGCCCTGTCCTTCAGGGTCGCTATGAGTTGCAATTAACTCAATGGCAGTGGGTTAGTTTGTTTGTTTTTTGGTTTTGCAATCTATTATTGCTTGGTTATAACAGATTTTGGCATAAACATATATCTTATTTGCAGAGAATTATACTTAGCTATTTTATGTTTAATATACCCATTTCTGATCTAGAAGAAACTATGAATTCCAGGCTAGATTATTTCCTCAAAGTCACTCACTATTACTGATATTACCTTGGAATTTAACCATGAACTCACATATCTTTGAAATGCTTAATAAAATTGGGTTCTTCTGAAGGTCATCCTTTTTTCTGCCTCTTTCTATATGTCCTTTGACACTTTGGATCATGGTATGTGCTGATTTATAGAATGCATTGAATAAGTGGTTTATTCTTACAGCAAACCAGATCTCTTACTTATACAGAAATGCTTATATTCATATGCTGTGACACCAAAGGCACTTTATTTCCAAAATAGAGGGCATCTGGGGATAGAAGCACTGTATTTTCACTGTAGGCTTCAATCTTTTGTTACAGGTTTGGCTCCAGCTATGCTTTTACCAATAAAACCACACTGGGGGTGGGGGGTCTCATGGTCCTTTAAAACAGTAGCCAAACTTTTTGTTCACCCAAGGGAGACAGGAAATATTTTCTTACTGAGTCCAGGAAACAAACTTTTAAACACTAAACAGTTTTTCTCCAGAAAGGGGTGTTCAAGATCATGTAGTTCAAATCCCTTTTACAGAGGTAGACAGTGAAGCCTATGGCAGTGAAGTGACTTGTCCTCGGTCAGCAGACAAACCTTCCCCACGTGTTCTTGTGTCTCATTCCATCCCTCTGTTCAGGTTCTGCTCAGAGTTCACACCCTTGCAGATGGCTCCTGAGACCAGCCTATCTACAGTTTATCATCTACCCCATCCCTTCTATATCCCTACTCTCTGTTTTTCTGTTTAATTCAAGGTAGTTATCATTAGTTAGACATTTACTGTCTTTCTTGTCCTGTGAGAATGAATATAATTTCCATAGAGTTCTGTGTACTGTTCTATCTCCACAATGTGCCACATAGTATGTACTCAATAAATACTTGTAAGCCACTGGTAGTGAACAGACAATCCTACGTTCACAGCTTTCTCAACAAATATGACTAGTAGTCATCATCTTCCCACAGTCCTCTCCTCCAATCCAAATGACAAACCTTTTTGGTGCTTACTATGTGCCAAATACTGACCAGGCATTTTATGTGTCTTAATTAATTTAATTCTAACAACAACTCCTATGAGGTAGATATGGTCATAGCCCCCATTTTACAGACAGACAAAATGAGGCATACAGAAGTGAAGAAACGTGCTGAGGGCTGTGACTCCACCCAAGGCAGTCTGACTCCAGGGCCCACACTTAATTGTCTTGTTCGACAACCTCTTGTGGTGGTCAGCCATTTCTGTGAACTTTACACTCTTTTTCCTTTCTTACCCAAGTGAGTTCTGGGAGCGGTCAGGGGTCACCATGCCGCTTTCACCAATACAAAAAGTGAAAGTCCAGTTAGAGGCAAGAAAGGGTCACATCAGAGGCTTCACGACTGTGACAACAGATTGAGAAATTAGTGGCTTCATACTCCAGTGAGTGCACAGGCAGTGAGGAGGGAAGAAGAGAAAGACAACAGGACACAGAGCCAAAGACAGGATGGGAGATAGCCCCAGATGGCCAAACACAGGGCGAGCTATGTGACCACAGGAGGCGGGGCAGGGAAAAGTACCAATTTCACAATACAGTTAAATAAAATAAAATAAAATTAAAAAACTCACTGAATAATAATAAATATGAGTGAACAGTGATCCAGGTGGTCCTAGAGAAACTGAAGGTACAGCTAAGTCACCTGTGTAAAGTCTTAGTAATTAGAGAGCTGGGAAAGTGCCTACTTGCGTGAAAAAGAGGACCGCTTGCTTCCTGCAGCAGACATATGGACCTCAGGAGCGGAAATGCTGCCCGTGCTGCTCGAGGAGCTGAAATCGGCCTCACTACCTGAAAAAGACAACAGGGGACAGAGAGCATGAAGGAATCGAAACCCGAGAGCGCGCTGGCCAGTTCCCCGCAGTGGGCAGCGCGCCTGCCTCCCAAAGTCCCTGGCTCCCTGTGTTTGTATACTCTTACTCAGCGAGTGGCTGGGTTCCAGAGCTTCCAGGCTTTCAGTGTTTTCCTCAAAGCAGAGAAGAGAAGGCATAAGCACAAGGACATCATTTCATAAACACAGCTCAGAAGCACAGTAAAGCTGCTGTCATAAAGATGCTCGCATTCCAGCTGGCTATCAACAGGGAACCAAGAAATGCCTGCCTCTCTGTGAGTCTGGCTTACATTCAATAATGTAAGCTGGCCCAAACTTGAAGCAAAAGGAAAGCTATACTTATCAGTTCAGAAGTAGTTTTTCCAAAAGAGTTTATCACTGGGCTTTTGTGGTCAGTTGGACATCCCAGACTCTGGCACGTTAATTCCAGAGACAGTTGACCAGGTATAAACAGTTTGGGAACAATGCCCAGCCAGACTCCAGGTAACTGTTTGAACTGGCACCATTTGATTACTGATTTTCTCGGACTGCAGACTTCAGTTTTTCTGTTAAGATCGGACCCTTTGCAAAAACCAACATTTCCAATCATAATGAAGAAAAGTTTACAGCAACTGCCAATGGAGCCTGTGAATTATCCTGAAATTTGGGATGAAGTTTGGTGTGGGACTGAGGAAGGGCTGCTTATACATTTAGAAAGACCATATTAAGTTTTGAGTAAATTAGAGTTGAGAGTATAACAGAAACAAGCTATGTGGTGGAATAATTAACACAAATATATTTCTAACAACAAACAAAAAAATCCCCATTATTGTGAAATAGTAGTAATAGAAATATCCTCATGGATAGGAGAAACATCTCCCTGGAGAAGCAAATAAGGAGCATGGAAGAGATAAGACAGAACAATGGGAAGAAGAAAAAAAAAGTTATTTTTTTTTTAAAAAGTGATGAAATTCCACTTGTGTTTGGAAAGTAAATCTAGGTAGGCAATTTTAAGTGACCCAAGGAGAACAAGAATAGCCTAAATCTTTTAAATTTCTAACAAGCAGTGAGTAATAATAACAAATGCTTAGTGAGTGCCTGTTATGACCTATATACTGCACTAGACGTACCAGATACTGAAATCTTTGAATTGTTTAATCCCAAAGTCTTCGTTAAGCATTAATCTCAGCATTCTACTACTGAGGAAACTGAAGCTGATTAGTCCAAGGCTTGCAAGTTATGAACCCTATCTAGGGCCAAATTCCCATGCTACTTCTATGACAGCAGACTGTGTCCTTGGAAAGGTGCTGGGAAGAAGAAGGAAACAGGCAAGTTAACCTGAATAAATAATATGCTTCCATCACCCTAACAGGCCAAGGTGAGTCAAAGGTATAAACTGGCCAGACAACTCAGTCAGATTCCTCTGACTGAAGAGTTTTATTAAATTTGCAAGAGGAAAAGGTAGGTGATGGTAAGGCTGAGAACGAAAAATCCCTTCCCTGCTGTCCAGAGCTTCTGGGACCTCTCACAAAGTCCAACTCTTCCAGGTAAGAGATCAAGAATGACCCCCTTAGTAATTAATGACTGCAGCAGTGACTTTTAGTTCACATTAGAATTCTGGGAAGATGAAGACAGCAATTTATTAGAATCAAAACCAGCTATTCCTTCTGGATTTTAGAGACTTTGTGTAGCAACGTAATGAGCTCTTAGAAGCTCTTTGATCCTAATTAGCTGCTGCCAAGAAATGCATTGGCAACACTATGATATTTTATTCTTTCAAGGATTCATGGTATGTAATGTTATCTACCAACATGCCCTTCCTAGCAATCTAACTTAGCCAGTCGCATCAACTAGGAAATGATCAAGTTGGCTATTAAATAATTAAGAGGGATGCTTCTCAAAAACAGACCCTGCGGGTACAGACGGCAGGTATGTAAAATTATCACTCTGAAATACTCAATTGCCATTCTATACAAAAAAAAACCCCATCAACTATAATTCGTCTGCACAAAAACAACTGCTCAAGAGCCACTGTTACTCTATAATGCCTTTGCCCTGCAGTAATTGTGTAGTTTGAATGAAAGGAACAAGTTAACTCTACATTTTCTTACTACTGGGAATTAAATAAGGTAATCAGTTTTCAAAGTCTGAGGTCACTTCCTTCTAGTAGTTTTCTATCCTGTCTTCTGTACATCTGAAAGAGATTGGAAGTACCATTATGACAGTCTGGCAGCTACATCCAGAACTATTTTAGTAACGTTGTTGTTGGGCCCCCTTAAATCAGTTTTGGGTCACAGTGACATCAGGTGACAGTGAACTGCCCTATAAGGTTTATTAGGCTGTAACTGTCATGTCAGCAGATGGCCAAGTCTTTCTTCTGCAGAGCTGCTGGGTGGCTTTTAAATGTCAATCTTTCAATTAGCAGGCAAATGTTAAATCATTGTACCACCAAGCTCCTAATTTTAGTAATATGATAGTTAAAAAATGTATTTTTTAAAAAAAATACCATTGCCATGAAGTCAACTCCAACAAACAGCAACCTAACAAAACGTAGCAGAACCGTACCACAAGGTTTCCAACTAGTGGCTTCTGGATTTGAATTGCTGACCTTCTGGTTAGTAGTCTTGGTTCCTAACCACTGTGACATCAGGACTCCAAAAATAAAGAAGGTATATGCTACCCTACGTCAGTTTATGAGCTAAAAAAAAAAAAATTACCAGTCTGGGCCATTCACTCTTTAAACATAAATAAAGCTATTTGAATACGTTGTCTGATATACCTCCTCATTTATGAAATGAATGAACAAAAAAGGAAGACTGAAGGAAGATCTGAAAACCCCCCACTTAACCTGTTATTTGGTGACAAGATGTAAGGAAGCCGACGGACTCTCATTCATTTCCTTTAAACAGTACATGCAACTAGGATACATGGGTGCTGCAGTTCAGTGCTTCTCAAAAACACCAAAGCCACTGCAGTTAAGCTGATTCTAACTCACAGCTACCTACAGGACAGAGTAGAACTGCTCCATGGAGTTTCCTAGGAGCACTTGGCAGATTCCAACTTTTCAGTTAGCAGACGTGGCACTTAACCACTAAGCAACCAGGGTTTTCCAATGCTTCTTAGAAATACTAAAATCATAGAAAACCACACCTGTTGCCCTCGAGCCAATTCCAATTCACAGTAACCCTACAGAAGAGAGTACAACTGCCCGACAGGGTTTCTAAGAACATTTGGTTGATTCGAACTGCCGACCTTTTGGTTAGCAGCTGAGCTCTTAACTACTGTGTCACCAGGGCTACAAAATCATACAGAGTAGCTACTGTAGAAACACAGACTCTCAGAGAATGGAAGCAAAACAACCAACGTGGAAATAATGGAAATGCAGATACATTATGAAGAAGATAGCCAATGTCACTGAAGAATATGTACAGAAATTGTTAAATGAGAACCTAATTCATTCACCAGAAACACAACAAAAGACTTAAAAAACAAAGGAAGCTACGTCTGCAGGTCTCAGAAAGTTCAGGTGATTTCCTATTGAGTAAACACTTTCTGCTGTACTGTCTCCAGAGATGGTGTTACTTTTATTCACAATGTTAGGGTAGTAGGCATTCTGTGCAGGTTATGTTAAGGCTGAGGAATTGGAGAAGGGATAACAAAGGGAAGAAAATATGTGTAAGAACTGACAGCTAGCCTTATTTAAAACACTGGTTGGCATCTGGTCTCTCAGGGTGCTGGCATTTTTGTTTTCAGGACACAGTGGAGTCCTCCTCATCAAAATGTAACAGAGCTTAGCCTTGATTCTCTGGAGACAGAGACCAGAGCAATCCTGCAGCCCATCCAGAGAGATTAATCCATTTTAAACTTTGGATTTAAGTAAACCCAAATCCTCCTTTATCCTTTGTCACTGCAAAGGCAGCAAATCAATTCAGGTTGGCTAATGATATTCCCATTTCAAGGAGAGGGAGCAAATAAACACAGAAGGAAAAAAAATCCCTTCACTCCCCCTACTCCCACCTATATAAACCAAAACCCAAACCCACTGCCATCAAGTCAATTCTAACCCTTAGCAACCCTGTAAGTCAGAGTAGAACAGCCCCACAGAGTTTCCAAGGAGTGCCTGGCAGATCTGAACTGCTGATCTTTTGGTTAGCAGCCAGCCAGCCAAGTGCCATCGAGTCGGATCTGACTCATGGTTAGCAGAGACAGCACTTAATCCACTATGCCACCTGGGTTTCCACCACCTGCATAGAGACCTTTTAGTTAAACATCTCCAGAGAGAAGAGAGGAAACCCTGGTAGTGTTGTGGGTAAGTGCTAGTAGTAGGGAAGTGCTATGCCTGCTAACCAAAAGGTCAGCAGTTCAAATCCACCAGGTGCTCCTTGGAAACTATGGCGCAGTTCTAGTCTGTCCTATGGGGTCAACATTGACTTGACAGTGCTGGGGCTTTCGGTTTTAGGGAGAAGGGAAGAGTCCTTTACACAGAAGCCAAGCCAAGTGACTCAGGGGCAGCTGGAGCAGTGGACACACATGTAAACACAGAAGAAACTATTAGCAGAAGTTCCTCTAAAGTGCATTCAGTAGAACTGACTCCCAGCTATCAAAGTTAGGAAGGTCTAACCCAGCAATCACAGAACCCTAAGACAGGTTTTAAGTTTTTGCCAAGTACTTTCTGAATCCCCTACAGGTGTTTATCTCGGAAAGGGAATTGGGGATCAATAGATCAATACACTGATTGAAGATACATACTTGTCTTCTTGCTTTTCAGAACAGAAATCTTCCTGAAAAACTGTAGCTATCATTTCCACTTATAATTTCAGAATTTCTCTTCATTCTGACTGACACCCAGTTAACTGAGTTGCCAGATACTTCAGAAACATACGTAAACACTTAGAAGTGAGAGAAGCTCAAATTTATTCTGAAGTGAATAATTTTGTGTTGACAAATTCAAGTACATAAAAGTAAAATTGCTTATGTGAAAATATTAAGTGAGAATCAAAGACAAGTAACAAACAGAAACATGTGGTAGACAAGAGCTCATTTCCTTACTCTGCACCAAAAGCTCAAGCAAGTTAAAAAAAAAAAAACTGGCAGAACTGTGTAAAAGGACATGAATCAGTAAATCATAGAAAAGAAAGAAAAACAAATGGCCAACATACACAAAAAGCCTCACAATCTTATTTACAGCAATAAAAATATAAATGAAAATGAGGTATTTTTTCCCCCAGCTATCAGAGACTGGCAGAACGCAACTTTGATAACACTGGTCCTGGTAAGTGCTTGGGGACCCAGACAGTGTCTGCGTTAGAGAGGCTGAGCAATGATTCAACAACCATGAAAAAGGAAACTGTATTCCTGGGAATGTACCCTGCAAATACGTGTCTAAAAGGACAACCTAACTGTCCATCAGCAGAACCTAGTTAAATCAAGCGGCACAATAAACTATAACCACGTACAAGAGTGACATCAGCCTATGTGTGCTGACTTGAAAAGGTCTCAAAGACTTGTATTAGATAGGAAAAAAAAAGATGCATAAGTGAGCATGCATGTTTGCTTTTATGTAAGTAAATATTCTTAAATAATGTATAACCTGCTAGATGCAGATGGCATTTTTCTTGAAGAATAAAAAGGGATCCGTTAATAGTGGCCTCTCTTGGGAACGGGAAAGTGCGAACAGAGAAATTCCTATTTTCATTTTATATCCTCCTGAGCCATTTGCCTGTTCTAACCACATGCATATCAGTCATAAATACATAAACAAGGGTGCAGAACAATTACTTTTCTTTAAAAAATTTGTTTGTTTACAAGGAATTTTTTTTTTTTCTAATAAACAAAGTAATCATGCCATATAATGTACTGAAGGGGGCTTCAGAGTCAGACTGCCTGGGGGCTGAATCTTGGTATGTCCACTTAATCTCTGCGGGGCCTTGACCAAGTTATTTCATTATCCTCTCACTGCCTACTGTCCTTATCTACAAAAGACAAATGATATTTTTGATGAGATTTTGACAAAGTAACTTAGGTGAAATGTGCAAATAGGGCAGAAGAGTGCCTGGCAAACACTAAACCAAAAAAAAAAAACCTCTAAACCCATTGTTATTCAGTTAATTCTGACTCACAGTGACCCTAAAAAAAGCCATCAAGTCAATTCTACAATCCTAAGTACCTGCTAAATATTAGCTATTACTGTTATTTCTAGCTGGAACAATGAGTACAGTAGCTTGAAGGCCAGAAGACTTTTTACAGTCTTAGACCTCTTCCATTGAAAATCCCAAGGCAGGCAATGACTTCTCCCGCCCAAGTCATAGGTTCTTACAATTATTCTTTGAAAAAGGTCATTTCTACCCAGCCATTCTTCACCCTACCGGGGGCCTGTGTGTGTGTGTGTGTGCGCGCACACACGTGTCTAAAGATCAAGGAGTCTAAAAATCATTGAGATTCCTCACTACCCACAAACTTCAGAAAGCTCTCAAGCTGCCCCTGGGCTGGAACCCCACCTCCAGGAAACCCCAAGAGAAAGGCTGATCATAGCTCTCATCTCACTAGAGGTCAAACCTTGAGGTGGGTGGCTTCGAAGGCCTAAGAAAAGGAGAGGGACAGCACAGAAGAGGCCCTAAGAGTGCTGAGAGGGTCAAAGGCAACCCCAGGTAGGTCTCTTCTTTATTTCGGCCTGCATCAGTGACCTGTCCTTGGCGGGAATACAAGCAATTCACCTGCTGACAGAACCAGCAATTGAAAGAAAATATAAAGAAGAAGATTGTAAAGAAAGTTCAAGGAAGGGAGCAGTAAGATACTTTGACTAAGGGAAAAAGCAAACACTACTATTAACTTTCCACAGGAACCCAGGACACATCTAGACTCTTTCCGTTGCCCTCCTTGGGATAACTAACACTCTGTTGGCCGACCTTACTAGAAATCTAGGAAGGAGAAAAGGAACTTGGTTACTGTCCCTTCTTGCTGTGTGGCTTTGTGACTGACCACTCAACCTCCCTAGGCCTGCCCTCTTCCTCAGTAATACTTACCTGATCCTGCTGAGTCAGCACAGTCTGCCACGAGAAAAATGCTAGGAAAAAAGCTCAAGCAATACAATCTAAGGCCTGTTAGATGGGTCCAGGGTATTGCAGTGGTACTCCCATGCACTATCCAGCATCACCAGAAGGAGGCGCCAGTCTACAAAGTCACACACCAACAACTTCTCCATACTGAAAGTGTCAAAGCCTAGCTTCACCATGTAACTCATGTATGGCCACAGTGAAGTTTTTTTTTTTTTTTTTTTTTAAATCATCTCTGAGCCTTTGTTTCCTCATTCATGTATTCTGAAAATAGTTAATTTATTATTTAACAGAAATTGAGTGCCTGCCATGTGTCAAGCTCTGTTCTAGTATAAGGATAACAACTATTTCTACCTCTGAGAGCTGTTATGAAAACAAAACGATTTAATGCATGGACAGTGCTTAACATGCTAATAAGTATCAATCTTATAATTGTTACTAATAATGCAATGACTCCTATACCTGACAGTGGATGAAGATCCCCTTGAACCTGCAGTCCTGAAAAGCCCTGAAAATCACCATTTTCAAACAAAAGGAGCGACTGAAATAGGCAGTCAAGATTAATTGTTTACCTGTTTTTCAGGACTAATTCTTTATCTGTTTTTCTTAAAATTCCTGGCTTCCTAACATTACCTGGTTCAGACAGGAAGTCACACATTAACTTACAGGAGCCACTGAGGTTAAAACCTTTGTAGCCTTTACAGCTTTTTCTTAGGAGCATCAAACAAGAGGAGGTGCCAGTTTGACAACCCCCTGCTCAGGTGACCACTGAGAGCCTCTTGGACCTCAGTTCTGATGCATATTTCACCTGGCCTGCTCCCGGACAGATGCCTCTCCACCACTGCCCACATTGTTCACTGACACCTGCCCCTGCACCTACATGTAGCATCTCCCTTTAAAAACCCTGACCTTGCCTAACAATTTTGGACAGGCTTTGAGGATGAGAATATCTCCCTGTCCCTTTGCATATCAGTTTGCAAATAAACCTCTGCTCCCCAAGCTCCTGTTTCAGAGATTGGCTTTGTGGCAGGTAGTGCGAACCCAGAGTTTTGTCTGGTAATATCCTGGGAAGCTTAATAGTAAGTACAGATTTCTGAGTCTTCCTCAGACCTTATAATTCATAAGGTATGGCTTAGAGGTAGCATTTACTAGAAATAATTGTGCTGCAGGCGGTCCGTGACCCCACTGTGAGGACGAGAGTTCTAATGATAAGAGTACTCAGACTTTCTCTCCAGGTTCTGTGGAACTGGAAGGGCTTTCTCCAGCAGGAAGTGGAAAACACGTGAGCAGATGTGAAGGTGGAAAGTCCAGTAAGAAGTGGGGAAGCTAATTCACAGGAAAGACACTCAGGAGAAAAGAGTTTAGCTTTTACAGTGATCTGCACCTCCACAGCTCTCCAGGAACACTTTCCTGGATAAATCCACTTTCAGAGAACTGGAATGGGTACAGGGACTAAGCATCAGGCAAAGGTTTGTTTGAAGCTGGACCAGTCCCAGGCAAGACTTCATGTGCTTAAATGTTGATCTGCAAACTCTTTGAGATACTCAGCAGATGACCATGGTTTGAAGTCTTAGAGGTCTGAGCTTTTAACCACCACATCACTAGGGCTCCAATCCTATTCTAAAAAGGATGGACAAACCTGTACATGGTCGGAGGTGTCACATACCATTCGCCAGAGAGAAATACCTCACAGTCTGGCATATTCTTCATTTGGGTAATTTTGTCAGCTCTACACTGCTGTCTTTGGTGTAGCTGGGGTGTCCCTGGCATACATGCTAGAGAGCACCAAAGGAACCACATAGGTGTCATCTCCAACAGTGAAATGGCATCATTATGAGCCCTTTGGCAGGTGGATATCCTTCTTATGTCCTTGGCCCTCACTGAACAGTTTCTGGAAGTGCATATCCAGTGCCATGAATGCCATCCTAACTGATTATCCTGGGGGCCTGGTAATAACACAGCAAATCCTCCCTTAAGTATTTTTCAGATTCTTCCATGTTCCCTTTTATTGCTACACGTACAACTTAGTGTCACTGGTTACACTGAGTTGTGCAATCATTCTCATTCTCCTTTTTACCCCTCATTAACATAAACTCACTGCTGTCTAAGGTTCCCATCTAACCTTTCAAGTTGCTGTTGTCAATGTGATCCCATGTTGACAGTTTTTAAAGGAGCATAATGTTCAAGGGAGACTTTCCTAGTAGGTTAAGTTAAACTCACACTCCTTATTTTTCTCTCTTTGTTCAAGTTACTGAACTCAATTTCTGTCCCTTTAAAAAAGTTGGCTGGAAAGCCTGCTGCTTCTATTTAGGGAGAAGTGTTTATCCAGCATTTACCACAATGAGGTGTCTGTCCTCTGCATTTAGCATGAAAAGCCTAGGCCAAGGAAAGACAGGAGGCAAGGCAGACAGTGTGGAGCAGAGGTATCACCGCAAGAAGAAGGAAAAGGAGAAAGTAGGAACTCAGATGCCACAAATATCAAAAAGTTAGAGCTTACTTAGCTTTATGTCTGTGATTTGAAGTCTGGAATATAAGCAAGCAAAATGACACTCTATTCTTCAATTCTCAGTAAAAGTAATGCTGTCTGCATGCAATCCCAGACAATGAATGGAACAGAAACACCCACACAACAGGAAAGAGATGACATAACTTAAAATTTGAAGCTAAGCCATCTACCAGGGATGCTTAAAATAACATGTTTTTACCTCTGTTCTTTAGTTTACCATAGCCTTTCAAATCAACTCTAAGGGTGATAGCCGCCCACACGCTTGTCATCAACCTGTGACAACTTCAGCACACATTGCTGTTACCTGCGCTCACAGCACAGGGAGCTTCCCACCTTCACTGAAGTCACAGCTCACACCTGGCTCAGTTCTCCACAACTGTCTCAGCAGCACTGACCTTCACCTTCACTCTATTTCAACAGTGTACAAGTAGAACTGCATTGCTGAAGCTTGTTAGCATTTGGCCATACTCCATCCCAGTATCTTGCCCAGTTCCATTAATTCTCTCTTTTTCTCTTGCATTTTCAATCTCTATTAAGTTGGTTTTCAGTGCTCTTATGAGGTAATATGGTTTAGCAGCCTCCGTTAGTAGCTATATGACCTTTGGAAAGATATTTAACCTCTCTGTGTCTCACTTGCTTGATCTATGGGAGGGTAATAATAATAGTATCTATCTCACAGATTCATTGTGAAGATGACATAATTTAACATACGTAAACAATGCAAAACAGTCATTAAAGCAAACCAAACCCACTGCTGTCCTGTCAATTCTGGCTCATAGTGACCCTATAGGACACAGCAGAACTAACCCACAGAGTTTCCAAGGAGCAACTGCTGGGTTCGAACTGCCAACCGCTTGCTTAGCAGCTGTAGCACTTAACCACCATGCCACCAGCCAGCCAGCCAAGTGCTGTCAAGTCGGATCAGACTCATGGGGACCCTAGGGGCCAGGGCCACCAGGGTTTCCAAAAATAGTCACTGGCACTTATTAAACACTTCAAAAACTGCTATTATTTTTAGTTTTAAAATCCTCTGCTCTGAACCATAGCTGGGCTTCAACGCGTGTGGCCAAAATCAGGAAGGAAGACTTGGAGCTGGGACTAGGAGTAAAGGAAGGCTGAAGAGATGGTTTTAAACAAGCACAAAAATAAGATTAAAAGATGATTCTTGCAGAAGGTGGTTCAGATTTCTCCTCTTTAGATTCTAAATCAATCAATAAATCATTAGGCCTTGGCTCTGTGGACCAAAATGCCCAGTTTCAGAGGAAGGCCTAAAGCCTAGTTATTAAGCAGTAAACCAAAAGAGAAAATCCAGTGCCATCAAGCCGATTCTGACTCATAGCGGCCCGACGGGACAGAGTACAACTGCTCCAGAGTTTCCAAGGAGCACCTGGCAGATTTGAACTGCAAACCTTCCGTTTAGCAGCCATAGCATCTAACCACTATCCAGCCAGGGTTTCCTATTAAACAACAGGAGGCTAACTACTGCAGCTCTTCATAGGTCTGTGGAGGACAACACACTGTGGGAGATGCCATCTGCAACAAGGATGAGATTTTATTAGCTTCTGCTCATGTGCCCACAGCTCTCTGCACAGCTCAGGTTGAAACCCTGATCCTGCCTTCAGAAAGCGGTGAGTGTCTTGGGACTTGGGATGAGCATGAATTAAGTGCTACAGAGGTCACGACAGGGACAGACTACATTCTTCTAGGAGGACGGACTTCATGGAGGAGGAGCATGGAACTGTCGTCATTCGAGACTGGCACACAGAGCGGCGGGGGCTGTCATGCCAGGTGAAGGAAACAGTGCACGGAGAGGGCAGTGCTGAAAGAAGAAACTACAGCAGGAAAATGAGGTGACGTGGGGTGAAGTATTTAACTTTACTCAAAGAATCTGCTGTTTGCCCTGGGTTCCTGAGAGACAGATAACCTCTAAAAGCTTAGAATTTCCCTAGTCATTGAGGTGCCTTGCTGAGCCCTTCAGACAAACCTAAAGGGTTTATGCTAATGAGATGACTCAGGTAAGAGCCAGGCGGGTCCGAAAAATCATCAAAGGATAGCAGCTAACCTCTGGACAGGTGGGCTGGTTCAATCAATACTCACTGCGTGATGAACCGGAAAAAACAAACAGACAAAAAAACGAACTCAAACCAGCAAGATCACAGTGACCCAACAGCGAGAGTACAACTGCCCCAAAAAGTTTCCAAGGAGCACCTGGTGGATTCAAACTGCCAACCTTTTGGTTAGCAGCCATAACACTTAACCACTACACCACCAGGGCTTCCAACTATGTGATGAGGCTCTCATAAAAGCTTTGGTCATGGAAGCTCCATGGGCTTCCTGATCGGTGAAAGGTGTCAGTGCACATGGGAAGGTAGTGTGTCTTTATATGGGACACGGAAACTCCACATCAGGAATGCTTTCAGACTTTGCCTTAGGTGTCTCTTCATCTGCATCCTTTTTTTCTGTAATAAAATTAACAGTGAATACAGCACTTTCTGGGAGTTCTGGCAGTTATTCCAGAGAATTGTTGAACCTGAAAGAATATAGTGAGGAAAAGAAGGTCAAAGGGGAGGGCCCTTGGGACCCCTGAAATTAAGGATGGGATCGAGAAGGTTAAAGGGAACTCCTGAATTTGTAGACAGCAGCCAGAAATAAAGGTGCCATGGGAACTCCAAGTTTGCAGCCTGTCTGAGGTCTTGGGCAGAACTGGCAGTCTGGAGGACGCAGCCTTCAGCTTTGTATGCTCCAACCTAACTTCTAACGGTTAGTGTCAAACCTGGTATGTACAGATGGTGTCAGAACAGAAGTGGAACAGAATTAACAAGAAACTGATTTGAATGGTCTACATAATTCGGTGTCAAAGAAGTGAGACAGGGCAATATGATATCAAAGTTGCCAATAAAGCCAACAGGGAGGCTTTAAAATCTTTCTAAGACCTAAGTACCAATGTTTGCTACTGGTGAGGTTCATATTTCCTGTACTTGACCTAAAGGTCTTTATTTCCTAAAATTCCTGCCTTCACTTCTCTGAGAAGTAGCTATCAAAGAAAAGGAAGCATGTTTTTCCTATGCCAGTAATAAACCATGGCCTCTTTCATCTAAGGCAATTCTACTAATAATTCCTCATGGGCTACTGAGACCATTTTCAAGCGAAGTTCATCTACAAACTGGACCAAGTGAGATGACAGATGGGAAAGAATTTCAAGGGTTTCAGGTCATATAGTACTCTGTGCAAACCAAGCTTGGACTTACTTTTCTAAACCAAGCTTGGACCTATTTTTCTATAGGAAACTGACGTTATTTTCTCCGCAGCTCGGAAAGCTACTTTTTCAAGCCCGTCATTTTAAAGATGAGTCTCAGATATGCAGAGTTGGATAGATAATAAGCCTTGTTTCTTGACACTCTCTTATCATTGCCTTATGCAAGACTATTTACTGACTGGTGTGTTTACTTATGAATTTATATTTTTGCTTATTTACTTACATTTAATATTATAATCAACAGATACGACTACCCATCACAAAAACTAACACACTGACACTAACCTCTTCATATGGAGTTCTCCCCTGTCCTAACTTGTGATCACCATTTCCTTGCTTTAATTTTTGCAATGAATTATCACATTTATATATGCTCCTAAAAAGATATGTTTGATTGCTTTAAAATTATTTTTAAATAAATAGGTTATCATGATGTACATAATGTTTTGAGACAACTGAGGCGTCATCCAAAATAACATGGCAAACAAATTTCCATAGAGATGCAGTATATTCATTTGACTGGTATATAATAGTCCATTCTATGACTTACACTACAATTTATTTCTCCATTTTCCTGATGAGAAATTGAGATATGCTTATTCCAGTTACTCATCTAGTTTGCTTTCTTCATTCTAATAAACGGTTATTGGTATTTCTAGAGGTACTAGTCTCCCTAAGAAAAAAGTCAAAAGAGCAAATCTAACTTTTATGTAATGAATTCTGAGAAAAAGAAATGCTATGTAGATAATCTGCCTTGACATATATTAATCTTTTCTGCCTTATCATTACTGTTATTCAAGAGTTGAAAGTAAAGGTAGTATCTCTGCTTTACTCTATCTTAATTTTCAAGTCCAACCCACCTAAGGTGACCCTTTGACCTAGGGTCATTTTGACTCTGAAAAAAACAAAAATCCCAACCTGATTGCTGGCAAATCAGTTCTGACTCATAACAACCCTTTAGCACAGAGCAGAACTGCCCCGCAGGATTTTCAAGGCGTGGCTGGTGGATTCAAACTGCTAACCTTTAGGACAGCAGCTCAGCTCATAACTACTGCCCCACCAAGGCTCCTTTCTGACCTGGAATAGCCCTGAAATAGTAGGGATTACCTGGTGCCTTGTCCATGACCCTAATCTCTCACAAGAAGCTGACCCCAAGTTACTAAGAAACCTTTGTCCCAGCAAGGCAAAGAAGGGCAAGAGGTAGAGATCTCCTTGTAAGAATGAGCCGGTGCTTAATGCAGCCCAGAACTTGGCTGAGTTCCTAACGCAAAGCCAAACACTGGGCTGGAGTCACGAGTGAGGGAAATGTCTGAGATCTGAACCAGGCCCCACTAGTTAGGAAAGACAGATCTGTAAAAGTGCTGCATTAGGAAGTAACTGCCCTGCTTTAGAATTCTCCATGGTAAGGGAGACAAGCTATCACTTCAAAATATCTTTCTGTATGAAGTTAAATACCTAGATCTGTGTAGCTGTGTATAGGGTTACTGTGAGTTGGAATCGACTCAACAGCACTGGGTCTGGCTTTGTTTTGGTGTAGCAAATGAAGCAATTGTGGGTTAGAATTGAAACCAGGCTCTGCTCCTAAATGTCCTCATCATCTTCTCATTCGTCTGTGACAGTGGTCCTATGCCAGCAGCATCAGCATCACTGCGGAATTTGGTAGAAACGCAGATTCTCAGACCCTCACCCTGACTTAGTGAACCAGGAACTTGGAGGCAGGGGTTCGGCCCAGTGACATGTGTTTTATTTAACAAGCTCTCCCTGTTTGTCTGATCAACACTAAGGCTTCAGAACCACGACTCTAGCCACCCCAATGGCTGAGAGCCCTCATGTACAGCTTCCTGGGTGGCTGCTCCCGAGAAAGAGCAGCAGGTTTGACTGTGGCGTAAAATACAGGTACACACCATAGTACTCACTTGGGACCTTTTTGTACATTTCCCATTCAAAACGAGTCAGCTGCTAGATTTCCATGGCATTAAGGCTGAGTGTTACTCTTAATGCTTCATGCCATTGACAATGCATACTTAACAGCTGTGGTGAAAAGCAGGCTCTAGCAACAGAGGGTCCCCAGTTCAAATACATGTTCTTTCATTTAATGACAGTGTCACCCCAGGCAATCGCTGAATCTTCTCTGTTTCCTCACTCTACAAATGGATAAAGAGTGCCTATCACATGGGATTGTTACGAGAATTAAATGATAAGATGTAGAAAAAAACAGTAAAGTGCATTAATATTAATATTGGCCTAATAATTATTAAATAGCTGAACTCTACCACAAGCAAAGCACTTATTAGAGGTTAACTAGACAGCTTCTCTCAATAATGGCTACCAATGGCCATGTGCCACACAACTGTTCAAAGTGCTGTCTATGCTTAATCGCTTTAATCCTCACATTGTGTCTCTGAGATGGGTGGTCCCAAACCTGCATCATCAGCATCACCTGGCAACTTGTCAGAAATGGAAATGTGTGCTAGGAGACCATGAGAGTTGTGCTTCCGTTGATTCCGACATGTGGCAACTCCATGTTGAGAGCAGAACTGCTCCATGGGGTTTTCAAGGCGGTGACCTTTCAGAAGCAGATGGCTCAGCCTGTCTTCTTCCAAGGCCTTGAAAACTCTATGGGGTAGTTCTCCTTGGTCCTATTAAGCTTGTGGTGAGTTGGAATCCATTGGATAGCAGTAGCACATGGTAACAACAAGCATTACACCACCAGGACCCCGTACCTCTTTTGCCTGCTCCACTCCGCCCCCAGTCAGCAGACCCGCTCACCACTTCAGGCAGCTGGCACAACGCTCAGTTTTCACTCACGCTGCTCTTTCCTTGGGTTATTTTATTGTTCATTATTTTTCTATTCCTCTTACTCTGCCTCTGCTAACTACTACCTGTTTTTCAAGTCTCAGTGCAGCCTTGGCCTTGACTTCCTTCATCAAGGGGATCAGGTGCTACTCCTTTATGTGCTCTGGCCCCACCCAGAACTTAACTAGCACTTATCACATTGCACTGCAATTGCCTGTTTGTTTTCAGCCATTTACTGGTACACACACAGTAGGTGCTGCTGCCTTAAACATTCCAAAGAGTCAAAGGTTCCTCCATCCTCCTTCCTCATTTAGCAATGGCTGCGGGAACGGCTCTCTGCTGAGTTACCTTCCTCTTTCTCCAACTCACCACTTTAGATTGCGGAGATTATCAGATAGCAGCTGCCACGGAACTGATTCCAATTCAGGGCAATTCTGTATGTGTCAGAGGAGAATTTAGCTGTCAGTGGTTGAGTTTTGGGAAGTAGATTGCCAGGCCCTTCTTTCAAGGTGCCTTTGGGTGAACCTGAACCTGAACGTCCACCTTCCAGTTAGCATCTGAGTACATTAAGTGCTTGTACTACCTAGGGACTCCAGACTGGGTTAATAACTTGATATTACTTACAGTTGGGTAAAAGTATTCCCTCCACTCCTACCTTCTTCACATATTACTAAATCTCTCAAAACTCTACTTTGCTGCCCCAGACACAGGTACATAAAAACCAGGCAGATCTGGAACCCCTCGATCTTATTCATCAGTGTGCCCCCTGAACCAAGCACAGTGCCTGCAATCTAGCAGACTCAGAAGAGTTTTTATTGAATGAGGGAAGGAAGGTATTGAATGAATATACAAATAGCATTGTGGAAATACTATCACAAATTTTTGAGAAATTACAGAGGAAAAGAGGTTGCAACAAGTTGGAGATAGACAAAAAGTATACAAATTGTCAAGGAAGAGAAAAAGCTAAATTTCTAAATTACAAACTATTAAGTTTCGTGTTGATATCCAGCTAAAATCCTAGAAAAGATCCCTTTAAAAGTCACATAGAAGTCAGAGCTTTCTGAGAACCTGATGTAAAAACACAACTCTTACTTCCTCTTCTGAGAGTTATGATTGGAGTTGCCAGATAAATCATGTATCTAGAATTCAGTAAGCATTTAGTAAAAACCCTTAGGATACTCTTATGAAGAGGACTGACATGTGTACACTGGATAAATAAGAGTACAGTTCAGTACCCAGAGGATATTGACAAATGGATTGCCTGTCAACCTTGAGGGAGAAATCCAGCAATGTGTCAGCCTGACTCCGTCTTTGCCTTTATGCTATTTAACATGCTATATTAGTGACATGAATGAAAACACGGGAAGCATGGTGTTAGCAGACTGGATCACACAAAGTTTGAAGGGATAATACACCAAATGAAAGGGTGAAATAATAATGTTATTAACCACTGCATATTAACAGCACACCCTGCCAAGAACGTTAAATCTGCTATTGCCTTTAATCATTTCAAAGACATTCGTGGAGCAGATGAAGAAACTGAGGTTCTCAGTGGCGATCAGACTCGCCCCACTTCACAGAATCAGTAAAGGCAGAGCTGGCTTGTCTGACTCCAAAGTCTGCTTTCTTCATCGCCCCTTCTGCTTGGTACCTTATGATATGACCTCACAAAGCTCTCAGAACCAGAAACCAACATGACAATATTCAATTTTGTTCAAGCAAGTACTGATCTGCACACACGGCTAAAGGAAACATGGAGAAGTCCAGCCCCTGTGCTCACGGCTCCTTCCAGCAGATGAGAAACACAGACAACCAGGACCTGAGACCGAACACGCAATACAAAGAGTCAGAGTAATACCCAGGAAACACAGAGGAGAAAGGAGGCAGGCAGGGCAACACTGCAGGAAGAGACGTCATCTGAGATGAATAACAGGGAGAACCTGAATGAGTGCTGAGCTGGGCTATGGGGTAGACCGGAATAGAAGGGCCAGCATAAACTAAAATATGTAAGAAGAAAAGCAAAGGACCTGTTTGGAATATACTGAATCACTTGCTTGGCTGAGCTAGTGTGAGCACTGGGTCAAAACGGTCAAAACGCTGAGTTGTGAAACCAATTTGGATTGTATACATGGATTAAGTGAAAACTTAATCGCAATAAACAAACAAAAAAACAAACATCAAGTTGTAGCTAGAGAATTGAAGAATGTAAAAAGTAAAAGTCATGGGCGTTTAATGTGAAGACAAGAGGGAGCCAGGACAAATTATGAATGTGCTGGTAGCACGCACAGACAAATGCTTTGTCATGGAATACCTGGGTGGCAGAGACGCTTAACACAGTTAGCTGCTAATCGGAAGGTTGACCTGGGTGGCAGAGACGCTTAACACAGTTAGCTGCTAATCGGAAGGTTGGAGGATCTAATCTACCCAGAAATGCCTTGGAAGGAAGACCTGGCCATCTACTGCCAAAATCTCAGCCATTGAAAATCCATGGAGCACATTACTCCTCTGACACATCAACCTAATGGCAACTGGTGACACGTGACAAAGGTATTATGGTATGTAGCAGTACCTGGAGTAGCAGCTGCAGGCCGCAGGGCAAGTTAGGAGACTGAAACAATTGGGAGTCATACAGAGAAGAGGGACAGAGCCTAGCCTGGCTGCCCCTTTCCACAAAATTACGGTATAGCTTTAAAGTGTCATAAAAACTCCACTTACACAAAAGGGATTTAAAACTGGAAAAATATAAAGTAAGTATAAACACCTTCATCTCACGTTACATACTTTACCACAGTGCGATGGATGTAATAAAATAATGAGATGCAGATATGTGGGTGTGCTGCCCCCAAAGAGGGGAAAAACAAACAAGCAGGAATAATCACAGTCAAATGAAAAGGAAACAGGCTCTCCCTGCACACTGCCTGAGGAATATGGGAAAAACTGAAGGCTAGGAACAGAATGGGTTGAGGTGCTCCCAGGTCCATGCTAGGTTTACCACTGTGTAATATTTAATGTAAATATCTTTTACGTGCAAGCACAAAAGTCAAAACAATAAAATGAGCTGGATACCTCCTGGTAATTTCTGGCATCTGCACAGGGTGTGGGAACAAAAGTAAATGCACAAACGAAAGGCTCGGTAGGGTTTGCTTCAATTCAAACATGTGTGCAAGGGACTGACGTGGGGAGAGCAGGGATAATGAAGTCACAGGGAAATGTTTCCAGTAGAAGGCTTGACAGCACAATAGGGAGAATTCCGGATCCGGGGATGGGACTGGGAGGAAAGCAGGTACGAGGCAGGTGAAGCAGCTCCCGTGCTCCCGCCCCAGGACACCTGTTCAAGGCCTGTGGAGCCTAGTGCCTGCCGGGGGATGAAAAGAACACCCGGAAAAGCACCCGTCCACTGCAGCTGCTGCAGGCTTCAGGAGCTGGGGGCTTGCTGGGAAGAGGCAAGCCATTCTGTAAACTCGCTGGGGCTTCGGCAGCAAGCTCTAGCCTTTCAACGCACACCCTTGTCTCTTGCTGGAAAATAACCTGAACTCTCCAACTTCTGAACAAAAAATGCTTTTACACAACCCCCTCCAACCACCCCAAAATTCTCTAGTCTTGCATGGTTTACATCACTTAAAAAAGAAGGAGGCACACTCACGATTAGATTATGCTCTGCAACACATTAGTCTCCGTATATCCATGGAATTGTTTAGTGGAACCTTCCCCAGGATCTCAACGCTCAGTGTCATCTGGCACCAAGAGCCTGTCCCGAGGCCAATCCTTGGCTTGCCTAGCTATGCTGCCCCACCCCCTGTACAATTTAGCTTGTAAGTTCAAGTGTACTCAATGTTCTCTACTTCTTCCCACCCCCTTTCTATTCACCTTCAATGTTCTGAGAAACACTGAAACAGAGTGGAAAAGCTTCAAGCAGATGATTACCAAAAAATCAACACCCCTCTGTAGGGCCACGGGAATGTTTCTGTGGCAGCAAATAGGACAGTATGTAGACTTTAGAAATGTTAGCTTCAAAATAACCTCAAGCCAAAACCAAAACCCAAACCAAAAAAACTAAACCTGTAGCCCTCGTTTCTGACCCATAGCAACCAGTCAGAGCAGGACTGCCACATATGCTTTTGAAGGAGCACCCAGTAGATTCAAACTGCCAGCCTCTTGGTGGGCAGCTGTAGCTCTTAACCACTACGCCACCAGAGTTTCTGAAAATCACCCCAAACAATGAAATATTATGTGACTAATTTTCGTAGTCTACATCTACAAGCACCACAAAACCCAAACAAACAAAAATCCAACTGGTGGCTACTGAGTCGGATTAGACTGAAGGTGACCCCAAGTGTTTCAGAGTAAAACTTCACTCCCCACAAGCTTCAATGGCTGTGAGCTTAAGGAAGTAGACTACCAGGTCTTTCTATCATAGTGTGACTGGGTGGATTCAAATGACAGACCTTCTGATTAGTAGCCAGCTGTAAACCATTCGCACTTTCCAGCAGCTGTCCAGCTACCCCACAGTGACAGAACCAACAGAGATCGAAACAAACCCACTAATATTCAATTGCAATCTCTCCCTAGCATACGGAGCCACAGAAATGTCTTCTAGGCTCTGAGTCATGCCTATTCATTCCCAAGCCAGCTACTGAAGGCCTACTATGTGCTAGGCACTGTGCTAATTATGGAGAACACAAAGGGGAGGGAAAAAAAGGCTCCAGAAATCTGTATTTTTACTCCTGTGTTCCAATGTATTCTTAGTGAAACATGAATAATGTGGTTAAATTATTTTTGAAGTGTCAGGAGATGACAAAACATATTTCAATAGAGCAGTTCTCGGCGGGGTGGGAGGACACAGAGAATGGGATCTGGGAAGGGCATACAAGCACCTTCGCTGGGGGTGATACTTCATTATTATTGTCACAGCTTACACATATGCTATATATATTATTTTTATGCACCAAATTATATACACAATATTTTCAAAGAAAGAAAGGAAGTAGAAAACAAATGAATTTAGAAAAGATAATTAAATCATGAAGAGGGAAAGCAAGAAAGAAAACAAACATTGTCCTGGTCTAAATGGGCTTACAAAGTTGGGCTCATACCCCAATAGAAGAAGAAGTTCTCTAAAAAATAATTATTACGTAGTACACGGTAAGTTTGCAATTGCCTCAAATGCATGCAAAGGCTGGTCAATGAACAAGGGAGACTGAAGAAGAACTGATACCCTCGCATTGTGGTGTTAGAGCAGAATACTGAGGACTACCAAAAGGAACACATGTGTCTTGGAAGAAGGACAGCCAGAGTGCTCCTTAGAAGCAAGGATGACAAGACTATGTCTCACATTCCTTGGACATGTCTTCAGGAGGGATCAGTCCTTTGGAGAAAGGCATATGCTTGGTAAACTAGGGAGTCAGCAAAACAGAGGAAGACTTTCAACGAGATAGACTGACACAGTGGCTGCAACAGTGGGCTCCAACACAACAAAGGTTGTGAAAATGGCAAAGAAGCGGGCACTGGTTTGTTCAGTTGGACACGGGGTTGCTATGAGTCAGAAGTGACTGGACAGCACCTGAGAACAACTACAGCACAGTGCACAACAACACAATGTACAAGAATGCCACGAGAGTAGGCACCATTAAGTTAACAACAGTGGTACCTAAAGTTCAGATACCCAAGTGTCTCTGCAGGTAAATGCACGCTTTGACCCTTTCATAAATGTCAATACAGCATTACTTTCCTTGGGATTCTTCCCAGCTCCCCAAGGTGTAGGTTACTCGTTCTTCCTCTGTGCACCCACGGGATCCTGCACATTTCCCTAGAAACACCTAATACATATACAGTGATTCCCTTGTTTGGTCTTATATTCCAGTGCCTGCCATATAGTAGGCAATCAACAAATATTTACTAACAGAAAGATGAGAAACATTAACAGGTTCAGATCAATGGTGGCTGAGACTGAAAAAGAAGGGTAGAAACCCTAAATTGGGAAATCTCATCCCAAACTCAAGAATAATCCAGCTTGGCAAGGTTACAGCCCTTTCACTGCCCCTGGTATGCTGGGCTTGGCAGTATGAGAAGATGAAGCTGTATCAGCTGATCCTACACTATTGTTCTGGATGCACTACTGTTTCTCAATTTGCAGTTTTGATCCTTCACTGTTCCCACTCACCACGAAGGAAAGAGCATTGGATGTCAGGTAGTAAACGCAGTATCAGGTTCAGGCCCAACCTCATCTCTCAAGAACAGTCAGCCCGTCGCTACTCTCGGCAGAAATCAGATCTTCCCGGCAGAAGCTTGTAAGAGCCTGCCTGTCTCAGCCACAGAGCTGGGCACAAGAAGCAAAGGCTCAGGAAGGCCTAGTTTCCCGGAATAATGCTGCTGCCATACCAGACAAGGGCGCAACCCTCCCCTGAAACTGCTACAAACTCTTAACAATGGAAAAGAAAGTAAGGCGTTATTTTGCTCACAGACCAGGACAATATACATAAAAGGTCACTAGGCTAATGGGGTTGTTGCTCGGGATTTCTTTTTTTTGGTCCAGAAACAGTGTAACACACAGCTTGTTATAGAATGATGCTGCAACTGAAACTAGGTTTTACAGGATACATTTAACACCTATGGACATGCATGGATTTCAAGGTACTAAACTCTAGATGCTTTATACCAACGGTTATACAAACGTACCCCGCTTTTTTCATTCAAGTGAGTTGGTATAGTCCTTGTTACACATGCCACGTTCTTTCCAGGATAACCAGATGGAAGGAAAAGAACATGCCAGAAAGAAGAAATGGAAAATGAAAATGTCATTAAAACAAAAATAAAAGCTGCAAAAGATAATCTGGGTCAATGCTTTACGTGTTTTAAAATCAGCACCAGCAGGCTTTGCACATATGGCACTGGTTTTGTATTTTGTCTTGGCTCAGATGTCACACAAGATTAGCACAAGAGGAAAAATCCCAGCACGGAGCCTATCTTTATAGATTAATCAATCACTTCCCATCTCTTCCTTTCGCATCATTCCCTAAACTCTAAACGCAATGAAATCACTCTTTTTTTCCAAAGATGTCACGTACCGCACTCTGAACTACAGCAGAAATCCCTTCAGGAAAGGAAATGGACTTAATGTTTGAACTTAGATTTTCATGGTCACATTTTAATTTCAGTTACAGATATTAAGTAGACTTATCTATGGCCTAGTCCCTTTTATCCCTCATAGTCATCGTGTGAGTGGCAGCAAAATTAACCGGGAAACATTTTATTTTATATATGTGTCAGCACTCAGGAAACAATGGTGGCCTAATGGTTAGGTGCAACATCTGCTAACCAAAAGTTCGGCAGTTCGAATCTGCCAGGCACTCCCTGGAAACTCCATGGAGCGGTTCTATTCTGCCCTATGGGGTTGCTATGAGTCAGCATCGACTTGACAGCAGTGGGTTAGGTTATCAGCATTTAGAAAACAGAAGGTACACATCAAGCCACACATTTGAAAACAAAACCCAATACTGTATATACCCCACATTATGTCAGTTACATTTTCAGGTATACTGGATCCTGTACTTCTCACCAGAATGTCCAGCCATAGTACGTTGTTAATATCTCACAGGAAATTTGGTAGGTTAAATGGAACTAAACTCAAGATCTGTTCCAGCTCTTAGTTACTCCAGCTCTTAGTTAGGTGTTGTTGCTGGCAAGTGCCATCGAGTCAGTTCCAACTCTCTGTGACCCCGTGTAGCACAGAACGAAACACTGCCCTGTCCCGTGTGGTCCCCACAATAGTTGCTATATTTAAGCCCACTGTTGCTGCCACTGTGCCAGTCTCATCACGGGTCACCTTTTTTGTTGACCCTCTGCTTTGCTAGGATGATACCCTCCAGCAAAGTCCCTCCCGATAAGAAGTCCAAAGTACATGAGACAAAATCTCGGCATCCCTGCTTCCAAAGCATTGTAGTAACTGTAATAACAATGATGATATTTAGAGGAATAATAAAATGCCATAAAAAGCAAAACCAAATCTGTTGCTATTAAGTTAATTCTGACTCATAGTGACCCTATAGGACAGAGTAGAGCTGCCCCATAGAGATTCAAGGAGCACCTGGTAGATCTGAACTGCTGCTCTTATGGCTAGCAGCTGTAATAATTAACTACTGTGTCACCAGGGTTTCCAATAAAATACAATACCAGTTATTACTGACTCTATCCCATGTACTACTGAGTACGTCACTGCATTTTCAAATCACCCTTATGACACAGGCACCATATTTATCTCCATTATAAAGATGAGGAAACAGTTCTGGAGAGGAGTACTATGAGGTAGGAGCAAATCCTATTCTATGCTGGTTTTCTGATAGGCAGGTGAATTCACCATAGACACACCTTCAAAAAAGGGAAATGGAACCTTACACAACTAAAGAGATGAAAGACTTTGGACAAAGTATTACCGAGGCTGTTCCCAGGCCTCACAAACCTTCAACTCTACACAGTTCATTATGTACCCAGTTTGTCCCCTGCTCCACCTTCTGATAGTAATTATATTTATAAAATACAAAGGCAGTGACCTAAAGCTTGACCCCAATGACAAAGCCAAAACCAGAGTAGTCAGCGGTGCACTGTCAAAGGATGAAACAATTTTGTCATTTAGGCCATCAAAATTATGCTGGGTGAAGTAAATCAATCAGAAGAATACAAATGTTGTAGGAACTCACATATATAAAAAGACAAGAAAAGGCAAATGGCTCGAAAAGAAAGCTTATTAGTGGTTATCAAGGATGGGAAAGGAGGTTAACGGTGATGAAAAAATCATACTAACGGTAGGTTACACAGCCAGTTACTGTCATTAAGTTGTACAACTGTAAAACATTGAGTGTACTTATAACAATATCCCCTCCCAAAAAAGAAGTAGCTGCTGAGGATGATTCCACACAACCAAAAACCTCAGAGGATTTGATTTCTTGGTTTGGAAATTTAAGGACTTCCCAGTTAACTGGCTTAATACCATGTTTAACGCTTTCCTGCTACCTCCAAGTTTTACTGCATAGAGGCTGGGGTCTTAAAAGTTGGCAAGCAGCCATACAGGACACACAAGGCACAACAACTGGTCTATTATTAACCTGGAGTAACAGAGAAAAGGAGAGTCAGGAATAAGAGGAAAAGTGCAAATGACTGCCTCTATGAACAACTGCCTCCTTTTCGATGAGACCAGAAGAACTGGATGGTGCCCAGCTACCATCTTTGATCAAAGCATCTATAAAGAGGGAAAAGCATCTATAAAAGGGGAATATGCAAATTTTCATGGACTCAAAACTTCCAGAGCCATGACAGATGGATGAACTCTGGGAACTACTGCCATAATCTTTAAACCTTAAACCTAAAGTTTTCTTCTTCTCTTCTTTTAAAATTTTTATTGTGATTAAGTGAAACTTTATAATCCAGTTAATTTGCCATACAAGACCCCGAGCACCCACCTCTATGCAAGTCTATCTGCTCTCCTCACCCTGTGACAGACAGGACAGTCATCTCCTCCACTCTTTACTTCCAGTGTCTGCTCAATGACACTTGTCCCCTTCTCTCCAAACTCATATATATATTAAAACTTAAAGTACACACACCACCTGAATCACTGTGTGTCCCTTGGTCCAGTCCAGTCTGGAAGTCCTGGCTTCAGTACTGGTCTCAGCTCTCAGCTAGCAGCAAGTCCAGGAGCCACGGTTTCAGGGGACCCTCTAGGCTGCTGAACCACTGAGTCTGGTCATTTCGTAGAGTTCTTGATCTGTACACCCCTTTTCCTCATGCCGCATCAGGAACTACACACTGTGTCCCCTGACAGGGCTGTCTTTGGGGGTAGCCAGGTACCATCTAGTTCTTCTCTGAAAACCACCCCAAAACCCACTGCTATTGAGTCAAGTCTGACTCTGTATCGACCCTAGAGTGTTCTTAAAACCAAACAATGGTTTAGTTTAACTAGTGAAAAAATCATCTGCCTTGGGCATTACATTCTTTCAAGAGGTCTCTACATGGGATCACACTGACAATAGTAACTTGAAAGATTAGACAGAAACCTTAGAGAGCAATGCGTTTATGTTAATGGGAAAAGAATAACTCAGAAAGAAGGGTGAGAATGACTGTACAACTTGAAGAATATAATCAATACCACTAGTCATGAAGAAACTGCTGAAGTAGTATAGGCTTTGCTATGCATATTCTCAACATCAACAATATAAAATTAAAAAACAAACAAAACACTGAGCCAACATTGAACATGTTATCACTGTATCAATGGACACGAGCAGAGAAAAGAAAACAAATTCACAATCTGGTATAATGTGTATGCTGAATCTTGTATATGTATATGTATATGATGTATGTATATATGTAATTATGTATACATATTAACAGAAAAATGAACCCTCTTAGACCTGTTTAATACAAGTGTCACTTTTTGTTTTGAACCGCTAGATTTGAGCCATCTACTAGGGCAGTCCAAAGGTTTTAACTTTGGACAATTTTAAAGTTATTAAACCAGATTGGGAGCTACCATCTGTACAGTCTTTTTTTTTTTTTTTGGCCTCCAATAATGAGTTTTAACACCCATGGCATAATCATTTGCCCAGCAAATGAAAAGCATTTTTGATGACTCACGTGTCTGACAGCACTGGAAACCCAACCCTGATGCTGCCGGAATGCACAGTCAAGAGGAAATACCAGATCAAGTCAGAGAATAAAAACAAACATCTTCCTCATTCCAATTTTACAGGCATAAAGAGTCTCAGAACTTCTACTGGATGCCCTCTGAGAAAAGTACACTAAAACTGGTCACAGAGACAGGCTCTAAATATTAGTTTTCAGAGTACAGTGGCAAGCAGGCAAGGGTATTCCCTTTCCTTAATCACACAAGCAGGCTCTCCCTTGATAATAAACACTCACGTCTTGGACTACCCAGAGGCCCACTCAAGCTACATGTATGGTAATTAGCATTCACTGTGGCTATGTTCGTCTATCCCCACTGTGTGCCACTGGGGAAGATCAGGCTTTGCGCTTACAGATGCGACATAAAATGCTCCAACTTAGATAAGTATTCTAACGTGGAAGCATCCATGATCAATTCTTTTCATTTGGGCTTTAATTTATACAGACTCACAAATGCCAAGACAATACATACCATACACACACACACACACACACACACACACACACACACACAGAGACACACACACACAGACACACACACACACAGAGACATGTACATATATGTATGTGTGCGTGTATTTTTAAAAGTTTAGGTATAGACTCTATATTCAGAATATCTAAAAGGTGCAGATGAAAATTTGGTTCTTGGCTACACTTTCATCCTACCACAACTAACTTTGCATACACACAGAAAGAGCATATCCTTTGCAATCCAATATAATTATCTACTTACTGTGACTAATACTACTTACTTAGAAGGTAAGTTCCGCGGACTTTCATGGCAAACACTACCTCTGCAAACAGCCTCACACCACAGGCTGGGCTATGTCTTTTGCAGAAATACAGTGTAGGTAGCTCATCACTAGTGGAGTACAGTCTCTGAGTGGCGTATCCATGGAGACGGAGCCTCCTGAATGCGCAGGGCAAGGAAGTTACTCTGCCGGGCACCATAGCAACAGGAGGCAAAGGGGAAGGCAGCCTATCAGAGAAGAGCACTGAAGCTTCTCCCTGGTGACTGCCGCATTTGCAATGAAACCACTGCCCTCATGAATGGATACAAAGCATTTGAAGGAATATCACATTTGTTAAATAGAAGTAAATGCCCACACAACAGTCAAGGGTATATAATCCCTGGACAAGGTTGGAGCACAACACTTCACACCTTTCCCCAATGATTTTACTATCCCAAGAGGAAAAGAAGCAGTTAAATCCGAACTCCCACATTCTATATTCAATGGCAAGCATGTGATAGATGCAAATTCTTGGTGTACCCCAGGAATTCCAGCTATTTAAATATGAAAGGCACTCCACAGGCCCTGGAGAGAGGGACAGGGGAGACCGGCTGTTCTGAAGGGACAAAATAGAATCTGGGGCTCTTGGGGACAACTGTTGGCACATTCCTGCCAAATAAGAGTTGGTTCAGAGTGAACACATTTATTAAGCCTCCCTAAAGCCTGCCTTTATGTCAGAAAAATCATGATTAAGGAGACACTTATGAAAAGACCAATGAAGATGAGACAGAGAGAGATTATTCAATGCTTTAAAAAGCTATGCTATTTGTAAACTTCCTTCATTTCCCATTCTGCAACAATAATCACAGCGGTTATTTACTGACAATAGACTGTATGCCAGGCAAACACTGGCCTTACAGGCAGAGCCTCTGGTCAAAGGCTGAAGCTAATGTTTGCAAAGATACAAGATATGCATGTTTCCCTCCCAGTAAACTATAATTTTGATGTGATGCATGCACTCTACTTTCTACCTAACATCTTTCTAAGAGCAACCAGAAAAGGCTAAGTAGTTGTTACTCTCCTCATATTATAGTTGAGGAAAAAGAAAAACTGCTTTTCATTACAAAACAAACTCTTCCTTACAAATCACTCCCCCGTCTACTCTATCACTATCACCTTCCAAAAAAGTAGAAAAATCCTCAGTTGGACAAAGATTGGAGAAACTACTGAAACTATGGTCCCCAGACATACTGTTCACACACAAGTGAAACCATTCCCAAAGCCTACTCTTCAGACAAAAAATAATACACGTGATGAATGTGCATCTTAGTTCAATCAGATACACGGGAGCATATAGGCAGCTCCTGACAAAAGCAGGAGGAGAAGGCAGGAAGGGACAGGAACTGGTCAAACGGACGCAGGGAATCCAGGACGGAAAGGGGGAGAATGCTGTCACATTGCGGGGACTGCAGCCAACATCACAAAACAGTATGTGTATAATTTCTTGTATGGGAGACATACTGGAGCTGTAAAATTCCACCCAAGCACAGTAATAAAAAGGAGAGGGGGGAAAAAAGCAAAAAAGGATCCTTCCAATGCCTCTTATTATAGCTCTCCTTATAATTACTTTCTCTGAACTGCAGGGTCTTTTGAAAAAGACACATTAGCCTGAATTAACCTCAGTCAGTGCAAGGTTTGACCGTCTTCAGAGGTCAACTGACAGGACGGTTTACAACAGATTAAAAAACAAAAAAACAAACAAATTTAATTATTCCTGTCATACGACTACTTTAGTCTTTACAGACCACTTTAAGTAACAATACGGTCAGTGGTCAAGTCATAAAAGTTACAAAAATCAAAACTATGCCTCAGTATCTGAACTCAAGAACTTAATATGCATAACTACAGATACTCATATACACTGACATGCAAACCCAGGTTCCCAATGCATATGACAGCCTGCTAGCTGTCCACTAATCTTCGTTCTTCCCTTCTTCTGTAATTACAGGTGGCCACTGCGTTTAATAGGAAATGACCGCTTCCAAGCCCTGACTGTATAATGACTGAGTGATCGGCCCCCTGGTCTCTTTTCCCCTTTCTTCTGCCTGGCAAATAACAGCCAACCTGCACCCACAGGGGAAGCTGCTGACCAGCCCAGATCATCCAATACCTACGTGATGTTTTGCAAGAGACCAAAAAAACCCTTCCTTTTTTTTTAGTTTAATATACCTTGTCTGCAGGCATGCTTATCACCCATCTCCCCACCTCCAGGAGAACAGCTGATTTTTCCGCCTTTTCACTCCTCAGTCCTTAAGGTCTGGAACAGTGAGTTGGCACAGACTAAATGTGTAATGAAAACTTATCAAATGAAACAAACCTAGTAGATATACAGCTGGGAGTCAAACATAGGTTTACAGGAAGTTCTTGACTATGTGGTAAAGTGACGGCAGGCTGTCACAAACATTGGGAACCTGGGTTTGCATGTCTCCTGCATAGCGATCACCTTCCCGCAATGACACCAACACGCTCTCTGTGCACCTTGGACCATAGACCCACTGTAGCCATGCACCCAAAGTGTCACCTCACCAAATCCTGGTCTGCCTTCAGGTAGCTTACTGCTGCCTTCGTCTGCTATCAGGTACGGGCTTAGGTGACAGAAGATTTTAACTCACTGGAATTACCCAAATGCCTATGTTTCATCATTGATTCAACACCTAACTTTCTGAATTATAACACTACATCCTAACGGTAACACTACATCCTAACAGTAACACCAAGAGCAGAGGCTAAAAAGAAAACACCGACAGGCCACACAACAAATAACACCAACACAGAAGACAGTAAAGTCAGAGTGCTTACTCCCCAGCTGCCTTCCCTGCTGGGCCCAGGTAGAAACGACTCCAAGTTATTGCCAGCACCAGGTATCTGACCACTCCTGCTGGATTCCCTTAGCTGCGCCTCACTTTGTGGACACCCTAAAGAAACAGTCTACTCAGTACTTGTAAGCTTTTTTTGTTGTTTTTGTTTGGTCTCTGTAGGGAAGAAGCGATAGACTATAAAATGGTCTACCAGAAAACATTCTCTGGTACATCTTGAGTGAACATTCTAAGGTGGACTAAGTCAGAGCTCTATTTGTGTATAAATGCAAACAGTCTTGCTTAAGGTGCGCAAGTCATGATCTTCATTTAAGAAAGCTCACATGCACACCGCCCGCAGAGACAGGTTTACGGTTGTTGTTGGTAGGTGCCATTGAGTCAATTCTGACTCACAGCGAAGCTGTGAACAACAGAACAAAACACTGCCCAGTCTGGCGCCATGTCCACAATTGTTTTTATGCTTAAGTCCATTGTTGTGGCTGTCATGTCAATCCATCTCGTCGAGGGTCCTCTTCTTTTTCACTGACTCTCCACTCTACAAAACACGATGTCCTTCTCCAGGGACTGATTCTTCTGGACAACATGTCCTCAGTATGTAAGACACAGTCTTGCCATCTTTGCTTCTAAGGAGCACTCTGGTTGTACTTATTCCAGAACAGATCTGCTTGTCCTTTTGGCGATCCACGGTACATTCAACATTCTTCTCCAGCACCGCAATTCAAAGGCATCAATTCTTCTTTGTTTTCCTTGTTCATGGTCCAGCTTTCACATGCGTATGATGCGACTGAAAATATAATGGCTTAGGTCAGGTGCATTTTAGTCTTCAGGGTGACAGCCTTACTTTTAATACTTTGAAGAGGTCCTTTACAGCAGATTTTCCCAACACAGCGTGTCTTTTGATTTCTTGACTGCTGCTTCCAAGAGCATTGATTGCGGACCCAAATAAAATGAAATCCTTGACAAACTCAATCCTTTCTCCATTTATGATGGATGTTGCTTACTGGTCCAGTTTTGAGGATTTTTGTTTTCCTGATGTTGAGGTGCAATCCATACTGAAGGCTGTGGTCCTTGATCTTCATCAGTAGGTGTCCCAAGTCTTCATTTCCAGCAAGTACGGTGTTGTCATCTGCATAATGCAGGTTGTTAATGAGTCGTTCTTCAATCCTGATGCCTTGTTCTTCTTCGTATAATCCAGTTCCTTGGATTATTTGCTTGGCATACAGATTGAAAAGGTATGGTAAAAGAATACAACCCTGACGCTCACCTTTCCTGACTTTAAACCATGCAATGCCCCCTTATGCTGCCTCTTGACCCATATACAGATTCCCTAAGAGCACAATTAAGTGTTCTGGAATTCCCATTCTCCGCAACTTTCACCATAATTTCGTATGATCCACACAGCCAAATGCTTTTGCATAATCATTGAAATACAAGTAAACATCTTGCTGGTATTTTTTGCTTTCAGCGAAGATCCATCCGACATGATATCCCTGGTTCTACATCCTCTTCTGAACACAGCTTAAATTTCTGGCAGTTCCTTGTCAACATGTTGCTGTAGCTGCTTTTGAAGGATCTTAGCAGAATTTTACTTGCATGTGATATCAATAATATTGTTCAGTAATTTCCACATTTGGTTGGATCATCTTTCTTTGGAATGGGCATAAATATGGATCTCTTCCAGTCAGTTGGCCAGGTAGCTGTCCTCAAAATTTCTTGGCACAGATGAGTGAGCACTTCCAAGCACTGCATTGGTTGCTGAACTATCTTAACTGATATTCCATCAATTCCTGGCGCTTTGTTTTTCGCCAATGCCTTCAGCGTAGCTTCGACTTTCTCCTTCATTACCATTGGTTCCTGATCATATGCTAAGTTACAAGTTTGGTTGTGGATAATTCTACATACATAATTATAGGTGTTGCATGCATATTAATACAGACAATAGAGAACACAAGGGGCGCAGTCATGAAAGCTTCTTAGACACAACCGGAATGAAGTTCCTAACCCACAGCCTCTAGGGACACCTATTATTCTGCATCTTACTTTGGTAAGTAGTGGTTTGGGATCCTAAAGGCTTGTAAGCTGCTAAGATACAACTATTGGTCTCTTTTAAACTGGACAGGAGAGTGAAGAAAATCAAACCCTTATTCACCACATGAATCACAGCCTACAGGACTCTGAGACCAGAAGAACTAGACGGTACCCCGCTACCACTACTGACCACTCAGACTGGGATCCCAACAGAGAGTCCCAGACAGAGAACAAGAGGAACACAGACTTACCAGTCTAACAGGGACTGAGAAAAACCCTAAGATTTATGGTCCCACGACATCCCTCTGACTGAAAACAGAAGCCTGCAGACCACCTTTCAGTCCCAAACATCCAGAGGAACATGTTCCTCAGAACAATCAACTATATGAGAGCCGAAGGACAACACTGTCCCAAAAGCAAAGATGAGAAGGCGGGAAGTGGCAGAAAAACCAGAGGAGAGGAAAGGGGAACCCAGGGTACAAATGGGGAGAGTGCTGACACATCACGGGGAATGCAGCGAATGTCACCAACTAATCTACGTGCAAACTGCTGAATGGGAAACGAATATGCTCTGTAAACTTTAACCTACAGTAGAAGAAAAAACTAAAAATAAATAAATAAAGTATAAAAAAATCCTCTCATAAAACAAAGTATGTATTACACACAGAGTGGCATGTTAACACACTTTGAGAAGTGAGCAAGGACCAGCGTGTGACTGAGTGGAAGAAGACACCCTGTGGACGGTCACCTCACCATGGTTTATTTTACTGGTCTGCATCCAAACAGCCTTACCTGTTCAACTTTCTGTCCTTCACTGACACTTCTAAAAAATTAGCAACAGCCACCATAATCTACATATTGACTACACCTGCTGATGTATAAGAATTAATGAGATTTTTTTAGAGGCTTATAAATACAAACAAAAAGTGATTTCTGTTTTATATCAACACATTTTTCTCCACTGTCACACTTCCTTATGGTAATTAAAAGTATTCCTTTGAAGGCAGACCTTACAACTACCTCAGGGGTTTAGAGTTAAGAGTCAGAATGTCTTGTTTAAAATGGGATGAGTTACTTAACCTCCTGGTGTCTCAGGTGCCCCATCTGCAAAACGGGGGCTAAAGATACCCTTATCAGAATGCTGTTAGGATGAAGTGAGAAACTTTCTTGAAATTGTTCCTAGGATAATCAGTGACCAAGAAATATTAGTCAAAAACATTTTTTTAATCCAATTGGTGGGTTAAGTCTAAAATTACACCTAGGACATCCTTCTAGATAATGCGTAAGCTTTCAGTGTCCAAAACAGATTAGAGCCTCTGTTTGCTGCTAAAAGACTTCTGACTGTAACTGTGAGCTATTTGGAAAAGATCGCTTTGCCAAGGAATGTGGAAAGTTTCCATAGAAACCCAAATCTTCCCTTTCAGCACTAAAGTCTTCATTTCTTTTCTACTCTGCAGAAATATTTCTAAACTGCTGAAAACATTTTTCTGCTCTCATCCGCATCATTTCTTGCTACCCCCCCCATCACAATGATTTGGTCTGCTTTACGGCATTAACTACTGCACTAGACACCACATTTAAAACATTTAAAACTGCTCACAGCCTGCAGGAAAGCCTGGAGGCAGTAGTGGTGAAGTACTATATCTGCTCACCGAAAGGTCGGCAGCTGGAATCCACCCAGTGCTCCTTGGAAACTCTACAGAGCAGTTCTGCTCCACTCCACAGGGTTGCTATGAGTCACAATCGACTCTACATTAGTGGGTTTGGATTTTCTTTCTTTTTTTTTGGGTTAATGGCCTAAAACACTAAGAAGGCCTCCAGACTGCAATGCTTTTGTGTGGTCTTCTGTTTCTCCTTTCCTAATTTCCCATGTCTCTCCTCAATGTCAAGCCATTAGCTATCAACACACACCCATCAGTGTCTTATACAGCAATTGTCTTGTTTATGTAAACTGGGGTAACATAACATAGAATTTTATTTGAAATAATCACAAACAAGCTCTGTCTGATTGTTTCAGGAGCAGTGAAGTAAAATCTGAGACAAGTATCTTTCAATGACCACCACTAACATTCAGGGAGGAGCTGCTTTGTGCAGGCTTCAACCTTAGGCACTTGGCATGTATCAGTCTATTTCGTTTCCCCAACAAGCTTTTCACAGATGGCAAACACAAGACTATGAGAAGATACCACATAGCTGAGGGCAACACAGCTACAAAGTGGTGTTATGATGAAGACATTCACCTAGTATATTTGACTTCAGAGTCTTGCGGTTAGAGGTAATCCTCTCAGCCAACTCTGCAAAGATTGGACTAGACCATAAGACATAAAAGGACACTGGCAAAGAGTGTGCTTCTTGGCTTCTGTATATACAGGTGGCTAACCAGGCAGCTCGTGTCCAGAGGTGAGATCAGAGGTCAACAGAGGACAGGAGCTGGTTGAATGGACACGGGAAATGCAGAGTGAAAAGGAGTGCACTGTCACAGGGAAGGGACAGGAGCTAGTCACATAGCAGTGTGTGCAAGTTTTTTGTATGACTAATTGATTTGGATTGTAAATTTTACTTAAGGCACAATAAAATATTAAAAAGAAAGAAAAATGCTTCTCCTACCACTGCCATTAGTTGCCACCGACGTGATGCCAACTCATGGTAACCCCAAGTGTGTCACAGCAGAACTGCGTTCTGTAGGATTTTCAATGGCTGATCTTTCAGGACAGATTGCCAGGCCTTTCTTCTGAGGCACCTCTGAGTAGACCTGAACTTTCCATCTTTTGTTTAGTAGCCAAGTGTTTTAACCATTTGCACTACTCCAAGGACTCCTCTTTCCCTAATTTTTCTAAGACAAGGCACACTGGGTAACTTGGACAAAAGCAGTATAAGTGTTCAGTTCTCATCTCTTCTCTATTGTTGTGTAGTGCCATCCAGTCAGCTCTGACTCTTAATGGCCTTTAAGTACAACAGGAAAAAATCCCACTGCCTGGTCCTGTGCTGGTAGCTCAAATTATTAGAATAATGTCCTCCTCTAGGGAAGTTGGCCAGCTCCATTTAATTGTACAGAACTAACTTTGAAGTGAAAAGGATGCTGTGATAAGAATGGGAGCACCTGAAGGTTTCAGCTCTGTGTGAAAAGAGCCTCTAACTATTAAGACGATCAGTGTTGATTAATCACTAACCTAGTTGGTACCTTCTAAGTTTTCTAGCAAATGCCTCTGAATGCGGGTTTTTTTTTTAAGTAACAGATCTTCTGTTTCTGTTGTGAGGTTATCAGAGTTATCTCCACCAGGTCTCCAATTTCAATAGCCTGAGCGGTGTCCGATGACAAGGACACACTAACCTAGTGTCAACGCTAAAGAGAGATCGTGGCATCTTTCAAATACAGATTTCAACATTTCACTTTCTAAATGTAGACTTCTTTTAAATTATAGTGGCCCTAACCATTTGCCTTTCATCTCTCTTCTAATTCCAGGTGTTTCTTTTTTTTTCTTTCTTTCTTATTTTCTAATTAGCTCTTTAAACTGTGTAACTCCCCTACCCCCACTCCAACTCTCCAACTACCTTTGTGGAGAAACTACCTCTTATTTGTAAAACCAGGACCCTGGGTTTTTTTTTTGTTTCTTTTTTTTTTTTCTTTCCTGGGCTAAGATGCTCCCCAGGTAATAAATCAAGCATTTGAGGAGGCCTTAGAATGTGATTTCTTGTACTACAGCAGTAATCCAACTACGCCTTTCATTTCTGGGTCAAAACAGTTTTATCTTGAAAGACACTGCAAACTAAATACAGAAGGTACACCTGGGAGAAGGAAGGTGTCCATCCAAACCACTGTGGGTTGAGCTCATTCCAACTCATGGAGATCTTACAGGACATGAAGGAACTGCCCTAAGAGTCTGCAAGGCTGACATTTTTACTGCAGAAGACTGCCATCTCTTTCTCCTACAGAGCAACTGGTGGATTCAAACCACCAACCTTCTGGTTAGCAGCTGAAAGCTTATGCCTTCATGCCTTCTTTTTTCACCCGTCCACATTCACTAAACAGTATTCTACCATAGATTATAAACTCCTAGAACCAGGGAAGACATGGAGACCATTTTTCTGGTCCTCTTTCCCTGGTCCTTCTTCGCTAAACAAAATTCCTCGCACCACATAGATACTCTATTTTTCATTCAAGTATTTAGTGGACCCATGCTTTCTGTTACATGAGTTGAAATGGATTGAGGGCATCTAACAACACAACTTTAAGGCAACATGGCATTCTGCTCCAGTGATTCAGCCTTGAATGTCTGTTGAGTTAGCTTGTAGGTGAAAATATAGACCAACTATGTAACTGAACTGTAGAAATGTTTTCTTTGGCTCACTGGTTGCAATTAAAGAAATCTGCATGTTGTCCAGTCAGTTGTGACTCATAGTCAAACCAATGTACAACAGAACAAAACACTGCCTGATCTTGCACCATGTCCACAACCGTTTTTTTGCTTAAGGCCATTGATGCAGCCACTGTGTCAGTCCATCTCCTTGAGGGTCTTCCTCTTTATCACTGCCCCCGACTTTTCCAAGCATGATGTCCTTCTCCAGAGACTGAACCCTCTTGCCAATGTGTCCAAAGTGGGTAAGATGCAGTCTCACCACCTTTGCTTTCAAGGAGCCCTCTGGTTATACTTCTTCCAAAACAGATCTGTTTGTTCTTTTGGTAGTCCGTGATACATTCAATATTCTTCTTTAACAGCACAATTCAAAGGCATCAGTTCTTCTTCTGTCTTTTTTATTCATTATCCAGCTTCCACATGCATACAGTGTGACTGAAAATACCATGGCTTGGGTCAGGCACACCTTAGTCTTCAAAGTGACACTTTTACCAAATGTGCACAGGCATTAAGTTACAGAAGCCAAAATGACAGAAGGCTCACTGCCTCCAACAAGTCCCAGAAAAGGTTCCTTTCGGAAGGAAGGTAAACTTTCACGCTGTGTGTGCCACAGTGCCCAGCTGGAAAGGTGCAGGCTTGCCCAGCTTACCTTGTCAAGCCCTTCCCAGCATCCTATGACATATTCTTTTCCCTTCGTATTTTCTAACTAGTTATTTAAATAGTGTAATTCCTTTCCCACCAACCTGAAATTGAGCTGAGTTTTCTAGAAAATGCCTCAAATCAAATACTCAAACCTGAACTCTTTAATGCAACATTTAAGCAATTCCTTTCTGAGGTTTGCACTTCACTGTTCTAGAATCTAGAACAAAGAACCTAAAATTAAATGGGTTTCAGTTATTTAATATTAAGGAGCCCCTGAGCATCTGTTTAAGAGCCACTAATTGCTTGCTATTTTAATAAATTGGTATTGGTTTAATGAGTCAATTTATTTTAAAAAGTAGACCATGCATTATGAACTGAAGATCAGTTCTGGGAGAATTAGCAGAACTCACTTGGGGCTCTTGTGAGGGGCAGAACACTTTGACCTGAGAACAGCAACATTTGTGGTTTAAAAGATTATGTCTCTGCATTTTATTAATTTTGAAATCACCCAGGGACTTCACTTCCAGGATTTCCTCTCTTCCTACATCTGAGCCTGGCAGGTTTTTCTCAGCTGGCAGTTCAGAGAACTATAGGTCACAGTACAGATTTTTCTCAGATGCAAAGCAATTACAGAATTGGGTACCAGTCAAAAGCTCTAGCAACTTAAAAAGTTGCTAGATATTAGTCATTTTAGGCAACTAAGAAATAACCTTGAAGGATCCCATACACACTGGTTGAAAGCCAATAAGCAGATCACCAGGTAAAGACTACCCAGCTTTCACTGATGCTTACAAGAAATGAAAGCATAAGCAGTAGATGAAAAAGGGGAATTTCAGGTCCCCTCTGTAGGCAAGGGTCATTAGCCTAGGATCCATAAATCCTAAAAAAAAACCTCCATGGAACCTCTGAAATAATACGCAATATCTTGTGTGCATGGGAATTTTTATAGAGTACACTTCCATAGCCTTCATGATTCTTAAAAGATTCGTCAATCAAAACAGCATTAAAAACAATAGTTCCTGTTTTCCTTTTTTCTTCTTTTTTGTTACAGTTCCTTGATAAAGACCAAAGGCCACAACCATTTGCAGCAAGACCTGTCAGTAGCTGATCTCTGGCAAGTGAGTACCTTTCTGTGGGATTAGGGGCTTGCTTGGTGTGAACCGTGAATGTACGCAGAGGTTGGTTTTTGCAGTGTTATTTTACCAGATCAAGATTATCATGCTACCTGTCGAAACAAGGAAGAGCAGTGATAATACACTCTCCTGTAAACTTACATTGGGTCTTATTACACCATACTTGTCTCCCGTCCGCTGTATGTTCCCTTATATCACCATTACCTAAAATAATTTTGGAATGAGACAGAGGAAAGAATAAAACTTAAATATTTTCAGTTTAATAGAAATCCTAAAACATCTTCGCAAGGAAATCTACTTTTCCTTTGCAACCGACAAGGCTGATGTTCTTGCACCATTTTCTTTTCTCAAACGCATAATCTGCCTCTGGTCCGGCTTGGCTTGGTCTTGACATCAGCACAAGTTGACTGAGCCCCTGTTATGCACCTAGACCTTGTGTATCGTGACTGCAAAAAGACAACGATAAGTTTTTGCTCTTAAACTCAGATCTAAGGTGCTGAAGGAGAAGTAAATTCCACTGGTAATTGCTTTCAGGTCAAAAGACAACTGAGGACACTGCTCCAGACAAGTCATACACATGGCCAATAAGTCCTTGAAAACACGCTCGTCATCACCAGCCAGGGAAATGTCAATCAAAACTACAAGAGCTATCTCTTCACACCCACTACCCTGGTTGTAATGAGGCACATGCACAATCACACACACTGTGGAGGAGGTGGGGAAATTGGAACCCTCATGTACTGCTGATGGGAAGGTAAAATGGTACAGCCCCTTTAGAAAAGTCTGGCAGGCCCTCACAAAGCTGAACACAGAACTACCATATGACTCAGCAATTACATGGCCCTGGTGGCACGGTGGGTAACAGCCTGGCCACAAACCAAAAGGTGGGCAGTTCAAATCAACTAGATGCCCCTTGGAAGCCTTATGGGGGTTGTGGTGGTCAGGACTATGTCAACTTGGCCACTACCTATTTGGCTGCTGTATTAAGTGGCAGGGCGGGGTCTGTGGTGGCTCCCTGCCCTTCGGCTCTCATCTCACGACCTTGGACTACTGCTGCTGATCGCTCACGTGGCCAGGAGCTCCTGCTCTCTCCTTTTCCAGTGTCTGGTTCCGGGACTTGAGCTAGCAGCTGTTGGGCTCATCAGTCCTTACAGTCAGCACTTGAGAGTCCTGCTCCCTGACCTGCCGATCCTGGGTTCGCTAGCCTCTGTCGCTTCGTCTTGCCACCAGCTTGGGATCCACTGACCTACACAACCGGTGATCTGCAACTCTGGTCTCTGACTTGCTGACCTTGGGTTCCTCAGCTTCCGTGGACACGTGAGGCTTGTGCCAGAGCTTGGGACATTCAGCTTCTGCGATTACGTGAGCTGTTTCCTATATTTGTATCTATCTATCTGTCTATATATATATTATAAATCTTTCCTTGTACCTACATGTGTTACTGGTTTTGCTTCCCTAGAAAACCCAGCCTAAGACAGGGGTTCTACTCTGCCCTACAGGGTCGTTATGAGAAGGAATCAGCTAGATAGCAACAGGCTTAATACCTAATTAGAATATAAGAATAGACAAACAAACCACGGTATACACACACAAAAGAATATTATTCAGCCATAAAAGGACCAAAGTATTAACCCATGGTATATTGGTAAACCCAGAAAATATTATGTTAAGTGAAAGAAGCCAGACAAAAAAAAAAAGCCACACATGGTGTAACTTCATGGATGTAAGATGTCCAGAATTGGCAAATTCACAGAGACAGAAAGTGGTTGAATGGCTGTCAACGGCAGAGACGGAGAATTGAGGGGAAAGGGGAGTGACTGCTAATGGGTAACGGGTCTTTTGGGGGGTTATGACAATTTCTGAAATTAGTCATGGCAGTTGCTTATCTTTTGAATACAATAAAAACTCCTGAATCATACTCTATGATGGGGTGAATTTTATGATATGTGAATTATACTTGTGCAATAACAACGGACCACAGAGGTGGGGAGGGAAGGCAGACAATTCTTGTCCCTAGGTATATGGCAAGGTAATAGTTTTACTCCTTGGCTACAATTATATGACATTCTTGAAGTCATTCTCTCTTTGCTAGTATTGAGGGCATCCAACACACCCTTCTTGAAAATCCCCATCTTTCTCTTTTATATGTTGTCTTTGTCCATTACTCCCCTTCTCATACTATTCCACAGTGATGACTATTAACAAGTTCATTATGACAAAATTTACTAAGCGCCATGATGAAAGAGGAGACTTCTTTTTTATTTAAGTTTTGCTCTGAAATTAAAAACATTCATTTGGTTGACAGAAAGCAAAAGAAGAATGATCCATGATAAAATGCTGTGTCTGTCAGTTACGCAGGAAGAATGAAAGCAGACAGAGGTGCTAGCATCTAACGGATAATGACACAGGACCACATCTTATCGCCACCAAAATAAAGCCATCTCTAGCTCCTTGCACAATAATGTCATCGCCAAACAAGAATTAGAGGACAAATACAAACAATGGAGCTCAGGCTGTTAATGAGTTCAGGCTCATAAATATGCACAATAAACCACAGTGGATGGTAATGAAAAAAGCTGAAATCCAGAGAGTGTCTTTCAATGCCAAAGCCCATGTCTTTTTGCTTTAATGTCATAAGTTTCACTAAGACTGTGTTGGTTCACAAATACTGTTTCTATTTTTGCATCTCTTTCTGAGATACATGACGTAGATCCTGAGAAATAACCTTTTCTGAGGTTTATGACATCTCATCCACTGCAACAATTATCTCCATGTCATCTTACAGCTTTAAATATTTTATAATGATTGAACTTCTATCTGTATGTGTATATGTGATATCATATCCATATTTAAATCCTTAAAAACAAAATAACTACGTTAGCTGGTATGCCCAACTCTATAGACCTACACTGAGATAACCTGTAACTTTCATAACCGGTGGTCACTTCAGATGGTACCAAGCAATTTTTTAGTCTACTTTAATCTAGACTTTCTATATAGTTTAAATGTCTGTTACAGCATCCAGTTTAGATTTCTTCAGCTTTGTTCCTTCTGTGTCACTCATTCAGTAATTAACAACCACTAGAGAAAATCTTCTACTCTTCTCTGCCAACCTCCTTTAAAAAAAAAACAAGAAAACAATAAAAACAAATATAATGTTTTGGGCACAGTGTAGCATTGGTGCTCCCTGAACTGGTATACTCGTGTTTGGTTTAAATTTGAAATCGTTCAGTCATAATGATAAGAGTAAGTATGCTCACCTGGCTTTACAAGGCCTGACTTTGGTTCTTTCTTGTATCGTGTTGACTGGACGTGCCCCTCACCGACCATTCCAACTGTGCATTTCTTTCTGGTAAAGTCCTCATCACTTCCAGGGCAAAAGCCAATGGGGCTATTTCCAGTATCTGAGGGTGTCTTCACAGGAGATACTGACTGGCTGCTAGGACAACCAGTGTCATCTGTAGGAGACGAAACAGTAAGAACATAATGCTGACAAGGAAATCAATTATGCCAACGAGAAGCCACCCAGTGTGCTAGGCACACACGTGTGCAGACACACATGTGCACATGCATGTGTGCACACAGGCACATACAGTCTAGTTTTAAGGCCCAGGTTAGCCACTGTGGATGAGCCTCTGTACTTTTTCCATATTTTGGCATTCATATTAACAGAGAAAACATCAACTAGCATACAATATGTTTAAGACAAAAATTTACAAGCTACTTTAGATCACAAATATTTCTGTAACATTCCTACTGCCAAAATTTAGAGGTACGTCTGTTTTAACATTTAATGTAGTATAATTTTGGCTCTTTACTGTCCACAGATTTTTTTTTGATGGAGTTAATAGTAAAAATGTCAGCAGAGCACCTCAGGATCACTGCTGCGAACTCTTCAAAGTTGCTTTTGTGAAGAAAAAAGGTCACTTGAATATTACCATCCACACCCAGTTTCTGATCATTTGGCCCCTTAACTGGTTAACAGTTTGACAGATAAGACACCCAGCTTAAGGGGTTCAAGGAAGCAGAAAGAAATGACTTCTATCACACCCCCAAAACAAAAAACAAAACTCACTGCCATCAAGTCGATTCTGACTCAAGGCAACCCCATACGTCAAAGCAGAACTGTCTCATAGTTTTCAAGGAATGCCTGGTGGATTTGAACTGCCGACCTTTTGGTTGGCACCTGCAACGCTTCACCACCACGTCACCAGGGTTGCCTTATCTCACACACACACACACATTCAGCTAAAAATTCTATCATGGTATGGGGTGAACTACTACAATAAAAAAAGATGCTATTCAAATTTGAAATGGCCCTTATTTTTCAAGTCCCAGATTATTACTGCAGTCGTTTTAAGCTAATATGCCTGATATGAAGTAACCTGGGTAAACGCTAATTAAGCAAACAGAAAACTAGTACTGTTGACTCCTACAAATGCCGTACACCTTTATTAAATATTTATGAGCCCGGCTAATTTATTTGCCCTCAACAAGAATGTAAAGCCAGATCAATATTATTTAAAAATGTCCACCGGAACCAGTCCATTAGTGGTAAATTTTCATTACTTAATAATTTTTTATCTTATGGAAATGCTTTGACACCAGAGTTACTTTAGTGAATCTACTGTGAGATTTCATGCATGCTTCAGCTAACTAAAAATCAATTTAGTCATTTTTGTAATTGTGTAAATTATAGCATGTTTCCACATTGAATTTTACACAAAAGTAACCTAAAGGCTCAGATATGCATTACTTTTTTCACTTTTTAGGTATCAAATATAAAAGTTTTATTGGGCTACAAGTTAAATAATTTTTATTTAGGACCTCTAAGTGAAAGAGAGAATAAAATATGACTAACCTCTGGTCTTTGCTTGCCAAGGTTTTTAATTTAAAAAACATGCGCCAATGGCTTTAGTTTTTTCCATGTAAGAATACACTGATAATGATTAATTTACTGAAAACTTTGGTACTGTCATTTGCATATAAAAGCATTTGCTCTTTATTCTTAACTGTACACGTACCATTTACTCCCAAATAGAGGCTTCCCACACCCCGTGATAAGTCTAGGGATTGTGCACATATTCAAGAGGGCTACTTATTTTATAAAACTGTGGTTTTCAAACTATGCTCATTATAGAAAAGGAAGAAATTATCCCCATTTCAATCAAAACAACTGCTTTTGTATTTTTATGTATTGTACTTCTGTTTCAGGTTTTCTTTAAACAGAAAGTTACAGGCCAAGTCTGAAAACCATGGATATGGAGTAACTTTTCAAAAGTTCATGACATTTTTTAAATCATCTGCAGAGATCGCTGTATTTTTATTTATGAGAAAAAACACTGAGGAAAGTAAGATGAATTAAATTCCTTTCGTGTGCAAAGCTTTCTCTAGGAGTATCTGCTACAGCTCAAAAAAATCAAAGAAATTCAAACAGATGAACTCACATTCTCGACAGTTTACTGTTGTTGCTTTCAGCGAAATAATTGCATAAAAATGTTAATCTGCTCTCAAGTGCCAAGATCAACTTATTCTTTTGTCTATAATTGCTGGCAACATTCCACCACCACTTTATACACCCTGCTTTGCACAAGTCAGTGATTCCCTTTGTCGCCTATGTCAAAACACACTGAAGCTGAAGAAATGTTTGCATTAGACACCGTGTTTTGTTTTTCCTTCAAGTTGTATGCTTTCCCTTTGTGTCTGAATAATTAATTTCTAAGACAGCTGAATATTTTTTTGTCCCCAACTTGTGGTAGCAAAGAAACACTAAGTGGTTCTGAAGCTTTTAGATTTCATGGACCAACAAGTTTCAAAATAAATTATACATGGGACTTATTATTATGAAAACAGGATTATTGCCAAGCACATTATACATGCCACCTGCTACCAAAAAAAAATCTGTATACATAGACATGCATATGTAATCTTACACACAAGGTATATGTTACATATATAGTGCATATATAATTTACATAGTATAAAATACCACAATAATATGCTTAAATTATACAAATTTTGAGAAATCCCTGAAAAATTCTGTCATGAGTATGAAAACTTACCACCTTGCCTGCCTTCCCCTCTTTACCCTCATTTGTAAAATGAATTTCTGTGAAGTGAGTCACATGTTGGTTCATCCCATGTACCTGTGGTTTAGCTGCTACTTCTGCTAACCATAGGGCTGCCAGTTCGAATCCAACAGGCTCTCTTTGGAAACTCTATGGGGAGGTTCTACTCTGTCCTGTAGGGTTACTATGACTTGGCATCCACTCGATGACACTGGGTTTGGTTTAGTTTGTGGGTTTGAAACTACTGAACCCTGGAAAAGCAGCAAACCACAAGACAATTTTTTCTCTGGTCCAAAATTCAAAGTGAAGACACCTTCTGATATCCTATATCTCATTCACATGAGATTTACCACATTATCTGCACATTTGCTACTAAGGTGTAGTACTTCTGAGTAGGTTTTTCGGCTGTGGACACATGTAGTGTCTAGCCTCCTCAAAGAGTAATCCCTCGTGAATCATTTGGAAAATCTCTCATTGGAAATAAAGCACAACCTGATTCAAACGACAGTATCACGAGCTATTATCAAAGCACATGTGCCTTTTCTAAGTCTGCATGGTCTTCTTAAAGATTCTTAGATCTAAAGAGTAAAAACCATACCAAGCCGAGTGCCGTCAAGCAGGATCCGACTCATGGCGACCCTAGGGGCCAGGGTAGAACAGAAACCATACGGTCTTCTTATCTATCACTTTTCAAAATGTTAAACTGAGAATAAAATGCATTTTATTTTTAATTCTAATTGGACAAAAAGAATGAATAAAGACAGAAATAGTAACTTTTAGAAGTATTACATTTTTATGAATATGAAAGGAACTAAAATAATTTGCTATCTATCAAAGGCTATCTTAAAACTTCATAACAAAGACAGAAGTAGAACCAGTCCTGAATAAAACATACGCATTGTCACAAAGAAGATGACTAGAATCCCTCAAAAAAAGAATCGCCATTGCTTCACTTCTGACCTTCACTGCCATTTTATTACAAAATATCCCAATTCCTGGAACAAAGGGAACTCACCAATAATGAAACGACTTTGAATCCTCTGGGTTTCCTTTTCTGACTTCAGGGCATGTTGGTATACCCAAGCCAACCATGCCAGCGACCACTGAGTCAATTTGGACTCAAAGTGACCCTATCGGGCAGAGTAGATTACCTGGTAGATTCAAACTGCCAACTTTTGGTAAGCAGACATAACACTTAACCACGATGCAGTCAGGGTTTCACACTGGTATACAGGACCTCTTTAAAATGTGCTGTGTTTCTCCCAAGCTCCTGAAGAAACTCTGCTTCTAAATGACAGAATGGTCAGCACCCTTCTTGGCTCATCTATTTCACAGGCTGCTGTGCTGCCTTTCTCCTTACATTTGCCTGTTCCAGGCTCCAGCCCAGAGAGAGCTAAGTTCCTCAAAGGCACAAAGCTGCAGTTACTCAGAAGGGATTCCAGCCCTTTGTCAAGGCTCAACAGCCCTGCACATCCCTCAGGACAGTCTCTCATTCTGGATGCCTGTCCCAAAACATAAACTCACATGAGGGAAGTCTGATCATTCAAAATTACTCACTGTCTTTAAAGCTATTCCTTCATGAGTCAGTTCCACAAATTCGTTCTTTTGAAAGAGAGATGGCCCAAACAAATAAAAATTCATGCTTTCAATTTTCCAAAAGGCATTTTCTCGTTGAAAATTTTCAGACCCAAAGGGACAAAATTCAATGATTTCCAGTATGGAAAGGAAATATGTTTTGTCTGGTCCAGTTACTGCTTTGCTCTTGTTAAATAAAAAAGAATGTGCACATGCCATGTTTTTTAGCACAAGTTATTCCAAGGATTAAATGCTACTGTTCAGTTAAAACTCTCAAGAACTGAAATTATTTAGAGCAGCAGCAGTGTCTCAGATGCCATATTTTTTATAGCCGGTAACTCCAGTGGCTGGACATGAGAAGATGAGGCGCTAAATAAATATTCAACTTACAGTGCTTGTTATTACACTTGAATCACCACATCAGCAAGTGCTCGTAGAAACATCTCTTAACTATCCTTGTATTGTGCCTCTATTGAGGGGGATGCAACAGAAATATAGGAGACAAGGTCTCTTGCAGATTCAACAGATACACACTAAGTCCTACTACATGTCAGGCACTGAAGTGACTCACAGGCACTGTACCCAGACCCCATCCTGAGAACATACCAAATATGGACTTGGTGAGTGAAACTCACAACGCAGAGTCCCTATAAACTGTGCAAACCTGTAAAAGTAAACCCACACACAAGAAAATCTGTGACTTACAAGAGCTCAGGACATTGGCTTTTTTCTGTCTAATGGGGCTAACACTAACACAAAGAAAAAGTTTAGAAAGGGCAGAGTCATTAGGAGAATACACTTTACATTATGCAAAGTAAGACTCGGTTAATATCTTCCCATGGTAGACAATCAGGTCACCTGTGACAGGTGACAATGAAGAAGTGGTTACTCAACAAGTTTTGTTTAGAGTTTCTTCTTCTAAGAAGAAGAAAAAAGGGTTCGTGGCCACTATCAGAAGCAGAGTACTCTCAGAAGGTGACAGTCCTTCCCAAAATTCTGTGCAAAATATCCTTAGCTCACATTTACACTGAGATTCTAACAAGGGTGAACCATGCTAACATCTTCTAGTTGTTCCTGTGTAAGGTTGTTATGAGATAAGCTACAACTGGGCCGAGCACGATCTTTTCACAGATTGTCTGCAATTGCAAGTCATCTGCTGTGGTGACTATCAGTTAGGATTTGAGGTTCTAAGCAACACCAGGAAAGCCTGGTGGCATAATGGTTAAGTGCTACAGCTGCTAACGAAAAGTCAGCAGTTCAAATCCACCAGGTGCTCTTTAGAAACTCTATGGATGAGTTCTAGTCTATTCTACAGGTTTGCTATGAATCAGAATTGACTACAGCAATGAATTTTTTTTTTTTAAGCAACACCAACTGATGCTGACTAACTGAAAAGCAGAGAAAAACAGGCTTGATGGGGAGTCAGGAGAAAGCAAGGATGACACAGCAGCCCAACTCAGGAAGACCTGAGTATGACAGCTCTTCCTTGGTCTCAGTGTCAAATATCAGCCCATTAAGCCTGCTGCTGTGGATTCTGATTCATAGCAACCACATAGGACAGAGGAAAACTGTTCTATGACGTTTTCCAAGGAGTGGCTGGTGGACTCGAACTGCTGATGATCTAGTTAGCAAACAAGCTCTTAAACACCATGCTACCAAGGGTCTTGTCAAATAATACCAAACCCACAGCCATCAAGTTGCTTCCAACTCATAGGGACCCTATATACAGAGTAGAACTGACCTATAGAGTTTCCAAGGAGTGCCTGGAGGATTTGAACCACCAACCTTTTGGCTGTCAGCCATAGCACTTAACCACTATGCCACCAGTGTCCTGTCATGTAATAGCACTCAAAAAAAGCCAGTATTTCCTCTCTTGCTATGTTACCAACAAGAGTAGTATCAGTGGGAATTCTTGGTAGTAATAGTTATTGTTGAACATTCACTGTGTACTACCGCGTGCTTTATAAATTATTAGCACACTTCTGGGGATGGTAATGGTTGCCTCCCGACGCGAGGCCTTGGCTGCTTCGGTCCTCACTGGTGCCCTTCTAACATGACTATACTTCTATAAATCTCTTTGTTAACCTGCGTCAGTTAAACCTATGTCTTCTGCTACCTGCTACGTCCCTGATTGCTACATCTACCCTGCAGAATCCACAGATTTATAAAAAATAGTATCCAGTATTCTAGTTCTGATGAATTATGTTAACATAAAGTAATTGTGAGAGACAAATGTTTCTAATATGGCAAAGGGGAGGACACTGTTTCGGGGAAGGAAATGGCAAAAATTCTGAATGATTTCACAACCAAGTATGGAATGTGTCAAACTTCAAGAAAAACCATTGAGAAAATAAGAAGATTTCAGTGATTTTGCCAGGAGGGAAGCTTTGCTCCAAGGCCTCAGAAAGTGGGTGTGGATGATGCCTGTCTCTTCAGAGGTAAGAGTTTTTTTTGAAAAAAAGAAAAAACAAAAAAACACACATATGCATTAACACTTAAATAGCAGAGTTTTACACTTTTATTACTCCTGATTAAAAAAAAAAAAAGATTACACATTTTGCACAGAGTAAGGAATAAATGGTTGTTCTTAATTGCCCTCCAGTATACTCCAGCTCATGGTGATTCTGTGTGAGCAGAACAGAACACTCCTCGGGGTTTTCAAGACCGTGACCCTTCAGAGGCCAGTGGCCAGCCACCAAACTTTCATCCAGTAGTTGAGTGCTGAACTGTTTGAGCCACCTAGGGACTCCTGTGGATAAATTAATGGCTGGCAAACTATGGCCTGCAAATTTGCCTGCTACTGTTTTTGTAAATAAAGAACTACTGGACCACAGCCACGTCCAACCTTTTATCTATTGTCTATCACTGCTTTCAAGTTATAGTGGCAGAATCCAGTAACTGCAAAAGGGGTCATCTGGCCCAGAAAGCTGAAAATGTTTATTAACTGGCTGTTACAGAAAAGGCCTACTGAACCCTGAGTTAATTGATACCCCACTTTTGAGACAATAGGGGCTACTTTAATATTATCCACCATACTAAGGAATCATGTCAGTAATAAAAATAGCATTAGGATTAGGTAAGAAAACGTCCACTATTTTGAGAAATCCATGCTTAAGAGTGTACATACACATGAAACGACGTGATGTCTGAACACTCACTTTAAAATGTTTCAGCAGAGGGGAAAAAAAGGAAGAAAGGGTATGGATGAAGCAACTACATCAAATCTTGCTATTATTTAACCAGACGATGTGCATAACAAGCATACAGGAATTCATTATACTATTCTTTTGTCTCTATGTTATGTTTAAAAATTTCCAAAATATCCCACTTGAATTCTCATAATCATTATTTGAAGTCAGTGTTTGGAACAGGTACAAGCATTGCATTAAAAATAAAGCCAATTCTTTCTTGTAGAGTATTTTGAATTGTTTCCAATTGGCATACTATCATTAAAACTGCTTTAATAATATTTTTTGCATATAAATCTTTGGCCAAATCTTTATCTCACAGAGGTACTCCAAGAAATGCAATGACTAAGCCTTCAAGAAGTTAGGGACAATTTACATTTTTATTAAATTCCTGGTAGTATTAAATATTCTTTTTGCATTTTTGCAGAATTCATAATGAAAATTTATTTTTTATGTTTCAGTTTACATCTCTTTAATTATTACAATCATATGTTCACTGGCTTTTTTAGTTATTCTGTGTCTTGTCTGTATTCTCTGACAATTTTCCTATTAAAGTTCAGGGCTTTATTACTGATCTGCAAGAAATCTTTATATATGAAGGGTGTTAACTTTTTGTTATATTTCACACGGTTTGTTGTTTGCTTTTAAGTTTTTGGCATTTAACACTTTATATCTAGTTGTCAAATCTCATATATTGTTTTGTGATTTATTCTAATGCTTTTATCCTTAGAATGTACTTCTTTACTCCAAGATCAGCTAAACATTTACCTATACTTTCTTCTAGACTTACAAAATTTCATTTTTCATTTAAATTAAGTCTACCAGGTGCTAACTACATTATTATTTTTTAATTCTTAGTCAACTTATCCTTTTCATATTGCTCTGTAATATCTTTCTGATGAAATTTTGAAAACAATAAATATTTTAAGTGAATATATACACATATTTTTTAATCCTATATTTTAAAATGTTAGGGTTGCCCAAAGTGTATGTATGTGTGTGTGGCTATTAGCCAATATCCTGATACTTAACAAAAGTGCCTAACAACTAGAAGGTTTTCGTCGAATATATTTGGTGGTAATTACGATGACCAAGTCTATATTTGAGCCCCTTGAAGCAAATACATACAAGAATAACACCCCAGGCTCTTAAAAAGATTATAAAAATTTCCCCAAAGTTCAAGAACCATCACCAAAACTTCCAGTTCATTGTTGAATTCAGATCCCAAATTTATCAGTTTTACAAAGTGTTGAACTAAACAGTTCCAGAAGACACATTTAAAAATAACACGAGGAAGAAAAACACACGGTTTGGGGCCATAAATGTCTTGAAACACTCAGTTGTGGTCTAACACTGTTCAAAATTCAGCTACATAATTTAGGGGGAAAGTCATTACTGTGTTAATAAAATCCTACTTGAAACCACATGGAAATTTAGCTGATTCTTACGAACTAATGTAAGTATTTACTACCTCTTACACATTCAAAAATATGTGTTGAGTATCTATTCTGTGCCAGCCCCCACTGGTCTCTCAGTTTGTTGTGTTGTGGAGGCTTGCATGTTGCCGTGATGCTGGAAGCTCTGCCACCAATATTCAAGTATCAGTTGGGTCACACATGGCAGACAGGTTTCAAACAGCTGTGCTTCTAGGCTAAGACAGACGAGGAAGAAGGACCCAGCAATCTACTTCAGGAAGAATTGGCCAGTGAAAACCTTATCAACAGCAGTGGAACACTGTTAGATACAGTGCCAGAAGATGAGCCCCCGGGGAAGAAGGCACTCAGAAGATGACTGGGGAAGAGCGCCTCCTCTAAGCAGAGGTAAACCTTGAAGTGGCGGAAGGAGTAAGGCCTTCGGGATCCTCATTTGCTATGTGGCACGGCTCAAAATGAGAAGAAACAGCCGCAAACATCCATTAATAATCGGAATATGGGATGTACGCAGTATGAATCAATGAAAACTGAAATTGTAAAAACTGAAATGGCATGCATAATAATCGGTATCCTAGGCATTAGTCAGCTGAAATGAACTGCTATTGACCAATACAACTGGAAGAGGAATAGAGTTGCATTCATCAACAAAAACAACATTTCAAGATGTTCCGAAGTATAGTGCTGTCAGTGATAGGCTAATATCTATACACTTACAAGGAAGGCCTTAACATGACTATTACTCAAATTTACGCACCAACCACTAAGGCCGAAGAGGAAGGAATAGACGATTTTCATCAGCTTCTGTGGTCCGAAATTGAGTGAACATGCAATCAGGATGCACTGATAATTACTGGTGATTGGAATGCAGAAGCTGAACACAAAGAAGGCTTGGTAGCTGGAAAATACTACTACCTTGGTGATAGAAATGATGTTAGAAATCACATGGCATTTTGCCAGATGAACAACTTCGTCAGTGCAATATCTCTTGTCACCAACATAAATGGCAACTATACACATGGCCCTTACAAGATGGAACACACAGGAATCAAATCAACTACATCTGTGGAAAGAGATGATAGAAAACCTCAATATCAACAGTCTGAACAAGACCAGGTGCTACCTGCAGCACAAACCATCACTTGCTCAAATGCAAATTCAAAATGAATCTGAATGAAATTAGAACAAGTCCAAAAGAGGCAAAGTATGACTGTGAGTATATCCTTCCTGAGTTTGAAGATCACCTCAAGAATAGATCTGATGCACTGAACACTAATGACTGAAGACTACACAAATTGTGAAATGACATCAAAGACATCATACATGAAGAAACAAAGAGGCCACTAAAAGGACAGGAAGGAATGAAAGGACCAAACTGATGTCAGAAGAGATGCTGAAACTTGCTCCTCAGTGTCCAGTAGCTACAGCAAAGGGAAGAAATGATGAAGTGAGAGAACTGAACAGAAGATTTTAAAGGGCTTCTTAAGAAGCCAAAGTATTACGATGAAATGGGTAGAGTCAGAATTAGAAAAACCAAAGGGGGGAACACGCTCCACATTTCTCAAGCCAAAAGAACTGAAGAAAAAGTTCATGACTCAAATTGTGGTAGTGAAGGATTCCAGAGGGAAAATATTGAATGACTCAAGAAGCATCAAAAGAAGAAGGAAGTGATACACCAATTATACCAAAAAAGAACTGGTATAATGAAACAGTTCAACCATTTTAAGAAGTAGCATGTGATTAGGAATTGATATTACTGAAGCTTGAAGAAGTCAAAGCTTCATGGAAGGCACTGGTGAAAAACAAGGCTCCAAGAGATTAGACAGTTGCTAGAAATCTGGTTGGCAGAAATCGGTGATAGCACACATTAGAAAAAAGAACAACATTAAGTGGACTTCAGCATAACTTGAGTACTCCTTCCACCTCAACTCAATATTGCAAGGATAGAGAAGCTGGGGCAGGGGGCACAGGACCATGCTCTTAGGCAAAATCGAGGTAAATTGGCACAACTAACACTTTGCTGAGAGAGCTCTCTGCACCCCACATTGCTGAGTGGCGTCTGGGGTCTTAAAATTGCCAAGCTGCCATTCGAGGGCACAGCAAATGGTCCCAACTCAGCCAGAACGGATGCTCACCGAGGACCAAAATGACATGGGGTAAAGACAACCCAGAAGACAGAGAGACCCACATGAGTGGGTGCTTACATCGACTTGGGACCGGAAGAACCAGATGGTGCCCGGCCACCACCAGTGATAGCCACGATGGAGCTCACTAAGTTGAGTCTCACTGGCAACACAAGAATTAAAAGGGGTGCCTCCTGAGATCTCCACTAAAAGACCTCAACTGATGGTCCAGTGGTTTTGGGGTTCCCCTGGGAGCATGGCCCCTGCCCCTGATGGTGCCCTTGCCCATAAATCATAATGAAGATCCACTCTTTGGACACGAATGGATTGGACTTGGCGATGGAGAGTGACCATATATTGGATGATGCACTTTACGGTTCTATACATCTATAGGATACCATCCTGCTGACCTCTGGCTGGAGGAAGGAGAGTAGGTGGAGAGGAGCGGAAAGGAGGCTGTTGGGAGGATGAGACATGTATGGAGCAGAGAGGAATACTGTGCTGTCACCGGACAGGGAGAGCAGTGGAAGCTGCATATAGGTGGGCATGTAACTTTATATGGGAATGTACATTTTTACTCACTCAGATTAAATAAAAAAAAAAAAATAGTGGAACAACAATTGAAATGTTCCAGTAACAGATGTAGTGCTGGAAGTGCTCATTCTTGTATGCCACGAAGTTTGGAAGGCATCTACCCAGCCAACCAACTATAAGAGATCTATGAGGTCTGACAATTAAGTCCATGAACTTAATTGTTCTAAGTGCTACATACCTCACTGCTGAATACTGCTACAGTCACTTTCAGAGTACTCCTCTTGGGGAGCTGTATGCCGATGCCAGTGCCTAATTCACTCTTTCAAGCAATTCTGGAACTCTTTCTGGAATGGCCATTGTGCACGATAGCATGCTGGCAAGTTCGCAAACTTCATTGTATAGATGTCTTTGAGGGAGTTTTTAGCCAGTAAATGAACAACTGTATTAAAACACCTTCCCTACTTACCTACTCTGGCCCCAGTGACTTTTTTCTTTACCTGAAGATAAAGGAATTACTGAAAGTAAGACATTTTAATGACATTCAGGACATCAAGGGTAATACAATGACAGCTCTGGTGACCATTCCAGAAAGAGTTCCAAAATTGCTCTGAAAGGTAGACTAGGTACTGGCATCAGTGCATAGCTCTCCATGGGAAGTACAGTGATATTCAGCAATGAGGAATGTAGCACTTTTTCTAGGATGAGTTCATGAACTACTTGTCAGACCTCATACACTGATGCTTATTCCCAAGAAAGGTGATACGACTGAATGTGGAAATTATCAAACAGTATCTGTAACATCATATACAAGACAAATTTTGCTAAAGATCATTCCAAAGCAACTGCAGCAGTATGCTCACAGGAAACTGCCAAAAATTCAAACCAGATTCAGAAGAGAATGTGGAACCAGAGATATCATTACTGATGTCAGATGGATCTTGAATGAAGGCAGAGAATACCAGAAAGATATTTACCTATGTCTTATTGACTATGTAAAGACATTTAACTGTGCAGATCATAACAAATTATGGGTGTGGAGAATGGGGATTTCAAAACACTTAATTGTGCTCACAAGGAATCTGTACATAGATCAAGAGACAGTCGTGCTAACAGAACAAGGGGAGACTGTTTTAAAGTCAGGAAAAGTGTGCATCGGGGTTGTATCCTTTCACCATATCTTGTTCAATCTCTATGCTGAGCAATAATTTGAGAAGCTGAACTACATGAAAAAGAGTGAGGCATCAGGACTGGAGGAAGTCTCATTAACTACTTGTGTTATGTAGAAGACAACACCTTGCTTGGTGGAAGTGAAGAGGATGTGAAACACCGATGAAGATCAAAGACCACAGCCTTCAGTACCGGTTGCACCTCACACCAAGAAAACAAAAATCCTCACAAATGAACCTATACGGCAACATCATGATAAACGGAGACAGGACTGAGGTTGTCAAAGATTTCATTTTACTTGGTTCCACAATCAATGCACAGGGAAGCAGCAGTCAAGAAATCAAAAGATGCATTGCACTGGGAAAACCTGCTGCAAAGGACCTCTTAAAAAGTGTTGAAAAGTAAAGATGTCACCTTGAAGACAAAGGTGCACCTGATCCAAGCCATGATATTTTCAATTGCATCATATGCATGAGAAAGCTGGACAACAAATAAGGAAGTCAGACGAAGAACTGACGCCTTTGAATTGTGGTGTTGGAAAGAGTATTTAATATACCATGAGCTGTCAAAAAAACAAATAGATCTGTTCTGGAAGAAGTACAACCAGAGTGCTCCTTGGAAGCAAGGATGGTGAGACTGCATCTTACATTTATCTTAGACATCTTGTTAGGATGGATCAGTCCCTAGAGAAGGACATTACGCTTGGTAAAGCAGAGGCTCAGCTAAAAAGATGAAGACCCTCAATAAGATGGGTTGACACAGTGGCTCCAACAGTGGGCTTAAGCATAAAAACAACCGTGGCATGGCACAGGACCAGGCAGTGTTTCATTCTGTTGTGATATGGCTGCTGTGAGTCAGAACCAACTTGACAGCAGCTAACAGCTGCAACATTATGTGCCAGACACTGTCATAGGTATTATTATTACTGGCATTTCTGAAGACAGTTTGGCAGAGACACATAAAACACTATAGTCTAAACTCTTGGATAATCTGAACCCTGTGAAATTCCTACCAGAAGCCAAAGAAATGCACTAGGATCATACAGATGAGCTTAGAAGATTACATTTATTAAGCGTCTACTGTATGGGGTGTGAACAAATTCTTATCACATTATCTTAAGGATATCTTATGGACGGGAAAACTGAGGCTCACGGAGGTTAATGACCGTAAGTCGCTCAGTTACTAAGATGCAGGATTCAAACTCAGCCTTGCCTGACTCTAAAGACTTTTTCTCAGCACCACAAGTTAGTTTTTTTCTAAATATATCTACGTGGCTATGAGATTAGCTGCTAACCAAAAGATCAGCAGTTTGACTCTACCAGCCACTCTTCGGAAACCCTCTGGGACAGTTCTACTCTCTTCTATAGGGTTGCTATGAGTCGAAATCCACACAACAGCAATGGGTTAGGTGTGGATTGGCTTCTGTCTGTTCCAAGTGGAAAGAGCAGCAATTCTGGGAATATACAAATTAAAAATAGACAAAGGAAGCTGTTAGGAAGGAGCCATGCCATAATAAGTGGACCACAAAAATGTGATACAAGAGAGTCTTTTTAGCTATTTCCAGTTTTCCAGTGTTCTCACCGCAACATATGTAGCCATATAAAATGCATGCCATTTGGAGACTTCTGCATTCTAGGTTTTGTGTAGCAAAAACTCTGAACTTCAATTCTCTCACCCATCTTTCTGGAGGCATAACTCATAAATCTACATGGCTTTAAAATAACCTGCTTCAGTATCATAGAAGGTGACACTAATTAATGCCCAACACTGAAGTGTAAAAACCTCATCATTCATCCATTTATTCTTGCTGCAAACAATTACTAATTGTCTATTCTGCACCAGGGAATGTTCTAGAGATGAGGGCTGCAATGATGCTCAAGGCTGATAAGACTGTCTTCCTTAACAAGTTCATATTCCAGTGGTTGGAAGAGAGAGCTAATCAGCAAGTTTAAAAAAATTACATACATATTTTGGTTTAGCATGCATTGTTAATGAAATAAACTGGGTGATCCTATATGAACCAACTAAGTGGGAGATCAGAAGGTACTTCACTAGACAGCTTGTCACGGAAGGCTCCTGAAGAAGTAATTTGAGCTGAGACCAGAGAAACTGAGAAGGAACCAACCATGGCGTTAAGGCAGGGAAAGAAACTCCAGGTAAAGGGAATAGGGCAAAAGACCCTGAGGTAGGAAGGAGCTTGGTGCACTGAGGAACCCTCAGGAGACTAAGAAGGCTGAGGGATGGAGAATGATGCGGGGTGAGGCTGAAGTGGGGCAGAAGCCTGAGCATGTGCAGATTCATAGGGCTGTATTATCTCAAGTTCAATGGAAGATACAGTGCGCATTAAGGAGAGGATAACCCGATTCAGCTTGTGGAGAATAGACTGTATTAGTATTAATAAATTTTAGTATTCACTGAGTACCGACTAACTGCCAAGCACTGTCTAAACACTTCATATATTCTAACTGACTTAATCTAATAATTCTTTAGTAAGGCGCCATTATCATCCTAATTTGCATAACACACACAAAATTAGCACTCATGTTTAAGTCACTTACCCAAGGTCATAGTTAGCAAGTGGTGAAGTCCTGGTTTGAAGCCACATAGGCCATCTCCACAGATTCCTTCTTAACTACTATGCTACGTGGGTCTTTTAGGAACGAAAAGCTATGATATGTAAACCCACTTGAAGGAGGCTGTCATTGCAGATGGAAACCATGGTGGCACAGTGGTTATGTGCTACATCTGCTAACCAAAGAGCTGGGAGTTCACATCCACCAGGTGCTCCTTGGAAACCTGAAGGGGCAGTTCTCCTCTGTCCTATAGGGTCACTATGAGTCAGAATCAACTCCATGGCAGTGGATATCATTTGTAGCTATGAAAGATGACAGAGGCTTGATTAGGATGGTTGTAGTAGAAATACATGGATCCAAGATATACTGGGGAAAAATAATTGAAAGGATTTGTTTATGGTAATGAAAACCAGGAAGGAATTAAGGTTGATTCTTAGAGTTTTTCTCACACAACTAGATACACAGTGGTCATTTCTGAGTTACGAAAAAATGGGTTTACGAGTGTGTAGGGACGGAAAAAAAGAATTCTGGTTCTGCATTTTTATGTTTTCAAATTTAAAAATCAATATTTTCTTATAGATACTGTGCCATAAAGCTCAAGTAGGGAACAAGAAAATTCTGGTTCTGATATGCTAAATTTGAGGCACAAATTAAGGACGACAATGGAGATACCAACTAGGCAGCTGTACCCCTTGAGTCTGAAGTTCAGGGGAGGGAAGGCAGGGAGCACCACCACCCTCTGCACGAGACGTCAAGACAAAGGACCAGATGTGAGGGAGGCAGGAAACCAAGTGCTGAGTACTGAGATCCGAGGCACTGTGACATTCTGTGCCTCGACAGGGATACAAGCCAAGGACAGTGACTTGAGAGGCAAGGGACATGCTCAGAGAGACAGGGTGGGGTGGGTAATAGAAGACAGGGGCCTGTTCAATTGAGCAGAGTGCTGCCGAGAGGTCAAGAAGAAGAGGGCAGACAGCGGAATGTGAATTTTGGCAACTCTGTCATTTGCACTTGACAAGGACAATTTAAAGAGAGCAATTTTGTACAGTTCTGCACTGAAGGGGAGAAGAGACATGCGAAGACAGCTGAAAGGATATGTGAGAGGTCAAGAGAAGGCTTTCATAAACAAGTATTTTTAAGATGTGTCTACTCCCACATGTGTGTACACTAATGGGAACGCTCTGGTGAAAGGAATTGGAACAGAGCACCTCACAGTAGGCCACACAACCTCCATCTCTACACAAATGAACCAGACAGTGACCATTTAGTCCATGTCTCCTTTGTTTCTTGGAGACAAAATAATTGTTTCACATGTAAACATTCCTAGGATTTCTGAGCTATTTTGGAGCCTCAAATGCTCCCATAAAAGTCATTCTGGTCCAGCCCTCTGCACAAGGAGGAAGGAGAATGAAGCGAGGGGACTCCGTTTCTCACAGGGCTCAGCAGTCCTCTGGAAACAAGAGCTTGCTGTTTGGTTTTCTACCAGTCTTAAGGTTGCTCGATTTGTGTTCACAGCCAAAAGGAATTCGGAGACAAAACTATCTTGGTCCAAATCCTTGATGTAGTGAGAGTAACAGATCTATCAAAGTTTTCTGGAGAGGGAAGAGATGAGGCTGAAACTGGGAAGTTGAGGGTGGCCCCATCATTGCCAGAAGCCAGGTAAAGTGTGGGAAACAGAGAGGTAAGTTTTGCTGTCAGACAGGCTTTTTCCCTTGCTATTTCTATCCCAAACAGGCTTGTGACAGATCTTTCTGACCTTCCTTCTCCCTGGTAATATGGGTTTATTGGAGTGTTTAGCCTCTACCTTTCTAACTGCCCTTGGAAACCCTGGTGGCGCTATGTCTGCTAACCAAAAGGTTGGCAGTTTCAATCTACTAGGCACTTCTTGGAAACACCATGGGCCAGTTCTACTCTGTCCTATAGGGTCACTATGCATTGGAATTGACTCAATAGCACTGGGTTTTGTTCTTGGCTTTCTCCCCTCCCTTCCCTATCAGAAGACGGAGGAGACAGTGAAGAAGGAAGAGAACTGGGAGTGGGGAGAAGGTGCAAGGAGTGAAAGGGAACTGAAAAGAGAGACACGGCCCAAGAAGCTATCATCTCTAAAACTCTGAAAAGCATTAAAACAAGGAGATTTCATTCCACTATAAGGACAGGGACTACAGTTAGCTCTCTTGTAGCAACGCAAATGTTTGTCTCCCTTCTCTGTTCTCTCACATTGAGAACATGGACAATGATAGTCCACAAGGAGCAAGAGACAAAGTGCAGGGAACCCAAAGCTCACAGGACAGTTTACGCAAATGTTACTTTTCAGCTTTTTCTTTTTTTTTAAAGAGTTATTTTAGACAATACACTGAGCGCTGATATGATGCTGAACAAGAAGGCTTTGTTGGAAAATGGTTAAGCTCCTGGCTGCTAAAAGGAAGTTCAATGGCCTGAAACTACCAGAGGCTCCATGGGAGAAAGGACCAGGAGACCCGCTCCCCTAAGTGCTGCAGCCGAGGAAACCTTCTGGGGCAGTTCCCCTCTGCCCTACAGGGTTGCTGTGACTCAGAAGTGACTCCACAGCACCCAACAATATGATGCTGAACAGGTTTCAGGGGAGATTCCAGACTAAGAGGGAGTAGGGAGAAGGGCCTGGTAACCAACTTCCAAGTCATACGATCAAATCCTATGGGTGACACAATTTGATGTGCAGCACTTCATTCTCTTCCCATGGGGCTGTCATGAGCTGGGGGCTGACTTGATGGCTGCTAACAACAATCGTGGTATCTACTTCTTTTTAAAACAAGGTACAAAGAAAGGAGAGAAGAAGAAGACATGGTCTAATTCTAATGATCATCACAAAATAGTTTTGCATTCTGGAAGCCAGTCTTAGAGACAAAATACCCAATCATAGGAGAGTGACTGAAGGATTCTCGATGACAGTGAATGCAGGGTCCTCTCTGTGCTCACAGGGAATACCTGGAACACACACTGCTTGAGGACAGGGACTCTGACAGTGCTGTTTACTGCCCCATTCCTGCTTCTAGAACCTTCTACACAACAGTCATTCCACAGAGACTTATTTAACAAATCAATGGGCAGGATCACAGATTGATACAACACGATCTCACTTTGGTTTTATAAAGCAAAACAAATCCTATAAAAGTGATAGCATCCACTCTGATATATTGGATGGCAAACCTTATAATAACCTTGTATTTATTACTTTTGAATTAAAAATAAAAAATACAATAATTATCATTACAAAAAAAAAATCATCCCAAACACTGCAGAATAAATCGAAGCATAGCTTAGGGTTTACCCACCCATGAAAAACTCACTGCTGCCAAGTCAATGCTGACTCACAGCAACCCTTTAAGACGGAGAATAACTGCCCCACAGAGTTTATCAAGGAGCAACTGGTGGATTTGAACTGCCAATCACTGTAACCCCAGGGCCTACTAGGTTCAAGAATTCTGAGCATTAGGCCAATATCTACCATGGATCCTATTTTCACAGGCAGCTACTCAAAAGAATTGAGAATAAAAACTGAGCAAGCTAGAGATCAAAGAAAATCCATACTGAGCAGGACTTGGTATAGGACGTAGGTTTTAAGTGGGATGTGGTTTTGTGCTGGATGCTCATATGGTACACTGGTCTCTACTCGGAAACACTGTTTAGGTAGTCCCCAAGCAGTAACAAGCCTGAACCAGCAGGCTTGCTACTCCTTTTGGCGGCCAAAGAGCATAACACGAGGCAGTGGAGGCTTTGGGGCATGCCAACCTGTGTAGTCTCTGCTCTGGTAGTGCTGGACTGTCTGCAGAGCAGGAGACAGCCAAGCTGAGCAACAGAGGAGCTGTGAGCAGTAAGTGTTGCCGGGAGCCAGAAAAACCACCTTAGACTACAAGCATGCCCTGCTGTCTTACATCCTTTGAAGTATCCAGAGTCTCTCCTGGGTAAGCCAGAACAGACTGGGGTTTTCTTAGAGTAAAGGCCACCATTTGGGGGGCAGTTGTAAAGACCTGAGTGGGGAAGGGTGATTAAGGATAAACTGGGGTCTTGGGAAACACGAATACGTGGCTTTGTCCTAAATACCTTCTTGACCATAAGCTGGCTGTTGGCTTTTTGTTTTGGTGTATGTGACTGGGAACCAAGGATTAGGAAGACTATATTTCTCACTGTTCCCAAATATGCTCTTACATATGTTGATCTCTCTCTCTGCCATGTTAAACTTTGCTTCTCGAGCTCCTGCATGGCCTTCAAAACCCTGAAGTGCCAATTCCTGAATGGAGCATTCTGCCTGTCCCAGTGAGAACTCTCATGCAGCTACCCACAGAACTGGCTCTGTGGTTCTATTAAGACACTCTTATGGCATTCATAGATACTGAACTCCACAGAACAGGAAAACCTTTCTCATTTAATAAATTTATACTGAACGCTGGGTAATATGTGTGGCTGCCACTGAACTGAATCAACTCAATGGCAATAGTTTTTTGTTTGTTTGCTTACTGTTCTAGTTGATTTGCCTAACTACTACAACAATGCCCTGTACTAAACATATTTCATTAAAAGAATGAAGATGAATCACCCATCTGCTCTTATGTCTTCAATGAAATTCCAAGCAATTGCTATATGCCAGGCATACTGCAGGGAGCTATATCATCCTTACCTTCATGGAATTTACAATCTAGTGGGATGTCAGGTAAATAAATAATTTTAAAACTTGGTCACGTGCTGTGATAGAGAAAGATAAAGATGGAATCTCAACCAGTTAACAACAGCCACAGAAAGCTAATACAATGTTATGAGGATTGTTCCTGATGTTGCTGTTTCTTGTCATCACGTTGATTCTGATTCATGGTAACCCCATGTATGCGGTCTGACAATTAAGTTCATGAACTCATCCTAGAAAAAGTGTTGCATACTTCATCGCTGTATATCACTACGGTCACCTTTGAAGAACTCCCCATCAGAAGCTACGCACCAACACCAGTGGCTCGCCCACCCTTCAAAGCAACTTTGGAATTTTTTTCCTGGAACAGGCATCAGAACTGTTGCTGCATTACCCTTGATATCCTAAATGTCATCAAAATGTCTTCCTTTCAACATTTATTTTCTCTTAGAGTGAATAAAAAAGTCATTGGAGGCCAGATCAGGTGAGTAGGGAGGGTGTTCCAATACAGTTTTGTTTACTGGCTAAAAATCCACTCATAGACAACTAGGCAATCACGTTCGTGAAGTTGCCACCATGCCATCATGAGCAATGGCCAATCCAGAAAGAGTCTGGAAACCACTCTGAAAGGTAAACTAGGTGCTGACATCGGTGCATAGATTCCCAAGTGCAGCACTCTGAAGGTGACCACAGTGATATTCAGCAATGAGATAAGTAGCACTTACAGCAATTAAGTTCGTGCATTTAATTCCTGGACTTCGTATGCAGGACAGAACTGCTTCACAGGATTTTCAAGGACTATGATTTTTTGGAAGCAGATCTCAAGCCTATTTTCTTCAGCTAGTAGTCAAGCAATTAACCTTCTGCTTCAGATCAATTAAGCTTTTTAAAATAGTTTACACTCTGTCACTCCCACTCAAGTCTCAGCCTGATATAATCTGGAGTCCACCCCTACAATTTTCTGCAACTGCTTCTGCCTAAGATCACTGATACCTAGTGGTCTGACCACTGGGCACTTTTCAGTATATAGCTTGCTTAGCCCTTGTCATATTGGAAAGTGTTGGTCACTTGCTTCTCAAACCTTCATCCCCCTTAGGATGGGACACTCCGTTCACTAGTGGCTCCTTTCTCTCTTCAGACTCTCCTCAAGTGCCTTGGTGTCGTTTCTCCTGCTTAGTCCTTAGTGTTCTCCTCTTTCCCCATGCATTTTCCTCCAATGAAAGTAGTAACTTCCCTGACTTCTGTTTCTACCATCTCTGACTCCTCCTCAGAACCCTAGACTTAGTCTCAAATCCAACAAAATCCCAAATAAAAGAATTCAGAGGAGTCCTATTGGCACAGGGGTTAAAGCACTGAGCTGCTAACTAAAAGGTTGGTGGTTTGAACCCACCTATTGCTCTGTAGGGGAAAGATGTGGCAATCTGCTTCTGTAAAGGTTTGCCAAGTTAGAAACTATGGGGATGTTCTGCTGTGTCCTGCAGGGTCACTATGAGTTGAAACTAACTCTATAGCAACAGGTTTTTGTTATTGTTTTAAACTCATTAACTCACTGTCCTTCTCCCCATCCCTGCTGCAACGCATATTTACTCAGTGGCAATTCAGGCTCAACCCCTTCCTTCCCTTTTCACTTAAAACCCACAACTAAGATCCATCTGGTCTACCTGCCAAAGACCTCCCACCTATCATCAGTTTTGTTTGACCGCTGCCAATGCCTTCAAACCAGGCAGTCTCCTCACCTCCATTCCTGCCTCCTTGGATCCACTGTTCAGTATGTAATCAGAAACCAAACCCACTGCCACTGAATCAATTTCGACTCCTAGTGACCCTACAGGACAGAGAAGAAATTCCTGACCCTACAGTTCCCAAGAAGCGCCTGGCAGACTCAAACCACTGACCTTTTGGTTAGATTTCATTAGAAAGATCTTCCTAACTTATCAGTCTGGTTAGGTCTCCTCCCTGCAGAAAATACTTGACCAGTTCTACAAAATCTCTAGGAATTAGAAAATGGTACCCCATGAACCATAGTCAGCTATTTATGTGTGTTTTGGGCCCACATGTTGGTTAAAAAGCAGAATTTGAAAAATTTTGTATAGGGTCAGAAGGGCTACCAGTTGGCCACTTCTACAGTCCCCTCCACTGTCTGCAGCCAGTCTCACTGTATAGCACTGGTCTAGCCCCTTCGTAGACCCTTGAAGTCACGGAACAAGTTTGTAGTGTGGTCTACAAGGCCTTTAAGACGGGACTCTGCTAAGCTCATTTCACGCTTTTAACTCAGGTCAGCTGTGGCCAAAGCTCATGTTCTTCTGCTATCCAGTTGAATTAATGTGATTTGTTTGAATCCTTAAGCTTATGAAATATGTGATATCCAAAGCTGACGTCAAGTTCAGCAACAGACACAAATTACAAGGAAGAAGTGTGTGGGTGAAAGCCATGGGGACACAAGACAAGTGTAAGTCCGGTAGTTTGGGGGGAGTCAAATTCAAAGATGTGACAGCCCATTTATTTTGGTGCTAGGGTTAAGACAGTAGAAAAACTGAATTTCCCAATCCCTGTGTGCTTTTCATCTGTGCAACCTTGGTACAGTCTTTTTTCCTTAGCAAGCACTTAGTATTTATTGGATGAGTACCTTTTTGTGGAAGTTTATAAAAAGTAGAATGTTCTGTTCCTCCCAAACCTCAGTTTCTCTTATATTTCTTTCTACATATCCACTATTCTACATTTACCCCAGTTCTGAAGGCAGAAAATACAAAGAACAAGCAGTGTGCCTAGAGATACTAAGTCCCTAGGGAGGGCAATATGGGAAAACAAGGGGAGGACGTGCTTTCCTCTCAGTTTGCTGTCATTTGAACACCAATTAAACCCGTTATGCAGATAAAAATAATATTATTGCTATGTCTAATAACACAGGACTTAAAAATACAAAGTAATGTCTAGGGAATGTAGAAACATTTCCCTGGTGTAATTGTCACTGGTTTAAAGAGTTTGGCTGCAAATGACTTCCTGCCATCTCTGATCCTCGTGCACCCTGCAAAGCCTCTTCGGATACACCCCTAAACCCTTCACGAGGAACCCCCAAGACACAGACTACAAGTTGTTGGCTTCAGATTTCAGTGGAAGGCCTGTAAAAATCAGGTTCTTGGGGTCTCCCACGATTTAAGATAGGATCAAGGCATATGCACTTTGAACCTGTTCTCATGAGGAGTCTAAGGTGTACAAACACACCACTCTGAAACTCCGAAACACTGTCACAATGATGACTACATTAGAACCAAAGACTTTCATGTTAAAGGACCGTAATTTGTCTTCAGACACAGTTCAACTACCCCATTCTAACTTCCTACTGCTGAGGATTTTTTATTAAATGGCAAAATGTTTTACTCCTGTCTTCCTAATTGTAGTTGCTATATTCTAAGGCAATGCATATATACCCTTCATTTGTAATTTATTTCAGTAGGTAAGTATTTCTGGAGGCAGCCAAGCACTTGAAATACACTTATGCAACTGTGCTTTAGTCCCATGCTTATTAAAATGATACGAAAGTCTTAGGGTCTTTTTTTTTTTTTTTTAATTTCACAGCAGGTTGGCAGTCATCCAATTACAGCATAATCCAGTATTGCAGCTTAGTTCACTTTAAGCAGTTCATCTCAATTCTAATCATCATGTTCAAAGGCTTTCTCGATCCAGATGCCAAGTTTCTACAACTGGACAAAAGCATACCAGAAATATTTCTGTTTGGCAAGGCCTGGCAAATTTCTAGAGGCACTGTCATGCTACGGCAGGACATCAGTCAGGTTATAATTTGCTTTAATTATTCTTCCCACGAACAACAACAATGATCATAAACTCCAGGTCATGGGCATTCAAAGACTTTTTTCCCTGCCGCAGGAAAAAAACCAAAATCCTTTCTGCAAACACCTGACTCTGAATCATACTGCAGAGAACACAGATCCTGACCATTCTGATTGTTGATCTCATACATGTTTCTTACTGGGGCAAGTCATAAAACTCATCCATGTATCTACGTGTGTCTGTGCACATTAGAAACATGACAACAACTTAGAGAAATTACTGGTCTCCCCTAAAGCAATCAGTGTTTCATATGTGTAATTTGTTCCACCTGCCATGTTTACAAGGCACCCCAAGGAGAGCTAGCTTAAAGCCTAGCCATCCATCTGCCTTCCAGTTCCACAGGGTAATTATGTCCTCAGCTAAGCAAAGAGGAATGCACAGCACACTCTGACCACGGCAGGTGACTGATACAGGCACTTGTCACATCACCCTGGTCATCAGGGTTTCTAACAGTGGATGGAGTCATGGTATGAAGACAAACATAATTCACTACCAGAAACAACAACACAAAAGGTCGGGGAGGGGTGAACAGAGGCCTCAGTTCAATAGGCTACACCCAAAACACAAACCCTCAATACTCTATGGGCTATATTACTTCTCAGGAAAGTGTTAAAAACAAGAAACATGGGGAAACACGGTAATTTTATACCAAAATACAGTGATTTTATGCCAAAGCAGTGGTGGTTACAAGCAAAGAAAAAAAGAAAAAAAAAAAGTTTCATGAAACAAAAGAAACAAAAAAATAAACACAGGGAAAAGAAATAGGTATTTTGTTTTTATTAAATAACTTACTAATTGTGCTTCCTATGTATTCATTAAGCAGTTTTTAAGTAAAGTATTAATTAACATTTACCAATGTTTTACTTTGTGCACACAAAATAGAACCTGGCGTCCGATGACACATAAACTGAATTATCTCCAACTAAGAGCACAGAGACTGCGAGGGACAGACTATTTTAACTGGAGAAGGGTAACCAAGACACGCACGTGCTGATGACATTCACTAAACATGCAGATCTTCAAAGAAATTCTGCTTCTAAGAAGCTATTAAAAAAGCTCTTCGGGGACACACCCCAAATGAATTGCAAAAGGTCACATACAACCCCTTCCCTCTGAAATGAGACAGATGTAAAAATTAGCATACAAATATCAAGTCATTAAGTGTTCTCTGTCAAGGTTCCCAGGGAGAGAAACCGGGAGGCGGGGAAGGGAGAGAACAGGTAAAAATGGACACAGGTAAAAAAAGGTCACACTGAAAATTGTTCCCAGACTTTTATAATCACAGATCTGCAAAAATAAAGACAAACTATGGGGTGAGGGTGAAGGAACTGTCAGCAGAGAATTGTTTATTTTGCGGAAGCATAATAACCACCCACTATGATGATTTTTTTTTTTTTTAATAATGCAAGTGGTAGGAAAGAGTCTCAAAATAAAGGACAATCTTTGAAATCCAGTAAATGTAACTCTGTAAACCCACTGTTATCATCTTTCTTTTAAAAAAGGCATACTTTAGGATATGGCTTTTCACATGCCTTTGATACTGATTTGGGGAAAGAGTTGTGTACCTCTGCAAAGGTAATTTTCAGATTAAGACTTTGTATATGTATGTATACATGTACATACACATATACTTGTATGCATATGTACCTAAAACCAACACCAAATCCACTGCAACTGACTCGATTCCAACTCATAACTACCCTGCAGGACACAGTCCACCTGCAAGGCTGTGAAGCGTTCCTGAACCGGACTGTCACAGCGTTTTCTCCCTTGGCTGGTGGGTTTGAACTGCCAACCTGCTGGTGAGCAGCTGAGCACTTTCACCACTGTGCCATCACGGATCTTTATACACACACATACTCACATAGAAGTGTGTTTAAGTGACATCTTCCTCCACAATTTCATTACCAGGTGCTAAGAATCCTTCTACCTACACATGTCCTCTTTTCACAAGAGCCAACGTGATAATTTAGAATGAAATATTTTAATGCAGAATGATCACTGTCAGAATACAAAAATCACAATGGCAGTGGACACCTCTAAATCAGTTTTGTTCTAGCAGATGACGGCATTTTTAATGCCAGTATATTCCTTGTTCTCTGACGGAACTGCCATGATTAAGCAATGAACATATTCTGGCCAGAGTGTTCAAAGGGCTGGATTAAAACCAGCCATTTCCCCCTGCTGGTGGGCTGTGTTTTACGTCCCTGACTTCATTAATGCTCCCCATAGTACCAAGCCCATCTATTTCCCATCTAACAACTGACCTCCTAAGGCATCATTAACGTGCCCCCAAAGGTCTTATTCCTGTCAATTTTAGTCAGAGCAGCCCTCAAAGCCTCCCTGGGGTTTCTAAGAGTTCTGGAGGAAAGGAAAAGAGAGAAAGGAACAGGACCCAAAGCTTGGCAAACTGCCAACACAGGAAGCTGCCGGGGAGAATGAGGCCCAGGGATGGAAAGAATCCTTCCTGTCTGGAGAGAGGATGCAAAGTGACAAATTGAAAGGTAGGTTTATAGAGACCCATAATTATGAGCTTCTGCCACTCAATTCTCAGCTAGTTAATGGCAGAAGAATCAATATCTACTTTCGATTTTCATGTCCAGCATTATGGCCTTAGTGGGAGACAGGCCTCCTGGGAGGCTGGGATGAGGCACAAAATGGGTCTTGAAGAGAATGATTCATGAACAAAGTTAATATTTTATTGGCTTGTCTTTATATTTTCTAAGACACGTTTGACATCTTTCTCTTGTTTGGTTTGGACCAAATTTTCTGTTTTTGTGATAACACTCTTCACCCTGAAGTCAGTCAAACAGAAATCAGTTTATGTGAAAGGAACATCAGGAACGAGTGTGGAAATGAGTCAGGTAAACAGCTGGGTCAGCCTGCAGTGACGGCCCCAGTGTTCATCCACACTCACCCCCAGTGAGCTGTGAGCTCCCAAAACGCAGTTAAAGTAAATGGCGTTACATTCTGCAAATACAACTCTAAGTTCTAGGAATCTTAACTGTTCCAGCTTGTCATTTGTTCTTTTTCTTTTTCCTCTTCCTGGCAAAGAATCAAGCAAACCATCAGTGGGTTTCCATTTTAAACTAGATTTACATAATTCAAATGGCAAGAAGTCAGTCTTAAAATATTTTGTTTTTTTTTTCCAGAATCAGAATTGGATGCTTTACAGAGACACAGAGAGAGAGAGAGAGAAGGCAGCACTGTATTTCTAATATATAATTTATGCACAAAATACATCTATTTTTTGAAAGTAATGAACACGAAGCTACACTTACAGAACCCAGGAAACATGTCATTAGTGGAGTTAAATGTAATGGAATCCTGCATCCTGTTAAATTAGGGCATCAACAATATCTTGATTCACATGTCCCGTCTGTACAATGTTTCAAATTATCTTCTTCCTAAATAAGTTCTAAACAATGATCCACTTGGAAACATTCGTCATTAGTCGTAAGAAAGTCATTTCCAATTCCTAACACTTCTTCAAAGAACACAAGTCCTTCTAGGTCATCTGTGCCAACTGGTATAACAGGTTACAGCAGGTGATGATAGTGGTGGCATCTTCGGCAGCTCTGAAGAGAGATGCCCTTACCATACATGCTCACACTGTCATCAGGTGCCTAAAATGACGGCCACAGTTCATTATACTGAGAATCCTCATTTATAAAGCATCTCTATACGCTAGGCACTGTGCTCTCATTTAACCTCACAGCAACAGTAAACGTAGGCATTACTGTTCAATTTTATGGATGTAACAACTGAGATTTACGGAGGTTAAGCAACTTGTCCAAGGTCACACAGCCTGAAGTGGTGAAAGGATGAAAGATTCTACCTCGGGCCTGGCAGATTACAAAACCTGTGCTCTTCCCCTCTAAACAACAATGCCAGGGCCAGCCCTGGGCCTTGGATTATATCTCTCCTTGGACTTGATCTCATTAAGCAGGAGTTGCTTTATCTTCGGGGATTTCATAATCAGAAGGTTGACAGAAATTCTTACAGAAAATCCAACCTAATACATTTTCCAGGTTTAATAAAGAAGCATATTTCTTTTAAGCAGTCACAGAAAGTTAGGTTTCAAATTCTAAACTGGAATACATATAAAAACAGGTATGGAAGTTCATTAGTTTGTACCACAGAAAACTGCCTTTTTTTTTAAAGTCAAATTGACCAAACAGAGGTAAATTTCTATGAGTCATCCTAATAGCAGCCCAGGCACACTCACAGGTCCTGGCACCACGTGCCCCCTGCCTGGGCCTGGCTTCCCATGGGTACCGTACCTGAGCAGAAGCTGTTACTGCTGACTGTCCGCGCTGAGCGCCCAGAGCTGCTGGGGTTGAACTCTCGGCTCTCCTCCTCAGAGAAGGGGGACTCAGAGGCCGGGGACACTTTGTGGTGTTGCTGGGGCAGGTGGGGCCGAAGAATCAAACGAGGAATTCGGCTTCGGGAAACCTCCTTGTAATGCTGCTGTGCTCTCTGCTCCTTCTCAAAATTGGACATAAGAAAGGAAACAAAAGGAAGACTCTTTCCTGTTCTGAATTCCTGCCTGTTTCCTTCCGGGCTCAGTTTCCCAGAAATTTTATTTCTGGATATTGATTCTTCACAAAGAGTCAGAGTAGTCCTTTTGGTCTTGGGGGTTGAAAGGCACTTCAATATTCTTCAACTGAACTAGCTTTTCCGATGTATCAGTCTCTGCTTTTCTCTCTCACACACAGAATAATGCCACCTCCCAGAACTGGTAGGAAGACCACCTTACTACCCCATACAATTCCTGTCTCACCTTCCCACCTCTGGCTTTTTCTATCACCCCCAAGCTTCTGACTCTCTCAAAGACAACTCCTGACTCACTGAAGGCTTCTGCTTATCACCCGATTTCTTCCTAGGCTTCCATTTTGCTCTTCTGAAATAGTTGTGACAGTTGACTTTCTCCTTTCCTTTCCTCACAAAGTAAAGCCCTAGACGTGGAAACAATTCTTTCCCTATATATCACTTACCCTTATCTTTCCCACCCCTCCCCTTGCAGCTAGGATCTTAATTATTCATTAATATCCTAGTACACAAGGCTTGCTGCCAACAGAAAAGCAAACAAAAATCCAATACCCAGTAATATGGCTCTGCCTTTTCACATCAGGTTTAGCTTTTGTTTTCCTTAACAGGATTCCATGAAAACAGATTTTTCTCTTTTTAAAAACATAGTATTAAATATACAGAGCCATGATCAAAACCCAAAACATAGTCATTAAAAAGTAACATTTTGGCAATGGTTTCCATTCCTAAAGCACTTTCCCAACCATTTTCTGGTTTGAGCTTTACACCTGGATTGTAACAGGGCAAGGACACCACCCACTCATTTCCCTAATTTCAGATGAGGAAACCAAGGCTAAAAGAGGTGAAGAGGCTTACCTAAAGCCGTACATTATCTAGAGACCCCGGTTTTTCGGGTCTTTATCACCTGCCTCATTAAAATGGATTCCTAGGAGCTCCCTGAACACACACACAAAATTCACCGCTCCCTCCAACCTCTGCAACTGAAAAAAGGCTTCGAATTAAGTAACAAACACCATTTCGAAACATGACCTCCTGGTCATTTCCACACGGCTTACCAGGAAGGGTCACTGCCAAAGTAAACACCTCTGGGAGGCCCACACGGTGCAGGAATTGAAGGGAAAGCCCCAGTCGCGGGAACTCCTGAGGTCGCCCAAGCGCACACCCTATCCAGGGGCGGCGAGCCGCACCCATCGTCTGGATTTCTGCCGCACATCAGTCACTCAGCAGGTATCACATGTCAGCCACTCTGCTCGGCAAACTGCAGACCCTGAACCAAGGCTGGTCACTGATATGCTGGAGTCCTCATTTCTCAGTTACCACACATCAAATTCCTTTCATTCACATCACACACGGGACATCAACCGAGACCTAGATTCCAAATTCGCAATGTCAGGAAATGGGAGGAACCCTCCAATCTTTTTAATCGTCTGTCAACCCCCCAAATCTTGTTCTCAGGTACCACCTCCCGGCCCCCACGGTCTCATCATCTGAACAAATGCCTCTCTACCTTCCTATGGACCCACCGCCTCTCTGCCCCCTTCACCGGCTCTACACCCAACCCTCCGGCTCTCACCTGGCCCGCTGCTTGCCCGCAGTGCCTGCCCTTCTCTCCCCGCCGCCCGCTGGCACCGCCGCCCGCGCCCTCCCAACGTGCCCTCCCAACGTGCCCTACTTACCTTGCTCTCTCGTTGGGGGCCCATCGCGCCGCTGCCCGCCGAGTCCTGGCGCCGCCGCTGCCGCCGTCCAGGAGGAGGCACCTGCGTGCACCGGGGCGAGGAGACCGCACTGAGCCGCGCGGACTGTGGGCGGCTTCTGCTGCTGCGGGACCGAAGCTCCCCGGCGGTGCGCGCTCGGCTCGGAGGGCGCGCCCGCTGCCCCGCCCCGGCCGGACACGTGGTGCCGCCGCCGCCGCCGTCGCCGTGCCTGGGGCGCCTCCCCCGGACTCCCTCACCTGCTGGCCCTCGGGCAGCTGGTGGGCGCCTCGACGCGCCCCAGCCGCCGGATTTAGCCGCAGCCACCTCCCCGGCGCGCCCCGCGCCCCTGCGTCCTTGCTGAGCCCGAGTCAGGAGACGGCAGGCGGAAGCGAGGAGCATCTCCAGCCCAGAGGTGTCCCCTCCGCTGTGTTTTTGTACCTGGTACCCAATTTGTACCGGGTGCGCGTCGGAAGGAGGAGCTGAGAGAAGCTGCGACATCAGTGTGAACCAAAAATGGAGCTAGAGCAAAGTTTCTCCCTCGCGGCCCCTCCTTCCCCAATCTGTTTGAAGTCATCCGACAGCTCCCCCACAATTACCTCGCCCCAGGGAGGCAGGGCGGATCCCCCTTCTCCCGGACCCTGGCCAAGCCAGTGCTGCAGGACTGACACAGCATCTCGGTCTCGGGATCTCAAAGGCTGCAATTCCTTGCGGATTTGCATCATAAGGGCCTGCCTTTGGTTGGCAGCTCCGCAGGGCGAGCACTGCGAGACCGGTTCCCTGGGGCTAGGGGGAAGCCAGGCTGTTCGGGTGAAGAGCCATTGGCTGGCAACTGCAGCCAGGAGCCAGGAACGCGCCCCAGGTACACAGCTATAGAAAGAACCTTGCGCTTGAATTCAGAAAACTGGGTTCAAGTCAGCATTCCAAGCTCGTAGAGCTGAGTGCCTTTATGCCTGAAGTTCTTGGCCTCTCTGAAACTGAAATGTATCTCTGTTAGACTGAAGACTTAAAAAAAAAAAAAAAATGCCTACCTCAAAGGGTAGCTGTACGGATTAAAAAAAATAGCTGTACCCAGCTGATTGAACAGTACTTTCCAAGAGGCAGTTAACCCAGGTAGTACATTTAACATTTGCTGATGCCTGTTATACAACAGGCAGAAAAAAAAAAAAAAAAAACATTTGTGATGCATACAGATTTGTTGTGAAAGCTCAAAAACCTGTCCAAGTGGGGACTTAGGTTAGGGGTCATCGACTGGGCTATGGACCTTGAGTTATCATACTTGCAAGATTTACATCTTATCTGATGATGGGATTCAACATGTATAATTCCTTAAACGGCCTTAATTCAGTATTAGAATATTCTAAGTAGCTTTGTGGAAAATGTAAGGCAGTAATCTGACTCTTACACCCTTGTGTCCTACATGGAAGAATTGGGATCCTTGACAGTTGTATTTGGACCTCGGTGCTTAAGACTTGTCTGTCCTCCAAACAGCATTCCTCTTAGTCTCATCTCTCAAGAGCCCCAGGATGAGACCAGACACAGCTTGAAGTCAGAGTATTAGTGGAATCAGTTTGCCTTCTTCCTATACCCCACAAAGAGATTTTACTCCCCAGATCCTATCTTTTCAGTTAGTTAGCTCTCTTAAGCAGTGATGCTGGGGAAATCTTAGAGCATTTTCTTTCCAGAAGGTAATTAATTCATACTTTATTGGATCGAAGCCTTCTTAGATATGGGCCTTATGAAGGTGTTGATCTAGGATATTAATATAACCTATTATTTCCCAAATCATGAACCTGGGATAGAAATGACCTATTAAGGTCATTAAGATGCTTTTGAGGAATTCTGTCCTGCAAACTGGGAACTGAGTCTGGGTGCCAAATGGCAGGACTACCCTTAACATCATCTCTCCTTGACCTCATTCCCCACATGGCACAAACCAGGTGATCCCCGTGCTGCTCCATCTCTTGAATCTGATTAGTTCCTTCCACTGTCATTGTCCTTATGTAGAGTCTAGACCACAGCCATCCTGGACTATTGCATCATTGTCTAACCAGAGTCATCATCTTTCCAACCTTACCCCATTCATTTCTCTCCATTCCATTGTTTCCACGGAAGCCAAAGTCATCTTCCAAAAGGCCAAAGCAAGCCGTGCTTCCGCATTAAAATTCATTCATGATTTCCCCCAATGTCCTCCAGGGACCATTCAAGCTCTTCAATGTGGGACAAAGGCCTTTCATGATCTGGCCTGGTTTACCTCTCCAGTCTCATTTCTTTCCCTCCTTGGGTCCCAACCACAGCCAGTCTCTGACATACAAATGCACACCCTCAAACGGTCCAACTTTCAATTCTCTGTAGATTTTATGTTGTCTTTTTCCTCCAGGCTGTTGCACATGCTAGGCATTTCCTGCACCCCCATCTAATCATCCTCCTCAACTCCTAAAGATATAGTAAGTTTTGTTTAGAGACGGCTTCTTACAGGAAACCTACCCTGGTTCTCCCAAAAGGGTCAGGTTCTTACATACATCTAGGACACCTATAAACCTTAAGAAAGTTCTTATGATCTTATATGAGAATCCCTCATTTATTTGTCTGACTTCATCAAGGATTGTATACAGTTCTGTTACAGCCATAAGACCAAACCCACTGCTGTTGAGTCTATTCCAACTCATGTCGACCCCATAGGACAGAGCAGAATTGCCCATACTGTTCCAAGGAGTGCCTGGTGGATTCAAACTGCTGACCCTTTGGTTATGAGGCAAGCTGTTAACCCCTACTGCACCAGGGCTTCTCTTGTCACACAGTAGGACACAGTATACAAAACTGTTAAATGAATGAATGAATGCATGAATGAATGCACTCTCTAACTCCACAAGGGGCCTAGCAGTACAAGATAGAGAACACAGGCACAGCTTCTGCTTTGAAAATAACTCAGGATAAAGCTGCCTCCAATATGTCTTTGTACTTGATAATGGGGTATGTGCCTAAAAAATCCAACATGTGTGCAGTAAAAGCTTTTACTGCAGAAGTGCAGGCTTTGAGAGGCTCTGCTGTAGCCCTGCTGTCACCATAGCAACCTTGCTGAGGAAAAGACTGATGATTTATTGCTGAGATGCCTCTTAGCTGTGTACTTTTGGAACCCACCCCTGTTTTCTGTTGTTTTAAAAGACGAGTTTTACAAATGGTAATATCTATGCTCTCTTTAATTTCATTCATGTGTTTCTCATGTCATTAGGAGGACTTGTCTTGTAATGTTAGGACTATAACATCAAAGAGATATAATCTAATACTAGTATAATATATTCATCTTTCATCTGCTTTAAAATATTCTCATGCATCATTTTCATTTTCTCCTTAAATATCTGCTTTATTGTCTTATATTATGATTTTGTGGCTTCTCCTTGAAAAACGAGTATATTGCTAGGTTTTTTTTTCCCCAGAAAACAGCAAGTGCTTTAATAAAACCCTTAAAGATAATAAATAATGTATCTGTCCAGGCCTGAAAAGGGACAGGGAAGATAGGGTATTGTAGGTTAGGAGAAAAGGAACCTATTTATGTAAGTATGCCCCCAGACTGGGATAAGAATATTGACTCTTTGTTAATATGAAATTTAGCATTAAATTATTCATACCTTTCGATTGCACAAAACTTTGTATTTCCAGAGCTGTTTTACACAAAAACCCTCTGAGGATGTTTATGTGGCCATACCTTGACATCAGACAAATAATAGAAAAGACAGATTTTTATTGATTGTAACCCCCTAGACTACAAACTTCACAGAAGGGGCAATGCAGATGCATGGCCACAGAGAACGCGCCTGCACCACACAACAGACATGTCACGGCCCCCGGCAGCCACTCTTGCTGACGTCTCACCTGTGTATGCTGAGGGCTTTTTTAGCCCTCGTCAGAGCTGACAGCACACCATCTCCTGCTCCTATCAGATGCTGAGCAGGCGCTGCCGCCTCTCTCAGTGACCGATGCTGGGTGACCCGCACAGCAGCAAGCAGCAGCTGATGTTCTCTGCAACACGTCATGAAGAAAAGAAACTGCATCCTGGGGGCATCCTGGGATTTTGTAGGGGTGTGTGTGTGTGTGTGTGTGTGTGTGGTGTGGTGTGGTGGAGCTCTTATTTTGCTTACCACAGAGCGAGCTGCTTGTTCTTCCATTGGAACGTTTCTGAGTGATCAACCTTCCTCCTATCATATGTATGTTAAGGTTACTATTTGGCCAACGTATTTTGATGTTGTAAACTGTGATGACTGGGGTTTTTCAAGATTTCTTCCTGAGGAGGGGCCCCAGAAAGTACCTGGAAAAGAGGGGTATAAGTAACCAGGCAGGGCTGCCTGGTGCAGTCTCTGAGTTGAGAGTGTGTCAGTCATTTCTATAGGGCAAGTGAGTTTTGTATCAGAGGCATCTCTCAGATGGAGAACAGGAATTAACAGAAAGGCCAGCTGGGGAGACACACATTAGGGGCTGGGAGCTTTGGGGGAGGCTAAGGATATAGTCTTTTGCCTGCCTGATAGGGAAGCAGACGTGGTGTAGACATCCAAAACTGGTAGCTGCTCCTTATGGCCTCTTGTTCATTAGTGAGAATAGGAGAAGATACTAACCAAACACATTTAAGTATGGGGATTGCCTTAAAGTAAATAGGGAGTCATGGTTGGACGGGGAGGTGTGTACTTCTTGGGACGGTGGATTAGAATATTTGAAGTAACAATGCTGTAGAAAGTTTAGGTAAGTGCTGCCATCCAGGAGAAGCTGAGTCTTACATTTACCCAGACCTGAAGTCAGAGAGACTCACAGAGGGGAAAAGGAAGTTATGTGTAAGGTAGGCACCCTTACCCCACTGCCGTTGAAAAGATTACAACTCACAGCAACCCTTCACACACAGGAAGGGCTAAATCCAGAGGGTGACCTCTGGGCCTAATAGAGAAGCACTGTCCTTTCCCAGGAGACCAAGAGACCAGAATGTGTGAGAAGGACGAGGTGATTGAAAGCTGAAGTTGAGAACCTCTCAAGGTGGCTTCCTAGAAAGAAGGAGTTTGGGAGTCAAGACTCCCTACAAATATGGCAGAAGAAGAGGCACCCAAGGTTAGAGGCTCTGAGCGGATCTGTTTGATGTGCAGGGTGGTCTAGATTTAGGAAAGAAATTTATAATCTGGGTTCCCAGAAGGTAGATGGGTGCTTAGATTTGAGTTACATTATGATAAAGGAATTTGTTTCTTATAACATCATTTCCATGATTTTCTTTTTCCCTTTCAACTTTCTAAAAAACTCTCTTTTTTATAATTCTGCTATAATTTGGGGTCAGGGGAGTGGAGCTACTTGTGGCCTGGTGGTTAAGTGCTACATCTACTAATCAAAAGGTCAGCAGTATGAATCTGCTGGGTTCTCCTTGGAAACTCCATGAAGGTGTTCTACTCTGTTCAATAGGGTTGTTATGAATCAGAATCCACTCAAAGACAGTGGGTTTGGTTTGGGGTTACTGTAAGGCCAAGAACAGTATTGCAAAGTGGAGCAGAGCACCCCTAGAGGCCAACTACTATGACAGCAGCCTATGTATGGCAGTCACCCAGGGGAGACCTGGACCAACAGTGCCATTTAGATCACCAATGGGGTTGCTTCTGCAGTTGCAGAACTGAGGACACTAGTGATTAATGTCTCATTTGCATGGCAGGCCACTCTTCTGAACCATTTTCCCGTATTACCCCAAATCTTGTGGCCTTACGGGTAAATTTACCTTTACTCTGTGCTTCTAGTTTGTTGCCTATCTACTCTAGAAAAATTTGTAAGAAAATTATAAATCCACAGTTTGCGGAAATGGTCGATTGTGCTCCATCTGTCCATGTGTCCTCTGTAACTGTTTTTAGAATGCTGCTTAATCAAACAGGGAAAAACTGCTTTTTAAAAATAACAAGTATTTTCATTTTTAAAAGTACTAAATCTGTATCATTAAAACTTTGGAAAACTAAAAAAAAAAAATCACTCATCACCTCATTGTGCTAACAGTAATTCTCCATGTTCCTCCTGTTAGCATTTTATGTAGTTGCATTTAGGCTTATATCCTGTGTATCAAAAGTAGTACTGTTAAAAATGAGTATAAAATTTTAAGCACGGTATGGCATTTGGGGACTCTTGAAACCATCAGGTCTAGCTGTTTCCAGATGGTGGCAGCAGGCTTGCATGTCCACTGTTTGCCCATTGAGTCACTTGCATCTTCTGTCCTCTGACTGGGCACCAATCTGAGCTATGGGACTCTCTGGCCTCTTTACCACTGTTGACAAGCAGCTAGAGCTGCTGCTGGAAATGGGGACAGGGTTGGCTTCCCAGATCCTTGGCATGGGTGGTGACTTAGACCAGTTAGAACCTTTAGAAGAGATGTTGTGGGGGATTAGCAATGGCACTGTTCAAGAAGTGACCTCAAATTAGAGGCTGGTAGAAAATACCTGTGTTCCTTTTTATTGAGGAGCCTAGCTACCGGCTTGCAGTGTGGCTCAAATCAAAATCAAACTCATTACTGTTGATTCCAACTCACTGCCATCCTACAGGACAGAGGAGAATAAGTGACTCCAAAGAGTTTCCAAGGAACAGCTGATAGATTCAAACTGCTGATCTTTGGGTTAGCAGGAAAGCTTTTAACCACTGTGCCAATGTGATGTTAATTCAAAGAAGGGCAATAAAGTGAAATGAGTTTCCTGTCCTCTGCAAAGAGATGTGATGAGAAAACCTGGTTTACAAAGGTCTTGGACTCTGGAGTCCTATAGGCCTAGATATGAATCCTACATACTCTCTCTTTCTGAGGGTAGACTCTTACCTAAGTTGTTTAACCCCTTACTACTCAGTGTATGGTAAATGCATGATGAAAGTTAAGGGAGGAAAGAAGAAAGGAAGAAAGACTCGGTCACACCAGTTAAAGTCTTTGGGCAAATTAACCTCTCTAAACCTCATTTTCTCGTCTATAATATGGGTTTAATAACAGTAATTAGCTCATGGCACATCATAAGGATTAGACAAGAATACATGCAAAACCTAGCATTTATGTCTGGCACATGGTTGGAGCTTAATAAGTATTTTCTCTCCCTCAGGACCAAACTATTCCAGCTACCACTGCAATCTCCTGCTTGCTTGTTTTCACATTTTCCTTATGCTAGTAATTTTCTTTTTAACTTTTACTAAAGGGAAACAATGAGTTGTCCCCAGAATACTTAGAAGATATAAAGAAGAAAGTGGAATTTCTTTTCAAAAGAGATGTTGACAGGACTTTTCCTCCCAAAGGTAGATCAAAAAAGACAAAGGATAATAAATTATCAGACACCTATAATCCCTTCAGAATCCCTGGTGCTATAGTGGTTGACAGCTACAGCTGTTGTCTGAAAGGTCAGCAGTTTTAATCCACCAGGTGCTCCTTGAAAACTATATAGGGCAGTTCTACTTGATGCTATAGGGTCACTATGGACCAGAATCAACAACAATGTTTTTTGGGGGATCATCCATTCCCTCTCTCATTCACCCACCAGTGTTTACCTGATTCCTATCCTGTGCTAGGCACTGACCCACACACTTGTCCTACAGCAGTCCAAGATGAACAAGTGCTTCCTGTCTTCAACTATCTCAGCAGTAAATGCAGTCATGGGCATGGCTATCAGCTGTCACACTGTCACAGCATTAGCACCGTGACAGAGATATGCCTGGAGAACCTGCTAACATCTGGGTTAGACTGAGGTCTGAGGCTTCCATGGGTGGATCTTGAACTGAATTTTGGAAGACGAACATGTGAGTTTATTATGAGTGAGAATCATTTCAATGGCAGTGAGTTTGGGGTTTTTTGGTAAGACAATTTGAGCTTGTGAGAGTCTCTGTTTGTTACTCCCTCTTCCACTCTGAGATCCTTCTTCTGTTCTACCTAGAGATCCCCAGTGGACTGATGCAGAAGAGGAAGTTTGAGTTCTCCCTTGAATCTGGCTGCACCCTGGACTTGATCACCTTGAGCACAACATCGGCCCAGCATCTGGCACTTCAGTCCACGTTTGCTAATTACCGTTATTACTGAAACCCTCCGAATACACCAGGTGATAGCGCCACCTATTGATTTACTTGTGAATTTTTCTTCAGCCTGAGGTAAAGTCTCTTGGTGGGCAACCAAAGAAATCTTCCCAGAAAAGCTTCAAGATGCCTTATTCAAGGTTCCAGCACTATTTTAGAAAGGTTTCCAAATGTAAAGCTACACATCACTTAACTGAACACCAATGAACTGTATTAATACTTACTGGATGTGGGATAATGAGCAGATGCTTTGTGGCCTAAAGGACAGTAGTTCCAAACCCCGGCTTACCTGCTGAACAACTTGAGACAAGTTAGGTAACATGGCTGAGGTGGTCTTCTTCTTCGCAACATACGCATGTATTTCTACTTCTTGGGACTATTTTTTGAACTAAATCTTACGGCCACAGATGAAAATACAAAATAGGATTCAATAATAAGTTTCTTCCCATACTTCCCTCAATCCCCCACACATTTCCTTTTTCCGCCTTCCTCAGTTCACAGTGACCCTTTAGAAGATAAACAATGGGATTGAATTTTAAGTATTTGTCCTATAATCAGAAAAGTAAGTAACATCTTACCTTACCTATTTTCAGGTCTTTTTTTGTTTTTAAATCCTTGGATACAATCATTCCTTCTCTACATGATTAATTAGGTATAATTATACACTGCTTGTGAAGAAGGTGTAAATAAGTGCCTGCCAGATGAACCCACACCCCCGACTTCTTCTCTTCTCCGTCCCTGCCACAAGCCCCTGCCTGTTCAGTTTGCCTCTAGGGTTTTCTGAGTCGCAGTCGTGGAGCTGATGTCCAGGCTCCTGGAACTTTCTTAGAGTGTCCTAACAATGCTATCTGTCCTCTGACCTGCAGCTGAGCACAGAGGGAAAACCCTACAACTGTTCTGATGGGTTGCACTGCTAGCTCGTGACCTCCAGCTGTGTCAGGGCCACAGCGCGCCCTGGCAGTCACTCTGTCTCTAGTCAGCGCTGTCTCCTAGTCTCCAAGCTCAGCCTTCCTAGCCTACTACCTCAGCCCTCAGCACTATACAGATAACCTATCTTCTGAGTCACAGACAAAACAGAAACCAGTGTGAGAATTCCTTTAATCTCCCGCCTTCAAACCTATACACTGATTTGCCTCAACCCCCTCCTTTCTATTTTTAATCCTCTAAATTGCAGTTGTCTCTCTTTCTGTCTAAGGCTAATTTGTTTACCTGGGCTTTAAATCCCATCTTTCCTCACCTCTCAAGGGAAGTTATCCCATCAGTTATCCTTCTAACTCTCCAGGTTTCCATTTTCTTCTCTGTAAAACGGAGAACCCAACCCATTCCTGTTGCCATGAAGTTGATTCTGACTCAGGGGCCCTACAGAACAGAGCAGGACTGTCTCGTTGGGTCTGACTCAGGGGCCCTACAGGACAAAGCAGAACTACCTCATAAGGTTTCCAAGGCTGTAATCTTTTTTTTTTTTCAATTTTTAAAAATATTTTATTGTGCTTTAAGTGCAAGTTTACAATTCAAGTCAGTTTGTCCCACAAAAACTTCTACATTATTATGTATTCCTGGCTGCTCTCCCCACACTGTGATAGCATACTTCCTTGCCATCCTGTATTTCTGGTGTCTTCCATCAGCTCCTGTCCCATCTGCCTTTTCATCTCCCTTCCACACAGGAGCTGCCCAGTTAGTCTCGTGTATCTACTTAGGTCAGGAAGTGCACTCTTTGCAGTATCATTTTATCTCTTATAGTACAGTCCAGCGTTTGTCTGAAGAGTTGGCCTCAGGGATGGTTTCAGTTCTGGGTTAACAGAGTACAGTGCCATTTATTTCCAGGACCCTCCAGTCTGCCAGTCAATTGAAACCCATCTTTTTAATAAAATTTGACCCCCCATTTTTCTTCTGCTAAACCAAGGGCTGTCTCATGTTCCTTGCCAGGGCGGTCATCGGTGGTGGCGAGACACCGTATAGTTCTTCTGGTCTCATGCTGATGCAGTCTCTGGGCTATGTGGCACTTTCTGTTTTCTTGGGCTCATGTTTTCTTTATATCTTTGATGTTCTTCTGTCACCATTGCTCCAAGTAGGTTGAGACCAATGGATCTTCCGTAGATGGCTGCTTGCTAGCTTTTAAGAACCCAGACACCATGGCTTTACATCTTTACAGAAGCAGACTACCACATCTTTCTCCCTTGGGAGTGTCTGGTGGGTTTGAACTGCTAAACTTATGGTTAATAGCCAAAGGCTTTAACTACTGAGCCACCAAAACTCCTGGAGTAATCAGAGTACCTACTTTATAGGTTACTGTGAGAATCAGAGGAGTTAATACAGTGCTAACTTGTGATAGCCGGAACTTGATGGGGCTGCCTTATATTTCTGGGTCTCGCAAGTTTTCTTACTTTGACAAAGTGTCATCTTACCACTTTTCTATACCTCATTTTGATGCAAAATATTTGAGTTTTCCATCTCTGAAAAGCCTTTTGCAGATTCCAACTTTTGCAGGTTTCGTTGTACATATAAAGAACTCAGAAGAGTGCCTAGCACATAGTTAAGAACTCAGTGAGTATTATCTATTAATATAAGTTTAGTGTATATGTGTGTGTTTGTTTTCAAAAGGATGGTCCACATCAACACTTAAATACATTGAAATCTTTTCCTATGAAATAAATAAGTCTCTTAATCTCACATAGTACTACCCAATCTCTCCTCCCTACTCACTGCCAAACTTCTGAAGAAGAGTTGTCTATTCTTTCATGTCCCACGTCCTCCCTTGTCGTCATTCTGTTTCACTTCATACACTATGTGACCAAATTTGGACTTACTCAAAGCACAAATGACCTGTGTGGTTTAACCTAACAGTTGGTTTTAATCTTAAACTTGACTTTTCACGAGGCTTTCGCATAAGGGTACCCCCTCACTTTTTTGAAACCTCCTCATCCCTTTTGTTTTGTGACACTCCCCTCCCATTTTCTTCTTCTGAGTATCTTTTCAGTTCATTCCTTGAGCGTGTGATGTCTGTATTTGTTTCCTGTAGCTGCTGTATCCAATCATCACAAACTTAGTGGTTGAAAGGACAGAAGTTCATTGTCTTATATTTCTGGAACCCCAAGTTCAAAGTGGTTTGACTGGATGGAAACCAAGATGTTGGAAGGGTAGGAGGGTCTAGAAGAGAACTTGTTTCCTTGCTTCTTCCAGCTGCTAGAGCTGAATTTCTTGCATCCTTAATCCTTGACTCATGGCCCCTTCCTCCACCTTCAAAGCCAGCATGGGTCCCATTTCCTTCTTCTGTATTAAATGCCCCTTTATCTTTCTTATAAGGATACTTGTAATTTCATTTAGGACTACCTGGATAATTCTGGATGACCTCCCTAGGTCAAGATCCTTAATCATACTTGCAAAGTCTCTTCTACCATATATGGTAATATTCACAGGGTTCAGAGATTAGGACCTGTATGTTTTGTCAGGGCCATTATTATGTCTACCATAGCATTTCTCAGTTTCTAACCTTGACCCTCTTACATTTTCATTCCACCTTCCTTTCCTGGGTAATACCTTTCTTTCCTAACGCATCAATTACAATTTTATAGGCTTATCTGTTAAAATTTTATAAATCTACGTCTCTATTCCGTGATTATCTCCATGATCCATTGGCCTACTGGATACTTTCACTTCCATATCACATTAAAAAACACCCTTGCCATCGAATTGGTTCCAACTTATAATAACCCTATAGGACAGAGTGGAACTCCCCCATAGAGTGCCCAAGGAACACCTAGTGGATTCAAACTGCTGACTTTCTTGTTAGCAGCTGTAGCATTTCACCTCTGGGCCACCAGAGTTTCCATATCCTATAAGGTTCCCAAACTCATTATGTTCCAAATTGAATTCATACTATCTGTTCTACAAGCTGATCTTCCTTCTGCACTCCCTAAGTCAATAAATGGTGCTATCACGTAAGCGGAATGATATTCTCAGCTCTCCTTCACTTTCATAGCTAAATGGACCCTAAGTCCTACTTGTTCTGCATCCTCATCGTCTTTGGAATGTGTTCATTTGCTCTCCACCTCTACCTGCAGAATTTCTGATTTGGCCTCTGGACTTGCTCCCTTTAATGTACTTTTAAAATAATTTTAGTTATTTTGTTATTGTTGAGAATATACACAGCAAAACATACATCAATTCGACAGTTTCTACATGTACAGGTTAGTGACATTGATTACATTCTTTGAGTTGTGCACCCACTCTCACACTTTTTCTGAATTGTTCCTTCCCCTCTTCAATTCGTTTTTAAGTAGAACTCAGAATGATCTCTTTATAGTGAGGAGGTGACCATGCTATCACCAAGTAAAACCAACCCACACGCTGTGGAGTCGATTCTGACTTATAGTGACCCTATACCCCAAATGAAAACCTTTAATGCTCAGCATTGCTCTCACGATCAATTTCATACACCGTTGTGTGGTTTGCCACATGACCTAATCCTTGCATCCTACCTTTGGCCTTCACAGATATTCTTCCCTCTACCTGGAACATTCTTTCCAGTCTCTACCCTGCACCACCCACCACTGCTGTTCAGTTCCCATTGACCTTCGGATGTATTCATTGGAAAATTTGATTTGCTCAAGTCATGAAATTTAAGAGAGAATGATTTCTGACTTCACTGTCCTGAAAATAATTTCTGCTGAAATAATACGGGCAAGTAGAATAATTGCTGGTGAATGTATATTGGGAAAGTATATTCATATTAAATAATATTTTAAATATCCTATGATGAACATTAAAGGTATTTTTATATTTGGGCTAGTAACATGAAAAGCAATTCAAAATATTTTTTAACAGTCAAGTGAAATAATGCCTTTAAAATTGGTATAACTTGAAAAGATTTTGCCTAAGACAGTACATGCATTTCATCTTATTTATTGTAAAATGTTAATCTTATCTTTATTATTTTATAGATTCACCTCTTTTCACTCTTTGAAGAAGGATTCCCATGATTCCTGGTTATAGCTTTCCCTCCTATTTTCTCCTTCCACTTAATTAACTTTTAATATTATAAATGAAGACAATCCTAGATAAGGATTTACCTTAAAAAAATTACATTGGCATTTACATTTTAAAATATTCATATGGTTACATGGGTTCATTTTGCTGTTATAATAAACTCAGGAAAATGCAGTTTTTCAGTTGTATATATAATTTGGATAAATCTATTTGGGTATTTGTAAAGGTTGGTAGTAAGTAGTCATTTGGGCAAGAGAGAATCATAAAGTCTCCCATTACAAACCCTCTTAAAGTGCACTTAGAGACCAGTGGATTCCCTAACACGTGAGACACTAAGTGCGCATTTGAAAAACAAATGTGTTTATGTCACCTAGAGCAAATGCTTGGAATTTCTTCCATACAAATTAGTAATTTTTGTTCTGCCTATACTAATGCCACTAGTTGTCCCAGAAAGCTCTAACTTCAGAACTACCTCTACAGGAAAGGACTGCTAAGCGTGGCAAACAAAGTATTAAGACAGAATTCAGAATCCGTTCTTTTCCGGTTTGGGTCTTTAATTATGCAACAATGAATACCTAAAAAACACTGTTTTTTAAATATGAAGATCCTTTATTGCTAAACAAAATGGAGACGAAGCAAACAGTCTCTGTGATTCTCATCTAAGAATTGCCTCACAAAGCTTTGCTTTTCTTAAAAAAAATAATTTCATTATTTTGGTGTTGAGAATATACACAGCAGAACATACATCATCTCGACAATTTTTACACATACACCTAAGTAACACTGATTACATTCTTCAAATTGTATGACCGTTCTCACCCTCCTTTTCTGAATTATTTCTCCTCCCTTATCACAAACTCACTATCCTCTGAGTTTCTTACTTATTCTTGCAGATCGACTGCAAATCCTAGATCTTGAATTCCCAACTTTTTATAAATGAATGACTTCATTCATTGAACAAATATTAATTGAGTACTTGGTACATACCAAGGACTCAGGTAAATCTTGGGAGAAATGTAAGTAGTCTGCTTGGTAGGAATAGGGGCGTGACTTCTTATTTACTGTGTCCTCATACTGCCGTAAGCAGAGTTCAGAGTGACTATTACATGGCTGTGGTGAATAAAGGGAGAATAATAAACTTCACACAAATGTTAAGCCATGCTACAATCCTTTGTACAATTTTAAAGGATAAAATATGATCATTTTAACAGATGATAAAGACATGAGTCATTTAATAAAGCCAAAGCCAAGTGCCATCGGTCGTATAGAAATAATTCAATTTCTAGTTGTAAACTACCTTTAAAGATAACCAAGAATAAAACATGGCAGGGGGAATAACAAAAGAATTCTAACTTTATCAATATAGGTTACAATGCCTTTCTTTTAATAATTAAGAAATGTAGTCGATGAAACAGAAACATTTCTTGTTTATGTCCTTGGCTAAATCCCTTGGTTTCCTTTTACAAATGTGAAAAACTAAATAGATGCGCAACACTCACCTAATGGTAAGAAATATACTCGCTTGATTTCGTTCTGCCACAGCAGGCTCTGTTATTACACTGTACTGGAAACCAGTCACTTTCCTATTAATTCAAAAATATAGCCAGAGATAATGATCATTTATACAGGGGAGCTGACCAAAAAATTCGAATGTAGTCTTTGTTTCTAAGCATAATACAGTTCTCCTTTAAAACTGAAGTTTTTCTGATGATCTTTTGCCAAAAGATAATGTGTTTGTTCTGGTAAGCTTTAAGGAGGGGGTGACAGCGGGTCTGCAGCTATCCACTTCTGGCCTTAGGCCTTCCATCGAAATGTGCATTAGATAGTCCAGTCCTTGCTCAAGCATTCTATTCCTGTAACCTGACTTCATTCTTCTCTTTCCACTGTTGCCATTGAAACTGGAAATGACAGCAGAATACAAATCATATGATAAATATTTGGGAATTCGTCTTTGTTGTTTTTCAGCTCCACTGCCAAACTTCTTGCCTAGAGAGCTGTGTGAGGCTTTTCAGCCCAAAACCTTGGAGCAAATCCCATTCTCTAGCCAACTGGGAAACATCCGCATGATTTAATTGTAGCATCTCTTCCAAGAGAGTGATAAATATTTCAAGTTCATTGACTCCATATTCTTCTAAGGCTGGCTCATTTGTCAGTCATTTATTTGTATCCAATAACTTTAAACACTAGGATGCAGTTTGTTTATGGAAATCCCCCAAATGTGATGAACACAGTTATAAATACCATTAGTAGAAACGAAGACTCTTTTTCTAAAATTTTTAGTCACAATGCTATTGCCATTCAGTCTTGATCCTACTAATGGTGAAATTACCTCTGGATTTCTTTCTGCAACCTCAACCAGTGAGTGCGCCGTACAAGATCCCTTTCTTGGTGATCTCAGGGTATTGCAGCATTTCTCAAGATGTGGTAGTCAATCTGGTAGACAATGCAATTTGGTGTGTGGATCTAACAGTTTAACCATGAGTACAAGGTGAGGGACAAATTTCAAGCTAGTTAACATCCTCAGGTAGCTCTCCATTCACATTCTGAGTTCCTTATTTGTGACTTTTTTCACTGACCAGGCTATCAAGTTGAGGCACTGACCCACAAGATATATGACAGAGTGCTTTCTTTGCCCTGCTTTTATGTTATAACCTGTGCACTCCATTTGTTTCCATGCATGTTGTTAAACCTTCTTCTATAATCTCTGCTAAGATTTTTAATTCACAAAGGTGAATGGTGGCTGTTTGATATAAGTCATAACAGTACGTGCGACGAAAGTGTCAACAACGCCAGCGTTTTAAATGTGCTCACTGCTACTAGCTCTCTCAGTGGAGACTAAGAGAAGGTATTGAAATTAGGAAAGGCATTTCCTGCCTGATCAGGTTAGAAACTTCTCTCTTTATTTGGGGATTAGGTTGTTTTCAGCCATTAAACCACCACATTTGTCCTTATATTCACCTCAAGCTGTATTAATAATTACATTCTTCAAATGATCTGCATTCAGTTTTTGATTTTTTGTTTTGGAAATGTAGATATGATTTAGGTAGATTTTTGTGAAACATGGAAAAATTTGTAAGTAGTTAATCGAGCAAGAAAACATCATAAAACCTCACACTACAAGCCTTTTTTAAATATACATTTAAATTTATTAATTCCTTGATACTTGAGACACCTACTTGGCCTTTCATACACCAAGAATTTAATATTAGGCAAAGCAATCTTTTTCGTATAGGACATGTACAAGAGTTCAAGGTCTGTAGCACTTGTGTTTCCAGAGCCATCAGTAAATTTGGAAAACTATGAAGCTTGCTAAGCAGTAACTAACATATCCTGTTTGGTGACTTTTACAGGGATGTGAGTGAACTTACATTAACCATCAGAAAGGTAGTCTGGTGTCAAGTTCACTCTTTGTTGGTCTTCTAGTTTGGCCATCTGAGAAGAGCCAGAGAGGGGAATTTCCAGGTAAGCCACTGTGAATGTTTGCAACAGCAAATCACTTGACAATCTCCATCCTTATATTAGCCCCAGTACCTATACAGCTTCTATTCCTAACAGCCAAATTGAAATTCCCAGTGTAGGAGGGATAGGGATATAGCTCTTTGTTGTATTTCACCAGCGAAGTATTTTTTTATGTTGTGCTTTTTCAGCAAGGAGCCTACAATGAACGCTGTTGACAGAAGCAGCACTGCTTTTTACACTGGTCCAGTTTGAATCTTCTAGTCTGTATACAAACAACAAAAAATTTATTTACTATTTGAGTTTAACACTACTTTTACTATGCAAAACAAAGGGGACTCCTAAGCACACAGTATGTGGACTTGCAGGGTATTATTCAAGATTTGACCAGGAACAAATTGATAGGGGTTTGCTCTAAAAATACTACAAAATGTACTTGGGTGTGAAATTTTAGGTACCATATCCAAGAATCACTAGATGAAACAAAATAAGGTTGAGAGCCTCAAAAACTACCTGGGTATTTATTGACCTGAAGTTCTTACGGCCTTTGCTTAGTGATGCTGATGCTACTGAATGTCATTTCTAGCACTGCATCCATTCGTTGAAACATCTCAGTTGATACTCCATCAGTTTCTGGAGCCTCGCTTTTGGCCAGTGCCTTTGGTGGACATTTGACTTCTTCCTTCAAGGCCATTGGTTTCTGATCACATGCTACCCCCTGAAATGGCTGAATGTCAACCAGTTCTTTCTGGTATAATAACTTTTTGTACTCTTTCCATCTTCGTTTGTTGCTTCCTGAGTCATTTAATATTTTCCCTGTAGAATCCTTCACTTCTACAACTCAAGGCTTGAATTTTTCTTCAATTCTCTCAGCTTGAGAAACACAGACTACATTCTTCCCTTTTGATTTTCTTTCTCTAGTTCTTCCAACCAGTTGGAAGAGATCTATATTTATGCTTACTGCCAAGACAGGTGGTCCAACTGAATGCAAAAATTATCAAACAATATCACTGATATCACATAGAACTAAAATTTTGCTCAAAATCATTCAAAAGCGATTGCAACAGTATATTAACAGGGAACTGCCAGAAATCCAAGTCAGATTCAGAAGAGGGCATGGAACCAGGGAAATCATTGCTGATGTCAGATGGATATTGGCTAAAGACAGAGTATAGCAGAAAGATGTTTACCTATGTTTCATTAACTGTGCAAAGGCATTTGTGAAAATCGTAACAAAATATGGATAACATTGTGGAGAATGGGAATTCTAGACGCTTAATTGTGCTTACGAGGAATCTGTATCTGGATCAAGAGGCAATCATGTGAACAGAACAGGGGACACTGCATAGTTTAGAGTCACGAAAGGGGCGTGTCAGATTTGTATCCTTTCACCACCCCTTTTCAATCTGTATGCCAAGCAAATAATCTGAGAAGCTGGACTATATGAAGAACGAGGCTTCAAGATGGGAGGATGACGCATTGACAACCTATGTTATGCAGATGACAAAACCCTGCTTGCTGAAACTGAAGAGGATTTGAAACACTTACTGATGAAAATCAAAGACTACAGCTTTCAGTATGGGTTGTATCTCAACATCAGGAAAATAACACAAATGTAGCATGATCATTTGAATATATTAAACTAAATCAATAAGTGACTGGTTAAGTTTTTTCACAGTGCAAATTAGTGTGATTTCTGTCTTCAATAAATCGCATACAATATGTTTGTGCTGCTAAAGTTCCTATTACATGTTAGGAAATAAGAAATGAAAATTTGAATGTTTAAGTAAATGTATAAACTTTATATAATGTGTAGAATCAAGAGAAAAAAGGTACAAAAGGGTATGTGTTGACTGGTAAGTATCATCCAAAACAAAAAGTCCACACCCGTTGCCACTGAGTCAATTCCAACTCACAGTAACCCTATAGTATCAGCCACTGTTTCTTAGAGTGTGTTGCTAGAAAATCAATCCTATGAAATGCTCAGAGGGAAAAAAAAAAGTGCTCCATTATCAGAAAGAATTGGGAAATTCTGTAGAAAATAGACTCTTTAAAGATTCTCAATCCTGACTGTGCTATTAAGAGGCCTGAGCAAAGGGATCAATCTGACTCTATTTAAACTCAGTGTTTTCCGAACTCATTAGACTATGGAAGCTTTTTCTCATAAAACTTATCTATAGCCCCAGTGTGAGAAGAGACATATTTGGGTAAAGACAGGCACAGATTAAGTGCTAAGAAGTTCAGAAAACAGAGAGGAGGCTACTTGTAGCTGGGGAAAACCACCTGGAGAAGGAACGCTTTGACTTAGACCTTGAAGGCTGAGATGGACTTGAGTCAGGGGAAGGCATCACAGACAAAGAGAACAATGAGACCTGAAAAACACAGAGAGACAGCTAGGTGATTAGAGGAATGGTGAAGACTCTAGGGGAAGCAGAAAGTTCCTGTAGGGCAGAAATAAGGAAATGAGATGCTCCTGCCCTGATTAAGGAAATATAATGCTAATGCTACATAGTGGAATGATTGTCAAGCTGTGTCTTCTTATGACTTCGTCTCACACTATCATTTCTTACATGCTTATTTCATCATCAAAGTGATCACTAAAATGATCTGGGCCAGCCATGTCCAACAGAAATATGTTGTTGATTTCCACTCATAGCCATCTACAGAGCAGAGCAGAACTGCCCCATAAGATTTCCAAGGCAGTTAATCTTCATGGAAACTGACTGCCACATCTTTCTCCTGCACAGTGGCTGCTGGGTTTGACTATCAATGCTTTTGGTGCAGCCTAGTGCTTAACCACTGTAGTACCAGGGGGTTCTCAACAGAGATACAGTGAACTATGAACACAATATTAAACTTTCTAGCAGAAATATTTTAAAAAGTAAAAACAAGCATAATTAATGTATTTTAATTCTTTGCAGAATATTATTTCAACTGGTAATCAGTACAAAATTGACTTTTTTTCTCACAAAGCCTTCAGCATCAGACATGTATTTTACATTTCCAGCACGTCTCCATCAGGACTGGCCACATTTCAAGAGCTCAGTAACCTTGTGGCTAGTGCTACTATGAGGACTGCCAATTAAATGTGCAAACTCTACCTAGAAAAAGTGCTACATATCTCATTGTTAAATATCACTGTGGTCACCTTTGAAATGCTCCCCTTAGGAAGCTATGCACCAATGCCAGTGCCTAGTCCACTTGTCAGAGCAATTTCAGAACTGTTTTTCTGGACTGACCATCAGAGCTGTCGTTGTATTACCCTTGATGTTCTGAATATCATCAAAATGTCTTCCTTTCAATATTTCCTTTTTCTTCAGGTAAAGAAAAAGCCATTGGGGGCCAAATCAGGTGAGTAGGGAGGGTGTCCCAATAATCGGTTTACTGGCTGAAAACTACCTCACAGACAAACTATGCAATTAAATTTGCAAACTTGCCACCTTGCACAATGGCCATTCCAGGAATTCCAGAATTACTTTGAAGGGTGGACTAGGTGCTGGCATTGGTGCATGGCTTCCCAAGGGGAGTACAGTACTTCAAAGATGACTGTAGTGATATTCAGCAATAAGGTCTGTAGCACTGAGAACAATGAAGTTCATTGACTTAATTTTCAGACCTTGTAGACTGGACAGCACAGGGCTATGCACTGGCATTAGCTATATGAAGTACACTCCATTTAGATAGTTCTCTAATAACCTTAAGCAGCATTAAAAACAAAACCTTAAACTCTTTAAAATTAGGTGTTGACACATTTTCTCTGCTGGGCTTTGCTATGTAATTCTTATTGTTTTAGCTGGATTTGAAATGGGCACATTAAAAGGTGAAAAGCTTCATTTCCCCCATTGAATGTATTTGTTTCTCTCTCTCTCTCTCTTTTAGCCTAATACTAAGTTAGGAAAAGGCAGTAAATTTTTAAGACAACTTGTTGGATTTGAGACAGCTGAACATGAGGGCTGTGCCACACATGCCACTGATTTGCAGCCATATACAGATTCTCTGAGACTAGTTTTCACATTTTTATAATTTTAAATGATGCCTACTTCTGCTGGTGCAGTTTCTTCACACTTCATCACGTTTCTAAATAAGTGATCTTGTAACAGTGAAGATTTCATGTCCCGAAGGCATTATACCAATACTTCCCAAATGCTTCTACTTAAAATATGAAACTGTTTTATTCACACTTCCTATTTTTTGAACTGACTAAGGCCGTTTTGGTGGAAGAGAAACTAGAAGCCTGCTGTTCGATTTTTGTTTTTCTACAAACTTTCTTTACTGAGAACTTAGGCACTTTTTTTGGTAAGTTTCCAAAACATTTAATACTCACCAGAAACTAAGTAAATCTGGCACAGGCTTTCAATGGTAGCCCTGGAAAATCTGCTGCTTTTAAAAGGGAAGATGAATGCCAAGGCCACTGCTGGACTCCAGGGCAGAGGGTTCTATGCCATCATTGTGGACATCAGTTAGAAATGGAAAAATCCAACAGTACAGTATACTCTATGAAAGTTCATGGCTTTGCTCCAGGATTTCTGAACCCTAGTACATTAGCATATTGGCCCAGATAATTCCTCCTTGGGTGGGGGGGGCTGTCATCTTTTGCAGTGTAGAATGTTTAGATGGGTCCCTGGCCTCTGTCCCCTACATACCAGGACTTACTAGATGTAGTACTTGGCAACCTGGGCCGTGACAAATCAAAAATGTTTGCAGACATTGCCAAAAGTCCCCAAGGGACAAAACTGTCCCCATTTGAGACACCTCTTGCTGTCAAGTTGATTCTGACTCATGGTGACCCTATGTGTTGTAAATTAGAATTAATCTATAGCATTTTCAGGGTTGAAATTTTGAGAGTGATTGCCAGGCCTTTCTTCCATGGTGTCTACTGAGGGGGTTCCAATGGCCAACCTTTAGGTTAGTTGAGTCAAAGCTATCTACACCACCCCAGGATTTTATACTAATCTGTACTCCCTAAGGAAACTCTATGGCACAGTACTGCTCTGCCTTATAGGGTCACTGAGTCAGAATGACTGGACACCAGAGGGTTTGGAGGGTGGCTATGGAAACCTTGGTGTTGTAATGGCTAAGTGCTAAAGCTGCCAACCAAAAGGTCATCAGATGGAGTCCACCAGGTGCTCCTTGGAAACCCTGTGAGGCAGTTCTACTCCATCCTATAGGTTTGCTATGAATGGGAATCAACTTGAGTGCAATGGGTAAGAGATGATTTTGCAGGGCAATGTCACTCTACAACATTCTGAGAAAAATAAAATTATATACACATATATATATGAAACTTCTTTATGGTGTCATTTAAAATAGCAAATAGTATCCTGCTCTTTCAGACCATTTCTGGCAAGATGAACACATTTTGGAGGTTCTCAAGGTAAATGTAATTAACTGAATGGTTAATGTTGTTTTGTTCCCAAACTAGACAGTTTTCCCAAAAAGTCACAGTGAAAAAATTTGTGCTGATAACTCAAGCTCAGTAGCTTATATTTTTAAACTCCTTTTAATTTTTAATGTGTACTTCGTGAAAAAACAGTAAATATGTATCTTTAATTCAGTTACATTAATTTAGGTACAAATGAATTAAAATTCATTCCCAGACCAAATACCATAGCGACTGGGAGAGGCAAAACATTAAACTTTTACCAGATAGTAGAAAGCCAGGCTCATTTCTCGGACTTACTTAATTACTCTATGAAGTAACTGATTTAAGAAATTGCGGATCTTTATTGAGTCTGGCCCGAATACCTATAAAATCTGAGCGAATAAATCACATCATGCAGTATTATTATATAAAACCTATTTATGTGTTGAACTTCCAATGGAAAACACCTGTTGTCACTTCTGATTTAACATGTGAGTTTTCATTCAAACATTGTAGGCTTTACTTTCTGGAATACAGGTAAGAGAAACATAGATTCACTTATACCAATGAAAAGCTCCCATAGGTTGATTTCACTTCATTCTACCTCTCCTCTCCACCCTGTTCAGGGAAGACAAACGGCAGCCAGAGGCTAATACTCATATGTTGATTGATTGTATAGTTATCATATGAAGTACAATTATTTATTAATTATACATCTGAGTCTTGAGTTCTGCTGTCTTTGTCCAAATATTGACTGAACCAAAATCCTAACTACAAATGGGAAATCCAATCATGCATGTCCAGTCCAAGGTCTTTAAATCTTCAGTAACTGATCAATGCTGACCACAGTCACATTTATTTTCAGTATAAATATAGAGGTTTGGAAGGCTTCGTTCAAACAAAGACGGGATGCATAGTGGTAGCAGAAGTACAAACAGAATTCTATAAATGAATCAATTTCCATGATTTAGAAAATAGCTTTTTTATTATTTTGTCATTAGCTATGATACTCATACATATCTGTGTATCAAATTAACAATAAGAAGATGAAAACTTAATACTAAACAGGTTAAGTGCTACTTCAATGAAATTTCAAAAATCAGAATTTTAATATTTATAAAAAGAAATTTCCAAAATAATGAAATTTTAATAATATTAACTTACGTATTATGGAGCCTTGGGGATTCAATGGTTAAGCACTCAGCTTTAACCAAACCGAGTTTAAACCCACCTCGGAAACGCTGTGGGTCAGTTGCTACTCTGTCCCATAAGGTTGACATGAGTCACAATCAACTTGACAATAATGAGTTTTTTTATTAAAACAAATATTATAATTTTAAAAAATAATTTTCATGTAGACTAGCTCATTTAATTGTTAGATGCCTCCTGATCCGTGCTACAACGATTTTCCGATAACCCTATTTTTATGAGTCTGTGGTGTACACGGAAACCCCGGTGTTGTAATGACTAAGTGCTACAGCTGATAAGCACCAGGCTGGCAGTTCACATCCAACAGGTGCTCCTTGGAAACTATGGGGCAGTTCACTCTGCCCCGTAGGATCGCTGTGAGTTGGAATCGACTCGATGGCAGTGGGTTGTTTGTTTTATTGTGTACCTTTTTTTTTTTTTTTGCTTTATGAGCGGTACTGAGTAAAGATACAGATGGTAGTATGCTTCTGTAGTTTATTTTTCATCACTATTTAAATACAGTATCTTTAAATAAAATTTCAAATGAAAAGATATTCACATCGTCTCTGCCAGGATATCAGTTTTGACCAAACGAGCCTGATTCTTCTCTCTCCTTTTCTTCCTCTCTTCTCTCTTTCTATCCCTTCCCCTCTCCTTTTGTATCTTTCATTATTTTTCGTAAAAATGTGACATATATGTCTATTTGTTTACTTATGAGTGGTACTCTTACATGAAGTAAGACTATAAAGGAAACCCTGGTAGCGGTTAAGTGCCATGTCTGCTAGCCAAAGTCAGCAGTTCAAATCTGCCAGGTGCTCCTTGGAAACTTTACGGAGCAGTTCTACTCCGTCCCATGGAGTCACTACTGACTGGAAGGAAGTGAGTTCGGTTTGGTTTAAGCATGTAAAATTTTGGAATTTTTGGCAAGTTCTGTGGGAAAATTTGCAGGAAATAACAATTAGTGAGTTAAAGTTCTGGTTAACTTTTTATATAAAATTTGCACAGGTCGTGATATTAAGAACTTTTCAGAAAACCTCTGTATTTTCATTTTTTATGTCTTCTGTAACAATTAAAAAAACAGAAGATTTAAGGCAGTTACAAAGGCTTTGTGAAACAGTAACATTATAACGTTAGTTTGATTCCGTCCTCTCTTGCTTCCTCCCTCCTTCCCTTCCTTCCATATATAATTCTAAGAATATATTGCAATTATTTTCTCTTTATCATAGAGAGAGAACAAGGATACTTGCTTTACCCTGTTAGGTATCTGAGGGAACCTCATTATAGAATTTCTTCTTTTTATGCTCTAAAGGATAAAAGAACACACACTTTCTTTCGAAAGGACTGATTTAGAGACAATCCCTCTCAAATCATGAATTCTCCACATAAAGTTACCTGCTCTTTACTATTTATTGCATAGTTATCATATATGAAAATCCTGACTTTCAAGTGTTAAAACTAAATAGCTGTACAGTGTTAAGATTAACCCCTTCCCCTTTCTGATAAAGTGAACTGAACTTACATGTAGAAACCCATTCTTTATAGTAAAGTCACATTAGGTTTGAGACAAATTTTATTTCCATTTTCTCAGGCTTCTCTTTTTCCCTTACTATGGGTATGGCATAGTGTTTTCTTAAAAAGAGAGGAAGGCTATGTGAGTGCATATTTCATAAGCTTCTTATTCATTATTCATGCGAGTTGAGACAGAGGAATATATAGTCAGAGCGTTCTCTCAGATGTGCCCTCTGAGAAGTACACTCAGCCTAAACCTCAAAGGGTCTCTTTCAGAGGGCGCTGGAGGGAAATTCAATGAAGAAGGCAGATGGCCGTCCTGAGATAAATTTTTACACTAATGCTGCCAGGTTTTGAGTTCCCCTAGAATTTCATTTTAGGTTACATGAATAGAGCCAATATCACTTTATCCTAAAATAATCTTAACAGTGATTACAGCATTTGTAAAGTTGCAAACCAGTTTTGTTCAATATACTTCATAAATCTTATTTAATGAAGTAGGAAAACTATCTGTAATTCAATTTTGGTAGAGTTCATGTCACTTACCTAATTTTTGCTTCTTGCAAGAAAGTACAGCTGATTTAGGCTTGCGAGTTAATTAATACGTGCTGAATGTGCTGTGGATACTTTATGTTTAATTATAAGATGAGGCTAGCATGTTTTTGTCCCCTACTTGAATCAAAAATGAGTTATTAGTGTAAACATTAAAAAAAGTCACTTATGAAGGCACAATGAGCTAATAATAAGCTGAGTGCTGAAGCATTCTGTGTATTTCCTTAACATCAGATTGTGTTCTCCCTTGATCCATTTATATAGTTTCAGTAAGGAACTATAATTTTTTGAGGTTCCGGTTATGGTTCTGGGTCACACAAATTTTAAAAACTGGGTTCTGTTCCTGTGTTGCCTCCTTGGCCATGAATGATCTGGGAAGAACTGGTTCCAGAGCTCTGGATGGGACCCCCAGCTCACCTCCTCCAACTCTCTTCCTCCTTCCCTTTGTCTTAAGGAAGAGGGGGGGGGGGGACAGTTAGCAATAGGTATTCAGTTGGCCAGAGGCAAGTGGTCTGCACCTGAGTTAAGACCTGGGTGAGAGGGCTTTTAAAGACCCTTTGTCAGTAAGTCACAATGGTCATGCACAAAACTCAAGGATTTAAAACAACACATAAAAACTGAGCTCTGAAACCTTATCAATTAAAAACCATAAGCACTCAAATAAGCTTTCTCGGAAGAGATTTCCAACATCACCAAAAAAGAACACACTTTAGTTATTTACTTTTTCTTATTTTAATAATATTTGGGCAAATTGATACATCTTATATTTTATGCATGACTTCGCAGTTTCTTTGAAATTCCTTTGATAATTTTGAAATGAGCTGCAAAGAATATGCATCATGTTCCAGGAAAAGCTTTTAGTTAATACACTAAAAAAAAAAAAAAAAAAAAAAAAGAGTCATTGTAATAGTTTTTTTCTATCTGTGTCTACTGCCTTACATTAAACTGGGATATATTACTGTTAAAATTAATAAGCTGGAAAAGGAATGTGAAAACCTATATTAAATATCTGCTGTGTGTTCAGCACCACGCCGGATGTTTGCCCTGCATTATCCCCTTGAATTCTTTCAAGAGTTCTGTAAGTAAAGTGGTAGTCTGGTCATTTTTTTCTAGATGAGGACATTGACTCAGGTGTTCCCCAGACTCTGAAGACTAAGGGAAATCTCAGGGACGGAAGGACTGCCCAGTATTTACATAAAATATCTTGCTTGCATTCTTAAAGTTTATCATATTTGCAACCCTATAAATGTGTTTTATTCATCATGCACTGTAACTCTAGATTGTCCAATTAACCTTGACAGTCTCTGTTTTCCTCCTAAGCAGATAAATCACGTTAGTACCGAATATTGCTGTCTGCAGTGAGGCTTTTATTTTTTTTTTTTTTGTATTTATATAGGAAGGCAATTCTAAGGCAATGTTTTTTAACCTTGACTAAGCCCTGTAATTACTTGGAGGACTTTAAAAAATATTGACTCCTGCACTCATCATATGATTCTAACGTGCAGTTAAGGGTGGAAAACATTGTTCTTGGTTTCTTGCCACAACAAAGGCCCTATTCTTCTGCAACTGTACTGTGATTGTACCCACATGACCTGAAATGGAATGAAGTTTGGGACACAAGGTGGGTGTGAGGTATTAGGCTTAACAGCACTTTACAAAAATAAATCTTAACTAACCATATTTTCCTTTATCTTTTTATTACAAATCTTTGACAACAATCCAAGCTCCAGTGAAACAAACAGCTCTTTATGTGATTAGTAGTCAGATAGCTGTGACAATAATCTCTGTCATTTCAGGACAGATTTCTGAAGTTATGCAAAAACAATACAAGCCTTACTGGAGTGAAAACTGCCTTAGGCAGTAGGCAACAACCCTTCTGCTCCTCGCTGGAGGTGGAGTTTAACTGGAACCCATTTAATGCCAAATAGAATAGCAGCCTATAGGAAAACAGCTATCTTGACATCCACTTTCACCTACGAGGGTATTTACCAAATTGTAAACCAGACTATTAAATTTATGGTACCTACTTTTGAAAATATACACACCAGCCAGTTTACCAATAAATAACACAGCACCTCCATTTAACATCAGATAAGATGTTTTCCTTTTAATCTGCACCAGGTCCCAGACAGGGGGTATGTATCAATTCTCTTATACCACAGACACACTCAATTTGTACAACTTCAAAACAACCATCAACCAACAGCATTCAAATTCATTTAATTATGTGCCTGGATCAAGAGCATTAATTCTCAGTTACATTCTAGGCTAATGCCAGCCAGCCAAGTGCCGTCGATATAAAATTAGCTGGTCACACTAGCTTTTGGGGTTAGTCTGGAATAAACTCTGGAAGGAAACTCAGTCAGTCATTCAACTGCTATCAAGTTGACAAGTGGAGGAATGGCTATGTGCCACACTGTATTTAACAGTTCTCTCCTTGTCAGTCAGATCAGAGGGACTCCAAATGAACAGCACAGAAAGGAGTTTTGTATGCATTGATGAAAAGAATATTGCATTCTACTAAAATGAGAAATTAGGGATAATTTTTGTAATCAATAATTTATTCTTTGCAGGAATTCTAAATTGCGCACTGTAAATTCTTTTTGTGAGCTCATCTGGAAGCTAAAATTTTCTCCAAATCCTCCTTTCCAACTCCCATACTGGGCTTCTCTGAAACAATCAGCAACACTATATAAAAATAAATCTCAACTGATCACATTTTCCTAATGTTTTTATAACAAATCTTCAGTGAACATCTAACTTTCAGTAAAATAAGTATTCAGCCCTTTATATCGCCAAAGTCAAACTTACCTCTGAGGAAGAAGTAACCAAAAATAACTGTCCTGGCCAAAAAGAACTAGATGAGGCATCAGTTCTAGAATCAAGGTTTGGAGATTTCTGGTTTAAATGAAGGCGGGAGTCGGACCGTTTGACTGTCCTCTAAATCCTCATCAGAGGACTCTGCACTGGCGTGGAGTGCTTCCAGGCGCCTCCTTTTGTTTCAAGTGGAGTGCTAAGGCTGAAACTGCAGTCTGCATTCCTGCGCCTGCTTGCTCAGGCGACGCTGATGCAGCCTGACAAAGCTTCCAGCTTAAACATCCTGCTGAGGAAAAACAAGTCGCACAGGATGAGACCTCCCTTGCGTACCAGTAAAAAGAGCCACACAACAAACTTGCGAATCTGAACAGTTGGAAATGTGCAGTCATCTTAATGGTGTCTGGCCTCATTTGTAAGGTATACTGGAAACACAGAGAGAAGACGTTTTCTACATCTTGTGACTGTTATGAAGGAAGTCAAGGGTGTGTCTGTGAATTTTCTTTCAACCTCTTTCTTCTCCCTGGTGTGTAAATTTTCACTGGCATATAAGAGCAGTTAGTACAAAACAGACAGAGAAATTCCTCAGGGAAGTGAAATATAGATCAAAGCAGAGAATAATGAGATGAAAATGCTAGGAAAAAAGTAAGGCCACTACGAGAGGAGAACACCAACAGTGTAATTTATTAATATGTTACCAGGATGTGTTTTAAAATGTAAGAAGTTTAATCTAAATTTTTTTCTAATGTTTCTCATCTCTGACCTGAGGGAATATACCAAACCAAAACCTCTGCTGTTGAGTGTGTCTCTACTCATAGCGAATCTATAGGACACAATGGAACGTCTTTCCCCACAAGGTTTCCAACAGCACATACAGTTTAAGACCGGAATCAAAATCCATGAGAACAAGTTATTGCACATACAATTTACAGGCCAATGTAGAAAGTTAATGGCATCTATAGTACTAGTGAATACATCAATGATATTTCAGTTACTTCATCTCATGCATAACTTCATTGCTTTGAAAAAGGAAAGCAGATTGTCTTTTCTCTTTTCTAATAAGGAAAGAGTATTTAGGTATCATCAGTGTATGGGATGTTTCAGCACTATGGGGTTTAGTTAATTTTTCATTTCTAGGTTTCTTACCTGGATATTAAAACAGAATTTATATAATTTCTGTATTTAACACAACTACTCTGCAAATTCTATTCTTCTAATACACTTTTCTATAAAGTAGTCAGTATTATGATGTTGGAATTGAGTTCAAGAAGGCTATCCAGGTATCAGGAAGGTTGGCAAATTTTTCTGAACAAAATTCAGTGATGACAAGTGGTAATACCTATTAATTAGGAGTGCCAAATTAAAAGTCTGGGTTTCAAAAATACAACATCAAAAGACCTCAGACTGAGAAACAGTGTGAGAAAATGACTTGGTGTATTTCTTAATTGTCTCTACATAAGTTTAATACAATTGTACATTGTAACTGTCTACAAATCAAGGGTGTTTGATATTTGTCTTGGTGGCAACTGAAAAATCAAATCTTCTTTACTGACTGGATTACTTACGTCTTTGGCCAGGTCTGATGTCATACTTACCTTACTACCAAAAGAAGTAGACAACAGACAAGACATCAGAGAATTACCATCATTTATGAGCCTAGCAGAAGGATTTCCAACTGGGAGTGGAAGTACAGAAAGTAGATATTTTTATTCTACTTCATGAATTTCTTTCTCCACTTCTTACACATAATATTTAACGCATAGCACTATTGTTGGGACACCTTAGTAAAGGAAGTTAGAAATGAAATGATGAAAATTCCCAAGCTGTACTTCAAATAATTAAAAAAAAAATTTTTCGTGAATTTATCCTTTATGAATACTCAAAATACACAAACTAGTAATATGTGCAAATGTTCTTCATAAGTCTATTATCAAGCTGAGCAATACATCCCTTTCTAAGTTACTATGTGTATTCTTATAAGTCATTAATTGGGAGAAATGTCAATCCTTTTTTAAATCCACGCCTAACCGACTCAATGGCAATGGGTTTAGTTTTTAATTTCAGCACCATGGACAATTCACCCAAAGCCCTCAGCCCCACTCTTGAGAGCTACAGGAAATGTTCTTTAAGGTTAAAATATAAAGAGTTATTCCATAGTAACCATCTTCCAATTCAATACATTTTAACAACCAAATGAATAAAAAATGTTCAGATAGATATTATAAAGTTTGCACTGCAAAAACCCATCTATCTTATGGGAAAACATTATAAAGACCCTTTCAAAGACACACACATTTCTATGATACATGCACTTAAGTGTCATTAGGTTTAATGGTTCCTATTCACTGAGATTATTATGCTATACCTTTTAAAGTTAATTTAATGAGTATTAATGGTGTGAAATAGACAAAATAAGTAATCGAGTTTCCCTGGGCACAGGTTAAACTGAGAAAGAATGGTTAATACTATCTTTCGCTCCACTCTTCATTTTTACTATAAAAGATGTCAGCTCTGCCTTTGGGGAAGAAATTTTCACTGTTAATGATTTGAAACTAAATTGATTTTTTATGGTTTTAAACTCAGGTAACTGTCTTTGGTTGGGTCTTCGAAAGTTAGCATTTTTCCTCAGGGAATAAGAAAATGTGTATTCTACTGAGATTAAACTCATATTTTAGCTCATAGTTTCAGAGACATATACACCTTTTTACTTCCTTCAATTTCTGTATCGAGCTTGCAGAACCTACTCACAAAGTCATCCAGGATAGTTTTATTCTGTAATCTCATACTCTGATCATCAAAATTTGTTACATAAAATAGAAGTGTTTAATTGATTTCATGTCTGAGTCAGCTATTAGGATAATAAATACTATTACTGTTAATGTGAAAACTAGAAATACCCAAGGTTTCAGCCCTAGTAATATCTGATACAGCAAAATTTTGGTTCATAGTTTCAGGAAGACTAGAATCCAGTTTTGAACTATGACTTGCAAAAACATTAAGAATGACAAAAACACTTGCATTAATTATGTCTGAAAGAAGAGAAATAAAAGTATAACTCATTACTTGTTGCAGTTCACTTAATACTGATGGATGACTTACACATGACTTTTTTAGCTACTCTTTTATTTCACTTATCAAATAAAATAGTCTCCAAACTAAAAAGGATTAACAACAACAAAGAAAATGAAAATTTGGTAAAGGTAAATATAGCTCATCCAAAGAAACACTACTAGCTTCTCTAAGGCATTTAGTTCATCTGACTCACACAGTAGCTCCTTGGCTTTATAATTTTACCATTTAAAAACAGAATTGTGGTATGATGTTAATGTTTGTGGTGTCATTATTTTCACTTTTGCGGCCATTCTGGCCCCAGGTTTGCAAATTCTTCCAAAAATGATTGGTCGAGCCACAATCTCCCAAAAGATTGCTCAGTTTACTATCTGCATACTGTCTGCAGTTTACTGTCTTGCAAGCATTGGTTGGTTTAGTACAAGCAGCTTCCAATCTACCCAATAGGATCAGTCAGTTTATAATCAGCCTAAAGGATTGGTCTGTTCAGGAAAGCCACATCCTAAAATCAGCAAGAAATTTTCGTATATAATAGACCAATCTCAAGGGGCTTAGGGGGTCATCCTGATCAACCAGAGCCTGCATAGAACCCTATCCTTTGCATCTGGAGTCCTGCACTGAGAACCTTCTAGGTCCCAGAAAGGACTGTGCAAAGCTGGTAACACTGAGTTGATTAACACTGAAGTGCAAGAGAAAGATGGCAAGCACAGCAGAGCTAAGCAGCAGAGAAATCACAGCAAGTACAGCAGAGAAACAGTGGCAAGCACAATGCAGTTAAGAGGCAGAAAGTGAGGCAGCAGAGCACCCAGTGGGAACATGACTGAGAGATGGTGGTGGTGGTTGAGCTGGCCTACAGAGAACATGCTGGTGGTGGCTGAGTTGGCCCACTGAGCAGAACTGAGCACTTCCAGGCAGGAGGTTAACTATGCAGGTTGTTGCCTCTGGGCAGGAAGTTGTCAACAGAGCTAGGTGCCCCTTAAAGAGGAAGCAGCAGTCACAATCCAAGCCCATATGGGCAGACACTGGATCAGAACAAGTGATGGCATGGGGACCAAAGGACCCCTGTTTTGAAAGGGCCAAAAGGAGTCCTGCCCTGAGGAGGCTGAGAAGATGCACAGAGCTGTGGGCATTACACTGTACAGGGCTTGCCTGTAAAATATTTGTCTCGAGAGCTGTTGTAATGATACTCTAATCCTAGTACTGGCCCAGAGTTGTCTTGAAGCTGCTGGCTGAGAGCTAGATCAGCAAGTACAGGGGGCCTGACCTAGCTAAGAAAGGCTGCAGAGAGAAAGAGAGAATGATCACAGATACAGTGTACCTGCTGAGCTGATCCACAGCATACCCACCCAATGACACAGAAATGGGCATGGGTAATTTGGGAAGGGGGAACAGGTACCCTTTCAGACATAAAGCCAAACTCATTGCTGTCGAATTGATTCCAATGCATAGTGACCCAGTAAGACAGGATAGACTTACCTAATAGGATTTCAAGGAGCGATTGGTGGATTCAAACTGATGACCTTTTTGTTAGCAGATGAGTTCTTAACCAATACACCACCAGGGCTCCATAAATGGGTTCCTTTCTTATGATGCTAAGTGTGGGACTTGGGGGGATGGAGGGAACAGGTTCACCTCACGTCTATTCTTGTTGTTTACTGTTTATAAATAATAACAATGACTCCCACTTGACAATATTTTGTAAAGTGTCTTTTTGTGTGCAACCCAATTGAACTGGATAGTAGAGTCTTCCCTAAGAGTCTTATGATTACTTGTATTTTAGCAATATAACCAGTCTGTGTATACATGCAAATAGTTCAATGTCTTTTGAAGAATCCTGGAGACAGCAAAAGGTTTCAAGAGGACAGAAATATAGAAAGGAAGCAGTTGTGATTTTCAAAATCTAGGAAGGGGGAAGACATGCTTAAGCATTGCCTGGTGATACGGAGTTGAAATATTAGGTAATGTTCTCGCACAATTTTTTTTTTTTTTTTTTTAAATATAATGATGGCTACTGAGCACTTAGAACAGGACACAGTGTTACTTAGAGGTCAGATTGGGTGCCAAAGAATAGCTCAGGGCCACGTCACTTCCTTTTACAGACAACATTAGAACTAGTAAATCTGTTAAAAGTTTAAGACGTACATCACAAGCTTACAGCTTACTTGGACCCGACAATTAACAGATGTGAGCTAAGTGGACAAGGGTACTATTAAAAGTAATGAGACTGGGGATTATGAGCAGGTGAGTGTCGCCCTGACCAGAACTACCAGGCTCCAACAGATGGTCACCATTCACCAAGGGAAGACAGAAATGTGGACTTTTTATGTTGACTCTTTGTATATTTAAATTTTAACTTTTTACTAATGAATGCTCTTTTGATTCAAAACATAATACTGAAATCTGGTCTATAGGCTCCCAGCTTGAGACACGTGGAGAAACATCTGGACTTCAGTAAGGCATCTGGCAAGATTTCACGGGTATCTTTATGGAGAATTTCCAGGTGGTGACAGTACGGACATTACAGGAAGTAAAATTTAATCTCAATATAAGGGTACTTGCATCTTTCCAGTGTGGAACAGGTTGTCCTAACACTAAAAGTGCTTGGCCTAAGCACAATTCGGGAAGTCACAAGATCACATGGAAAATAGTCTGCACTTCAGTTTTGAATTTAGTTTTAGTATTTTCTCATATATAAGGGTACTGTTACTGCTGTCAGGTGCCACAGAGTCAATTCCAACTCACAGCGCCCTATGTGCAACCGGAGGAAACACCGTCACGTCCTGTGTTACTCGCTCAACTGTTGTGCTTCAGCCCACTGTTGCAGCCACCACGTCCACCTGTCACATTGAGGATTTCCCTTTTTAAGCTGACCCTCTCCGTTTTCTAGCATGATGTCCTTCTCCAGGGACTGGTCCCTCCTAATAACATGTCCAAAGTATGTGAGATGTAATATTGTCATCCTTGCTGCTAAGCATCACCCTGGCCGTATCTCTTCCAAGACAGTTTTGTTTGTTTTTCTCGCAGTCCATGGTAAATTCAATATTCTTCTCCAACACCATATGCAGTTCAAAGGTGTTAATTCTTTTCCGATCTTCCTTACTAATTGTAAAGCTTTTGCGTGCATATGAGGCAACTGCAAACACTACCCTTGGGTCAGGTATATCTTTGTCTTCAAGGTGACATCTTTGCTTTTTAATACTCATCCTCCTCTCTGGGTTGGTGTGTTGCTGTGATGTTGAAGCCAAGCCACCAGTATTCAAATACCAGCAGGGTCACCCGTAGAGGACAGGTTTCAGCTGAACTTCCAGAATGAGACACAGGAGGACGAAGGACCTGGTAGTCTACTTCTGAAAAGAATTAGCCAGTAAAAGCATAAGAATATACTTATGTGTATATGTATGTGTCTCCTTTAATTCACTAATTCATTCCAAATATTTATTAAAAATCAACTACATTGTCAAAAACTGGGAATGCAATTTGGACATTAAGTTACACGGGCACCCAATGAATATGTCTATGTGAAACTTCATTCTGGAGTTTTCCTATGTACTTAGCATTGCTGCTGTGTGCCATGGAATCAGTTTTGACTTCTAGTAACCCTGTAGGGCAGAGTAGCACTGCCTTATGGGATTTCCAAGGAGCAGCTAGTGGATTTGAACTGGCAGCTGTCTGATTAGCAGCCTGAGCTCTTAACCACTTCATCACCAGGACTCCACATAGGATATTCAGTTATCTGGGTGAAAAGCACATCGCACTATGATAAAAAGGGGCCATTAGCTCATTGATTCATTTGTTTAATTTTCCTTTCTACAAATATTTGTTACATGCCTACCATATCCTGTATACTCTACTAGGTAAAGACTAAACCATATTGGATACAGGACCAACAGGTATCATCTGTGATTTATGTTAGGCTCCACATACTGAATATTTTTGTGACTCAGCAGCCCACATTTGAATAAGTTAGAGAAGAGGATGAAATTGTCTATCAACTGGCAGTCAGTGCACCAATATCAACATTAATTTCGCAAAAGACAACACTGTTATTAAATGTCATCAGGCTGTGTTAAAAATAATTCCAAAGTGAAGTAGCAAAACACAGTAAAGTCTAGCACTAGATCCATGAAGGTGTCAGTTCTGATCTCATTTCCGGCTTTTCTCTCCATATAGATCATTGGGTAAGAAAAGCAGATTTTTGGTAATATTATATTATCATGTACTAAGAAATATTCATCTGATATTCTAATTTAGATTTTAAAATCAAAGAGTCAGAAGTGATTGGCAGATTTAGATGTGATGGAGTTTATGTCTCCTAATGCAGATTCAGTCACGGTCAATGACTCAGTATTTATCCTCACATCGGAGTCTTGCTGGCAGGTAAATTCAACTAAAGCACTTTTAAGCATTCAAGAGGCATGCCTATGTTTCATGAAATAACAAGGGGAAAGAAAAACCCACTGCCATCGAGTCAATTCTGATTCACAGCAACCCTGTAGGACAGATTAGAACTGCTCCATAGAGTTCCAAGGAGTACTTTGTGGATCTGAACTGCCAATCATTTGGTTAGCAGACATAGCACATAAGCACTAGCCCACCCGTGTTTCCATTTCATAAAAGGCCAAATTAAAAACAAGGTCATACAGTATTTTAATGTTTGATATGGCTTTTTCTTTTAAATCTTTAAAAAATAACAATAGATTTGCAGGAAGTTGCAAAGATCATACAGAGAGCTCCCATGTCCTCTACACTGGATTTCCTCCAATGGTTAGTTTCTTATGTAATTATAGTATATCAAAATTAGGATACCGATGGTGCAACGTGTATGTCTAGCTCTCAGACATTTAGAATGTGTGGATTCACATACTCACCATCACAATCCAGATGCAGAATTATTCCAGCATCACGGAGCCCTCTCATCTCTAAACCCAATCTCACATGTGTAGGATGACTCTTCTATGCTTATTCATGTGATATGTTTACCAAAGTGTGGGTAAAACAGTAAACTAGGTGTTCGAAGATGGTTGATTCCGTGTCTGCCATTACCCAATTTGTGCCTGTGGACAACTCACTCTCTGCCAGCCTCAGTAACTCACCCACAAACATGAAAGTCTCGGTCAATATTTTTAGTGTCTCAGCATTTAAGAAGATATATAATTATTTGTTCTCAATTATCAGAACTTAAAGACTATTGTTCTGAATTATGAGAACTTAAAAAATTTAAAGACTATTAAGGGCTAACCAATCAAAAAAAATTTAAACATATGTTTTAAATATAGTCTATGTTAAGAGTTTTACTGTGTCAAATAATTAACCCCAAACTGCATTTTGATAATATATGACTCCTGTAAAATATGAAGCACAGAAAACATGTAATTTCATTAGCACCTTTCTCTTATGGTGGTGGTGGGAGGTTGCTATTATTCTTCCAAATGCTGAAGTGCAGAAAATGTGGCAGAGCAATTGTACGTGATTTCCTTGGCATCCAGGAGTACCCTTGGGGGAGGAAGAAGCAAACATTCCGAACACGCATCTGGCCAAGAATCTGAGCTGAGAACATTGCTGTGAAAACTTGAAACTGAATTTTATGTATTGTGGCGTTCCAACGGAGCTCTCATCTGAGAAGGACAGTTCAGAGCTGAGATGTCTTTTGCTTCTGAGACCCAGGGCCTGGGGGACTACGGACAGAGAGAGGGGTGACAGGACGAAAGGACCACTCCAGGAACATGGCAGCGCAGTCTCCCACTTTTGTTGGCAGCACTACTTGATTGACGTTAGTGAAAATTAAAAACAACAGAAGAGTGGTTTTTCCCAAGTGAATGCTTCCAATGAAAGCTTTAAAGACCACTGCCTACACAGTACTTTAAATCTGTAGGTCATTTCTATCCCACAGAAACCCTGGTGGTATCGCGGGTTCAGGGCTAAGTCTGTTAACCAAAAGGTCAGCAGTTCAAATCCACCTGGCACTCCTTGGAAACTCTGTGGGGCAGTTCCACCCTGACCTGTAGGGTCACTATGAGTCGGATCCGACTTGACGGCAGTGGGTTGGGTTCTTTTGGGTTTTTCCCCCCTACGATTCACTTCCATTGTTAATTCAACCTGTCGACATTACTCAGCACGCGGGTATTTTGAGCCCATCAACGGGGCCCTTCATCAAAAACACAACCAACACACACACACACACACACACACACACACACACACACACACACACACACACACACACACACACACACACACACACACAAGAAAAACTTCACTGCCCTCAAGTTGATGCTGACTCATAGCAACCCTATACGACAGGGTGGAACTGATCCGTAGAGTCTCCAAGGAGTGCCTGGCGAATCTGGACTGCTCGCCTTTCGGTTAGCAGATTTAGCACTTAACCACTATGGTACAGCGTTTAGCGACTGAAAATAGATCCTCTTTCTTCATCTGGAAGAATCTTCTTGAAAAATCCTCGAAGGAGGATTTTGGAGCCGGGGACTTTGGACTACCCAGGTCTCTGGATTACCCAGGTCTCCGGAGAGGCCTGCCCAAACGCATCATTTCCCATTGCCCCTCCCGAAAGCAATCAGCAATGGGATACCCAAACGAAATGGCCAGATTCCTGGGCTGGTGGTCTACCTTGATGGACGTCCATGAGGGGACTAGTTCAGCCACTCCAACAAAGATCAAACAGAGACAGGTACTTGCTGTTCCCTCGGCCTCCCTCTCCTGAGAGCCTCCCATGCCCCATTTTCCACAACCTCCGTGCCCGCCTCTCTGACCACCCTACATGCCACCCCCATCCCCCTCCGCACTGGAAGGGGCGGTTCCGGGGTCCAGAGCACCCCGTCTCTGCCCTCATTGGACCACAGAGGATGAATCGCCCTCCGTCGGGGTCTTACCCTTTCTCTCCCGGAGGAGCCCCATCGCGCAGTCCGGGAGGAGGCATTTGCGTGCGCCCAAGCGTCTGGCGGCCGCGCTGGGCCAAGAGGAGGCGCAGGCCGGACCTGGCGCCGCCGCGGGGGTGGAATCGTGGTCCCAGAGATGGCTAGGCCAGCGCCGCGCTCGCCACCCCCGCCGGACACGTGGTGCCGCCGCCGCCGCCCGTGCGCCCCGACCCCCGCGGCCCCGCGGCCTCTGCAGCCCCCCTGGGTGGCGATCCGGGCTGCGGACGAGGTGGGGACAAGGGCCGGGGACCAAAGGGCCGGCGCCGGTAGGTGTGGCGCAGCGACGTGGGCGCGAAGAGAGCTGCGGCGGGGCACAGGGGTGCAGTGCTGCCCCGGTACGGTCGCCAGGGTCTTTGCAGATTGCGCCACAGGCTGTCTCCCGCAGCCTCTCCGGGCGGTGGTGGCGCATTGCAGGGGCTTCGGGTTCGCGCCGGTGGCGGGGGCGGGGAGCACCGGCTGGGCGGGAGGGTCTTAGCTGCACGACCCCTCGTCCGCCCCCGCGCAGACCCCCGGGGCTAAAAGGAGCCGTCGCCTGGCGCTCTCCTCTCCACCCGATTAGCGAGTAGCCCACCCTCGGGATCCGTATGACAAACCACCAAACCGACTGTCGTCAAGTCGATTTCGTAGGACAGAGTAGAACTGCCCTATAGGGTCTCCAAGACCTTAAATCTTTGCTGAAGCGGACTGCCGCGTATTTGGGGGCGGGGGGTGGGAGGAGGGTCCAATCTCCGAGTCCAGCGCTTTAACTGCTGCGCCACCAGAGCTCCTTGATGGAGGTGAAAATCCCAGAAAACCACAAAATGGAACTAAGGTGCCATTTAAGACAGTCTTTCCCTGGGGAAATTCTCCCGCGACTAGCTTTTACAAGTCTGGGGTAATTAAGGAAACCCGGACCAAAAACTAGGGAGGAAGACTTACCTGCTGGCTAGGCTCTTTCTGACTCCACCAGTAGGCCACCCCATCCAAACAAGGCATCTCTGTCTTAGTTTCCTGGTCTCTTATCTGGGGGATAAACGTGGCCATTCACTTTCCAGCTCTCAGGAGATAATAGTGATTCGGTTTAAGAGAAAAAAAAACCGCCACAACACTACAGACTACTTTAATAACAAGTGCAATGCAAGTATGCTTTCTGCTGATTTTAGGTAAGGCTGAGAAAAACCTCCAGACTGGAAGGAAATCGGTTTTTATTTTTCAGTCCAAATGCAAAACTAGTTCATCTGCTCCACTAGCTTCCGTGGAAAGGTCAGGTTTTTGTTTGTTTTGATTGTGTTTTAGGTGAAATTTTACAGCTCCAGTTGGTTTCTCAGATAAAAATTTACACACATATTGTTATGTGACCCTGGTTGCTGCCCCTGTAATGTGACCACACATTCCGCCTTTCCAACCCAGATTTCCCGTGTCTGTTCACCAGCACCCTGACTTTCCACCAGCTTCTCTCTCCATGCTTGGTAGACGGGAGGGTCACAAAAAAGACGAAGACCGTAGAGATGGAGTGATACAGTGGCCTCAACGATGAGCTCATTAAAACGACTGTGGACGCGGAGAAAGACTGGACAGTGTTTCGTTGTTTGTGCCTAAGGTGGCTATGAGCCAGAAACAACTCGACGGCATGTAACAACAACAACAGCATCTCTTCTCTAGACAGGCGCTGCTCTTCAGTCTTGCATATCTGCTTGAATTAAGAAGCATACTCTTAATAAGTATCTCTTTTTTGTGTCTGAAGAGTGGGCTTTGTGAATGATTTTAGTTCTGGGTTAACAGAGAGTCCAGGGACTGTGTTTTCTGGGGGGGTTCCTTCGGTCTTAGTGAGATCATTCAGTCTTTTTACTGGAATTTGAGTTCTGCACCCCACTTTTTACTGTTTCCACCAGAGATTCTCTGTTGAATTCCTCATCGGAGTGGCCGTTGGTGGTAACTGGGTACTGTCTAGTTTTGGAACGTCTCTTTCTGAAAAGGCTGCTGAGACAAGTCCTCTCTTAGAATGGCCTGAGCCTCAGGTAGTCCGGTCAAGAACATCCAACTTGACTGAAGTATTTCTGTGATAAACCTGATTGCCTTGTCCCACCACAGTCTGGCAAAAGGCAGAAGGTGAATTTCTTGTTATATTGTTTGCGTGCTCTTACATAACCCCCATTGTTACCCCTGAAGGGAGGTTTGAGCATAGAAAACTGTTTCTGGAGAACAGCATCCTTTTCCTTGTCCCTGCCCCTTACTCATTGCGCTGCCTCGCTTTGTCACCCAGTTTTGCTCAGTCTGCTGAAAGTACAACGTGCCCGTGTTACTATGTGAGAGACCTTTGGGGTACAGAGTTTATGCAATTGACACCCATTAGTCTCATATTACTTTACTTTGGCACATGGTAAATGCATGTAAGATTTTATTCTGCTGTCCCACCTCATTTTAATCAGGTCATCCTTTCTTTTATTGTAAGGCTCAAACTCTGTCTTCTGTCCAGTGTTTCCTCAGCTCTGATAAACCCCCTGCCCGATGAAATAATAACCCTCCCCACAGAATGATAACTAATAGAATCATACTGCAATAAAAATTTCTCTTTTACCAAATCTTGACATTACCAGGTCTTAGTATATACCTCATGTATCCCCCTTCCCCATTCCATTCAGGGACTAGCCATTAAGTTTAAGCCTCTCTTGGCTTGAGAAGAAGTTAAGTCCATCTCATTGGCTTCTAGTCAAAACTGCTGTCTGGGCAGCAGTTCCTTTACTAGCTTGGCTTATGTTTTCTTCAGACTGTGTCCCAGGAATTTGGTTTTCTCTGTTCCTTCTTGCCGAATCCAGATTTCCAGGCCCTCTGTATTGGGTCTTACTAGATTATTTCCACGTAGTTCCTTTTGGTTCTTTATAAGGTTGTTGTAAAGATAAAGAATAAATTGAATAAAAAAGTGCTATGCATATATAAGATCGTTGGGTTAATGATGGATGACCAGTCTCATTCCCTGAAGATTGTAACAGCCTCCTTTAAAACAATGGTTTCCATCCATTGGGAAGGAAATGCCATTCAATCTTCATTCTAGAGCCTTAAGAATGCTGGGAGTGTGTGTATGTGTAGCAAAACAAGGATGCTCAGAGGAGAGGCCTAGGCTGGAGGTAAACATTGGAGAACCTTCATCACATACTTTTAAGTCATAGAATTTTTTTAAGTGGATATTTCTTAAATATAAAAGACATCCCTTGGTCAAGTCGGTGTGTAAATCAGGTGGTTCAAATGAGCATTACTTTGTCCTCCAAAGCAGCATCCGATGTGTTCAGTCATGGGCTAGCAGAACATCACCATAGCAGTGGTGTCTTGTCGAAGGTGTCTTTTCTCTCTTCAGGCTTCAGTCATATGTCTTCCCCTGTAAAATACAAGATATTTATGACTGCTCTGTTATCTGTTTCCTGAAGTTCACAAGGATGCATCAAATCCACTCTAGTCACTGTTGTGGTGAGAAGGCACTGTAGCAGCACATCTGCAGAAATGAACTTGAATGAATTCATTGTGTGTCCACGTTATCTCCAACTTCTGAGTTAACTTAGATGAAAATGGTGTCACACTTCCATTTTTAAGATATAGGTGGAAATCCATCACTCAGCTTAGACTTTCTTATAAAACTATCTCAAGAGCCTATTTTGACTTATCTTTTTAATTTTTATGATGTATTAGAAAATCTGTTTTTCATTGCTTTCATGATACTCTTTGTTTAATACTTCGGTAACAGTTGCTATTATGTGCTAGATCGTAAATTTCTAAGATACTTGAGTGAACAGTTAGGGCAGCACGCCCCCTGTATTTTGATGATGCGTGTGTGTGAGTGTAGGGTGGAAACTGCTGTAGCATCAAGCTTGCTTTAAAAATATTAAAATCACCAGCGTATTCTGTATAGTATAATTACACATACATACACATGTATAGTAGATATGAATATAGATATAAATATAGACATATAGCTAGATATATGAGTCCGACTCTGGGAAAAAGGCATCAGTGTGGCTTTTCTCTAACTTAGTGTAGCCTATGCTAACTTGGACGGCTACCTAGCTCCAAAATGGGCCTGGTGATTTGATTTTTATTTTTGTAAAAGTTCCTGCCATAAAAAGTCATCATGAAATTGTCGAATGCTATAGAATCAGTCTTTTTAGTTTATAGAATTTTTCCAAGCACTCAGCAATTTGGTGGCCTGACTCTGAAGTCAGGAAGAAAAACATAGTAGGTAGCCATTCCCTTGGGGACCAGCACTTGTAAGGCAACCATACTTTTGAATTTAAATAATATGTTAGTTGTAAGAGTTCTACGTATTTAAGCATACTAACCTTTTCTTGCATGGTGATGCATGTCTCATAATTCTGGTTTCTCACGACTGTTTTTTGATTCAGCTCTGATGCAAGTTGATAACTCTTTTTTTTTTTTTTTTAAGTTTTCAATATTGTTGCCTCTTATTATCAGTATCTATAAATTCGATTGTGGACCATCTGCTAGTGAACAACTGATAATAATAACATCAGCAAATGATGTAGTGAAATGTTGTATGTAGTTCATATTACGAATGATAAAATGTACAGAAGACGCAACCCCAAGCAAACACAAGAAAGATGTTCATGAGTGTGATTCATTGAAACTCCAATATGTTGTAAATAGGGGACTGCTTGTGTCCACAATGAGATTCATAAACTAAGATGACCTGTATAAGTCATATCTTGGGGCTTGTTAAAAGTTTGCATTTCTAGAGCCCACCCTAGATCAAAATGCAATCCCAGGTGATTTATATGCATACTACATCACAGTTCCATGGGATTTGTATGCATACTACATTATAAGAATGACTGAGAAATAAGGGGATTAAGTTAGGGAATTAAGAAGAAATGGTTATAAGCTCCATAGCCCTAAAGATTTTGCTTCTCGTTGCCTCGTCCATCTTTATGGGTATCCTTAGCACTAGCAGATCGTGGGTCTGTGGGAGGTGATGGTTTTTATATGTTGCATTATTTGTTTTAATATTTGTAATATTTTAATTAGTCCTTGCCTTGTATTGTGGAAACCCTGGTGGTATAGTGGTTAAATGCTACGTCTGCTAACTGAAAGGTTGGCAGTTCAAATCTGCCAGATGCTCCTTGGAAACTCTGTGAGCAGTTCTACTCTCACTGTAAGTTGGAATTGCCTTGATGTCAGTAGGTTTCTTTCTTTTTTTCTTTTTTTGCCTTGTGTTATAAAATTTTCCCCCAAACAAACAATTCTCATAATTTCTGTAATTGTGTGTTGCATACAGAAGGCTCTTATAGAATATTGTATGTTGTTGTTGTTAGATGCCGTTGAGTTGGTTCCTACTCATAGCGACCCTATGAACAACAGAACAAAACACTGCCTGGTCTTGCGCCCTGCCCGCAATCATTTTTATGCTTAAGCTCATTGTTGCAGCCACTGTGTCAATCCATTTTGTCGAGAGTCTTCCTCTTTTTCACTGACTCTCCACTCTCCCAAGCATGATGTCCTTCTTCAGGGACTGATCCTTCCGGACATGTCCGAAGTATGTAAGATGCAGTATTACCATCTTTGCTTCCAAGGAGCACTCTGCTTGTACTTCTTCCAGAAAACATATGTTTGTTCTTTTGGTGGTCCATTGTACATTCAACATTTGCCTCCAACACCACAATTGAAAGGCATCAATTCTTTTCCTGTCTTCTTTGTTTGTGGTCCAGCTTTCGCATGCATATGATGCGATTGAAAATACCATGGCTGGAGTCAGGCACATTTTAGTCTTCAAGGTGACGTCCTTTCTTTTGAATACTTTGAAAAGACCCTTTGCAGTAGATTTTCCCAGTGCAATGCGTCTTTTGAGTTCTTCACTGCTGCTTCCAAGGGTGGTGATTGTGGACCCAAGTAAAATGACACCCTTTACAACCTCAATCCTTTCTCCATTTATGACAGTGTTGCTTACTGGTCCAGTTGTGAGGATTTTTGTTTTCCGGATGTTGAGGTGCAGTCCATACTGAAGGCTGTGGTCCTTGACCTTCATCAGTAGGTGTCTTAAATCATCTTTGTTTCCAGGAAGTAAGGTGGTGTCATCTGCATAACGCAGGTTGTCAATGAGTCGTCCTTCAATCCTGATGCCTCGTTCTTCTTATAATTCAGTGTTTCAGATTCTTTGCTCGGCATACAGATTTAAAAAGTATGGCGAAAGGATACAACCCTGACGCATGCCTTTCCTGACTTTAAACCATGCAGTGTCCTCTTGTTCTGTCTTTTGATCCATATATAGATTCCTTAAGAGCACAATTAGGTGTTACGGAATTCCCATTCTCTGCAGCATTAACCATAATTTTGTATGACCCGCACAGTCGAATGCTTTTGTATAGTCAATGAAACACAAGTAAAGATCTTGCTGGTTTTCTTTGCTTTCAGCCAAGATCCACCCGACATCAGTGATGATCTCTCTGGTTCCACATCCTTTTCTGAACCCAGCTTGAATTTCTGGCTGTTCCTTGTCAGTATATTGCTGTAGTCGCTTTTGAAGGATCTTGAGCAGAATTTTACTTGCATGTGATATCAGTGAGATTGTTCAGTAACTTCCACGTTTGGTTGGATCACCTTTCTTTGGAATGGGCATAAACATGGGTCCCTTTCATTCAGTTGGCCAGGTAGCTGTCCTCAAAATTTCTTGGCATAGACAAGTGAGCAATTCCAGCACTGCATCTGTTTGTTGAAATATCTCAATTGCTATTCCGTCGATTCCTGGAGCCTTGTTTTTTGCCAGTGCCTTCAATGCAGCTTCGACTTCTTCCTTCAGTACCATTGGTTCCTGATCACATGCTACCTCTTCATGTGGCTGAACATCGACCAGCTGTTTGTGGTATAATGACTCTGTGTATTCCTTCCATTTTGTTTTGATGCTAGAATATTATATGAATGAGTAAAAAACAAAAAACAACATTTGAACTGTGGTAAGACTAATCACTCTTACCTCAGTTACCTCAATTAATTCCAGGTTTTTTTTGTCCCTGGAAATATATAAGTTGGAACTCAGACTCTTGATGTTCCATATCTCGCCAACATCCCACGTATTTTTGATAGAGATGAATGATTCACTAAGTGCCACTTGTTTTGATTTTGTAATCTATGAAACAGTGAGATTCAAGGAGGTAATATCAATGAGGATATTTTGAAATCAGTAAAGTGCTTTGCAAATGGAAGTTATTCTTTTTGTATCCTTTCCATCTAGGTCCTCCTACTGGTTTCTTTTCCCCCAGCTTCACCTCTTGGACAGTCTCTCACTGCCCCTTTACCCATGGTAAGCTTTGGGCAAGGGTATGTTAAAGAAATCTGAGTGTGTGAGTTTCTGATGGAACAGAGATGGCAAATAAGTTGACGCATTTCAACCATTTGACTTCCAGAACCCAAGGCAAACATCACTGATGAATTACGGGCCTTGAGTTTAAGGATGGGCTCACAAGCTGGTTTTTTTTTTTTCTTTTAACACAGAGCCAAAGCTGGCTCCTGTGATTGATTGGCATTGACCCATTGGTAGACCTTTTTGCCGTTTCTGATGTAGGATAAGCCTCTATATAAGTCTGCATGTATTAGATTTGAATTGTGCATATATGTCTTTAGGTGAGATTATATTGTATGTATGAAGGGTGTGTATGGTGGTATGCATACATACGTGTGTACACATATGTGTTAACATAAAATGTATGCGTGTGTTTAAAAGGAAGCAAAAGTAAGAGCTTATTAAGGTCATGTTTTTAGACTATGTTTTAATATTTAAAAAAGAAATCACAATAGCATCTCCTGAAAGTAGTTCAGAGAGCACTAGGAAGATTGTATGGGCCTCCCAGCTGCTAGCAAGCTTCACAGTCAGCCTCCCTCTCAGACGTACCCACCGGAAACAGAGTTGCTATTTTATTGCTGAGGAGATCCCAGCCGGAGTCTTCTATTTAGAACTGGATGAAGGCTTGAAAGATTTGCATAATTTAGCTTTACTTTCCACTGAATGTTATAACTGATGAGATCTTAAGAAACCTGGGTTAGTCCCCTGCTTTCTGGTGGTAGAGATGCCAGTAGCTTCTTGGAATGGTGTCTCAGCCATATTCCTCACATCTTACTTGAGTAGCTCATGTCTTAAACAAATTCCTCACTTCAAAAAAATCTGGTCCACTTAAATATGCTTATCTAGTATACAGCATATACTGGTATGCTAGCCAGTGTTAGGTACTAGGTATGCAAAGTCCCTGCTCTCCCAAAGCTACAATTAGTGCTTCTCCTATATGCTCTCATAGCAGTTTTTATTTTCACTGCCAAAATGCATGTAACATTGTGCTATAATTGCCTGTATCTCCCACTGAAATATAAATTTCTGTAGGACAAGGTTGATACCTTTGTATCTCTTAATTAAAGCAGGGATTAGCAAAGCTTTTTTTTAAAGTAGTGGTCGCCATGAGTCGGCCCAACTCGACGGCACTTGGCTTTGACAGTGGTTGGATACTAGACTTTGTTTTACACTCTGTGGGCTACACAGATGCTGTTGCAACTATTCAACTCTGCCGCTGCAGTGGGAAAGCAGCCATCAGCAATATGAAAGTAGATGAGTGTGACTGTGTTGTGATTAAATTTTATTTATTTATAAGAACAGGCCAAATGCTGAAATTTGCCTGACACTTCTTGGCATATAAGTGCCCAATAGGTCTTTACTTACCAGAAAGGTCTTTACCCCAGAAAGCAAACCCACTGCCATCGAGTCGATTCCAGCTCATAGTGATCCTATAGAACAGGGTAGAACTGCTCCATAGAGTTTCTGAGGAGCACCTGGTAGAGTTGAACTACCAATCTTTTGGTACTTTAGTTTTGTTGGGTAAGTGAAAGCCAAATGAAACGTGTCAGACAAGTCCTCAAACTTAATTGTTCTAAGTGCCACATTCCTCATTGCTGAATATCACTACATCACCTTCCAAGTACTCCCTTTGGGAAGTTATGCACCAAAGCCAGCACCTACTTGACACTTCAGAGTAATTTTGGAACATTTTCTGGAGTGACCATTGCACACAGTGGCATGATGGCAAGTTCACAAACTTAACTGTATAGTCATCTGTGTAGAAGTTTATAGCCAGTAAACAAATAAGTGTATCAGATCACCTTCCCAACTCACCTGACCTCACCCTCCTTAACTTTTTTCTTTACCTGAAGATAAAGGAAATGTTGAAAAGAAGACATTTTGGTGACATTCAGGACATCAAGAGTAATATGATGATAGCTCTGATGGTCATTCCAGAAAGAGTTCCAAAATTGCTTTGAAGTGTAGACTAGGCACTGGTGTCAGTGCATAGCTTCCCAAGGGGAGTGCTTTGAAGGTGACCGTAGTGATATTAAGCAATGAGGTACGTAGCACTTTTTCTAGGATGAAACTTAATTGGTAGTCCTCATAGTTGCCGTCATAGATTTCTCATCTAGTAGAGATAACAGCAATTACAACATAGTGTGAAAAGACCTATGATGGACCATGTATACTCTGTTATGGGAGCCCATTGGCAGTGTATCATGGGAGCCTAGAGAGGGGTCCCAGTGGTTAAGAGCTCAGTTGCTAACCAGAAGATCAGCAATTCAGGTCCATCAGCTGCTCTTTGGAAACTCTATGGGGCAATTCGACTGTGTCCTGTGGAGTTGCTACGAGTCAGAATCAACTTAACAGCGTTAGGATAGAAGACAGGCATCGAAATCAATGTAGGGGAGAGGATTAAAAAAAGATTCCTGGAAGAGGTAGATTCTGAGTCCTATCTTGAAGAATGAATAGAGGGTATATGCAAAGAATGAAGGGGAGAAGGGGTTTCCCATTCAGAGGAAACAGCACTGAGTACAAAGGCAGAGAGGCAGGCAACTCCACGACTCATTTGGACAACGGCAGGTGGCTTCCTTTGGGAGCTGTTGCTCTGCACGATGGTATTGCCGTATTGCGGTTCAGCGTCTCCACTCGTGCTCTCACCTCGTTGTCTTTTCTCCTCTGGGACCTTGCTCGTTTTTCTTTCCCAGCCCTCCTTCTCTGTATTCCGTCCTTCTTACTGGCTCTTGCACCTCAATAAGTGGACAGGAGTCAGTCCTTCTTATCTTTAAGACTCCTGTCTACCTTTCTCCGGTCACCATGACGTCTGCCTGAACAACCGCCACTGGGACTGCCACGTCCACCCTCCCGGTCACCACCATGACGGCTATATTCTTGGCCCTTTCACTAGGACCACCCTAACCACATCCACCATCTGCACGTCACCTATACCACGACCGCCACTACACTGTCACGTCTGGTAGTCCTGCTGTTGTGCCCACCACCTCATCACTTTCGCTGTGGCTGCCAACGCCACATTCAGGTCCATCGTAACTATCAGCAGGCTGCCACCAGCGCCCTCACCTCTGCCATCGCCTCTGTCACCTCTGACCGTCCACCTTAGCTCTCGTCGCCATCACCACCGTCGCCATCACCACCGTCCCCATCTCCCCTGCCTTCACTGTCATCTCTACCATCACCTCTGTCACCTGCACTTTAAAGGTCACCACTTCACCAGGCTTCACCACTTCCACCATCTCAGCTGTCCCCTGTACCTCCATCCCCACCACATGACCACCACCCTCACCGTCCCCCCCCCTCACTGGAACCAGCGTCACCGCTTCCATCACCAGCGACATCATTGCCCTGTCCACAGGGAAAACTCCCTTTCGACTCCCATTCCTCTAACTCAGTCATGACACCTCTATTTCACAGTACTCTGTGACTGCTTTCTTCCTTTTGTCACTCTTCACTGCTCAGCCAACTGGTCTGGTTTCTGTTCTCACCACACCACTGAAATTATTCGAAATGAGTCACTACTTCTCATGATCACAGTATTGTTATATTGGGTGGACATTCTTGGCCCTTCACTTACTTGACCTGCCTGTAGCATCTGGTTCTGTTTTCTGCTTCCTAAAATACTTATCCTCCAGTGGTTTTATAATACTTCAGCCTGGTTGCCTTCTGGTTTCTTGCTGAGCTTTCTCAGTCTTCTGCAAGAGCTTACCATGATATGGTTATTGTTGAAATGTGAGAGTTTTCTTTAGCTGTCTGCTGATCTCACAGCAGAGGGTGACTTGGTGCAAACTCTCATACTCAGTTTTATACCTATTAACTAGGAGCAAGGCTGAGTGAGTCGGAAGGAGATTAAAGTGAAGAGGGCAAACTTGATGTAATCGCCAAGAGAAATGAGAAAGGCAGCTGTCTGAGACGTACAGGGCAGAGTATGGAGCCGAGCTGAGGTTGCAGATCTTAAACCTTTTGAAACCAGTCAGTGTATATTTTCTCTAGCACCCTAAGAATATGGAAAAAATTGATTAGGTAGATATGTAGCCAGAAAAATGAAAACCAAACCCAACCCACTGCTGTCAATTTCAACTCATAGTGACCCTATAGGACAGAGTAGAACTGCCCCATAGAGTTTCCAAGGAGCACCTGGCAGATTCAAACTGCTAATCTTTTGGTTAGAAGATATACCACTTAACCACTATGCCACCAGGGTTTCCTGTAGCTAGGAAAGGGGATAAAAATCCCTACTTCTCCATACAGTATTCACTGTAACACCTGTCTAAACTGACACATCCTCAACTAGTTGAGAAGGTAAGGCCAGCAAAGAACAGTGATTCCCCAACTATTTTGTAAGTATATCAATACATCTTTCTTATTAGAGCTGATAAATCTTTATTTCGCCCATCTCCCATTTTGAAAAGACAGTAAGATTGATGTGTATTTCTTTTTAAATTAATGTGAATTGAAGTTAGATTTGTCTAAAGCTCATGCCGTGATTTTCTTAGACTTCTTTAAGATGGTTTCTTAACACTGAAGCTGGAGCAGACAAAGTAATGGTTATGTAAATATTTGGGGTTGTACCCACCCCACCCCAAAGCGGTACACCCTGTTGTTTTCAATACTGAGTTTGCTTTTAACCTGAATCCTCTTTGACCATACATGGATAATTGTGTGGCTGGATTCATGTGTGTTATTTGGTATTCTATTTCATCTTGCATTTTCTGTCACAGATTCCTTGGATACACCGAGATTAGTGTGATAAAATCACACTTTGGATAAAATCCAAACATCCTAACACATCCTATCAGAGGTTCTTTGTCTATATTTCTTCTCTTCCTGACCTCACAACATATGCTGCAGCCATATGGAATTACTTCCAGATCCTCAAACCTCCCGTGCCTTTTCTCATCATTTTGTCTTTGCATGTGCTGTTCATTTGCTGTGGATCACATCCTTCCCCATTCCTGGCCTGACTGTTACTAATTCTTCCGTACTTGACCTTCTCTGGAAAGTCTTCCCTGACACCCTATTGTTAACTGTATTGCAGGACTTAATGCATCGTGTTGTGATAATTCCTTCTTTGTTTCTCCGGCTAGATGCTAACGCTGCTGAGGACTTCGTTTTTCTTTGTGTCCCTAGTACTTAGCATAAGTTGACAACTAAAGGGCCTTTGATGATTATTTGGTTGAATGAATGAAAGAAATTATTCTCCGTGTCCCATTTTGCTTTTTAAAACATAATGACTCTGACATATTTTTCAGTTGTGTTTTGTAGTTTCTTGAATACAAACTTCTGCTTTAGGAATAATTAATGTATATATTATTTATTGTGTAATATATATTATTTCTCAGTGGCTTGATATCGTCGTATTTGTCTAGCATTATTCGTGAGAAAGCTTGTGTTATTCCTGCTCCTATAGCTTCGCCTCCTCCGTTTTCACCCATTTACCTGCTTCCACCTACAGGCTAGACGGGTTCCTCCTGGAGTAGGAAGGAAGAAGCAGCTTCTTGCCAGGGACTGAAGGTTGCCTTGGAATCAAGCTCTCCTTCTCGCTGGTACCTGGTCTCTGTTCTTCTGCTCACCTTACTTGCTGATCATCTGGTTCTTGCTGATCTGCCTGGGCTGTTGACCACCTGCCTTGCCTTCCAGCTATGGGAATCTTCAGCTCGTCTCTGCTTTCCTCTCTCACTCATCTGCTGTTTGCTCTGACCTCCCATGCTGGCGTTGTTTTTTCTCCTGTTTTTTCTTAGTTTCACAATGACCATAACATCATAAACTATGATTCATTTGTGTGTTTGAATTATGGAGTAAACCATACAGTTGCTATCCCATTACTTTTCCCAGATCCCTCCCTGTAAATATGCCCTAACTGTCCTGGTCCTAAGTGCGTGCATCATTAACTACAAGCCTGGCTCTCACGTTATTTCCTCTGAACAAGGATGCCATTACTACTTCTTCATATTGTCAGTATGGACACTGAGGCATAGAGGCTTATAAACTTCAAGTCGACTGCTTTGTTGTTTATGGGCATGAAAACAAAATATGTACTCTAATGAAACTGAAAGTAGTTGTTAACCTTTCATACCCTAAGTCAGTACTCTTAACTGTGCCTGTGCATCAGAATTATGTGTGGAAACTAAAGTAAATGGAGATACATGGGCCCCACCACGGAGTCACTGAATTGGAATCTCCAGGTGGAGCCTTGGTGTTTGTGTTTTCAGAAGCTTTGTGATTCATTCTGATGGCTAGCCTGGGTTGACATTGAACACTACTGAATGTCCTAGATATTATATTTGAAATATGACAGTGAGTTTATCAAATGTCAGTGGAATGATAATACCCAGCATTTATTCATTGCTAACTATATGCATGATGCTAGGTCCTTTGCCTAGTTCCTCATTTAATTTAACCTCATGTCAACACTATGAGGTAGGTACTACCCTGTAAAAAGTATCCCTATAGAGGATAATTAAATTGAAGGTGAAGGAGATTAAGCCACTGAGAAAAGTTACGCAGCTGATGCCAGTGGAAATTGAAAACGCCGTCTGGTTTATGCTTAAACTGGGAGCTACATGGCATCCCGTAACTTGGTCATAGTATGTTACCATAAACAGCATATCGTAACTCTAGTATTAATCCATCATTTTACTATGCTAGTTAATATGTTCAAAGAAAATTCTATCATTTTATTACCTAGCTAGAAGATCTGTAATGTATCCTTATTGCCTCTCACGATTAGTCTGCCAACTCCCTCTCCTGTTTCCTCCACCATTTCCTCTATACTTTAGTCATACTGAGCCTTCTACTATTTTTTATAACATGTCACGTTCTGAAACAGTGCAATACCTTTGTATTAGGATTTGGAGGTATGGAGCATGCTGTTTTCCTTTCCAGATTCAGAAACATTTATGGCAAAGTCTTAGGAGCCAAAGATAAGTAGATCAGTGTTATTGTGAGTAAAACTGGATTGGCAAAGGCAGCTTGGATCCAAGGGGCTCCTAAGTTGAATGTACTTGCCTACTCACAGCAGCTGAATAATCATAGCAGCCAGTTCATAGCTCCCTTATCACGTGCTCATCCTTCCATGCGTGCATACGTGTGCCTCTCACTCCAACAATGTGAGCTTCCTTGAGGCAGCAGCCTTGTCTCATTCGTAGCTTGTCACCCTCCGTGCTGGCATGGTGCCTACAACCTTGTGTAGTGCCCACAACCCTGTGTATTGCCCTTCCAAGGTATGAATGCTCCAAGCTTCTCTATCCATGCCGGGGGAAGGGAGACAGTTAATCGGCTGTCTGCGTGACTAGCACAGTGCCTGGAACACAGTTCCTAGAACATCACAGGATGAAAGTTGAAAGAATGATTTAGTTAAGGCAGATACTTTCATGTGATGACTTTTAGTGGCTGTCATTTTGTTTCAAATTGTTGGACTAAACCAATAGCGAAAAGATACATGGCTTATGAATAGACCAAACATGAGTAAAATCAATCAACTTTTTAAAATGTTATCATAGAGCACATAAAAAGAAACACTCACATGTTACACAAAAACTAGTGACTTGGCAATGTGTAAATTTTTGTGGGTTATACAGGATTAGTTTTGTAAAATATATTCATATGCTTTTGAAACTGTCGTGTGTAATGGTATATAACTGTCTAACTGGTATAAATGGTCACATATAATCTTGGACAGTAACCCATGGGAGATTTATTCATTTGTAAAACCGGTATTTTATTAAGTGGACACGTTAAACTTTTCTTTGAAATGTTTAAGCCATCTTCACCTTCAAGCTTTATAGTTTCCTAATATTCTTTCAGACTGGTATTTTATTTGGAATTTGAAGTTTTTTGAGTGCTAAGAAATAAATTTAAACTAGGACACAGACCTTCAGCACTGGCCATGCAAAATAACTAAGCAAACAGTGGCACAGAATTTTTGGTTGTCTTACAAGGACTGCCAATTAAGCTCACAAAATCATCCTAGAAAAAGTGTTATGTACCTCAGTGATGACCATACCACTATGATCATCTTTTTTTTTTTATTTAATATGACTGAGTGAAAATATACATTTCCGTATAAATTTACATGCCCACCTACATGCAGCTTCCACTGCTCTCCCTGCCCGGTGACAGCACACTATTCCTCTCTGCTCCATACATGTCTCATCCTCCCAACAGCCTCCTTTCCCCTCCTCTCCACCCACTCCCCTTCCTCCAGCAAAGTGCATCCAATATATGGTCACTCTGCATTGCCAAGTCCAATCCATTCGTGTCCAAAGAGTGGACATTTGTTGTGATTTATGGGCAAGGGCAGCATCAGAGCCAGGGCCCATGCTCTCAGGGGAACCCCGAAACCGCTGGACCATCAACGCCACTTGGGAAGCTATATACCGGTGTCAGCACCTAGACCACCTTTCAAAGCAATTTTGGAACTCTTTCTCTGGAATGGCCATCAGAGCTGTCGTAGTATTACCTATGATGTCCTGAATGTCATCCAAGTGCCTTACTGTCAATATTTCCTGTATCTTTGGGTAAAGAAAAAATCACTGAGGGCCTGATCAGATGGGTAGAGAAGGTGTTCCAATACAGTTATTTGTTTACTGGCTAAAAACTCCCTCAAAGACAATTATACAGTTAAGTTTGCAAACTGTCCACCTTGCGACTGTGCACAATGGCCATTACAGGCAGAGTTCCAAAATTGCTTTGAAGGGTGGACTATGTGCTGGCATCAGTGCCTAGCTTCCCAAGGGGAATACTTTGAAGGTGACCATACTGATATTTAGCAATGAGGTACACAGCACTTAGGAAAATGAAGTTCAGACTTGTTAGCCATTGTACATAGGACTGGAATTGCAGAAGGCTGTATAAGGTAGCTGTGAGTCAGTGTTGACTCGTTGGCATTGGGGTTTTTGGTTTGGGTTTGTTCAGCTTGAGCTGTCGGTGCCAGTCTTCCAAAGAAGTTTTATGTCATTATAGTTTCATCAAAGGCTGTGAGAATTCCATTTGACCTTCATCCTGTGTAGTGCTTGACACTGTCCTTTTATTTTAACCTTTCTGGTGGGTATGTAGTAGTATCACAATGTGCTGGAATTTGCAGTCTTGTGAGGACTAATGAAATTGAGAACCTTTATGCTGGACAGTTAGGTATTCTCTTTCATGAAGTACCTGTCTAAGAGTCTGCATATTTTCCCATCTTTTTATTTTCTAAGCGTTCTTCACAGATTCTGTGTATCAGCCCTTTGTTGGATACAGCTGTTGCAGATACCTGCTCTGTGAACAGTTTCAACCTGCGGTCCATTCAGAGTGAAGCGACCATAAGAATCAACTACTGGCAGTGTCCACCTGGTATACAGTAGATTTTACAAGGCACACAGTGCCACGGCCTCATGCCCTAACAACTGAGTCAGGATCTCTGGGGATGGGGCCTGGCTCCTGGTGTTTCTTTAAGCTTCTCCGCCCACAGGTACTTCTGATGGGCACTGAGGGCTGAGAATCATAGTGCTCTAATGTTGAAAGATCACAGTGACTTCTTGTGCTGGCACTTGTATGGCAAGAATCTGACACAGCAGGGGCAGAAAGAACAATGACTGAAGGACGTTAAGGGTGGAGTTAGAGTCTTGGAATTTTCTCTGTTGTCTGCTGCTTACAGCCTGTGACAATTCAGATCGATTGCTTCAGCACCGTTAGAAGCCTGGCTTCCTCATCTGTGAAGTGCAGACACTAGTACCTATTTCCTAGTGTTGTTCTGAGAATAATACCACTGCATGTAATAGCTAGCATTGACTGAGAGACCCAATTCAGAAGCTAATGTCTTTCTAACCTCGGAAGAGACAGCTCATAACTTACGTAGTTTCATTTGTTAGAATGAGTACATCCAGCCTACAGTGGAGGAGACTGTGTAAAGGTATGAATGCCAAGAAGCAAGAATAACTGGGGGCCCGTTATACAATTAATCTTTGATTTCAGTATCATGTGCCTTCCTTCGATTTCCATCACACTGTTGATAGCAATTCCTTCACTCTTTTCTTTCTTCATCCCTGAATGATACCTACTGAGATCTCTTTTTGCTGGGCTGCTGACCAAAATGTCAGAGGTTGAACCTACCAGCCATTCCATGGGAGAAAAGATGTAACTATGTGCTACTGGGAGGATCAGAGCCTGGGAAAACCTATGGCAATAGTTCTACTCTGTCGTGTAGATCACTGTGAGTTGGAACCGACTGGATGGCACACAACAGCACTTACTGAGTACTTCCTACATGCCAAACAATGTTAAGTGTATTTTATGTGCCCTGGCTCCAAAGTCAGCAGTCTGCCTTGTTGACACAGTGCTGCTGGCTGATAGCAGTTCTTACAGAAAACAGCATCCTTGATTTCCCTCTGTCCTTGCAGTGCACAGGAGGAAGAGATGCCTTCCTATATAAAGATCAAAGGAGAAATTGTGCGGATAGTACCTTTAGGCGGCATCTGTGTGGGAATGAGAACTTTGTATATCGTGGTAGGGTGTGCCACAATATCAGTCATGCAGATAATCAGAAAGAACTCAGGCTTCTAGTCAGAGACAAGTCTAGCTTGGTTACCTAATCGCTGTGTAGTTTTCAGTTACTTCCTTTTGGGGACCATAGCACTCCTACCAATAGTAACAATCAGTACTTAAAAGTTTATTGACAGGATTCAATGAGATATTTGTTGGGTGTCTTGCACAGCACCCAAGTCATACCTATATTATTACTCCTTGCTGTTGCTATTTGGGGCTTTTCTACCCATTCCTTTCAGGTTATTGTTCAGTTGCAGAGCTGCATTTCTCCCAGACAGCTGGTGAAGACTCTGCAGCTTAATTGCAATTGATAAGCCTCTACTCTATCTCCTTTCCTAATTTAGTCCAAAGGAGGGTGAAACCCATGTGCAAAAAGGCATGGGGACACTAGAGGAAATAATACGAGGTCAAGAGTCAAAATCATAACAAGTAAATTTCTGATAATAGTTGAAGGCAAAATTTCCCAAAGTGTAGAAGAAACCTGTTTTCTCTAGATTACATCATTTTACAAAAAAGAAAAAAAAAATTCTCTGATCAAATTAATAAACTCTTGGTTTGACTTGGCTTGGCTGGCTGGCTGGTTAAACAAAGTAAAACAAGATTTTTCTCCCTTTCATTAGTGGACTCTTAATATGCTAACAATATGCTAACATATGTATAAATCCCCAACAAATTTTAAGACATTCTAGGTCACTACTTATGTTTCTATGAATCTCTTTTCCCTTCCCTGACAAAATGTACTTTAAAGAAAAGATCTCACCTATTTGACTTAATATACTGCCTTGCAAGAGAAATACTTTCACTAATTCTTAATTACCAATTATATAATTTAATCAGAAGTTATATTCACTTGGCCAGAATTTTTCTGCAGAGCATCAAGATGTATGTAGTATTTCCTAAACTATTACTAGAAAGAAAAAGAGTGGCAAGCTTTATATTTAGTTTAGCTGTTTTACTTGTAGTGAATGAAGACTTCATACATGTTCTTTGTAGGAGTTCCTCATCATGTATGAATACAACATAAAATTTGGAAAAATCAGCCAGTGCCGTGCAATTTTCAAATAGTCAAATCTGAGAGAATCCAGATAGGACATGTAATTTTTCTTTATTCTTGCTTTCAAAACAGGAAATCACAATTTTATCTTTCACTCAGGATTCATTCTTTTACCACATTAAATACAATATATTTTGAAGGCATTTTCTCATATGATTAAAGTAAATCACACCATTTTGAAAGACTTGATAGAGAAAACTAACTCATCTATACATGTCTTCTCTGCATCCATGATTCTAGTAAAATGCTTATTAATAGCCTGTGTAAAATGACAGCATCTTTTCAAATTTTTTATCTTGTTCCTCATGAAATAATGCCATGATTAAGAAATTTTAAGGAAGTTTATAAGATTTTGTGTTTTAGTGAAAGAGTTTTCTGGGTGAAAAGCATTTGTTATATGTCACTTAAGGGGGTCAAATGGGTAGCAATAAGAAGACTGCGGTTGTGACTCGCACTTAAGAATATGGACTGAGAGCTGCCAACAACGCAGACTCTTGTTTCAGGAGGCCCTTAGTGACCCGTTAGCAAGCGCAGTCACATGAAGCTTGAATTTCTACGTGGACAGAAATTTCCACAAGGGGGTCATATTAGTTGACCTCGTACAGTGCTTCACGTCTTCAAATTCTGTAGATTTTTGCAATGTGAGACACTGACTATAGTGCCAACAGTTCTTCACCTGGAGGTAAATTCCTCCTAACCCTCTGCCTCCTAAAATTCTTGCCCTGGATGCAGAAGCACAATGCCAGCCGAGGATTTTGGAAGGCACTCTTTGAGAATGGCCAAAAGGACACTTTCCCGTTAGTAATTTAGCTGAGAGGTTTTTATTAGCCTTCCCCCTTCCTTTTGGAATTGTTTTTGCTGTAATTTGTAGGTATCTCACCTTCCTCGGCTGGATTAAAGATGTTCTGTGAAAAGGAAATGTAGCTGAATGGAAACAAAGGTTGACAGGGAGTCTTCCATCTGCCATTTACAAAGGATAATTTGATCAATGTAACTTGTTAATCTAAAAAGCTCTGCCTGATGGTTGTATTATAACTATGGGGTGTCTTGTCAACCAACGTGCTGGGAAACAGGTTTCTACAGCTCTTTTGAATGTTTACTGCCTTTAAGTGAGAGCATCTGAGCATGTTAAATGCGACTTAGTTCATAATCATCAAATATTAGTATAATGGATTCAGCTAAAAGGATTTTAGACATTTGGAGCAATTTGGCCCTCAGTTCTAAAAGCTGCATGTAGCACGGTGTGGACCTGCCCCTTAAAACTGGAGAGAGGATGAAAAGAAATGACTATATGTCAGCCTTTAGTTGTTAACATTTCCTGACACTTTTGTCACCCAGCCCCACCTCACTGACTTGAGTGTACAGGACTTAACGCAAGCCCACCGCTAACCATCAAACAGAGCTGTAAAAGTTATTACCTGCAGGTGCACTGAATTTGGAGGCTGATCAGGCTGATCAGAAAATCTATAATCAGGAAGATTTTCTTTTGGCTTCTTGGCTCATGCTTCTGAGTGTTATATGAAATTTCTTAGGCAGTGGCTGAATTCCCAGGCTGTGTCCTAAACCATTCGGTATATGTGCTGGCATCCAGAAATAAACATTTTAGTATGAAGAGACATGATATTTCCAAGAAATATGTTTCCAAGAGACAGGTTGTTTACTCACAGCAGGAAAATCACACCAGTTCTGGTAGGAACTGAATCAGCATGTCAGAAGTGGGCCCTGATTTTCTTGTCCAGGTAGGGTTAGCACGCTAAATACTAAAGTTTGGAATCATTTGAAGACCTCTTCAATGTTTCTTCGGGGACATTTTGGAGAGAGAAATGATTATTTTGATAAATATGTGTCCCAAATTTGAACACTATAGGGTCATCACACACTATCTCAAAAGACTTTTTGGGTGTGGACAGAATCCTTGTAGGTGGGAATATTCACTTTAGAATTGCCCTCAATTACAGTTGGGTCTGGAAGTCCTGAATCTGTGATGTAAAACTTGCTGAGACCCAGTCATTGACTGGATTTTTTAAACTTATTTATTTAAAAAGTACTTATATGTTGGCACAGATGCATTCTTGTTGAAGTATTCCAAACAATGAAGAACTGTTAAAGTTACTCCACCTGCCCTCCATCTCTAATTCCATCTGATTCCTTCCTAAAAGTACCAGTATTAATAGAGGCATTTTCATGAGCTTTTCAATGCATTTACATTCCTGTATATGAATACATGTAAATACACAGTTTATCACGTATTTAAGAAGTCACAGATACACATTTTTTTTCTGTGTTATTTTTAATTTACAATATAAAGCAACAATGTATAAACCAGAAGCTGTTAGGGCTTAAGAATGTGTCAATGTTTTCAAACCCAGAATTGGGGAAACTTTACAAAGGCCTCTCTTACACAAGGCCCCAGGTGTACTATTTCATTTAATTGTTGTTGTCCTCCACTATCTGTCTGGCTACACTGAGAAAACAAGCTTTCCATTCAGTATAATTAAATTTAGAAAACTTTGTGTCTTTAAACTATCCATAACATTTTTGAACCAACAGAATGAGAAAGGGGCAATATCACAGTTCTAAGTAAGAGCTAGAACCTCTATGTAGATAGATTGCTTAGGTACCAAGGGAGTATTTCTTACAGAGTTAGAGATGGGGATAAAATAGTGACTGAAAAAAAAAAAAATGCGTCCAAATTCTAGCAGTTCCCTAGCCCCTGCTTGAGGACCACTTGACAATGGGTGAAAGGCAGTAGCTTTGCCCAGCAACAGTTGTGCTTGATTGCATACAATCTTCTGCCCAGGGGTCCAGCATTCCCCACTGATTGGGAGAAGTGGCCTCCTGGTCATCCCATCAAGACTCTCAAGCTGCACATCGAATAGAGGAGAAATCTCATTTTGGAGACAAACCTTTTTTCTGTGAACTCTATTAAGCAACAAAGCAGTAAAGCTTTGCTAGGGGTCACATTTCCACGATATAATCACCAACTTCTTGGGTGCAGTATAGGGCCTCTGTCTGAGTCCGCTCTTGCCATGTTCACCAGTGTGATTATTTCACGATAAGTTTTCTCTAGGGAGTTGGAGATGCTTTTGCACTTTTGGTGAGCCTGTCATTCTGCCTCAATTTTTTTTTCTGAATCTTTATTTCTTTTCTGATTCCTCTCTTTCATGTTGTGTACTACATTTATTTGGAAAGCAGAGAGGATGCAGATTTTAAATGACCTCCAGCCTAGATAAAAAAACATTGTCTTGATTTCTTGAAATTTCATTACACTGCATTTTATTGGTTTAACAGAGCTAAGAAAAAATCCTGTATCTATTTGAAGAAAAAGTATGCCTTAACTGTACTCTGAGGGAAAAGATGTAATTGGACATAGAGTTACAATATGTGCCTAGATGAAGAACCTTATTTTTTCATGAAGAATGGAAACATTAAGTACAGTTATAAGAGTGTTGCAACAAACATCCTTGTGTAGTAAGTATGTCAGAATATCATACAATAACCTAGAAAGTGCATGATTTCATAGTTCTGGCTTTTCTTGAGTTCATTAAAAGGGGGCTAAATGATCTATACAGAGACACAGTGGTTCTCACACTAGCATTTGTATTCTTAAGGGTTCTATAATTTAATTGCAACTATGCAGTTTGTGATTTATCAAATGCTGGTCTTTATTTTTAAGGAGAGAAGAAAAAGAATAAATAAAGCATTGTTAGAATATTTTATTTCATTTCTGTTATTTATATATGATTCAAATTTTGCCAAGTTTATACTTAATTTTTCACTGTCTTTAATGGTTATTTTTTCACAGTAGAGTTGGATTTTTTAACTAAACTTACTCTGGGATTGAGCATAAGAGGATAGTAAGATAGAATTGACTTTATAAGTAAATTTATCTTAGGATTTAATATTTAAGGACTGTAGATTAGGATATATTCTAATGAAAATTCAGTTATCTAGTGTCAATTTCTTCATTCTAATTTTTTCAGCTGGCTTTTGTTAATGAATGATGTCTGTGACTAATGTTCCCAGTAGCACTACCTATTTAAATTAATCTGGCTCTTTATCCTTTGTAAACATATGTATGATCTGCTTTAATCAGATTCTCTGAAAACAAAGAAAAGTATGCCCCCATCTTTCCCCAGGAGATTTACAAATGATATGCATTGAACTAATCCAATTGGACTAATATGATTTTCTGTGTGTGCCTGTGTGTGCAAAAGAGCATAGACTATTCAATAATACATGAGCAAGGAGAGAGGACCATTCCTCCCCTCCCCCCCACCCCCAGCTTCTTTGCTTCTAGGGGAGAAAGCACCTTAGGGCTGAGAACTCACATGCTGATTAGTTCTAAGGGTTTTCCTTATGAATGGCTGCTCACCGTGCTGGAAACTAGGATGCCCTCTCCAACACAAAGAAGACGATTTCTTGGCTCGTCTTCACTCCCACCTCTTTTTCCAGCAGTTCTGAGGGGCTTGCAGGCGTAGGCTCAGGACCCCACCTGGTCCCCATTGTAGCAGAGCCAGCCAGCTGAGGCAAAGAAACATCCTCTTTGTCTGAGCCTGGTGTCAGTCCGTGAGGCTCTCTCTCAGATGTCTCTTGGATGGACTTTGTTCTTCTGCCCTCCATTTACACCCTGGTATTCTCAAGGCTCTCACCTTGCTTCTTGTCTCTTTTCATGTCCTGCAAGTCCCCTGTGAATTTCATCAAAGCCATGGTTTCTGTCATCTGATGATGTTCTAAAATTGTGTCACTAGCCCAGACCCTCTCCCGAGATACAGACCCCAATACATAACATTCTGAGGATATTTTCACTTGGACATACAGCTGGTTCCTCGAATCCATTATGTCTCAAGATGAACTAATTATTCTCAGACAAGCCTTCTTATTGGGTTTTGTATCTGAGAGGGTGATTACCATCCAATTGTCCCAGAGTCATAATTGATTCTTCTCACTTCCCACATTCCAGATGACCAAATTCTGTAAACTTCATCTCCTAAATATAGCCTACATGTCTTTTCTGTTTCTTCATGACCACTTCTGCTGCATTAGTTTAGGTAGTGAATTTCTTTTTTGTTTTGTGAGTGGGGGAGTGAGTGGGTAGGGAGATAAGTGTCTTTCCGTAGGCTGGGTTAGGTGAGTATGTATCACTCCTAATCTTATATGACAATATAATGCACACTCTTATGCACACTCTTGCCAACCATCGGCTGTCTATTTTGAACAGTATGGTAGGCAGAAAGCTGTACTTCATTTTCTTTTAAAGTCATATTTTTGTGACTATCAGTGTTGGAGCATCTTTACATACTTATTATAAGTTTCTTTTTAGTATATGAATCACCTGTTCTTGGGGATATTCAAATAACAACTATACTTTTGAATTTAAATAATATATTAGTTGTAAGAGTTCTACGTATTCAAGCATACTAACCTTTTCTTGAATGGTGGTGCATGTCTCATAATTTTTTCCTTTCTGCTGCTTGCCTTTGAATGCTGTTTATATTATCCTGTACCCTACAGACGTATTTTTTGTTTGGCCCCATCTCCTGATCTTTTTCTTTACGTCTCTACAACACTTTTCTTATTTTTCTCCTTTCTCTTCCTTGGGACTCCATGTGTCTTTCCCCAACAAATTCACCCCACCTTCTTGCTTAAAACTCTTCAGTGGCTTCCCAGTGTCCAGAGAGGACAGTCTACATTGATTTTAGCTTGGCAAGAAAGGTCACTTGTGCCTTGCTCACTGCCTAGCTCTTGAGTCTGTCACTTGGCCCCTACCGTCGCGTCTCCAGCAGTAATACTCCTCCAGTTCTCTCATGCACCATGTGTGCAGTTCATGTCAGAGTCTGTCTTTGTCTGGAATTCCTTTCCCCTCTCTTCTTAGGAAATTCCTGCTTATCATTCCAGGCTCAGTCAGAGCTGACTATTCCTGACTTTATGCCACCTTACAGTATATGAAGTCTGACAAATTCGCAAACTCATCCTAGAAAAATTGCTGTGAAAGGTGGACTAGGCACTAGTGTTGGTGCATAGCTTCCCGAGAGGGGTATTTCAAAGGCGACTGTAGTGATACTCAGCAATGAGGTATGTAGCACTTTCTCGAGGACGAGTTTGCAGACTTAATCATCTGACTTCGTATATGTACTTCTTTTGCACTGTTTTCCCAGTCTTTGCTTTAACAGGATAGTATATAGTCTTTTTTACTTAATAGTTTTTGTTTAATTATATACCTCTCCTTAATTTAAATAAAATTATTCAAGAAGAAGATTTCACATCACTAATGTAAGTGAGGGTACAGTGTTACTTACAGTAGATATAAGAGCACCCCCTAAAAAGCTACTCTGTAACTTGAATTGTGTCTTACCTAAAATCATCTTGAACATCACCAGTGAATGCTGTCTCTTGGAAAGTGCTACTCAGTTATACAATTGATCAAATTATCCAAAAGTAGACTTTTAAACAGAGATTTTCTGGAGAACATTTATAGATTGTTGTACAATTAGAGCTTACAAAAAGGCTGACATTTGTGAATGGCTTTTTAAAATTTTTAAAAAAATATTTGCTTCTAGATATTGCCATAATAAAAGGTGTCAATCTTAAGGTGCAAAAAAAAAGGTGCAAATGGAACAAGTCTTGGCTGACTCTACACTGACTGAATTCTAAACAGAATGTGATGGAGAGCTGGCAGTGTTTCCTAGTCCAGCTTGCCTACGGCCTTTGTCTTAATGCAGAGGAGAAAGTGTTAAATACAGATAAAGGAAAATGAGGTGAGCGGGGCATGAAAACAGGATGGTGTGCCTTGGGGGGCATATGTCCTTACAGGACACTCTGTCAGGCTGAATTTGTTAGATTATGTGGTGGGCTGGTATTAACACAGGTTAAAACATTGTGGTATATTTAGATTTCGGAATGGTCGGGGACTGTTGCCAGGCTGGACTAACTTATATGTGTCTCCTGCCTTGCAGTACTCTCTAGTCATAAAAATCTCAAAGGGATTCTTTATTTATCTTGAAATAGTTTAAATGTACAATTCACACTGCTTTTTAATATTCTCCTTTTTTATCTTTTCATCTGTAGGTATGTAGAACATGTAACAGAGGTGTAATAGAAAGAGCCTGCTTTCCTATGAGTCACTTCTTTATTTGTTAAGAATAAATCAACATAGAAATTGAGCATTTAATAAGTGCAGAGCTAGAATACAAAGGGAAGTATTATTTAAAGCATTTCAAAATTGTTATACCTCACATACCAGGATCATAAAGTACCAATTTTTGCTAAAGCATTAAAGCACTGCTAATCCTAGAAATTCTAGCCAGGATATTAAGCATTAACCAGTAGTATAAAAATAGAACTTTGTAACCAGTAATGAAGGGGTGTTTATTTCCTACATTACTTTGAAATGTATAATTTCAGTTGTTCCTTTTCAAATTACAGTTGGATAAGAAAACCTATTTAATTCAGAAAGGATATTATTAAAATTTCAAGAAAAAAAAAAGCAGCTGTGTGGAAGTCTCAAAAATGGTCCCAAAGATGAATGCAATAGCTTATTAACAAGATACTGTATTTTAATGAGCTGGAGTAATACTGTTGAATTACTTATCTTTCATGCTAATTTTAATACCATGCACTGTTTGTGCTCTTAGGCTGTGAAAAGGGCATCCCGAAATCTATGAGCTTCGGGGCTGAAAGATTGTCCTTTTGCTCTATTGTGTGATCTAGGGTTGTGTTGTTTCTCTAGGCTGTTACTGAAGCTGAGGGCACATGTGGGTGACAGTATCATTCCTTTGGTGATAAACTTGACGTCCTGAACAGCTGGATGTAGTTTTTCACTCAGTTCCACTATGTCACTGCTGTCTAAATCAGAGGTCAGTGAGAAGGCTTCAGCGTGCCTTGACCCCTGCTCCCTAAACTATACACAACGGTGTGCATTTATGTGACTATTTTCCTAGGAAGGGATTGCGGAGCTTCCAGAATGTTCTCCCAAGGCCCATTAATCAGGAAGACTTGAAAACTGCTCCTGCAATGCCTCCTTGTGTTGTACTTTATAGATTTAGGGTAACTGTCCTCAAATTATATAGATTGTAAATGCTTCTTAGGTCAGTAAGACCTATAATTTATTAGATTAAAAATTTGAAATCTATGTCTTCTTATCACCATCAGTTTTTTTTTTTTTTTTTTTTTTGCCACAGACCTATTCAAAGCTAGTTCTGTTATTCACTAATCAGTTCACCATATATCACCCCTCTTGTGTGATCCCACAGGATGGTCTCCATCATTGCCAAGTTGAGTGTGTTTCTTTCATGCCATTGCCTTAAAACATCTGGCAATGAGATCCATGAAAGAATGAGGTATTTATTTACAATTATCTTGAGTAGAGACTCCAGTATCTTCTTTTTAAGCAATCATCCCACCACATAGAGAATTTTTTACTTTGTGGCCAAGATATCATACATGTTTCCATACCATCTTTAGAATTTATTTGCAAATGGTTTCTTTCACTAATGAACAAGGACGAAAATAAAGGTACGTCCTTCTCCTTGTAGAAATGATTATTCTGGACACGGTGCTAATTTGCCAACCCCGAAAAAGTCAGTTTTGTTTATAAAGACCTCGACATATCCACAGGATTGAAAATTTTAAGTAAATATCATGAGCTGATGTTTGCTGATCTCTAGGGTAATTGCTTAATACAAGTTCCTCCAGAGCTCTTTATCCTTAGAAATCATATTAAAAGATGACATTATCAAGGTATTTGAGAATGAGAGAGGAAAAAATAAATAAAGATGGATTTGTATTGGAAGCTCAGACTGAGGGATTGATTTTCATCAGGATATATTGTCATTTCTCCTAAACTCATCTTTATGCCCATCAGAGAGGCAAAGATGAGGGAATGGATGGAGAAACTGCTTTGCCACCATGTAGTGAATTATTCTAAACAGTGTGGTAGATGGTACCAGTTAATAGGAATCCAGTAATCCACAGGCACCTATGGTGCGTATATCACCTTTTTCACTCTGCTGTCTGCCCTGCTTTGATTCTGCACGTTTTCCTCTATTCTCAAAAATAGTGGGAGCATAGAATTAAAGGTTTTGAAGGCAAATGTCAGTCATCTGAATTTTATGTGTATGTCTTTCTGGACCCTAAGTCAATTGTTTAGAGACAGCAAGCAATGTGAATTGTTGGCTCAGAGCACCTCGATTTTAAAGTTAGACAAATTTGAATGTGATTGCAGACTGCCATTTGTTAGCTATGAGTCTGTACATCAGTCAGTTAAGTCTCTTGAGCCTCAGTTTCCTCTTATGAAATAGATTGACTAGTACTTTGCATGCCTGCTATGAGAACTAACTAGAATAAGGTTTGTACACTTCTGTCAATACTGAATGCCTGCTTTGTTCTCATGACAGAAGTGAGTCTTTGTTGTTTGTTGTTGTTAGATACTGTCATCAAGCCCACTCCGACTCAAGACAACTTTATAAGGAACAGGAGGAGACATTGCCCACTCCTGTGCCATCTTCATGATCATTGGTATGTTTTTGTCCTTTGTTATAGCCATTGTATCAGGCCATCTGATTGAGTGACTGCTTTACAAACATGTTATCTTTAGTTCTAGCAACAATGGTGTCAGGTGACTATTACCTGTGCGTCATCACCATTCGAGTAGGTGAGCTTCTTAATAACATTCCATCTTAGTCTGCCCTGCCTTCAATTTAAATATCAATCTAAAATGGAAATTTGGTCATATTATTTCCCTACTTGGAATATGGCAATGTCTTTTTTTTTTAGCCATTAAGACTATGGTGAGATTTCTTAGCACAGCATTCTAGCATGATTTGGCTTCTACCAACTTCTAAGATTCTCTCTTATTCCTCTCCTATGTTTGCCCTCAAGAGCAGATAAATAGCTGAAATTCCACACGTGGCCAATTCTCTTTTACAATCTCTCCCTTCTTCCTGCAACCACACGCTCCGTCTGCCTGGCTGGCGGGACTCAAATACTGCTTCTTCCGGAAGGCTGTTTTGCTATTGCTATGAGGCGCTGTCAGGTTGATTCTGACTCACAGTGACCCTATGCATAACAGAACAAAACACTTCCCGGTCCTGTGCCATGCCCACAATCTTGTCTATGCTCTAGCCCAGTGCTGTTAACCCATCTTGTTGAGGGTCTTCCCGTTTTCATTGGCCCTCTGTGTCTCCAAGCATGGTGTCCTCCAGGGACTGATCTCTCCTGGCAACGTGTCCAAAGTAAGACACTGTCTCGCCGTCTTTGCATTCAAGGTGCACTCTGGTTGTACTTCTTCCAGAACAGATCTGTTCTTCTAGCAGTCTACAGTACGTTTAAAGAGTTCAAAGATGTCAATTCTTCTTCTGTCTTTCTTTTTTTTATACCCTCACATAATATCACTATAAGTTTACTTGACTGTAATAGACAAACAGTTCTGACTCCCAGAGACAAGGACTGTCTTCCATTTCATGTATGAAAGTACCCAGTAAGTCTCGACTAGTATTTCCTGAACTGATGAATGAATGAGTATCAGTGTGGTCAAGGAAATTAACGCTTCACATCAACCTTCTTGCCCTGAGTATCTTCCTCTCCCGACTAAAGCAGAGGCAGGAATTGAGTAACTTTTAACCTTATTATCATTCTTCCGCAGACTTAATTGCCCACAGCATAAACCCAAGTTTGGCATCTGGTTCAGGTAGTAGGGTGAGCACATGAGTTTATCCCAACTCCCTCCACAAAGTTCATTGAAGTAATGACAGAAAACTACAAAGTGTAGTAGAGTCTCATGAGTACAGAGCAAACAGCACACCAAAATTTTAATAGTTCCTGGGAAGTGAAAGTAGATAGGCTGACACTGATACACAAAGCAAAGAGGGGAGACACACAAGTCTAATGCTGAACAAAACGGTGGTGGAAACTGGTCTTGTTTTTTCACGGCGACTGTATGAGATTTAGCAGTGTGGAGAGGGGAAGAATCTAACAGCTTATCCGTGAAGTGTCCCCGCCTTCTCCCCATCCTCCACTGCTGCAGGTGCCGCAGGGCATTTGCCCACAAGTTGAAACCAGGTAAATATGTTCCAAAAAAATAATGAAACACTCATCCTGGGAAGAATGAGACCTCTGAGAAAGAGGATTAGCAATCCAGATTACAAGCCTCCTGTTTTGGGCAGCAAACCTGATTAAGTGCTGTGGCTGCTTGCCACAAGGTCAGCAGTTCAAATCTACCAGGCATGCTTTTGAAACTCCATGGGACAGTTCCCCTCTGTTCTATAGTATTCTGTGAGTCAGAATCTACCCGATTGCAGTGAATTTTGGTTTTGGTGATTTCAGTCTGTGAGTCAATCGCAAACGCATAGCATTTTCATTATATCTTTCTGATACAGGATAGGCCTGCCTCCTGTGTCCACCTATCAATCAACCATTGTTCATAGCTATGAATAGGAATAGGTAACCTAAATGTACCAGCCTTTTGGGGGTGATCCAGCAGTATGAAAGAGACATAACAAGGGGAAAACAACAGAAGCATTGATCCCTAATGGGAAACAAAGATAATTTATAGTAGAAGAGAATATTTAAAAATAATTCTGATTAATGTCCTTTTAAGGATATTACAAGGTAGAGCATGTCCAAAACAGGACTAGACTGCTATGGAAAGGAGTGGAGAACAACAAAGATATTGTAGAAATCACTCCATCAATCAACTGAAAGCTGGAGTAAAAAGTTACAGTAGTCCAGATTGCAGGGTAAAAAAACCACAAAGCCTGAAAAATCTGAGAAAAAATTGCTCCTTAGAGCACAATGCAAGAACGCCAACTTTTAGATAATGATGGTTGTCAAAAAGTGCACACAGAAAATGAAAAGATAGGAAAAAATTCAAGAAATGTATAAATAAGTAAAGAAAAATAAAAAGCCTGAAAGGATAGCAAAAACGTGCAAAAGAAAACAAAGCAAAACAGCAGCTTTTCAGTGTTGAAAGATGGTTATAGTCTTCAGACGGAGAGGGCTGCTGGGTGTTGAGCAGAAATCTAAGTAGTCATTCATTTAAGCGTGAAACTTAAAACCACAGATCAGTAGAAGATCTTTAAAATCTTCTGGAGAGAAAAGAGAAAACTAGGAATCTACCAAAGACGTTATGAAGACATAGGGTAGTGGGAAAAGGTTGGGAAATGAAGGGGTAACTCCCCCCCCAAACCCCACACTCATTGCCAATGAGTGGATTCCGACTCATAGTGACGCTCCAGGACAGCACAGAACTGTCCTGTAGAGTTTCCCAGAAGCATCTGGTGGATTTGAACCACCAGCCTTTTGGTTAGCAGCCATAGCACTTAACCACTATGCCACCATTGTTTCCGAAGCAGTTATGGATAGGGGAAAATACAGGGGGAAGATGACCTAACATTAAAACAAACCAAACCCATTGCCATTGAGTCGATTCTGACTCATAGTGACCTGTGGGACAGAGTAAAACTGTCTCAGAGTTTCTGAGGAGGGCCTGGTGGATTGGAACTGCCAACCTTTTGGTTAGCAGTGGTAGCGCTTAACCACCATGCCACCAGGACTCCCTGACCTAACATAATCATCTACTTTTACAAGTGAGGCACTGTTACCTATCTTTCTGAAAAGTCTTTTTTTCTCATAGAGCTTTAATTTGATGTCTTTCAAATCCAAACCATTTGTTAACAATATTTCCCTCCTGGGTATAAATATGCCTTGCCTTTTTAAAGAAGCGTCTCCCAAAAACCTTACTTTCAAAAGCAAGTTTCACATAAACATCTTTGTGATTATTTCTTAACAGTGTGCTCATGTGATGAATTAGGGTGAAAACACTGCCACAGTTCACTTGGGAAAGGGGATGAAACATTCTTTATGAATGCTTAAATCTCACACCTCACAACTGGATGTATTCAAACAATACAAATGCAGACAGTGCATCTGTCTCCTGGAGGGAACCACTGTGAATGATAATTTGCAGTCCATCCTTCCAATCTCTTGCTCCTACTTTTGAAACATACTTAAGTAAGGCATTTATTTTTGTTTTCCATAAATGGGGTCATCTTTTTGCAAATTGTCATCTAGGATTATCAATGAATTTTAGAAATGTTTTCAGGCCAGTACCTAGACATAGCTGTATTGCATTGCAAACTATGGATGTATAATATCATAATTTATGTGCTTACTTTTCTACTGGTATTTGAGCATGGCTTTTTTTGTTACTAAGACAATGCTATACTACAAGGAGTGTTCTTTCGGATGTATCAGGAGTATTCTGCAACTCTTCACTGAGGGTTGGATTTTTTTTTTTAAGTTGTGATTAGGTGAAAATTTACGAACCAAGACAATTTGCTGTATAAAATCTCAAGCACCCGCCTCTCCGCAGCTCTATCTGCTCTGCTCACCCAGTGACAGCAATCTTTCCTTTTCCATTCTTTGCTTCCAGTATCCACTCAGTCAACCTGTGTCCCCTCTTGTGTACCCTAAAAAGAAATCAGTAGGACAGCCTCTCTCTCTCTCTGACACACACACACACACACACACACACACACGTGCATTTTAAACAATAAAGTATACACACCACATGTATCACTCCATGTGCCCTGGACCAGTCCATTTTTTGTCTGAAGTGTTGGTGTCAGTACTGGTTTCAGCTCTGGGTTATCAGCAAGACTAGGAACCATGTTCCCAGGGGACCCTAGAGGGTGTCAGACGCTCAAGTCTGGTCTTTTAATAATAAGTTCCTGATCTGCACAGCCCTTTCTCTCATGTTACATGAGGGACTGTACATTGTGTTTCCAGTCATGGCTTTCTTTGTTGGTGACCGGGCACTGTCTAGTTCTTCTGTTCTCCAGCTGATGCAGTCTCCCCATCACATGGGTCCTTCTGTCTCCTGGGCTCATTTTTCCTCATATCTTTGATGTTCTCCAGGTGGGCTGGACCAATTGATGTTCCTTAGATGGCAGCTTGCTCACTTTTAAGACCCCAGGTGCCTCTCACCAATATGGGCTACAGATAACTCTCTTAGAAAAAGACTAATTATGCTGATTGATCTTGATGTAGGGACAGGTTTTTGACAGTAATTTTTATATGCCTTTGATCTAGAATGAAGTAAGTTTTGTATTATTTAGTTTTCCATTTAATATATCAGACATATTTTAATACCTTGCTATCCAGTCTTCAAAGTATTCAATTAAAGTTCTACAGTGAATTCCACCAGCCTGATATGAAACTAATTTCTTTGTTCATTGAAACATACAGTGTTAGATTATTTCCACTTTTAAAAGATAATGTAGAAAAATGTTACAAGCACCATTCTCACATATGTATATGTATGTATATATATATTTCTTTAGGGCTTAAACTTTACAGAAACATTTCAGGAAGATGAATTAGAGGTCAAAGCATATAAGCGTTTTTATAACACTAGAGAAAGTAACCATGCTATGTTTTTGAGCAAAGACGTTTTGTCTTTCCCTTCTCTCTCTCTCTCTCTCTCTCTCTCTCTCTCCCTCTCTCTGTCGCCCCCTCTCTGCTTTCCTTCTGCCTATTAGTTTCCATCTGTAGAGTCTCTGTGTATTTGTTTTTAAAGCATTTAAAATGAAGAGACTATGCAAAGCTATATACAAGATTGAATCAACCCTCCCCTCTTGTGGTAAGTCTGAATATTGCAGGACAGGCTTTTTTTTTCTTCTCAAAGGTTTATTTTTAGAATGCTGTGATAAATCCTGGTGGTGTAGTAGTAACTTGCTATAGCTGTTAACCAAAAGGTCAGCAGTTCAAATCAAGCAGGTGCTCCTTAGAAACTCTGTGAGGCAGTTCTACTCTGTCTTGTAGGGTCACAATTTTTTTTTTTTTTCTGGTGATGAACCTGATAATGGTGTTCTCCGTAGACATTTACCATCTTTTTCAACACAGTGTATGGATGTCAGTATTAGGCACAGATTCAATAATTTTGGACCTGAAGTTGACAAGATTAACAAAGAAATCTCCTTATAATGCATCTAAATAGGAATACACAAGTTTTTGCTCTGGTTGGTGAGAGAGTAGGTGGCATTGTTTGGCTAACAGTCTTCTGCAGAGGACAGTCCTTATGTGATAATTTAAAGAAGACTGTGTGGCCAGAAGAAAGACTTTTTTTTTTTTCTCTTTTCTTTCTTAGATGAAGAGGAGTGTCTAGCCTGAGCATTTTCTTTCACAAGAAAGGAGACAGGATCAGAGCAGTGATTTTCCTGAATAAAAAGCTGGTAAAGCACACAAAGCCTATGACTGATCAGACCCGTGATCCAACCGCTATACTCCTGGGTCTTTCTTCTTACAGAGTTGTGACAAGCATTAAATGAGATAATAGGAAGTGCTTTAGGAAATACTCAGTGCCAACGTGAGGCAGCCGAGTTACTGGGTGGTGTAACAGAAGCAGAGCCATTAGAGTCACGGAGGCTGCCAAGCACACAGAGGCTCTAGTCTTGACCCTATAATGTACCCTTGGGATGCCACTCACTTTTCAGTGTCCATCTCATCTGCAAGTGAGGAGTCGTAATAAAGTAACAGTAGTTACGATTACCCTGGAAACTCCGGTGATACAGTGGTTAAGTGCTTCATCTGCTAACCAAAAGGTCAGCAGTTCAAATCCACCAGGCACTCCTTGGAAACCCTGTAGGGCAGATTGACTCTATGGGGTCATTATGAGTTGGAATCGACTTGTTGGTGGCAGTGGCAAGTGGTATGATTACCTTTGGCATGAGTGAGTCTCCTTGAAATCATTGAAAGGGTGGAGCTTAAAAGGATCTTAAAAAACATCCAGTTTGGTCTTCTCAGATTAAATAATAAAAGTTACCGCTATATGTTTGCCTCTGTCCTTAGTGCTTCCCGTATGTTTCTTCTTTCAGGTCTAACAAACACCCTTTGAAGTTGGTACTATTTTGAGATCTCCTTTTTGTGGTTCTCTTTGTTGTGTTGTTGTTTGGTGACTTTCAGTTAGTTCTGACTCATAGTGATCCTATACACAACAGAACAAAACTCTGCCTGGTCCACAGGACGGTTGCTCTGCTTGAGCTGAGTAACGCAGTCACCGTGTCCGTCCATCTCATTCAAGGTTTTCTTTTTTGCTGACCTTCTACCAAGCATGATGTCCTTCAGGGACTAATTCCTTCTAGTAACATGTCTAAATTATGTGAGACACAGTCTCGTCATCCTTGCCTCTAAGGATCTTTCAGCTGTACTTCCTCCAAGACAGATTTGTTAGTTCTTTTTGTGGATTTGTTTGTTCCCCTTATTGGGGTATAGGAATCTGAGTTTTGTATGTTTATCTTGTGTCTTGAATCTTCCTATTACTTTGAACAGTTTTCTCGTGTGGCCTTTCAGGTTTTCTATATATGGTACTTTCTTGTTTGCACATAGGGAGAGTTTTACTTCTTCCTTACTAATTTTTTAGCCCTGTATTTCTCTTTTGTTTTCGGTCTACTGCTCTAGCTACAACTTTCAGTATAATGTTAAACAGGAGTGGTGGCACAGGGCATCCATGTATTGTTCCTGTTCTCAAGGGGAGTGTTTCTGTCTCTCAAAATACTCTGAAGATGTTGGCTGTTGATTTTGTATTGCTGTTGTTAGGTGCCATCAAGTCATTTCCAACTCACAGCGACCCTATGCACAGCAGAGCGAAGCACTGCCTGGTCCTGCCCTGTGCCCACAATCATTTTTATGCTGACGCCCGTCGTTGCAGCCCTGTGTCAGTCCACCTTGTTGAGGGTCTTCCTTTTTCTCACAGACCTTTTCATAGCTTTTGTGTAGATGCTCTTTATTGTGTTAATTTCCCTCCTATACCTTTTTTTTTTTTTTTTTAGAGTTTTTAATCGGGAACTGGTGTTGGACTTTGTCAAATGCCTTTTTGGCATTGACTGAAATGGTCATGAGAGTCTTTTATTTTATCACATGGTTGATTATGTCGATTGATTTTCTAATGCTGAAACATGCTTGCCTAGTAGGAATCTTTCTTGCTTGTACTGTATTATTATTATTATTTTATATAATGCTGAATACTATTGGTTAGACTTCTGTTGAGATTTTTTTCATCTATGTTCATGAGGGATACTGGTCTGTAATTTTTTTGTTTTTTTGGTTATGCTGTCTTTATAGGACAAATTCAGAATATCTGTTCCTTTTCTGTGTTCTGAAATTGAGTGGTACTGATGTGAGCTCTTCTCTGAATGTTTGGTTGAATTCGCTGGTGAAGCAATCTTGGCCAGGATTTTCTGGTGGTGGGTGGAGGTCCTTATTTTGAATTACCCTTTAAATCTCTTCCTTTTTATGAATCTGTTCAGATTTTCTGCATTATTTTGTGTTAGTTTGAGTGAGTAGTGTGTTGTTAGAAGTTTGTCTACTTCTTCTAGGTTTTCAAATTTGTTGGAGTATAATTTTTCATACTCTGTTATGATCTTTTTTTTATTTCATTTGAGTCTGTTGTAAAGTTCCCATATCATTTCTTGTTTGGGTTATTTGTATCTTCTCCTGTTTCCTTTTTGTCAGTTAGGTTGATTGATTTTGTTGATCTTTTCAAAGAACCAACTTTTGGTCTTGTTGATTCTTTCCACTGATTTTTATTATTGATATTATTATTCTCTATTTCATTTATTTCTGCTCTAATATTTATTATTTTCTTTCTTCTGGTGGCTACGGGCTTCCTTTGTGGTTCTCTTTCTATTTGTTTGAGCTGCATAGCTAATGTTTTGATTTTTATTCCATTGTTTTTTGATGTGTGCATCTATTGCTGTAAATTGACTCCTGGACACTGCCTTTACTGTGTCTCAAAGGTTTTGGTATGATGTGTTTTTATTCTCATTTTATTCTAGGAATTTTATTTTTTTATTACATCTCTGTTTTCTGCTATTACCCAGTGCTTTTTAAGAGGGTGTTGTTCAGTTTCCATGTAACTGATTTATTTTCCCTGGCTCTTCCTGTTGTTAATTTCTACCTTGATGGCATTGTGATCAGAGAAGATATTTTGTATTATTTCAGTGTTTTGGATTTTGCTGTGGTTGATCCCTGGCCTAAAATGTAGTCTGTTCTGGAGAACATTCCATGTTGGAAAAGAATGAGTTCTTTGCAGCTTGTGGGATGCGGTGTTGTATGTATGAGTTCAAGTTAGCTGATTGTGTCCTTTAGATTTTTTGTATCTTTGTTGTGTTTCTTTCTAGATGCTCTGTCTTTTATTGAGGAGGGTGTGTTGAAGTCTCCTACTAATATTGTGGAACTGTCATTTTCTCAGTACTGTTAGAGTTTGTTTTCTGTATTTTGGAGCTCTATTATTAGGTGTGTAGATACTTATTATGCTTGTATTCTCGTGATGGATTTTCCCTTTAATCATTATATACTGTTCTTCTTTGTCTTTTGTGGTAGATTCTGTTTTGAAGTCTGTTTTGTCTGAGGTAAGTATTGCCACTCCTGCTGTTCTTTCATGGTTGTTAACTTGATGTATTTTTGTCTGTTCTTTGGTTTTTAATACATTTATGTCTTTGTGCTTAAGGCATATACCGTATAGACAGCATGTTGATGGATCCTGTTTTCTTAACCCATTTTATCACCTTTTGTCTCTTTATGGGTACATTTAGGCCATTAATACTCAATGTAATTATTAACATGGGTGAGTTTATTGCTGTCATTTTGTAATTTTTTGGGGGGTGGTGATGATGTTTTCTTTGTTCCTCTTACTCTTCTGTGCTGAATCCCTTTTCTATGTTTGTGTGGATTTTTTCCCCCCATTTCTTGTGTTTTTGTGGACTTTCTTTTTGCTAAGACTTTATTTTGATGAGTAGGTTGGTTAACTTCCTTTGTGGTTACTTTGAAATCTGCCCTTCTCTTTTTAGGTTGGAACCAGTCTATTATTAGTACATATTGCCTCGCCTTGTCTCCATTAGAAAGTTCTCTACATACTGTCTAATTCCTGATCTTCCTTCTCCACCTTTCCCTCCCTCATAACCATCAAATTTTTTTTTGTGTGTAAATCTATTGTTTTTTTTATAATGGTTTCATACAATGTATATCTTTTTTGTGATTGACTTATTTCACTCAATGTATTGCTTTCTGAATTCACTCATATTGTGAAGTATTTTGTGGACTGATCATTGTTCTTTATTGTTGCTTAGTATTCCATTGTGCATATGTACCAAGTTTTATCCATTGATCTGTTGATAGACACTTAGGTTGTTTCTATCTCTTTGCGATGGTGAACAATGTTGCATTGCACATGGGTGTGTCTATGTCTATTTGTGTTATGGCTCTTTTTTCTCTAAGATATATTCTTTGAACTTCAGTTTCTTCTTCCAGTTGGTGTGTAGACTAATTCTGTATCCTTCTCTTTGATGCTGAGTGTTCCAGAATTGTAATCTTTATCTGTTTTATTGATTTGTCTGATCTTTGCAGCACGAGGATGGCATGGTACATCTGACTAAGCTGCCATCTTGGGCCGTCTTTTGCTAAAACACTTTGAATGACAAAAGTTAGGTGCTGTCGTTAAACACTTCAGAAAGTAAGGGTCATGATATTCTACTAGACTTGGTGGTTTTAATTTTTATTCTACAAGCTAGCTTCAAGCTTCCTTCCACTTTCCTGATCTAGGAAAGACATCTTTTGTCTGTTATTTTGTTCCTGCTGTCTTGTCTGCCAAGTCCCAAGGACAGTGAGGAGGCTCAGGACTGGAGATGCCCCTCTGTCTCAAGACCTTTGGCAGAAGTAGGATGTAAGAATAATTCAGGGTAGAGCAAGTGGTCTGCAGGGAAAGAAGGAGCCAATCACTTCAAGTGGAAGGAAAGGGTTATTTGTTGTAGTAATATAGGAGTATATAGGAGAAATAGGAAGCTTACCTCTCTGACTCTAGTAAGCTTACCCGTCTGACTTCAGTGTGCCGGGGAGTGTACAGCCTTTGTGCTCCAAGCGCCTACTGTATGCCAGGTTCTGAATTAAGTGCTGTACATGCATTCTTTCATCTCAGTCACCCAGTGAGCCGGGTGTGTTAGTCAGCTAGTGCTGCTCTAGCAGAAGTGCCAAGCGTGGATGGCTTTAGCAAAGCAAGGTTTGTTCTTACACAGCTCAGTAGGCTCCAAGTCCAAATTCACCACGTCTGCTCCAGAGGAAGTGCTTTCCCTCTGTCAGCTGTGGAGGAAGATCCTTGTGTTGTATCACTCTTTGGCCAGGAAGCGTCGTGGCTCAGGAGCCTCAGGTTTGAAGAACGTGCTTTTCTCCCAGTGCTGCTTTCTTGATGGCACAAGATTCCCAACTCTCTGCTTGCTTCCCTTTCCTTGTAAGATAAGAGGATAAAAGATGATGCAAACCACACTCTAGGGAAACTTCCTTTACAATGGAGCAGGGAGGTGACCTTAGAAGGGATTTACAGTCCCACTGTAATCCTCTTTAACATACAGCATAGGAAATCAACAAAATGTAGGTCAATCACACAGTACTGGTAATCGCACCCCAACTAAGTTTGTATACATATTTTGGGGGGATACCAATTCAATCCATGACACTAGGCATTACTAAAACAGTTCTCATCGAGTTGATTCTAACTCATGGCAGCCCATATGTTTCAGAGAAGAACTATGCTCCACAAGGTTTTCATTGATCATTCACACACCTTTCTTCTGAGATACCTGGGAATGGAGCCGAACCACCAACCTTTCAGTTAGTAGCTGAGCACTTAATAATCGATTGTGCCACCCAGGGACTCCATGTACTGTTATTATTATCCTCTCTCTACAGGTGAAAAAACTGAGGGTTAGGGATAGTCAATAAGTAAATATTCCAAATCACACAACTGGTAACTGGTAGTAATAATTTTTTAATCCGAAATTCTATTAAAATGTAAAGACCATTCCTCTAACCATCATGCCAGTTAGATGAACTAGCTCAGGCCAGAAGGTCAACACTTTTAATATTAGTCCGCAAAAGGCTTGTTCAATCTACTTGGCTTCCAGTTAATTCTAGGAAGCCCTGCTTGAGATACAGAACACATTGGTAAGTCAAAACATTCTCATGTAGTAGCTAGGCAGGCTGAAGTATGAAAGGTTTAGTTTGTATCAGAAAGAAAGTGAGCAACCCAATCAGGATTTTGGTTATTTCCGGAGTAGATTATCAATTCTCTTACATACTGTGCAGGGTTAAGTGCAGAGTTAAGTCTCTGTCCACTTCATTGTGTTTGGTCTCAGAACACACTTGTCTGTGAATAATAACTATGAAGTATAACTTGCCAACACTGAAATAAGAGAGTTCATGCCTGAAGCATCCATAAATTTCCTGTTGTTTTATTCCATTGCTGTTTAGCTTTCGTGGAGAACAAAGAAATGAGGATTTCAGATTAATTGTGATTGTGCCCTTTGAATAATGGTCTCTGGCAGCATTACTCATGGGGAAACATTTTCATTGAATCTTTTCTAAAGCATATTTTAAAGTGTCCTCAAAGATTCACCTCCTATCAGAAAAAAAGATTATCAGAAAGATGTGCATTTTATTAATGCTATTTTAGAGAATTGTTTTCATTATCTTCCAGTAAAGTAGTCCTAGGGACCCAACGTTAATCTCTTGGCTGCTTACTGCAAGGCTGAAAGTTCAAACCTGCCTGCTGCTCTGTGAGAGAAAGACCTGACATTGCTTGTGTAAACAGGACAACAAGAAATCTGTGCTGCAACTCTTATCTGTTGCAAAGGGTCACCATGAGTCTCAATTGACTCTATGGTGCTGACATCGTCATTCAGTATAAGCTACATAAGCAGCTTCCACTGATGGCTCAGTATTTGAGTTCTCACGTACCCACAAGCCTGAATACTAAAATCTAAAGCCAGGCTGCAAGTCTGGTACAAGAAGTCTGCGACTATCTGAGGGGCCTCTGAAGATTGCATTTTAATGGCATGACTGAGAATATGGCTCATTGCTATGGCTTAAAAACATGTCCAGGAATACCAGTGATAAAGCACCACCAGTTCTATCTCACTCAGGTTTTCTAGAATTCTGACTGGGTTTTGTTAGGTCTGCTGAGAGGCAGCCAAAAGTGATAAAAATCACAAAAGTGAACCATTTTTATTCTCAGTAAGAATATTTTCCATTCTTTCTAAAACTGGGTTATGAAAAATAACATTCGGGCTGTATGGTGAAATAATGAGGAAAGAGATTAAGTCTATTTCCACGGGGTAAATGACTACAAGAAGGTAAGAACGAGTTTACTCTTTCACTGCTCAGTTTCTGTTCATCCAGAATCCCTCTCTTTGGAGAGATTGAGCATTTGAGAAGTGGAAGCCTCGGTTTCTCACTATTTCATGGGGATTGCTGTCACTTGGCGTGAATTTTTGGTATTCCCAGGCTAAGATTTAGGCTGCAGGAAGGAGAGCAATAGTTTCAGAGACACTTTGGTTATTTAGGTGTTGTCTCTGTAGGCTGTGTATTATTTGGACAGGTGATCCAGATTCTTTTTTATTTTTCATTTTTACTTTATAACCTAATATACTTTGTTTACTGCCTCCCAGAAAAGTAGGCAAATAACTGCAGTAGAGCAGAGTAACAATCTGTTAAAACTCTGAGTCAGATAAGGTCTTGCTTCAAGTCCCTTCAGCCTCATCTCCCGTACCTTTTAAAGAAGTTTTTTCCAGAAAGTTCTTTTTCCCTTTTGCTGCATTTGAATATGCATTCTGGCTCTGACAGCTGGGTGACCTTGGGTGGGACACTTAACTTTCCTAAGGTGCATTTTTCCCACCTGTCAAATGAAGAGGAGTCCCTGGTGATGTTATTCCTTAACACAGCTGCTCATGAAAGACTGGGTGTTCAAGTCTACCCTGAGGTACTTCAGAAGAAAGACATGGCAACGAACTCAGAAAACTCATTGCCGTTGAGTCAGTTCTGACTCATAGCAACCCTGTGACCAGAAAAATCAGCCATCAAAAGCCCTACAGGGATGGTTCTACGCTGACACACATGCGGTCGTCTTGAGTCGGAGGCAACTCTGTGGCAACTGGGAAAAAGTAAAATGAAACGAGGACACTGCTTGCTGTCTGCTGGGAGACTCTGAGACTTGACTGAGACAGCATGTGGAGAGCTCTTTCTGACCTGGAAAGCATCTGATGCATGTTCATAATGTACAGCATCAGTGAACCACCTGTCCTGCTCTCCAGTGTTTCCGCTTTCACACCCCCCAGTTTTGAAGTCTATCTATTCTGATATCTCATACACTTCCATGGCTTCTTAGTACACTGCACAACCAGATATTCGTCCCTGGCATACCAGTCCATTCGGCTCCTTGCTGTTTGTCATGGATTGAATTGTGTCCCCCCAAAACTGTGTGTAGCCATCTAGCTAGGCCATGTATTGCATGATGTTCCTGTATGCTGTAAACCCAGCCTCTGTGATGTTAATGAGTTAGGAAGGTCTGGTGTTGTGTTGGTGGGACAGGACTCAATGTGAAAGATAGTGTTGTGTCTGGAGGCAATCTTGGGATATAAAGGAAAGAGCAGCCAGCAGAGTTGGGGACCTCATACCACCAAGAAGCAGTGCTGGCGGCTGAACACATCCTTTGGGAAGGACTCTAGGTCCCTGTGCCTCAGAAGCTCCCAGTCAAGGGGAAGACTGACAGCAAGGATCTTCCTCCAGAGTCAGGAGGGAAAGCATTCTCCTGGAGCTTATAGCCTACTGGACTGTGATAGAATAAAATTTCCTTTTTTAAAGCCATCCACTTGTGCTATTTCTGTTAAAGCAACCCTAGATGACTAAGACACTGTCTTTGTGAGAAGTAGGTCTCTTTATTCTGCTGCTGGCTGAAGGCTTTCTTCAGAGAAGATCAGACTTAATTTTTCTGAAAGCAAACATTATTCAGTTTTGAATCCAGAGTCATGATGCTATTCATTGATTGAACAAACATATTTATTAAACACCACTCTGTGTCAGGCTGTGTTCTTGGTTGGTGCTGGGGTACGACTGTCTGCTGGATGCCCGTATCTGCCCTGCAGATCCACTCTGCTGCCGTCTCTACCTTCATCGGCCACCTTCCTCTCATACCCCTACCCCAGGGCTGATCTGCGGGAACTGCTGGCTTCCTTCTGGGTTCAGGTCCCAGGAGCTTTGGCAGGGGACCTGAAGGACGGAGGACAGAGCGGGTGAGGCATTTAGCCTCCTGGCTTTCTCCTGACAAGGGACCCATGGCTGACTGGTCCTCCATGGCTGGTCCTTGCTCTGGTTGTGCGGTCCTGTCCACATGACCTCTCCATTCTCTGGGCCCTAGTAACCCTGCTACCCTGCCTTTTGGGGCTTGAAATGACACAGAATGTCTTTCTGTGACTGTTGCTGTTGTTTGGGTGCTGTCAAGTTGATTTTGATTCATAACGACCCCACTAACTGCTTTAGTGTTATCTTACCTGTAATCTTAATGGAAGCGGATTGTCAGGTCTTTCTCCCACAGAACGGCTGGGTGGGCTTCAACTGTCAGCCTTTTAGTTAGCAGCTAAATGCTTAACCTTCCTAATGTTGCTAAACCAGAAAAACCAAACCCACTGCCATCAAGTCAATTCCAACTTGTAGTGGCTTTATAGGACAGAGTAGAACTGCTGCATAGTTTCTAAGGAGTACCTGATGGATTTGAACTTCCGAGTTTTAGGTTAGCAGCCATAGCCCTTAACTGCTATGCCACCAGGGTTTTGCTAGTCTTTAAATTTTCACTGTTCCCTCACAGTAGCCTGTAGAAGACCCTGGGATGGGTGGGTGTATGTAAGTGGTTAAGTGCTCTGCTGCTTGTGTTCACGTTCACCCAGAAGTGCCTCAGAAGAAAGTCTTGGTGATCAGCTTCTGAAAGGTTGCAGCCATCAAAAGTCCAGTGGAGTGCAGTTTTACTGTAAAACACATGGGGTCACTGTGAGTTGGACTGGACTCCACGGCAACTGGTTGGTTGGCTTTTGGTTTGTGCAGTAGAAATGGTCATTTGGCAAATATTAAACCAAACCAAAGCCTTCTAGTTGATTCTAAGTCATGGCAGCCCCATGCATGTCAGTAACACAACAACACTTTTTAGTAGCCAAGCTCAAACCCTTTGTGCCACCTGGGGCCAGAAAGACACTAGATCAATGGTAATTCTCTTCCACCAGAAAATACAAGTCTTATTTGTGTTTATAAGTTATACACATATTTTAAATTTCAGTATATTTTTTAAAAGTCTGAGTCAAACATTTTTCCCCCAGGTGCGTTTTCTGCAGATGTGTCTTGGGCTTCTTTGTTTCCCAGCCTGCCATTTCTCACCTCTGTGCTTGCCATCCACACGTCTAGACCTTGGGTGTTTTATGCTGTTTCAAAGCTCGCTTCCAAAGAGCTAGACTTGCTAGCTACTCATGACTTCTCAGTTACAGCTTCCTTTGTGTGTGTGTGTTTTTTTCCCCCTTAAAACGGTGTGGACCAGACTTCTTAACAGTATGTTTGCAAAGATCGGGCCCCTCACTGCAGGTATCAGACTCTCTTAAAACTTTATTTCACAGCCAGACTTTGGCATGACCCCTTCAGTCACTTGTGTAGTGCACAGCATCTTTACAGTGCTGTGTGGGGCTCCAGCACAGCAGCTGAGTCTTCATTGCTGAGTTGACAGTGGGACCTCCTCAGATGTCCCCATGATCATAGATATACAAAAAGCTTGTCTTTGACAAGTGCAGTTGGAAGGAAGTTCTTTTAAAAAACAACTTGTAAAAAAAATTAAACTAGATTATTCAGTGTACAATTCAGTTTCTTGTTACACCCAGCTTAGAGGATGAAGGTGTTTGTGATGATTCAATCAGTGTCTAGAACTGCAGTTTCTTTAAATTATTATTAGTAGTACTATTAACCCTCAGGTTTGATAGCATCTAACAAAGTTACATTGGATCATTCAATATCTAGTGAAGGAACTTGCTGAAATGCTACAATGTAAGAATATATCAGTTTTCTGCGAAAGGACTTACCCCAAATGGGATACTGAGTATTTGGAAATTGTGTAATTTTTTAGAATTCATTTACATTCAGATCCCTGTCTTTCTATTGAAATACCGTGGACAATAACATATGCAGACATTCACGCTCCTGCTTGTACCAGAGACAAAGGGATGCAACTGTTGCAAAGGAAAACAGGTGACCTACCGTGTGGTCGTCTGCAAGTGTACCTTCAGACGGCAGTGTCGTTGCACACAGGTCAGATTGAAGCATTACTGTGAATAACCACAAGATGGCAGTAGGGAACAACATAAAAATAAACCTTGGCTTCTGACAGTAAAAAAAAAAAAAAAAAAAAAGCTTGATTTTGGGGGTCAGTTCTACCCTGGTCCCTAGGGTCACCATGAGTCGGATCCGATTCGACGGCACTTGGCTGGCTCTGTGTTTCCCCTCTTTTATTCCTGCTTCTTATAAATTCTTGTCTTCTCTCGTTCTTCCACTTTTCCTCCCTTAGTCCTTCATTGTACTTATTTTTCCACGTTGCAGCGTGGTCGCTCACTGAAAGGTCAGCAGTTCCAATTCACCAGCCGCTCCTCTGAAACCTTACGGGGATGTTTCTACTCTGCCCACAGGTTTGGTTTTGTTTTCCCTCCTTTAAAAGAGATTTTTTTTTTCTGTTCCTCGCTTCTTATAGGCTCTTGTCTTCTCCCACTCTTTCGTTTATCCTTGTGATTCAAGTGATAATATTCAATAAGTCTAGCTGATTCTTTCGAATCAGATGTGTAAACATGTCACATTTACTTGTAATTTGAAGGCTAAGAAAGGACAGATCATTTTCTTGATTTCAGGAGGTATTTTATAACTGCTCTGCAACTGAACTAGGGATGAACTTTCACAGGCTGTCAAGGCTCCCAAAGCTGTCGGCTGTCGTTCTCAGACTCTCCGGTGGAGCCGGGTGGTGGCGCGCGGCTGTGCCGGGCTGGACGCAAGAGAAGACAGCCCCACACAGATCCTCCCACCCCTGTCTAAACCGATGAACCACATTACTGCTCTGTGATACTGTCAAAGGGTGGTTTGATAGCGATCAAGGTGCTGAGCTGAAGTCATTATTTCAAAAAACCAGAAACAAACCTGAGAAGCAACGCCCCTCTGGCAGGCAGCCCCTGAAAATGCAGCGGCCATTTTGCTAATACATTTGGTGGAGGACGAGTCATCGTAAATATTTCTATCATGTATTACTTGTGTTCTTAGCATTTTATATGTTCTCCAAGGCTTTTGCTTTTGAAGACCAAGCTTCTGGCTCCTTAAACATAGAATCTGGGTGTCCTCCCTCTTCCCCCCACTTCCGCTAGTCCGGGTGACTCAAAGGCAGCCCTCGGAGGCAGCTCAGCGCAGAAGCGAGCATGACCACGCGGGGGCGCTCCGGGAATATCGTCCGCAAGCCGGGTGCTGCACAAGGTTCGGCTGCAGACTTATTTTCAAACCACTTGAACTTCGGAATTGGGGAGGAGCCCATTCTCACACAGGCACACAATAGGTACCCACCAACAAGCAAACGAGAAAAGGAAGCCGACTTCTGTTCGTTTGAAATGAAAATGACCCCGAACAAATGAGATTGAGAATCTTGCCTGAGATTGTCACCTTTGTGCTGATTCTGTTTTTCCCGGTGTTAGAAATTAAACGGGAGATTTGGGAGTGAGGAACAGGCTGCAAAGCGGATTCAGATTGGGAGAATCTGAACCCATCGGTAAGAGCTATATTAGTGCCAACAAAACCCAGAGAATTCAGGAAATAATGATTCATTCTAACTGTCCTGTGTCTGAATTGTCATGGAGCGCATGCATAGTTAGTGGGATTGTTTTGGCAGAGCTGACTAGTGGGTGCTCTGATACTGTCACTTAGGGAGTGTAGGTTCACAGTCAAGGTACTTAACTGCTCCCAGCAACAGTTATAGAACAAGGTTGATAATGCCTACCCCACAGTCTTGCTCCGAGGGTTAACTGGGATTACCTGGTTTTGTGCCTGGCTCATAATAGGTGCTTCACAAATAGAAGTTAATTTGGGGGTGGGGATGAAGGGGTGCTGGAGGAAGAGGGAGCAGTTTGCTTTCATAAAGATACAGCCTTGAAAACCCTTTAGTGATAGTTGAACATTGTCCTGTAAGATTGCCCTGAGTTGGAATCCACTGTTGGTTGTTGGGGGGAGGAGAGGGTTTAGTGAAGGGATAGTAGAATGTGGCCAGTGGATTTAAATTGACTTTGGTTTAAATCTTGTCCTTTGTCTCTTTTTGTCTTGAGTGTTTTACTCAGCTCTTGTCTGTGAAGTGGAGGTAATGCCATACTGTTCATATACAGTTGCTGTGTCTAGCATGTAGTAATAATTCTGTAATGATGAATGGCTATTGTTGCTATTAGCTATGGAGGTACAGTGGATCACTTTTGTGTGGCCTTTCTCACCACGGTCCTGTAACTCCCATCCAATGATTAGACTGGACTGTGCAAATAAGTTAACTGCAACCCGCCGAAAGGATTGGTCAGTTTTGCCATCCTGGTAAGCTTTAACAGAAACCATCCCAAAGGTGGGAAGGGGGTGACTCCCACCAACACCAAGGAAGATGGGCCAAGGGTAGAGGGCATCCTTTGCACCTGGGATCCCTGTGCTAAGAAGTTCCTAGAAGGAGTGACCGCCAGGAGAGACTGGCCGGAGATAGCACTATGGGCCAGGAGAAAGCTGAGCCCTTTCAGGCAGGAGGCTTGCTGGCAGAATAAGGGGCCTCTGCACAGCTGGTGGAGCTAGGCTTGTTGACCCATGGAGCTCAAGTGGAATGCTTTCGGGCTGAAGCCTGCTGGTGGGTGGGCTGCCTTGAGATTCTTACAAGCAGAGCTAAAAGAGCTTTGTAACAGTTGTCCAAGCAGGGGGAGGCCAAGGGGTCGTAGAGATCGCTGAAAGAGACTGTCCTGGTGGAAGAACTGTACCCTGAGTATTCCTGAACCTGATTTGTAGCCTGTTACTTCTCTAATAATCCATACAAGTGTAAGTATTGTCTGTGAGTTCTGTGTGGCCGTTGACAATGAATTACTGAGCCCAGCAGAAAAGCAGAGTGTACTGTGGGAGGGAAAGTTGATGTCAGAATTGGTAAAGACAGCAGACAGAAAAGATGTGTCTGACCTCTGCCTCACAGGAATCAGCCTTGGGCTGTTGATCTTGAGTCTCTTTCACCCCGGGAAGACAGAGGAGGTCAGATACTCCCCTATGCCATTCTTATGGCTATCTATTCTTCAAAATATTTATTGAAACCACATCATGTTATATGTTTAGAGAGGATATACAAAGGAATTACATGATACCTCTTGCTTTCAAGGCATCTGTAGCCTTGCTGAGGGGGAAAAACCAAGTCAAAAATACTTAATGTTATAACATGAAACACAAAGTGCAAGTCATAAGTTCTATGGAGCATAATAAAGTTTGATGTATGTCCGAAAAGGCAGAGAACAATAGGTGACCACTGCTGGAGAGGCGCCAGAGAAGTCGTAAAGTACTGGGGCCAGCTGAAGGATGAGTCAGATTTGGAGATGAGAGCAATAGGGTGGACCAAATACAAAGAACACCAGATAGTGAGAAATACTATGGAGACAAATATCACTGGAGAAAACCAGGAAGTGCTGAGGTTGGTGGGGTTACAGTGCTAAATGAAGTGGACAGGAAAGGCCTCACTGAGAAGTCCTGCCTGGGAAGGTACAAGTTAAGAGGGTTTAACAAAGCAGGTGAGAGAGTGAACCATGAGGAGAGCTAGGGAAAGAGTATTCTAGGCTGAGGTATCCACAAGGGGGAAAGGTCCTGAAACAGAGGCATACTGAGATTGTTAGAGAAATAGCATGGAGTCCAGTGTGGGTGGAACAGAGACAACGGTCGAACGAGATGAATTCAAAGTAGCACTGTGGGACTGGTGGCTGAGGGGAGGAAATGGACTATGTAGTAGCTTCTATAACCTTGTGAAGACTTGAACTGAACTTTGAGTGAGACAGGAAATCATTGGGAGAGTGTAAGCCGAAGAATGACAAGCTGTTTACAGAAGGTCACAGTGGCTGGTGGATTGAGAAATAGGCTGTAGGGAGCCAAGAATGGAGACAAGGAAGGAATTGCAATAGTACTTGCAGAAGTCCGTGACGGCACCAAATGCCTGAAGTTCTGATAGTGAGATGTGCTTAGAGTTCAGGATCTATTTTGACCTAGCAGGATTAATTAAACAAGCAGTGATCTTATGAAATACATTTAAGGTAGTTAATCTTTGAACTTTTTGCTTTAGAGTCATAGCAGAGAAAAGGAGGGACATTGTGATTTTCCTTGACATCTGTGGCATCTCTGTAGCTATCAACAGTCCATGTGACTATGAACTATGGAAAAGCAGGATATCCAGTTGAGTCTGATTTCCTTGTGATATGCGTCCCTCACTTCTGCCAAACTGGGTGTCACTTGATTTCCTGCTTCTATGCCATAACTTATGTGTTCTAAGTGAAGTCCCCAGTTGCATCTTAGACTGTTGCCATTGCTGTGATGAATCCTGCAGTGATATCCTCCTTCTTTGTGCTTCTTGTGGCAGAAGAGTCCTGGGGTGGTGCATTTCTTATTCATAACTGTTGTGGATGGTGGCGGGAGTGTGTGTGACGGCCCTGTTAAAGGACTGTCTATATTGTTCGTGTTTCTTAGATCTTATTCTGCTTTATAGATTCACCTTATCTTTTCTGGTGGAAAGGTTATGTCTGCATAAGCTGGGCTCAGCTTACTTAAAACATTCATTTTCAGGGTTATTTTGATACTACTGTGAGGTACTCTGAAATACAGTACAATGCCTGATTCATAGCAGGAACTTGTCATGGATTGACTTGAGTCCCCGCCCATTTGGCTAGGCCATGATTCCCAGTATTGTGTCATGTTCCTTTATGTTGTAAACTCTGCCTCTATGGTGTTGAGAGAGAATGGCCAGCAATTGTATTGGTGGAGCAGGACTGTATGAGTGAGGTTGTATTGTGCCTTGAGGCAATCTCTTGGGATGGAAAGGAAAGGGAAGCAAGCAGCTGGGGGCCTCATACTATTACGAAAGAAGCAGCGCTGCCAGCAAAGTGCTTTTGAAAGGACACAGGTTCCCTGTGCCTCAGAAAGCTCCCGTTCCACGGGAGAATCAACGACAAGAACCGTCCTCCAGAGCTAGCTGAGAAAGCATTCCCCTGGCACCGGTGCCCTGAATTTGGGCTTGTAGCCTATTGGACTGTGACAGAATGAAAGTTTCCTTTTTAAAGCCATCCACTTGTGATATTTAGGCTATAGCAGAACTAGAAGACTAAGATAGAACTCAGTGTGCTAACACTTGTCTACCCTCAATGTTTACACATCCCCACTTTTGTAAGTTTTACTTCTCCCGTATATGTCAGTTTGTCATACTGTAGGGGCTTGTGTGTTACTGTGATGCTGAAAGCTATGCCACCAATAATCAAATAACAGCAGGGTCACCCACAGTGGATAGGGTTGACCTGAGCTTCCAAACCGAGATAGACTAGGAAGAAGGATCCAACAGTCTGCTTCTGAAAAGATTTAGCTAGTGAAAATCTTGTGAATAGCAGCAAAACGCTGTCAGATACAGTGCTGAAAGATGCACCCCTCAGGCTGGAAGTTACTCAAATGACAACCGGCAAAGAGTTGCCTCTTTAAAGTAGAGTTGATCTTAACGATATGGATGGAGTCAAGCATTAGGGCCTTCACTTACTAATGTAGCCTGACTCAAAATGAACAGCTTCAAAAATCCATTAATAATTGGAACATGAAATGCATGAAGCTAGGAAAATTGGAAGTCATCAAAATGAAATGGAATTCATAAACATCACTATCCTAGGCATTAGTGTGCTGAAATGGACTGGTATTAGCCATTTTGAATCAGACAATCATACGGTTTATTATGCTGGGAAGGATAACTTGATGAGGAATGGCGTTGCACTCACTGTCAAACAGAACATTTCAAGATCTATCCTGAATCACAAAGTTCTCAGTGATAGGATAATATCCACATGCCTACAAGGAACACCAGTTAGTAGATCTATTGTTCAACTTTATGCATCAGGCACTGAGGCCAAAGATGAAGAAACTGAAGTTTTTACCAGTTTCTGCAGTCTGAAATTGATCAGACAGGCAGTCAGGATGCATTGATAATTACAGCCGATTGGAATGAGAAAGTTGGAAATGAAGAAGGATCAATAGTCAGTGATAGCAACAACGCCAGAGATTGCATGACAGAATTTTGCAAGACCAATGACTTCTTCACTGCAAATACCTTTTTTTCAACCAACATAAATGATGACTGTACACATGGACCTTGTCAGACGGAATACACAGGAATCAAATTGACTACATCTGTGGACGGAGATCATGGAAAATGTCAACATCATCAGCAGAACAAGGCCCACTGCAGAACAGACTGTAAATTGCTCATCTGCAAGTTCAACCTGAAACTGACAGCAATTAGAAAACATCAGTAAGAACCGAAGTATGACCTTGAGTATATTCCATCTGAATTAAGAAACCACCTGAAGAATAGATTTGATGCATTGAACATTAATGACTGAAGACCAGATGAATTGTGGAATGACATCAAGATCAGACTACACAAAGAAAGCACGATGTCATTAAAAAGGCAGAAAAGAAGGAAAAGACCCAAACGGGTGTCAGAAGAGACAGTGAAAGTTGCCCTTGGATGTTGAAGGGAAAGAAAGAAATGATGAAGTAAACGAGTGGAACAGGAGATCTCAAAGGGGGGCTTGAGAAGACAAAGTAAAGTATTACGATGACATGTGCAAAGACCCGGCGATAGAGAACAAAAAGAGAAGAACGTGCTTGGTGTTTCTCAGGCTGGAAGAACTAAAAAAAAAAAAAAAAAAAAAAAAAAATCAAGCCTCCCTCCAGCTGCCATATTGAAGGATACTATTGGTTTTGGTTATTGTGAAAATATTAGCCAGCCAGCCAAGTGCCGTCGAGTCGGATAAAAAAAGATCGACGGAATACACAGAGTCACTATACCGAAAAAGAATTGGTCAACATTCAGGCACTTCAGGAAGTTACATGTAAGTAGGAAAAAATGGTGCTGAAGTGAGAAGTCTGAGCTGCACGGAAGGCGCTGGTCTAAGAAGAGTTTCCAGGAACTGATGAAATACCAGATGAGATGTTTCAACAAACAGATGCGGCACTGGAAGTGCTCCTTCATCTATGATGAGAAATTCAGAAGACAGCTACCTGGTCAACTGACTGGAAGAGATCCATATTTATGACTATTCCCCAGAAAGGTGATTCCACTGAATGCAGAAATTATGGAACAATATCACTAATAACACATGCAAGCAAAATTTTGTTGAAGATTATTCAAAAACGGCTGCAGCAGTATATTGACAGGGAACTGCCAGAAATTCTAGCCAGGTTTATAAGAGGATTTGAAGTCAGTGATATCATTGCTGATGTCAGATACACCCTGGCTGAAAACAGAGAATATCTGAAAGATACTCACCTGTGTTTCATTGCCCATGCAAAGGCATTCAACTGTGTGGATCAAAGCAAATTATGGATGACATTGCAAAGAATGGGAATTCCAGAACACTCAGTTGTGTTGATGAGGAACCTGTATGTAGATCAACAGGCAGTCATTTGAACAGAACAAGGGGATATTACATGGTTCAAAGTCAGGAAATGTGTGACAGAGTTGTATCTTTTCACTATGCCTACTCAATCTGCGTGCTGAGCAAATAATCCAAGAAGCTGGACTATGTGAAGAAATACAGGACACCAGGACTGGAGCAAGGCTCATGAACAATCTGTGTTATGCTGATGACTACCTTCCTTGCTGACAGTGAAGAGAACCTGAACCCCTTTCTACTGAAGATCGAAGATTAATCCTTCAATATGGATTATACCTCAACATAAAGAAAACAAAAGTCCTTGCAACTCGACCAATGAGAAACATCATGATAAATGGAGAAAGGATTGAATTTGTCAAGGATTTCATTTTACTTGAATCTGCTACCAATATGCATGGATGCAGCCGTCAAGAAATCCAAAGTCACATTGCACTGGGAAAATCTTCTGCAAAAGACTTTTTTCAAGTGTTGAAAAGTGAAGATATCACCTTGTGGACTAAGGCGTGACTGAGCAAAGCCAGCGGTGTTTTCAGTCCACTCCTATGTATGTGAGAGCTGGAATGTCAATAAGGAAGACCAAAGAATTGATGCCTTTGAATTGTGGTTTTGATGAAAAATGTTGAATATACCATCTACTACCAAAAGAAGGAACATATCAGTCTTGTGCAAAGCATAGCCAGAGTGTAAAGATGGCAAGACTGCATCTCACATACCTTGGCGGTGTTGTCAGTAGGGATCAGTCCCTGGGGAAGGAGTCACGCTTGGTAAAGTGGAGAATCAGGGAGACACTCAGGGAGAATGACTGACATAGTAGCTGCAACGATGGGCTTAAGCGTAAGAATGATCGCAAGGGTGGCACAGGACTGGGCAGGGTTTTGTTCTGTTGCACATAGGATTGCTAAGTTGGAACAGACTCAGTGACACCAAACAATAAAAATAACACTTTTGTAGGTATCTTGAGGGCAAAAATTAGGCCTGACATCCTATTCCTTTTATTGCTTAACACAGAATCAGGCTCATACTATGAATGATAGTTGAGTTTGTGAACTCATCCTAGAAAATGTACTACACATGTCATTGCTGAATATCACTACAGTCACCTTCAAAGTACTCTCCTGGGAGTACTTTGGGAAGCTATGCACTGCTGCCAGGACCCAGTCTACACTTCAAAGCAATTTTGGAACTCTTTTTCTGGAATGGCCATCGGAGCTGTCATTGCACCACCCTCGATATCCTGAATGTCATCCAAATATCTTCCTTTCGATATTTCCTTTATCTTTGGGTAAAAAGTCACTGGGGGGGCCAGGTCAAGTGAGTAAGGAGGATGTTCCAACACAGTTATTTGTTTACTGGCTAGAAACTCCTTCACAGACAGCTATACAATTAAGTTCATGAACTTGCCACCATGCCAACATGCATAATGGCTTTTCCAGAAAGAATTATAAAATTGCTTCGAAGGGGCAGACAGGGTACTGGTGTCGTCGCATAGCTTCCTTAAGAGGAAGTGACTATAGTGATATTTAGCAAGGAGGTATGTAACAGAATAATTGAGTTCCCAGACTTAATTGTCATACCTGATAGTCAATAACTTTTTTTTTTTGTTGAAACTTGCAATGTCTTGTATTTTGGAACACAGACTTGAAATCCAAACATATTTTCAACTTTGGTATGTGTAACAATTGCCAAAGACCAATTTTCAAATATGCAGATTTTTGAGGGCTACTCTGCACCTATTTTAATTCAGAAAGTCTGGTACAGAGGCTGTAATCTATCTGCATCTTTAGTAAACACTCTAGGTGATTCAGCTGCAAGAGGTCTCACTTTGAGAAACAATGCCCAGAGAGATGAGGTGACTTGTCTGAGCTTGCTAAATAAAGCCAGCCATCTAACTAAAGACTTTCAACCCCTTTGGTGGTGAGGGACAGCTGGTTGAAGCATCTATAAGTAATGCTGGTTGGGTGGATGTTTCTCTTTCACTGTCTGAAGCTTTTCACCTCTGTGAAGTACTTTGTTTTGCTGGTTGCCTCACATTTAAGAGAGCTCGTATCTTGAATGCATCTGGTTCTTTGTCTTTGAGCAGTGTAGGTCTGACCAGTTTGGATATGTCTTCTGAAAATAGACAGCCCCACCTAAAGACTTCAACATGTTCCTTTTTTATTTCTACATTTTACAGAGTGTTAATATAGAGTAGAAATTGTGTTTTGAAGGTGAAAGTACAGTGGCAGAATATGTTTTTGCTGAGATGCTAATTACCTGAATGAAAATGTACTTATGCTTCTGTTGACAGGACTCTATCAACCAGACAGAGGTGATTTTGTTTTCATTTTTTTTTTTTCTGTCTTGTCAACAGTAATGACATTTCTAAAAAAAGAAAAGGATAAGACTGGAACAGATTTTAATTACTTCAAAAGCAATAAACCCCTCACATTTAATTAAAGTACTCCTTAGTTTAGACATGCCCATTTGTTGTAAAAAGCAGATACATTTTCTAGGGGTTGGGGAGTGTTGTTGAGGGGGTGGGGTGTTATTCACAGATACCTTAGATTCCACTTGTATATACTTTATGCCAATAATGGTTCTGCTGCATATATTTGAGTCCAGCAATGTTTCTAGGCACTGATATTTCCCTAATCGAACAACTGAAAATCCTAGTCTGTATTGGATAGAGAGTTTAATATTCATAACATCTCCTTAACCTCAGTTTGCTTCTTCTTCAGCCACTGGCTCAATAAAACCCATTGTTGCTGAGTTGATTCTGACTCACAATGACCCTATAGGAGAGAGTGGAACTGCCCAATAGTGTTTCTAAGGCTGTAATTTTTATGAAAGCAAACTGCTACATCCGTCTCCTGCAGAGAGGCTAGTGGGTGTGAACCACTGACCGTTCAGTCAGCAGGCAACCACTGTAGCAGCCGTACCTCTGGAGATCCTGGCCCCACGTTGTTATTGTTGTTAGGGGACATCAAGTCAGTTCAACTCATAGTGATCCCAAGTATAAGAGAAAGAAGTATCGCCAGGTCCTGTGCCACTGCCAAGTTCATGGCCATTTTGACCCTGTTGTTGCGAGCACTGGTCTCAGTCCATCTCATCAGTGGTATTCCTTTTTATCCCTGATCCTCCAACAAGCTTGATGTCCTTCTCCAGGGCCTTGTCCCTCCTGATAACATGTCCAAAGTACCTGACATGAAGGCTTCCTGACCTCATTTCTAAGAGATATTTTGGCTGTACTTCTAAGACAGATTTTTTTGTCCTGGTGGTCCATGGTCTATTCAATATTCTTTGCAAACCCAGTAATTCAATGGATAGTGATTAAGGAAGATCTGCCTCTAAATGTATCCAGTGTTAGGGAGAATACAGAATTACTCTCCCTTTTTGGAATATATACTTTTTCAAAGCTCTTTGTACTTTCTTTTCTCTTCACTTGCCATACCCTCCCCTCTCTTCTTGGTTAGGTGAAATCCCGTAAATCCTCAGAGCCTGGCACTGCTTCTGAAATCCTACTAGTTCCACCACTAACAACAATTATTTATTGGGCAATTGTCTTACCATCAAATGACTTATCATCAAAAGAACTGTACAAAGCAGATGTTTTTAAACCCTTATTTTTTAGGAGAAGAAACTCAGTATACCAGTGAAGTTAAGTGATACGTCTAGGTCACACAGCTGGTAAGAGAAAGGATTAGCATTTGAACTCCATGTGGCAGTGCATAAATTCAGTGCTTTAGATCACAGTGTTCTGTTGTACATTCTTCCCCAATGGGCCAAATGTTATTGCTCAAATATGACTACACTCTTTATTCATCAGTATATCGTTGTCACAGTAGAAGATGGTAAACTTTTTGAAAATATTTCCTCTATTTTAGCCTAAAAAGCCTTAGCACTAGAGTGGTTAAGCCCATAGCCACCAACTGAAAGGCAGGTTGTTCGAACCCACCAGCTGCTCTGAGGGAGAAAGCAGTGGCTGTCTGCTTCTGCAGAGACTGCAGCCTTGGGATCCTTAGGGGCTGCTCTGCTCTGACCTGTGGAGTCACTACCAGTTGAAATTGATTTGATGGCAGCGGTTCTATTTTACCTTAGAGCCTAGATGTAATAGCTGCTAAATATGCATTTACTAAGTGAAATGACTGGATAAACATTGTTTAGATCCTTTTGAAACTCACAAAGGATATTTTGCGTATTTGGCAGTTTTTTTAGTTGATAGTGTTTTTAGTTTGAAAATAGGCTCTTACATACAGTGTTTTCTTACAACGTATGAGAACTAGAGAAACCCTGGTAGCATAGTGGCTAGGGGTTACATCTGCTAACCAAGAGGTCAGCAGTTTGAATCTGCCAGGTGCTCCTTGGAAACCCTATGGAGCAGTTCTATTCTGTCCTATAGGGTCACTATGAGTTGGAATCAACTCAACGGCAGTAGGTTTGGGGGTTTGGGTGTATGAAAACTGCATTTGAAAATGAAGCTGGTATCCATGAAAAGTATCGACATCACTACAATTATGTCTTAATAATAGCTTTTACACATGAATTACAACTGCAGTATAAGTTTTTAATTATAACTGAGGTGTATACTCATTTATTTCACCTAGAAATGCCTATAAACAATAATTGTTACAAGGAAAGGTACTGAATTTTTATTTTCTTTTATTTTTTATGTATCAGACATCCTTTGCTAAAAACATGTTTTAGAATCTTAGTTGATTAAGTATTGAAGATTCTCTTGCTTGTTGAGTAGGGTCCAAAACTTTTCATTTCTGACATGATTGTAATTTTATATTTATTGCATCAAGTTCCAAAAGCTAAAAATCATACAACTGTTTATAAGCATGCCTTGATGCATTTTAAAAGGAAATTTAACCTCCAGCCTTATCTTTAGTGTTCCTAATTTCACTATAGACTTCCATTTTTATTGATTAGCAGTTTCTAGCATGAAAATAATTCCAATTTGTAGCACTCTTAATAAAATCACCTTACAGTGACCTTTCCAATGCAAACATTAGGTAAAAAAAAGCAAGATAGAGACATACACATAGAGAAATAAGAAATTCAGTGCAAAAGCAGCCTTCTGTCTAGAAATGGAATCTGTGGTACAGTGAATGGCTTCTATATGGCATTTCTAGCTTTAGTCTTCTAATTCATGCAGAATGATTGGCTGGGACACGATCTTGCACAGATTTGTTGGTTTCCCATGGAAGCTGAGTGACTTGAGTTCACAGAGGGCATTGGTTGATTACTATGCAAATTGAGTAATTCTTGGTTTACTGAGGGACCCTGGTGGCGTACTAATTAAGTGCCATGGCTGCTAACCAAAAGGTTGGTGGTTCAAATGTACCAGGTGCTCCATGGGAACTCTGTGGGGCAGTTCTACTCTGTTCTATAGGGTTATTATTAGTTGGAATTGACTCGACATTGATGGATTTGGTTTTTTGGCTTGAGGAGATTGGTCAGTGAGTAGTTCTGGTAGCACCATATCTGGAAATTGACAGGGAGAGGGCTTGTAAAAGGGTCCACACACCTCATTACCAGCAAGAAGAATTTGGGGCAGAGCATGTCCTTCGGACCTGGATTTCCTATATGAATAGAAAGAGAGTAGAAAGAGCTGTAACACTGAAAACAAGGATTGATGGTGAGAGTGACAGTGGAGTGAGGCAGCTGTAGTGGACTTGCCAGCCCAGTGAGTGAGAGCTGAGTGCCTTTGGCTAGGAGGCTTGCCAGGAGAGTTAAAAGAGCTATAACACGTGCCCAGACAGGGCCGAGGCCTCAGTGTGCCCTGTGTAGGGGTGGCCTCAGAGCTGCATATCTGTAGGCAGGAGGCTTGCCTGCAGAGCTATAAGAGCTGTTAACACTTATTTGTGCAAGGCAAGGGAGCCTGAGTGTGCCCATGTAAGGGCTGCCTGCCTCCTACCCCCATACACCACCAGCAGCATGGTGCCCAGTGGAGTGGCGACTAGCAAGCCCCTCAGGCCTTGGAAGCTTGGCAGGAGCTGGCAGCAGGGGTAGGTGAGGCCCAGTGGCACACCTGAAGCCTCCGAGCCATGCAGACCCTTGAGCAGCATGGTGGTGGCCGGATGCAGAGGGATGTGACCTGAACCATGACTTACCTGCCCGGTGACATAAGAATGAAATGGGTAACTTGGGGAAGGGCAAGTGACGCTCTGTTGTTACTGTTTACCGTTTGCCCTCTATGAGTATCAGCAATGGTTTTCACTTTGCCAGCTCAGTGTGAGTGTCTGGCGTGTCCTGCTGGAGCACAGTGCGCATGGAGTGGCCGCTGCCCGTGGGTGTAACGCATCTTACTCCGGGTGCTGTTGCGGCTGCCTGGTAGAAGCCTTAGATGTTTGGGGTACAGTCTGTCAGCATGTGCAATGAAGACAAACCACACAAAATTGTAGAAGTTTCCCATTAAATCAAATGACATTAATGAATGTAAGATGAATTATTACTGCTGAAAACTTAAAGTATAAGCAAATTTTAAAAGCACTAATATCTAGCACAAAACCCAAAAGAATCAAAGGCGTTGCCATTGAGTTGATTCCAACTCATAGCAACCCCATAGATTTTCCAAGGCTGCAAATTTTATGGACACAGACTGCCACATGTTCCTCCCTTGGAACCCCTGGTGGTTTCGAAGAGCCCACCTCTCAGTTAGCAGCCAAATGCTTTAACCCTCTTGCTACCTCAGTGGAATTCTTAATGGGTTAAATTGTGGCTAGAGAGGGAAACCTGAACGTAGAACTGCTCTCTGTGCACAGCAGACCATCCAAGAATATTTATTGGATGGAAAAAAAAATCACTAACTCCTCTCAAATCAGCAGCCCTCCTAAATCTTATTTACGGCTAATGGTACGACTCTTTGTCTCATCTGTTTTCCGTTCTTCACTTTCCCTAATCCTCCGTCCAGCTGCCTGCCAGTTCTATCAATTTCCTTTCTTCATATCTTTTGTGCCCATTTCTTCCTTTTACTGTTTCCACTCCTGTTATGAAACAAAATGCAATATCTGTGGTGGATGAATGAAAAATAAGGAAAGAGAACGCTTTGAATCTCTGTAAAATCCCTTTTGTTGCTTTATGTTTTTCATCCAATAAATATCTGGTGTAAACAGGGAGTACAAGATGTCATGCTGGGAGCTAAAGGGTGTTAAAGAGGGACATGTGAGGAGCTTATCCTCCATGGTTGAGCAGGTTAGATAAGGCATTTCCAATTGTTCAGTTTCACAGTGTATGTGGACCGGATCCTGAACAGGATGCCAGCAGAGCCTGGTTCTGAATAGGGAGGAATCATTTTGTGGCTGGTGTCACAGAAGATACGGTGCTTGAATTGATGATTCAATGATGAAGAGGGAGAGGAAGGAGCCTTCTGGGAAGAGAGGAATAGTTGAAAATAAGTAGATGTCTCCAGGCATGTTTGCAGAATGATGCTCAGGAGGAAGGTCCGGCTGGATGGATAATGTGTCTCCAGCACCAAAAATGGACCCTGGGACGTGATCTGCCAAGGAATGAGGAACGGTGGTACACAATTGCTCTGCAAGGAATTAACATGATTAAAGCTATACCAAGGTGGCACAGTGATGAAGTGCTTAGCCACTAGCCTAAGGGTTAGACCTCACCCAGCAGCTGTGTCTAAGAGACATGGTGATCCAGTTCCGTGAAGATTACAGCCAAGAAAACACTACAGGGCTGTTCTGCTGTGTTACATGGGGTTACAGTAAATCGGAATCAACTCCATGGCAGCCAGCAACACATTACTGACATTAATTCAGTGCCAGTATGTAATTGATATTCAGTTAGAAAACAATAGTCTAACGGAGAGGTACTGATGGACAAGCTGAAAGTTGACACTTCTAGTTCTGAGATCACAATCAAATGAAACAAAAACCAAAAAGGGACACTTTGAAGCAGGGATAAATTATACTTACATTGCTTCTCGAATCATCTGTAGTCAACAATTTCATATTTCTTCACCTCACCAAAGATTCTGCTTCTAGTTATGGCTGGCATCTGTCTCCCTCTCAACCCCACAGCACCTTCCTACAGAATCAAAGCCTCTTATCAAATTTACCCTCCCAACAGGTGCAGATGATCCAGCAAGGAAGGTAAGCACAGGTGTACTTGTGCTTACTGATTGGTAGTGAACAGTTCCACATAATAGATGTGGTGAAACTCACATGAAATTGTTCATGACTAGTGGTCTGGTAAGCAAGGTAAGCCCCATGTTTATCTTGCATATTACACACCCCTTTACCTCTCCCCCTCTGTTCTAAGTAATACAATGAAAAGGTTACCTGCACTCAGAGATGGGTTACCCCATAAGCAAGGCAGGCTTGGGCTTAATTGTGTTTGCATACTAACTCACACTACATAATTTCACTGAAAACCAGGTGAAGTTGTGCATTACAGAGTAGTTAGGAAACACAATTCAGCTGGTACCTAACTTGCTTCTTATTCGCTGGTCTCTACCATGCTTAGTGGTTAATCCTGCCTTGCATATGTTAATAATTCATTCCCACTGATTCCTTGCACTGTGTTTGAACATTTAGCATATGCCAGATCCTGTGCCTATCAGAGTTTGGGAGATGAATGAGATGGCCTTTTTGCCTCTAAGGAGCTCATCTAAGTGTGAAGACAGACAAATACCCTGAGAGTCGCATGTATTTAGAGGATTTTTTTTTTCTAGCACTGATTGACATTTTCTCTGATACTGCTCGTTTTTTCCCTCGGGTTGTGCTTAATAGTGTTGACTAATAAACTGACTGACCAGGCTGCGGCACAGTCTGTGATGTGCCATCTATGTAGAGGAGTCAGTCTCTAGCAGGTGGAACAAAAGAGTGTTTTTCAGATCCCGTTCATCGCCTCAGGCTCGTCCTCTGCTGTTTAGCTGAGGATAAAAAGGAGTCAGACAGCTGAGGATAAAAGAAAGGGAGAGAGAAACGGAAAAGCATGAAGCCCTGCAGACACACCTAATTGGCCAACTTCCAAAACATCCTTGGGCTTTCTCCAGCTTTGATGAAGTGTTAAGATCTTGTTTTCAGGGACTGAATGTCTTTCAAATGGGTGATAGAGTCTCTTGCTAGGGGGGAAATAAAGAAAAAACAGAACAGAATGAACCCTTTTGACCAGGGCTGTCATCATTTCATTTTATTTGAACAGCAATCAACTGATGGAGAGGGATCTAGCTTCTAAACGAGAAGCAAAAAAATGCTCTTTACTGCTTATCGGTATCTGGGCTTTGTCAGCAACACTGTGAGCACTTGTTAAATATAATGATTTAGCTGGTGGAAAGTACTGTAGTTTCTAAGTGCACTTTCTAGTCTTTCACCCCTGAAAGTAAATGACGGCTCTGACGCCAGTGGTATCTCAGAGTGTAAGTGAGCTTCTTAAGGTATCTATACCAGCTTGTTCATCGGCACAAGAAGGAGCCAGTTATTAGATTGGGTGGATTTATGATAAAGTGTGCAAAATGGACAAGAAGCCAGTTCTAGGCATGTAATAGGCACTCACTTGGCTCCTAGGGAAGGCAGTAGGTATTGGCTTGACTAAAGGTTGGTAGTTTCAACCAATCCAACAGTGCTGTGGAAGAAAGGGCTGGCAGTCTACTTCCAAAAAATTGGCGCTTGGAAACACTACAGAGCACAGTTCTACTCTGACACACATGGGATTGCCGTGAATCAGAATCTGTGTGAAGGCAACACTTTTTTTTTAAAATCTTCAGATTATACCTCCTTATGGCTCTTCTTTGTGTTTCTCATGCTTCTCTCAGGATATTTGCTTTTGAACTTTTACTTAAAATTCTTATTTTATAACCTCAAACCAAACCCGCTGCCACTGAGTCAGTGCTGACTCGTAGTAACTCAGTTGGACAGAATAGAACTGCCCCACAGGACTTCCAAGGAGCACTTCTTGGATTTGAACTGCCACCCTTTTGGTCAGCAGCCATAGCGCTAACCGCTAGACCACCAGGGCTTCCACTTATTCAGTCCATTAATTTATCTTTCTCTGTCACGGAGTGAGGACCCCTGGTAGTGCAGTGATCAGAGCACTTGACTGCTAACCAAACAGCTGGCTGTTGGAACTCACCAGCTGCTCTGTGAGAAAAAGATGTGACCGTCTGCTTCGCTAATGATTACAGCTGTGAAAAGCCTATGGGACAGACCTACCCTGTCTTTTAGGGGGCCCCATACATTCAAATCCAGCCAGGGGCAGTGAGTTTGGTGTGGGTTATCATGGATTGCTGAGCTTGTTGTGTTGAACTTACACTTTTCCTGTTGAATTTAGGGAGTCAGGTTGGTTGTAGTACCTTAGCCTTGGAGAGCTTCTGATGTTTCAACCTGGGCTAGACATTCCCTCTTTTCATCCATTCTTCCCCAGACACTTGCTATAGACCTGCGCTCAGGGACCCTGATGGCCTAGGAGTTAAGTGCTATAGCTGCTAACCAAAACGTTGCCAGTTTGAATCCACCAGGTGCTCCTCATAAACTCTATGAGCTAGTTCTACCCTCTTCCATAAGGTCCACTATCAGTGAGTGGTTTTTGGACTCAACTCGACTGCAGTAGATTTGGTTTTGGTTTCTCAGGGATCTAACCGATTATCACCATCAGGGCACTCTTCTTTTTCAAGATCTGTCTCCCTTGGATTAACTCACAGAGACTAGCGGTTCTAAAACATCAGCATATATCAGAGCAGGATTTGGGAAAGCACAGAATTTGGTCCCCAGCCCCAGGAGTTTCTGATGCAGCGTATCTGAGATGGAGAAGACGATTTGCACCAGGTGATGATGATGTTGTTGGTCTACAAGAAAATACTGTGAGAAGCACTGATTTAAACAATGAGATTGAAATAAGAAACCAAATCAATATTTAGGGGTTGGCCTATCTGCCTAAAGGAGCCATGGTAGTGCAGCTGTTAAAGCACTCAGCTGCTAACAAAAAGATTTGTAGACACTTTGAACCCTCCCAGGTGCTACGCAGGAGAAAAGACCTGGTGATCTGCTCCCGTAAAAATTACAGCCTAGAAAATCCTATGGGCACCTACCAACAGCAGCCTACCTACACCTCTTGTCTTCTGTTCTGGTTACAGAATCCATTGATGTCTTGAGACAGCCTTGCAGCCTGCGTTTGGCTCTGGCTGGTCCGTCTGCTGTTACGCGGTGGCAAGTTGCTAGTTGTGGACTGTGAGTCCCAACAATGAGGTAGGGTAAAAGGCACAAGAAGGAGGTTCTGCACTGTTTTTCTGATTACGGTGCTGGGCTGTTGTCTGCTCTAAGTAGCGCTTCTTCCCTTCCTTCATTCCCCTACCCTGATTCTTAACAGTTTTATGTTCTGAGATCCACCAACCTCCCTCTCTGTGGTGTGGCTTCTCTGAAGTGGAGTGTAGAGGAAGAGCCAGACTCCTGGTACTTTGTCACCTTGTCAGGCCCCCTACAAAGTTGACACAGCTTTTTTTTTTTTAACACATAGCACATATTTAGTTTTACAACAGGTTTTGTTGTCTTCTTAGCACCTGAAACTGCTATTTATGGTTTATAACTGTGACAGCTACCAACAAATCAACTCACTGCTGTTGAGTTGATTCCAACTCATAGTGACCCTATAGAACAGAGTAGAACTGCCCCATAGAGTTTCCAAGGAGTGCCTGGCAGATTTGAACTGCCAACCTTTTGGTTAGCAGATGTAGCACATAACCACTACACCAATGGCATTTCCTGTGACAGATGGAGAGTGCAGTAATCACAGAATATGTTAGTAATATAATACTTTACTTGCATATACTGTAATTTATTTAATTATGTTCTATCATTGGATATTTGGGATGACTTCAGTTGTCCCAGCACTATTAATAGCATTCGTTGTACCAATTTTTTATAGCTGTGAATGTATTAGTGAGTATACTCTTTTATTTGTTGGCTACCCGTCTTCTGAAACAGTTAAAGCAGCTTCTAGAAGTGCTTTAAGTTCTAGGAGAATCTGGTTCTTTGTGTTTGAGTCATTTTCTGAGTGGGCGATATACTGCACCAACCTTGTCACTGGCAGGAAGGTTCAGATTTCATTCTCTTACTGTAAAAAGAGAAGAGGTCTGTCCTTGCAGTTCCCTCTGACTAAAGTGTTTGCCTTCGGAAAGTAGCTGTGCATACTCTTCCATCAACACGTTGCTGCTTGCTGGTGTGCTGGTGTCGGTGCTCCTTTGAATTGAAATTGCCATTTCCTTTGTTCCTCTGGTTTATTTTAAGTGATGGCGGCTCTGATTTAAAAGGCACAGACTGTGTTCTAGATTACTCCTTTCCAAATTTGGTAATGATGGTTAGTACCACTGGATGTAATTGACACTATGAAGGAAAAATACATATGTTTTCTAACTTATTTGACCAAAATAAATGTTCAGCTAGCACAGCTTTAGTTTTTGTAAGCCCGTAGCTGTTTGGTAAGCAGCATGTGAAGACAGGCGAGTGAATCACTAGGGCGGTAAATACTTGATGGTCTGTCAATTTTTGGTTGAATCCCTTCCACAACTGGGAAGTCCCTCCCTCATCAGAGATTCCATTCATCCTTGGGCAGCTATAATTAAATGTTCTCTATTTCTTTTTAAAATGAAATGTGTTCCTTTAAGTTATCCTCCAATATTCAATGCCCTCCCTTTGGAATCTTGCTGAAAAACGTGTATTTCTCCTTACTACCTGTCATAGGCCTACAAATCTCTGAAGATGTCAATTTGGTTTCCCCTTTCAGCATAGTAGTTAAGTGGATAGCTGCTAACCAAAAGGTTGGTAGTTCATATCTGCCAGACAGTCCTTGGAAACTCTATGGGGCAGTTCTGCTCTGTCCTATGGGCGCACTGTGAGTTAGAATCAACTGGACAGAAGTGGAGTGTTTTGAGGGGAAGGGCTCTTAAAGTAAGTGATCTTAAGCCGTTCAGCCTTTTGTCTTTTTTTTTTTCCCCTTGGGAGGACTGCCAATTAAGTCTGTGAACTTACTGTGAAAAAAAGTGTTACATACCTCATTACTGCCTAAGAGGACAGGCAAGTTTGCGAACTTAATTGTTCTAAGTGCTACATAATTCATTGCAGAATATTGCTACAGTCACCTTGAAAGTACTCTCCTTGAGAAGCTATACCCCAGCGTCAGCACCTAGTCCACCTTCAAAGCAATTTGGGAACTCTTTCTGGAATGGCCATTGCGCACAATGGCATAGCAGCAAGGTTGTCTGTGAGGGAGTTTTCAGCCATTAAACAAATAACTACTGGTTGATCTGGCTCCTAATGACTTTTTTCTTTCAAGGAAGACGTTTTGATGACATTCCGGACACCAAGTGTAATATGATGACAGCTCTGATGGGCACTCCAGCAAGAGTTCCAATATTGCTTTGAAGGATGGACTGGGGACTGGCATCAGTGCATAGCTTCCCGAGGGGAGTGCTTCAAGGGTGCCCATAGTCACATCCAGCAGTGAGGTATGTAGCACTTTAGAACCAGTAAGTTTGCAGACTTAATTGTCAGAACTTGTGTTTTTAGATGATAGTGTTCACACATCTAGTAATCTCAGACATTTTCCTAGGTAGTTTCTGATTTGCCCATATCCTTAAAATCGGGCTTCTAGAGCTGAACACAGGTGGCCAAACAACAGTAAAATCACTTCAGTTTCCTGTAATCTTGACTTGAAATACTGTTGTTCATTGAATTGTGCCCACCCGCCATCGAAGTCTGTGTAGTCCTTTGGCTAAGCCATGATTCCTTGTATTATGACATTCCTATACACTATAAACCCTACCTTTATGATGCTAGTGAAGGCAGTTATTTTGGTGAGGCAGGACTCAGGTATGAAATAATTCTGTGCCTTGAGGAAATCTCTCGGCATATAAAAGAAAAGGAAGTAAGGGGAGAGTGGGGGATTTCATATCATCAAGAAAGACAGTGCAAACAGCAAAGCAAATCCTTTGGAAAGGACTTGGGGTCCCTGTGCCTCAGATGGTCCCTGTCCCAGGGGAATGACAACAAGGACCTTCCTGGAGATGCTAACAGAGAAAGCCTTCTCTGGGAGCTGATGGCCTGAATTTGGACTTGTAGCCTATTGGACTGTCACAAAATAAAAATTGTGTTTTTAAAGCTATCCACTTGTATTTCTGTTACAGCAGCTCTAGATTTCTAACACACATCTGTTCTTTTACAAATAACTTCTAAGTTTATTATCATACAGGATTTCTGTTTGATATGTGTGTACAAAAAACCAAAAATCCACTAACATTAAGTAACTACCGATAGGACAGAGTAGGACTGCCCCATAGGCTTTCCAAGGCTGTACATTTTATGGAAGCAGACTGCCACATCTTTCCCCCAAGGAACTCCTGGTAGAAGTGATCTTTCAGTTAGCAGCCAAGCATTTAACCACTGCACTGCTGGGACCCTAATCTTATCCTACAACATAGTCAGTAAAAGCTGGCACCTTTGTTGATTGAGTTATTTAAATAGGTAATTATTAAACTACTTTTATGAGAGCTTTTTCATAAAGCCACAGTGCTTTCAATAGGCAATACAAAATCATTACCATTTATATCTTATGCCAAGTGTTGTCGAGTCGAATCTGACTCATGCAGCTCCACCCTGGCCCGTAGGGTCGCCATCAGTTGGATTGTATCTTATAGCTAATCTTTAATTGCAACTTGAATTTCAGGGCCCATGATGTGAGAAAAATGGAACAACAATTTTCAGTATATCACACTAGAAAAATAGGCAATGTTGCTTGCTTAGAAGATTTGTCATTTAAATATTTGGCGAATGTATCAGGCTTAGATGGAAAAGGATCTTAAGCATTGTATCTGCCTAACTATACAGGTAATTGACCACCCCTTATTTATCTTAGGAGTCCTGGTGTCCCAGTGGTTAAGAGCTGAGCTGCTAACCCAAAGATCAGTGGTACAAATCCACCAGCCAATGTTTAGAAACCCTGTGTGGCAGTTCTACTGTGTTCTATAGGGTCACTATGAGTTGGTATGAATTTGGTAAAAATGATTTTCATTTGTTTTAATTTATTCTTTACTATCTGAGAATCTTTAGTATTTTGAAAGTCACTTGACAGGTGATTCTATTTTTGTTTGTTTGCTTTTACTTTTTTCATTCTTTTCTAGTTCCTACTCTACACAGATAATTGGTCTGATTACTTGGAACATGTTGATTGGATTCAAACAGTAGGTGTATTTAATGGGAAACAAAATCAGCTAAATGTTTATTGATGTTTATTTGTTTTAGCCACAAGAGTCAGTGTTGCAGTCCCCCAAAATTATGAAATAAAAATCTGTGTTATACTTATTGGTTTGTCACTTTATATTATTAATTATATTTTAAACTTTTTAATTTTAAAATTTACTCTCAAAACTGTATAAAACATGTCTACACCCCCCCACCCCCCCAAAAAAACAACTACAAAGCAGATTCTTTTTTCACCCGGGTGAAGAAACAGACCACACTGTTAATGCCTCAAACAACCTGCTGAGCAGCACCACGAACTCTGCACACCTCTAGAGGAAGTCTTCCTCGGAATGGCTGCCCTGGCCAGGGGACACCATAACTTAGCTTTTATGATAATTGTTATTGTTGTTAGGTGATATCAAGTAGGTTCCAACTCGTACCACCCCATGCGTGACAGAACAAAACACTGCCCAGTCCTGTGCGATGCCTACAGTTGTTTTCATGCTTGAGCCCGTTGTTGCAGCCACTGTGCTAATCTGTCTTGTTGAGGGTCTTCTTTTTTTGCTGACCCTCCGCTCTACCCAGCATGATGTCCTTCTCCAGAGACTGATCCCACCTGATAACATTGTCCAAAGTATGGAAGATGCAGGCTCACTGTCTTTGCTTCCAAGGAGTACTCTGGTTGTACTTCTGGAAGATCTGCTTATTCTTTTGCAAGTCCATAGTACATTCTATGTTCTTCTCCAGCACCACAATTCAAAAGGAATCATTTCTTCTTCTGTCTTCCTTATTCATGTCCAGCTTTCTCATGCATGAGATGTGACTGCAAATACCATGAGTTGCGTTAGGTACGCCTTAGTTTTCAAGGTGACATCTTTACTTGTCAGTACTCTCCAGAGGTGCTTTCCAGCAGATTTTCCCAAGGTAATACGTCTTGTGATTCATTGACTGCTACTCCCCTGTGCATTAATAGTAGAACCCAGTAACTCGAAATCTTCCCTTCTTTCTTCACCGATCCTTTATCTGCCACTCATCTGTCACTTTGTCATCTGTTGGGGTCGGCATGTTGCTGTGATGCTGGAAGCTATGCCACCAGTATCAGATACCATGAGACTCACCCACGGTGGACAGGTTTCAGCTGAGCTTCCAGACTAAGACAGACTGGGGAGAACCACCTGGCAGTCTACTTCTGAGAAGAATTAGGCAGTGAAAACCTTACAAAGCAAAGGAACATTGTCAGATACAGTGTCAAAAAACAAGTCCCACAGGTTGGAAGGCACTCAAAAGATGACCGGGGAGAGCTGCACTTACAATAGTTACTCCCTTTTAAAAAAAGAATTTCGCTATCTGTGTATATGCCTATAGACAATGTATTGATAAGTTTTGCCGATTTTGGACCTTAGCATAAATACCATCATATTTTATGTATTTTCTATGATTTGCTGCTTTTGCTTAACATTATGTTTGTGTGATACCTCCACATGGATATGTGGGGGGTGGTTTATTTTTTTATTTTTTTATTTTTTATTTTTTATTTTTTTTACTGTTGTATATTGAATGGGTATATTACAAATAACTTATTGTTGGTAGAAAATTGAGTTATTTCCAGTTTTATTTTTTGCTTCTTTTTACAGACCATACTGCTAAGGAATATTTTTGTACATGTGAACTGAGACACATATGCAGGAGCTTTTCCATGGTGTAAATCTAAAAATGGAGGTGCTGGATCGTAAGGTATTGTAAGGCATTTGTAAGGTATTTTGGGCAAATGCTTCAGTCGGAAGAAATTGCAAGGATAGACTCCTTTAAATGCAACTCTACTAGGTTAGTCCAAACCATTTTCAAAGGAACTGCACTGGCAATAAGCGAAAATTCCTCTTATTCTATAACCTTGTAAATACTTGCTACTGCCAGACTTGACGTTTTGCCAGTCTGGAGAATATGCTTTCTATTTTATTGTGATTTTAATTTGTATATCTTTAGTTACTAATGATATTCAGTATATTTTCAGATGTTTATTGGCCCTTAAATGAATTAATTTCTGTCACCAAATAGTGTATTTCCAAACTCTCTTTCTGCCTACTCCCACCCTACTTTGGCTTGTAGGATTTTTATGAGATAGGCGTTCTAAGCAAGATCATTATGTTTTGAGTAGTAGTTATGTCTTACAACAGACTACTTTGTTTCTTCCCAGTATCCTCCTGGAGCCCTCTCTCTGGGGTCATTTTCTGGCTGTTGTCCTTTGTCAGGCATCATTCCTGGGGTGCTTGTAGTCTCTGGACCCCAGGAAGGTTGAATGTAGCTATTAGGGATTTGAGAAGTTTGCCTGTGAAGTTTTTCTAAATACCATTGCGAAAGCGTTGTAATTCCCCCACCCCCTTTTTTTTAGTGCCTGACTAGACTATTTTGTTTTTCCTTTATGAATTAAAAAAAATGGCTTTCTTAATATTAGACATTTACTGTTCTGAATGTTGAAACTATCTTTTGCTAATAGTTTTTTTTAAATTACGTTTAAGATTTTTCTCTCTTTTGGTGTTTGAAAACCAATTTTATCGCTATAACTTGTTTCTGAGATATTTTTCTCCTCTACAAATTTTAACCGAAACAAACTGAAACAAAAATCTTGTCCTTCTATCAAAGAATGGGCTGGACTTGGTGAACACAGAGGGAGCCTGTGCTGTGTGTACTTTATGGGAGGCTGTCCTACTGTTTTCCTTCTAGAGGGGAGAGGAGAGGGTGAAGAGGAGACAGGTATTCCTTAAGTGGCTACTGGAAATAAAGAGAGAGAAGGAGGAGTGTGCTGTCACAGGGTGAGGAAGAGCAGACAAATTACAGAGGCGGGCATGTAAAATTGACTTGGGTTGTATACTTTCACTTAGTCACAGTTTAAAAAAAGGAAAAAAATGTACTAATGCCCATTGCTGTATTTCACAGCACTAGGTTTTGGAGATGGCTGGAAAATGGTCTCCTCAAATTGTATAGAAGGCCTGCTTCCCTGAAGATTTCTAGAACATGAAGATCACTCAGTCAGGTAAACACAAACACTTTCTAAGACATATTGACAAGCAGAAGACCTGACACTCATGCATCGCTGTTGGAGGGGAATATCACCAGACAATGATAAATAATTTCTTCTTAGTATAAAGAAGCAGAAATGCCATTTAAATTAATGAAAACATCCCTCATAAGAGGAAACAATGGTTTTGGGATAGTGCTCTCAATTTTATTTTTTTTCTTTTTAAAGGAATAAGGAGTACAGTGAAAACGGAAACTTTTTCTTAAAGGTGTCTTAAATTCGTGTCCGAAGAGTGGACCTTCATTATGATTTATGGGCAAGGACAGCATCAGGGCTGGGGGGATTGGACTTGGTGATGCAGACTGACCATATATTGGATGCACTTTATGGTTCTGTGCATCTATAGGATATCATCCTGCTGACCTTTGGCTGGAGTAAGGGGAGTGGGTGGAGAGGAGGGGAAAGGAGGCTGTTGGGAGGCAGCTGCATTATTGGTGGGCATGTAAATTTATAAGGGAACGTACATTTTCACTCAGTCATAATAAAAAAGTAAAAATAAAAGTAAAAAACAAAGTGTCTTCAACTTATTTAAACATGAAAAGCTCTTTTTAAAGAGCTTCATTTGAGATAAAATTTATATACCTTATAATTCACCTATTTAAAGTGCGTAATCCAATACAACTACAGAATTGTAAAGCATTACCTTATCAATTTTAGGACATTTTATTATGTCAAAAATAAGCCTCATGGCCATTCACAGACATTCCCTATATCCTCCCCACTCTGAGATAGTTCGTGATACCCATGCTTACCTCTATAGAACTGGTTTCTGTGGCTAGACTGAGCTGGGGGAAGACACGGAAACAGCTGTGGTGCCCTCCCTTTATAGAGGAAGACCACTTTGCACTAGTCCTCTCATGCAAGCTGTACAGAGCTCTTTGGACGACACGATTGTTCTCCTGAATGGCTTGGGCTGTGAAGTCTCCAGCTCTAGCTTGTTGTCATGGTCTCTTGGTGGAGGATAACAGGTGTTTTTTGTTATATATTTGTATCTCATTTTGGTTGTGTTGACTTTACTAGGGGGAGCCCCAGTATTATGGAAATTGACTCTTAAGACCAAAACCCATTGCCTTTGAGTCAATTCCAAGTCACGGCAGCTGTGTAGAACAGACTACAACTTCCCCATAGAATTTCCGAGGGTATAATCATTACGGAAGCCGATTACCACATCTTTCTCTAGTGGGATGTCTGGTGGGTTCAAACTGGTGATCTTTGGGTTGGCAGGCTGTACCATCAGGATTTCCTGATTCTTATAGACCAGGTCTAAAATTCTCTTATTTAAAAAATTTAAATTTAGAGGACTGGTCATAAAATGAACAAACCAAACCCATTACCGTCGAGTCAATTCCAATTAGCAAAATTATGGGTCAGAGTAGAACTGCCGCCCCATAGGATTTCCAGGGAGAAGCTGCTGGATTTGAACTGCCAATCTTTTGGTTTGCAGCCTGAGCTCTTAACCAGTTACTGCACCACCAGGCTCTTTCATGGACAAAACTAATTCCAGACCCAAGGAAAGGATTAGGAACCCTCTTTACTTTTAAGTAGTTAATAGGCAAATATTGATGTTCTTTGGGTGGCTACTACATTCTCTAGAATTCTAGAGGCTAACCATTCAGAATGTGCTCAGCCAACCAGGAGCACTGGCTTTGCCTAGGAGTTTGTAAGAAATGCAGAGTGTCAGGCCACACCCCAGAACTATGGAATCAGAATCCACGTTTTAAGATGCACAATCCCAAGCATATTGATATCCCGCTCCCGAGGAATCAGAGATATTGATATCTGGTCTTGAAATCTCATCAGTGGACCTAAGTCTTAAAGCAGTATTGTTCTTTGCTGAATTTCAGAAACAATACCAATATGCTACAGGCATGAGCAAAACACACCTGAACATGAAGGCAGCTTGAAGACTGCGACTAGCTAGTCCTGCCAGGGTGAGCACGACTCTCACTCCAGAGGCTGATCTAGCATTGAGCTTGAGAATGGCTCTTCTGGGCTGCAGAAAATGCTGTTCCTTTAGTGGGTGATCCCTAGCTGCTAAGGGATCCTTGGAGGACAACGGCTGTACTCCCCCCACCTATTTTAGATTGCAAGAAAATAGCTGGCAGTGTTTTTCAAGGAAACAAAACACACAGGTCTTTGCTAACACATGATGGTTTAATTTTCTTGTTTCTGAGGGTTCTTTTCAAATTCTTCTGAGTTTCTGCCCTTGTGCCTCTCTTATTGACTCTGTTGTTGAAGTCGTATTTGGTTCTTGGTTACTTGCCTGAGAAAGCAGCTTGACCAGTCTTCCCAGCCACAGTGCACCCTGGTGATATCCATTATGAAGAGTTGATCCAGGTGCCTCCCGAACAGATGGCACAGGCTTTGAGAGCCTAGTGTGTGGGTGAGCCTGGGGGACCTGCAGGCTGAGCAGAAGTGACATCTAGCTGGAGAGTGCAGATGTAGCCTGTAGGGAATACTCTCTTTCAGGTCCCTTTAAGTGAGGGAAGGTTAGTGTTGTTCCTTGTCTATAATGGACTTCTAGGGATGATAGTCCAGGGAACATCAAGCTTCAGAGAATTGTGACAGGTCCAGGATTTATCAGGGACCGCTGTGCCTAATTACCTTGCTTCAGGAAGCCTGCTGAGAAATTTATCTGAATGTCCTCAAAGGAAGAAAGAGGTCCCAGGAGGTATTGATTACCTGGGCTCAATCACTAGTGGTGGAATGAAGTAGGTCAGGGAGGCAGCTCATGGTTATGTGTATTAGAGAGAACAGACCACTTCCAGGAATTGTTCATTTTAAGAATGGTTAACTGTGAGGAAATAAAGTTATTTAAGTGTGTAGATTTTCTTAATTTTTTTGCCTAGGTCTGCAGAGTTTTAGGGTGTTTTGTGTTATCAGGTAGCCCATGTGATCTTGGAGTGCAGTGACTGAAATTTGTGGCTTTTGTCACTGATGTTCACAGAACTTAGTAGAAAGTCAATAAATATTTGTTATTTTAATTTTTAAAGTTGAGTAAATAGAGTCCAGCTGACCATTTCCTATTTTGTTTGGGCATGCTGAGTGGAGGTTAATCTATCCCATCAAATGGTCTCCAAGATTTAAGATCATATTTGCAAAATTCTTCTTCATTTTATATACTTGTAAGTGAATTACTTTGCCCAAGATGTCTTTATGTTTCTTAGAGACAGGTTTATTTAAGCAGAGCTGCAACGTTTATATTACACCCTGTGTTCACTGGTTTGGTGTAATTTGGATGTATTTATGTTTTGTCTTAACTTAGGGTTATGAGGGTTACAAAACTGTTCTAAGGTATGATAGTCAGACCTGGACTCAGAGCTGGCAAACCAGGCTGAGATGGGGTCTCCATGCCTGGCTGTTCCAAACCAGCGGTCTTGCAAATAGGTTTTCCTGGTAGCTTTGCAGGACGGAACTGATATCTAAAACCAAAAAAAAAAAAAAAAAAAAAGAGAGAGAGATTTTAGGAATTCAGTGCAAAAGAGGAGAAGTTTAATTAAGTCAGTTCCTATTCCTAATTGGCTTCCAATGGAATCTACATCTCTAGAAATATCCTCTACGCAGACTTTGGGGTACAAACTCCTTTCTCTCTCTAGCTTTGAACTGCTGGCTTCTGACTCTTAGGACTTGATAGGGAGCTAAACCTCCTTTGGAAGAATGTTGTGTGTGTGTGTGTGTGTGCGTGTGTGTGTGCATGTGTGTGTGTGTGAAGGGAGTGGCTTTTAACCTAACCAAGGTTTGTCTACTCCAGATGTCTAGCCATTAAGTTCTTTCCTCTGGTTCAGTCAGCTTTCTCAGGACTGAGAAAAAGATGGGCTAACCATGTATTTACCTTTCCAGGAAAGCCCTATTGTTGGTCTTTGCTCTGCTTTGGAGGGCTGAGGGCTCTTGTGTTACTGGTATTTCTGGTGGTGCTGACTACTTCTTGCCCTCCTGCCCAAATCCCACCTCTCACTCTGCCCAGATCCCTCTTGCCTCTCAACCTCTCCCATCCTAGCGACAGATGATAGGTATTTTTATACGCTACTGTAGCTCTGTGGATACTGTTTATATGCGATGAGCCTTATCTAACACTTTGTTCTAGTTACTGGATCAAAGTTTTACAGCCTACGCCTACCTACTGTTTTTCCGCCATGTTTTCTCCAATCATGCAAAAATATAGGTTGATCAATTATGGAAACTAAGAATTTGCGTTAGAATGATTGATAACAGCAACATTACAAATCTTTGGGGGAAAATGTCATCACACCAACTTTTAAAAAAAATTATACAATGTAGATTTAAGTTTTTGAAAATGTGATAACATTTCAGTGTACATGTCATTTTGTATTATGCTGTTTTTCCATGTGATGATTGTTTACATACAATCTACAATTGTATTTAATGAATTTAATGACTATCATATAGATTTATGGTAACTACTGCATAACATTCATTGTAGAATACTTACGCTAGTTTTAGTTCCTTCTCTACTTGTCTTCGTCCCTCCCTCCCTCTCTCCCTCCCTCCGTCCCTCCGTCCGTCCGTCCGTCCGTCCGTCCCTTCCTCCCTCCCTCTCTCCCTCCCTCCCTCCCTCTCTCCCTCCCTCCCTCCCTCTCTCCCTCCCTTTAGTTTTAGTTTTTTCCCTTCTCCTCTTCCTTCTCTCCCTTCCTTCCTTTCTGTCTTCCTCTATTAGTAGAATGGATCTCCTCATGTAGATCTTTGCTTTTGTTAAATATGTTTCCTTAGGAATCATTCCTAGGAACAGGATTACTGGGCAAAAATATATGAACATAAATGATTTTACAAGCTTAGAAAGATTTTTAGAACACTTCATGGATGCCAGCTGTGTAAGTCTATACAAGTTTCGTCATGGCCTCGGGCATCATCATTATTGTTTAAAATATGTTTATTACTTTGTATGATTGCATTGTTACCTGAGGTGTGCTTTAACTTGCTCTTTGTTTATTAAAGAAGACATTTTCTTTTCTCTGTTTACTCTTTGTATTTTCTTTTGTATGACTTCTCTTTGTATTATAAGGTATTTTTCTCTTCTCTCACCTTCCCAAGACTCTAAAAGCAAATTCTTCTCAGAGGTAAGCAATTTTATAATTTTGGCATTAAAATATGAATTTTTACTAGAACTTAAGTTGAAGTCACCAAAGAATCCACAGCCTTGATTAAATTTAAATTTTTATTGTGGAAAGCTTTTTTTCCCCCCTTTATTTTATATTGCAGTTAAATTTTACCTCATTCTTTGATATGTAGCTTAAACAGTAAGTGGAATACTTTTATACATTATCATCATGGAATAGGACATTGTATTTAAAGAACTGACGTTCGGAATAAGCTTCATTTTCTGTTATTTACACCCAGGAATTGTTAGGTTCTGGGGAAACAGTGATGAACTAACTCAGACTCTGCCATCAGAAATCTTTCTGATCTGGTTGAAGGGAGAAAGAATACTCTGTAACTTTAACAGGTGTACTATAGTAGGAGAAATACAAGAACTATCTGTGATGAGCCTCAGAGAACCAAAAGAGGTCAGGACAGCATTCAGTGGAGGCACATAGAAGACAGATCTATTCTGGCCTGGGGAGTTAGATCTGACTTTCTGGAAGAAATGATGTTTAAACTGAGATTGGAAGATTGAAGAGCGTTAACTTCTGTACTTAAGAGGGCTTTGTGCACCTCCACTGTCTTGTCTATTTTTTGGTTTGTTTTTTGCTGACTTTTTCTGTCTTTGTGGGTGAACATTAACAGGTAAGTTTTTCTTTCCTCAGAAGGGACACGTAAGTATCATGGGAAAAGAATCCAGCCCTATGGAGAAAAGCCAGGCAGGAGCCCTGAAGGCCAAACTTTTCTACCAGGAGGTTTGCTTAGTGGCTCAGCGGCTTGACCTATTTCTCCATAATGGAAATGCCCACAAAGAGGTTTTCAAACCGCATGTTCTGGCCCTCAGGGGTGTGCTTCAGCAAGTCTGCACTAAACTCATGCTCCTGCGCCCAGTGGACTATGGGAGGAAGGCCGAAGAACTGCTATGGAGGAAGATGTCCTCGGGTGTCATTATGCTCCTGATGAAGACCAACAGACAACACAGGGACGCGTTCAAGCACTGGGAAGGCCCACTGCGTGCTCATTTGGTGGGTGGCCTCAAATTCTATGAACATCTTTTCCTGTCCCTTCAATATCACTATGAGCTGAGGCTACAGAGCTATATAGATTGGCCCCATCACGCAATCCGCTTGATTGGCTGCAAGAAAGTGGGACCCACATCAGAAGAAGAGGTGGCCTGGGCTCAAATGGCTTGCCATCACTGCCTGTTGTACCTGGGAGACTTGTTTCGCTATCAGAATGAGTTCCTAGCCCTGGCTACCAAGGACTTGGTGGAGGGGTGTCATTACAGAGCTCTGTCAGTGGCCCCACACATGGGAATGCCCTTCGACCAGCTGGGTGCTTTGACAGGGAGCAAGTATTATGATGTTGAAGCCACATAGGTCTACCAGCATTGCCTCACTCTGAAGTGCCTTTTAAAGGGGCACCTTGGAACCTAAAACAGTTCTATCATCATGCAGGCAAAAGGTATGGTCGTCTGAAAAGGTACCAGGGAAAGAAGCTGTCTCCTCGTCAGAAACAGTGCTGGGATAACAGAAGGCTGCTGGTTAGCTTCCTCTATTATCAGAGCCTCCTGAAGCCTCAGAGGAAATTTAAAACAACACGGCTAATAGCCCCGTGCCAGCTGGTCTCAGAAGACTTTCAGCTCTGCCTTCCCTACCGGCCATGCCCCTCTGACCAGAGTCAAGTCTCCACAGAAAGAAAGCCCTTAAGAGGCTATTGGTTTTCCTCAGACCTCCACATCTTCCACGTGGTGGTTCTTTCATGAGTGTCCACAGACTGAGGAAAACAGGCTCCAAGCAGCACAGGCCAGCAGTCATCTTCACTTTGACCCTTTTCTCTCATCTGATTCAACATGTGAATACACAGATCCAGGCTGAGCTTCAGAAAGGGACACTGACGCCAGTGGGGGTGACCCCCAGTGACAGAAGCCAGGAAATAGATACTGGGGAGGGGCATCAAGACATTCTAGACCCCTGCCCTGGGCTTCACCACAGCAAATTCCAGAAAAAAACAAGGGCTTTCTTATGTTCCTGGTGAGAGTTATAACTCAGAAGCAAGCTTTCATTTCTGCTGTGACTTTGATGAGACAGATGAGGAGGAAAACACGTTTTCAAGCTCCCAGGCCCATTCAGAAACCAGCAGCGAAACATCTTACTCAGATTCAACTGATGAAGAAGGGAGTGATTCCTTGAGTCCAGAAGCAAGGCAGGAAAGTGAAGCAACATCCATATATAAAGTTGCCCATCCTGGGGATAGGTTGGCAGCAGGTCAGCCTTCCAGTGATCTTCGGTTCTCTTGGAAACAAGTCTTTCTGCCAATCTGCCAACCCCACTGAATCAAAAGCTCCACGGAAAACATGACTTGCATTGGGCTCGAGTCTTTAGTCACAGTCTTCTGAAGCCCCAGTCTGAGGAGAGTGTTGTTTCCAGCAATACATCTGACTCTGAGGACAATAGGAAAAGCTTTCTGGAGATAGAGCTGGCCGCCAGCTCCTGTTGGGGACAGAACACTTCTGCCCACCTGCCTTGTGACAACCGTCAGACCATTCAGGAGAAACTGAAGATACTCTGTGCAGAAGGGCTGCTGCTCATCATCAAAGTGATGGTGGGCTGGCTCTGCACCAACCAGGGCTTTCTTGCTTCCTACTGGTGGAGTCCGCTTGGCCTGTGGGACCATCTATGCTGCTGAACCTGCTGCCCTCAGTGGGAGACCTGCACGACCCAGACGTTGGCCTGTCCCACCAGCTTCAGGACCTGCTGCAGAGCTGCAGAGGTTCAACCACCCCCAGGCTCCTGCACCTCTTCGAGGACATTGCTCTGTGTCAGCACTGTCCATTGCAGGCTTGCCAGGGCTTGGAGAGGGACTCCCCTGCACTGAGCCCCCAGGATGAAGCTGCTGTACATATCTGTTTCCTTAGAAACTTTGGCCACTTTGCAACTAGACTCCCTGGCCGGTTCCTGAGATTTGATTCTAAATTGGGTGTCTTCATGAGCACTGGGCTTGAAGGATCAGAAAACCCAGTTCAGCAATTTCCAGACAGAACTTCAAGGATCAGGTTTTCCAAAGACATGGTTCAGCTGTGGCTTCAGCATGAAGTAGTGCAGCTGGAAAAGATCCTCAGGGGCTTCCAGACACCACCGGCTTTGACCCCTTACCTACTCTCATGGGCTTTGTGTAAGCATCTTCCAGTCATCCAACAACTTGCCACCAGTGGAAAGTGTTCCATCATCGTACCCAAGACTGTGTTTGACATACTGTGTGTTCTGAGACAGGAAGACCACAGAGCCATGGCAGCATCGCCTTCCTAGAGGATGAGTTGAAGGCAGACAACAAGTACATTCTCTGTCAGAACTTTGAGTTTCAGAGGTTCCTGAGACCCAGGATGACCAAGACAGACTCTGATGCCTGGGCTTTTTATAGCATTCTTGATATCTGCAAAGCATATCTAGGCCAGGCATCCTTAGTCCCAACAGCATGGTCACTATCATCACAGGCATCTGTTTGGACACCCCTAGGGACTTCTCATACCCTCGCAGCTGGCTTTGGGGACAGCAACTGAAGCTGGTGTGGAAATAAAGACCATCCAGCGCTTCTGTAGAGAGTGGAAATCAGCCGGCTGACACGATCGCTTCTCTCTTCTTCCTCCTCCTTCATCACTGAGGGGTTGAACTCACTTCGTTCACCTTTCTCGTAAGCAACTAATTTTCAAGGTAGATGACAAGTAGACAAGCATCGGTATCCACCTGGGTAAAATTTTACTGCACCAGCTTCTTGAGGCCTTCGTGTTTCCTGCTTTGTCTTCTTGGCCTGATATCATGCTCTGTAGCTGAAAAAAAATCTCAAAAATCTCAGTGCTTAGCATTCTTATGGAAGTGAGCAAGCTAGGGAAGCACACCCAAGCCCAGATCCGGTTTACTTAACTCTGTTTTGTAACATGAAACTTAATTTTAATGTTGTTTCATTGTGATAAGAGCATGCCTATTACCTAAGGCAGACCTCTGCCATCCATGAAAAGTCAATAAATATAAAAGTAAAGTGTGTAATCGTGGTGAAGGATTTTACTGCTGTTTCTGGTCATTTTCTTGGCTCAGTTGAAGTTTTCCCTTTTGGCAAGGAGTGTTGGACAGCCCAGATCCCTATGGTGTGATGATTTGTGATCTCCATCTAAAGAATAATCATGAAGGCAGTATCTCCAAGAACTGGAAGACTTGGTTATATTATTGATAACCTGGAAATTGCTATGATATTAACTACCTTTTTCTTCTACATGTGATGAAATTCGTCTTCTTGCTTCGTTTTCTGACTCCATGTATCTTTTGGAAGTCCTGATGGCATAGTGGTTAACTGTTACACCTGCTAACCGAAAGATCAGCGGTTCAAATCTGCCAGGTGCTCCTTGGAAGCTTTGTGGAGCAGTTCTACCCTGTCCTATAGGGTCACTATAAGCTGGAATTGACTCCGAAGTGGTGAGTTTATTTTGGTTTATAGGTCTTTTGGGATCTCCCCTCAGTCACCCATTTAGTGTGTACTCCTGAAGATTGCTGTTTTCCTACAAGTAACAGAATTTATATCTGCACCCTGTAAATTGTGTACATAAGTTAAGTCACTATTTTACTTCCCCTGGGCATGTGTTAAAAGTACTGAAATCAATCTCATTTTTTCTCTGCCCATCCCCGACATTCTGCCTTGAAACTCCATCACATTTCAAGGCTGAGCTAAAGACTTTTTCAGGATTCCAAGTTCTGAAGCTTTGGGATTCTCACCCGCCTGGGCTCCTTCATCTCTAGCTCAGGATCATAAGCAGAGAGACCCCTTAATTTCTTCACATGTTTTCACTCCTGGATTCTCAGCGTAGTTCTCGGGTGCCGTAGGCTGAGTCTCTTGTTAGTTAGTACTCCTGACATGTCCTTCTTAATGCCTTTATTTTTAAATATTTTTTTTTTGAATTCTATCATTTTTATTAGAAAAGTTCCAGCCAACTCCCTCTAAATATGAAAAAAAGAGAAAAAGTCAAAAGTAACAGCCTGACATTGTCACTTTTATTGTTTAGGGTTATTTACAGACAGTCTTGCTTTGTCTGCTTAAATGTTTATCCTGGTTGTGATAAACACTCTTTCAGCCTACTTTTATTCAAATAGTAAACATTGTCTATATTATTACATGGTCCACATTGACTCTTTTAATAATTGTTTTATACCGTTGTTTTTTCTAATATTTCAATATCAAATTATTAATTATATGACAAATATCTTTGCATGTGTGTGTGTATATCTGTAGGTATGTATGTGCATGTACATATGTGTGTTTGTGTGTGTGCATGTGCATGTATGTGTGTATGTATACAGCCTTAGTGGCGGTGGTTACATACACAGCGTTAGTGGTCAGCTGCTAACCAAAAAGTCAGCAGTTTGTATCCACCAGCTGTTTCTTGGAAACTCTGCGGGGCTGTTCTACTCTGTCCTATAGGGTTGCTATGAGTCAAAATTCACTTAACAGCAAAGAGTTTTTTTTTAATACACACGTACATACATATACATATAAATGTGATTTTTAAAAGAATCATGTGATATCACCAAATACCTTTTTAAGACAGGCCTTTATTTTAAACATAAACATTCTGTATAATTTCATAACCTATATATTGAACCAAAGAGATTATCATTATTTTCATACAAATTTATTCATTTGAAAGATGAATTTTTCTTGCAATCGGTGAAAATTGTTTTTGTATTAATGACAGCAGAAGGTTAAACTTATTAGTTTAGTGGCCATATTAGTCATTTCATTTGAATATCCCTTTTCATTTTAAAATTGAGTTTTGTATTTCTCTTATTGTGAAAACCTACAGTATCACGAACAGCTTCTTAGAGTGCCGGCTTCATTGGTCCCTAAATACAGTTGCCTAAACCAAGTAGCTGATAGCCCTCTATTCCTTACCTTGCTTGTTGAACCTGCCTTCTAGAGTGCTATATGCCTGTGATGGAACTGACAAATACCAAGAGGGAAAAACAGTTCAAAACATGGAGCAACACTGCTATGGAAAATTCTCCATTCAAAGAGTGGGGGTGAGAGGTTCAGAATTGTGTGGTACAGTAAGGAGCCCTGACTCAGTGGCTAAGCTCTTGGCTGCTAACTGAAAGGTAGGCAGTTCAACCACACCAGCTGTTCTGTGGGAGAAAGATGTGGCAATCTCTTCCATAAAGATCACAGTCTTGAGAACACTGTGGAGCAGTTCAACACTGTACTGCAGGGTCACTGTGAATTGAAATCCACTCATCGGCAATGGATTTGGTGTTTTGGGCTAGTCTGATAATACGAATGGCAAGACAGATTAGGGCATTGTTTACTAATATAAACCACAGTGGACATTGTAATTGTGTCTTAGAGTGGCCTGTGGCTTCTTTATCCCAGAGTCATTTCACACAAGTCATTTCAAAATGTGCTGGCAGCTAAGCGACTGATGCTGGCTTTAAGAAAGCGACAATGGTAGAAGCAGCTCAAGTGCCGTATCTCCATAAATTAAAAAAAAAAAATAGAATAAATAAATCATTGTCCCTGAGAAAGATTCCTGTTGTATTCTGTGATAGTCCCTTGTTTTCCTGTCTAGAAGTTTTTGGAACTGTCAGTATTCAGCTGGCCATCAACAGACATCGAGAACTGGGAGCACTAGGGGGCTGCCTTGGACATGTCATTGGTGTGGATTCATGACTCTTTCCCTAGATGTCTCCTGTATGGTTTCCTGAGTCCTGGTTGTTGTAAAAACGGATCTTGCTTAAACTGTGGCAAAGCCGTAAGGCAAAGAGAGACAAATGTGTTGTTTTTATGAAATGACTGGAATTTGCTTAGAGGATAAGCACAGTTAAAGTCAATTCTTGCCAATAGAACCACCCAGACAGAGCCTTTTAAGGAAGCATCTATGATTACTTACTTTTTCTACTCACCCTAAAAGCATCTTCTAACAGTATATATAGTCTTCTAGCACAGGCCTGTGGAGACTTTGTCTTTTCACAGCAACTTATTAGAAAAATACAAAACATTATGCAAAATTTAAATAACACAGTGCTTAAATCTTTTACCTTTTTATTGATGCTGGGAATATATACAGCAAACACATGAATTCAGCTGTTTCCACGTGTGCAAGTCAGTGGCATTATGTTTTTTTCGTTGTACAATTCTCACTCTCCTTTTCTGAATTGTTCCTCCTCTATTAACATAAACTCACTGCCCCCAAGGTCCCACCTAATATTTCATTTGCTGGTGTCTCTTTGACCACATGTAGATGGTTCTTAAAAGACCATAATTTTCATTTTTTAATAGTTAAGCTAAACTATTGTTTGACTCAAGAAGACATTAGGAATATTTTTGGTTTGAAATTTCAAGACTGTCTTCCTCCTCCCTGCTGCCCCTTAACTTCTAATAAACTTTGGTCTCTATACATTGGCCTTTTCTTGTCTTTTCATGTAAGTAAAGTCATACAATGCTTACCCTTTTGTGATTGACTTATTTCACTTAACATACTATCTTCAAGTTCCATCTATATTCCTGCATATACCCAGATCTTACTTCTCCTACTCGCTGAATTATATTCCGTTGTATGTACGACGTTTGGCTTATCCATTCATCTGCTGATGGGTAGTTAGGTTGTTTTCTGCTTTACTGCTCTTGTGAACAGTGCTGCAGTCAGCATCAGTGTACAAGTCCCTGTATGAATCTGTTTTTACATTTTGTGGGTTTTTACAGAGGAGTGGAATTACTGGGTCATACAGTAGTTCTACTTTTATATATATATATATATTTTTAATTATGATTGAGTGAGAATATACAATCCCATATAAATTTACATATCCACCAATGAGCAGCTCCCACTGCTCTCTCTGCGTGGTGACAGCAAATTACTCCCCTCTGTTCTGTACATGCCATACCCTCCTAACAAATCTGCTATCCCCTCTTCTCCACCCTCTCCCCCACGTCCAGCAAGAGATCAGCAGAATGGCATTGTATAAACACATAGAACCATAAAGTGCACATATGATACGGTCGCTCTGTGTCACCGAGTCCAATCCATATCTGTCCCAAGAGTTGACCTCCATTATGATTTATGGACAGGGGCAGCATCAGGGCCAGGGGTCATGCTTCCAGGGGAACCACGAGGCTCCTGGACCATCAATTGCAGTCTTTTAGTGGAGATCTCAGGGTGCACCCCTTTTTATTTTCATGTTGCCTGTAGAGACTCAACTTTGTGAGCCCCATCATGGCTATCACTGGTGGTGGCCGGGCACTATCCAGTTCTTCCGGTCACATGTCTATGTAGTCAGCCGCTCACGTGGGTCTCCCTGTCTTCTGTGTTCTCTTTGCACCATGTCATTTTGTTCCTTGGAGATCATGCATTCCTGATGAATTGGGACCGTTTGTTGTACCTCAGATAGCAACTTGCAGCGTGCAGCTTTTAAGACCTCAGATGCCACTCTCCAATTTGGGTGCAGAAGACTCTTAGCAAAACGCTAGTTATTCCAATTGGCCTTGATTTCCCCAGAAAGCATGGAACTCAGACCCCCCACCTCAGCTACTCCATCAGTAGTTCTAGTTTTTAATTTTTTGAGTAACAGCCCACTTTTGTAAAATGCCAGTACCATTTCACATTTCCACCAGCTATAGATAATGGTCCCAATAAGAGGCTCAACTAAACAAAATTACTCCTGGAAACCTCTTCATTATCACATGACATTCTGCTCAAATGTTTATTAAAGAGGGCACTGTTTAGATTGTATAGGTTTATCATTGGATATAGCTATCACTTAAATAGCTCTGGTGGAAACAGAAACTTCTATGCGCAATTTGCTTGCTAGCATTTTTAAAATTCTAGACTGTAGTTAAGAACCTAATTTTAAAGATGAGGAAGGCAAAATGAGTGAAGTTAAGTAGCTTTCCTCTTTTCTGCAGCTGTTAACTGACTTAGCTGAATTTCCATCCCCCATGTATCTGGCTCCATCCCAGGTAGGTCTGGCTCACCTATTAGGGCACAAAGGCATAGAATATCCTGTAAACACCTATTAGGGCACAAAGGCATAGAATATCCTGTAATGAGGCAGGAAGAGTGATGTGTCAGTGAAGATCAGTCAAAACCTAGAGGACAACTTGTGAGGTAGAGGGAAAGCCCTCACTCCCCTCCTCCTCCTTAGTCCATCGGTGCAAACTTTTACCTTCATTCATAATTCAGTTTTGGAAGGGAAAAGTTAGTGCAGGGAAGAAACAGCCATGATGGAGAATGTCAACGCTGACTTGAGAGGACATTTACCCAAGAAGAAACTGCTTTAAATGAGAAGGGATTCAAGTTACTTTTATTAGACAAATTTTTCATTTTGTAGAGAATAGGTTTGATGGTGAATTATGTCCCCCCCACCATTTTATCTCATGGAATCTTCAATAAAGTGATCTTTTGGAAGCAGATCACCACACCCTTCTTCTGAGGCACCTCTGGGTGGATTTGAACTATCAAGTTTTTGATTAATAACTTGCCAATTAGCTGAACACCTTGGTTAAGTTGCTATAATGCCTTGCTGAAAAGTATGGGTTTGGGGCCAACAGTTCCTGCCTCGGTTACTTTCTAGTGCCAAGATAATGAATGATTCTATAAATTTTTTCTAAGTTAATTTCCTCAAAGACTTGTTTGCAGATCAAATGAGACAATGTGCGTAAAGCATTTGCAACGTGCCAGGCACGTGGGGATATAAACGTAGCTACAAGTTACGCTTCTCTTGAATTATACCTCTCTTTAACTAGAAAATATGAATGACTTTCTCTGTGTCAAAACCAAATGGAAATGAGCCTGGGTTAGGTATTTCTCAGTGAACATTTAATTGTGTGTTCTCAGTTTCTGAAGATACACTTGCTTTTGACTTGACTGAAATAAACCAAAGCCTAATGTCAAAATATTCAGTTTAGAATCACTGAATAATTATGAAACGTTGGAGGTGGAGAAGCCATATAAACGATCAAGTACAATCACCTCCTTTTCAAGGTAAACCACTCGAGGCCTACAGAAGTTAAGTGACTGGCATACTTATATTTGTATGTAGCTAGGGGTCTTGGCTGATGCAAATGGTTAAATGTTGGATTACTGAAATGAAAGGCTGATGGTTCAAAACCAACAGAGATACTTCAGAAGTAAAACCTGGAGATCTTCTTCAAAAGGTCATAGCCTTGAAAATCCTATGGAGAGGTTCGACTCTGCGCGATGTGTTGGAATGGACTGTATGACAGCTAGTGCCTGCAGCGGCGCAGCCAGGAAGCATCAAGCTGGAGCTCCACCACACCTCATTCTTAGGTGTCTCACTCACAGCTTTCTTCCTCTTTAGCCCATTAATACAACTGCTTTATCTCATAAATAGAGCAAATTGTATTTAAAAATTCTGAATCATATCTATACAAAGATTAAAATATTAAAAAACTAATAAGGATAACTATCTTACTGAAGAGTAGAAAGACGAGTAGAAGACCACTGCTAATTTATTTCAGACCTTTCTGATCAGATCAGATTCTTTGCAACTAGCAAATTCAAACTGATGAAATTTATGTGGTACCCAATTTAAGCACTCCCACTCTCTGCTCTCTGTGAGTTCAGTGTTGGAAATGAAAGCTGGCATTAAAGCCAGAGCAGATGTTCAATCACTTCCTCCTCTCTAGCTTGGCTTGAGCTGTCAGTATAATCACTAGTCTACTCTAACACTCAGCTCTTGGATCGCTGCCTTAAAAAATAATAACATTTAGCATAAGACTCCTGCTTCAAATGGAATACTCTCTCTCAAATGTAGTTGAACAAAAATGCTGGGAGGACATACCCCAACAACAGTTGGGATAGGCACGAGTTTAACATCCTTTTGGGTAGCAGTGACAGTACCAATCTCTAAAAGGAGGTCTCCCCATCTTGTGCTTGTGGTTGTATGGTTATTCATTGTGTCTGTTCTCTTAATTCTGAGTCTCCAAGGCAATTTTAATCAAGCAGCATGTACTGAAATGTTTCCTCAAAGTTTAAATAGGGTAATGGTTCATATCTGTCCAACTTGGTGGAACAATCTTTTCATTCTATTTGAGAAGATTCTGAAGAGTCTTTTTACAGTTTTCAGTTTGATTTTTCTGTTGTCATTTGGCTTAGTCATTTCTATGCATTATGCTTTAAAAGAGGAAGGAAAATCAGCCTGGGTACCAAGCTCAACAGCAAAAACTGTGGGATGTGTTCTGGAGGAGTCAGAGAAAGCCATATAAATGTCAAAATGATAGTGTTGCAAACAGGGCATCACCAAACTAAGAGTGAATCTATTTTCAGTAGAATGCAAATATGTTTAAGACATTTTTCGTTACAAACTAAACTCTTGTCACTTTAATATCAGGAGGTGGTTCAGATAATCTAGAAATCAACGAAGCCAGCATTCACTCAAAATTGTCAGGGTTTTGAGAAAAGGATGCCATTCAGAACATTTTGGAAATGTTCTGTCCCAGCAGGAACTAGCTGCTTCCCATCTTGACAAGGTACCTCCAAACTGTCTCTTGGCTTCTCCTGTAGCAGCAACTCTGGGTCAGACATGAGGTCAGATTTTTAAGTTGCCAGTAAGTGAACCTGTTTAGCATTGTCATTCCTCTGGAAGAGCTCATCAGGTAATTGCCCTCTAATAGCAGACAAGCCGGATGTCAAGCAGGATGAGGCATGATAAAGCTAATGAAAATTTAAAGTGGTCTCCATTTTCCTTCTGCCTGGGAAAGGTCTATCAGAGCAATGACATTTCCCACGGAAAGTGACCTGCCTGCCAATATGATATGAAGCAGACATGTAGAAAGCACAGCAAAGCTTCTGGTTCCCTACAGCACAGTCTTTTCTCAGATTTGTGGCAACAGCCACTGAAAAACTCTTTTTCTTTTTAATTGTATTTTAGGCACACATTTACAGAGAAACTCTGTAAACTTTATGCTAAATGGTGTCTCAAACCTGACAATCTCAAAGGCAAAAAGCCAGAAATCAGGACCTCCGTAACCGAACAGAATTGATCTTGTCTACAGGTAGGCATTTAGCCAAGGAGAGCTAGCCGCTAAAGCTAGCCACTTTTAGGTAGTGAACCAGGTCTACATAGTTTCGAAACTGTGCCAGAATATTTTCATCACCTCCTCTAGTCACAAACAAGATGTCAACTGTATTAAGGAAAGAAAGACAGTTTCTTAGTTTGGATTTACTCAAATTAACTTTATCACAGGGACTGTACTACATCGAGTTGGAATTGACTCAACGGCAACTGATTTTTTTTATCTTATTTGAGAATTGATCCCAGGAAGCGTGAAAGAGAGGAGTAAAAATTGACAGTCAGCTAAGCCCAAAACATAGCTCAGTTCCTCTAGAGAATATTTGAGAGACTATGTAGAATATGGTTCAGTATTGTATCATCAAAGGGAGAGGAAGCTGGATTATTTGTCCACGAACTTTCACCTTTCTTGGTTTTGGGTTACCTGGTAGGGAGCATAGTGGTTAAGTGCTATGTCCGCCAACCAAAAGGTTGACAGTCTGAATCTGCCAAGTCCTCCTTAGAAACTCTATGGGGCAGTTCTACTCTGTCCTATAGGGTCACTATGAGTCGGAATCAACTCAGTGGCAGTGGGTTTGGTTTTTAACATGGAGTCCTGGTGGTACAGTTGTTAGGAGCTTGGATGCTAACTCAAAGGTCAACAGTTTGAATCCACCAGCTGTTCATTCCTTGGAAACTCTATGGGGCAATTTTTTTCTGTCCTACGGGGGTTCTATGAGTCAGAATTGACTGCATGGCAATGTTTTTATTCACTTATTCATCCATTGATCTATCTCTGCATGTATTTATTTATTCATTCAGTCATTTATCTACCTACCTACCTATTTATTTATTTATTAACATGCTACCTGCAGGTTTATTTATTTATTTATTAACACCCAGGCTGAGTAAGCTCCTGTGAGACAGGAGCAGTTCCTCAGGTAGACAAGCAGACTTTCTCAGAATACAAGGCAAGAAGCTTTCCATGTTCTGGGAACCATCTCTACTGCACTATAGGCAAGCTCAGACTAGATAATGAAGTTATCAGACAGGACATCAACATCTAGGCAGCCATCTCTTGCACCACTCAGTTTTTGTTATTGATTCTTCAAGACATTAGCCAGTCACTGTCTCTAAGAAGGATCTGTAGCTAGAGATTTAGTGGAACAAGAGATAGTCTTTGCTGCTGTAGCTTGACTGAGGCATAATTGATATTCAGGATCTTCTTCCTTTACTACATCAGAATCATCTAACAACCTTGTTAAAATACAGATTTCTGGATCCCACTCCCAGAAAGGACCTGAGTATTTGCTATTCTAAACAATCTAAACAGAATAAGGATGATGGTAGTACCTGTCCCGTAGAATAATGTTGAGGATTAGACAAAATAAGGTGAGAACCGTAAATGAAAAAGTCTTCAAGTTATATGATGTTTGGTTTGGTCAGGGAACAGCAGGGCGATCAGTGGCTGGAACAGAGTTAAAAAGGGAAGAGGAGGAGTAGATAAACGGAGTCATAGTGAGCTGCCATATCATGCAGCGTATACTGAATATGTTAAGACTTTGAACTTTCATTCTAAGAGTCATGAAGAGCCATTCGATTGTTTGAGTTGATCACTAAAATGGTCTTACATTAGAAGACCTACCTTGTGAATTGCAGTTGAATCAAAGTGATGGCAGAAGTGAGGAGACTTTGGGGAGAAACACTGAAGGTTTGGATTAGCGTGGAATTATGGAGAATTGTTCCAGATTCTGAAAATACTCCAAAATAGGAGTTGGCAGAAATTGACAAGGGAATGGAATATGGGACACTTGGAAAAGAGTCAAAGAGATACCTAAGGATTTTGTCCTAAAATGTAATACGGACTTCTCATTTACTGAACTGTAGAATAATGAGGGAGAGGGAAGTGTTGGGGTGGGGGAAGGTCAAGAGACTGATTTTGGACAGATTAGGTCTGAGTTATCACGTAGAGATGTTGAGTAAGTGATTGGATACGTCAATCTGGTGTTCAGAAGAGGGTCTAGGTTGGTAATATAAACACCGAGTTATATTCCTACTCATGACACTTAAAGCTCTGACACTGGATGAGATTACTTAAGAGTAAATATAGATTAATCTGAGGGCTGAACCCAGCTGAACCAAACCTTTTAATGTAATTGGGAATCAATATTACTATTAATAAAATGGATTATGAAGAGTCTTTTAGTAAAATTTTACAAGTAAGATGATTGAAATATATGCCCATCAAATATCCTGTAGTAAGATAATTAGGGTAAAACCTAAAAAAAGGTTAATGATTTTGAGTCAGTTTTTGTTGCTAACTTGATTATAAATTTATCTAATACTTTGGGGAATTCAGATATTTACTTATAACTCTATTTTATACTATACAAATATTTAGAGAGTTAATAATCTTGGTATGTCCTGACTGTGTGGTATTATGCCTCAAGATCATTAGATATGGAATCTCTGGTTCTTAATAATATAGATAATAATATATTTAAAATTATTATCTAAAGTTTTCTGACTGATTAAATTTTGTTGTACCCTTATGTTTTACTTATTTTTATTAATTTCAATTTTAATAAGTTTTGTCATCTTCAGTTTTCACTGATTTCTCTGAAAACACTTAACAATTTTAGGCTTATGAGAAGGACTGTGACTTGAGATATCCAAGGGGTACACCTGGGAGATTTACATTAAGAAAGACAAAGGACCAGTTCTCAGTTGGAGACTCAGAAGAAATGAGGCAGCAGTTTTGTTTTGAGGTTTGACCTTGACAGACTCACCAAGGCTTTTTAAAAATGCTGGTGCCAGTTTTAAATGTGATAAGAGGCCATTATGGCCACGTATTTTTATCCTGGTCCACATCAGACCTAAAACAAAGGTTACAAAGCTTAAGGCAAAATCTTAGACCCAACTATCCCTTTGGCAGAGGAAATCCTTAGGTGTTTCATCAGAGATTGGGTGGCCACAGGGGAAAAAAAAAGAAAGAAAGGTTGTTATTAGCTGCCACCTGAGGTAACCCAGTTGGTGTTCAAGACTTAAAATACCTCACTGGCCAGTGAATATGGACCCTGGTCAGTACAGGTACTGTCAAAAATGAGGCCACTTTAAGGCAGAGTGTCCTTAACATTCTACAACAGAATGTTCATAGCCCTCTGCAACAAAGGCCCAGATGGACAGACCGTCCTGGACTTGCTCAGAAGAGAAACTGAAAAACTGACAACAACTGACGGGAACCTTGAAACCTGTCTGCCTCCTGGCCACGTCAGAGAGCTAAGGGTTACGCTCCACATAGAGGATCCTGACCAGAAGACTGAATCAGGTAATATCACCCACCTTGCCCAGGGAACTGAAAAAATAAGAGTCCAGAGAATGTCACAGTTCCTCTAAGAGCGGGAAGCTTTCTTTGGGACAGAATTTAAAGAGATATTTTCAAGACTCCCAACCTAGGCTGATTATACAAACTAGTAATTGTTTGCAGAATCTTTGTTTGCTGTTTTATACAACGCATACCCTGCCTCATGACTTACTGTACCTCATTTTGTAGAGGGTCAATTCATAATTGAAGACTTAATCCTAGAACTAATACTGTAAAACTTATTTCACAGATATGAAAATTATATAAAAGGAGTGGGGAATGATGGTGGACACAAGGGCCTCGCAAAGGTCACCTAGGTTGCTAAGCAACATTTTAACCAAACAGGTCTGGATTCCTCTCCCTATTTTTTTTGCCTCCCTGATCTCTCAAAATATAGTTAACTGAGACCTCAGAGGTGACGGTGGATGCAAGGGTCTGACAAAGGTCACTCAGGTAATATTGAGTTACATTCTAACTGGACAAACAGATCCACGTTCCTCTCCCTGTCTCATCCTGTCACAATCTCAGAAGACACAGAGTTGACTAAGACGTGAGTGGGAGATAAAAATTTCTGGTTTACCCTGCTAGATTATCCTGTGACATTTAGATCTGCTCTGGTTGATTATCCTGTGATAGACTTTAAGTCTGCCCTGTTTAATTTCCCTTGACAAACTTTTAGACAATTCACACTGTTTGTTAGATGTAAATAATAGTTTCCTGCTTGATTTTCCTTGACAAACTTTACATAACTCATGCTGTTTGTTAGATGTAATGAAACCTTATGATGTAATGAAGTCTAGTAACTCCTGACTATTGTTCTGTGACAAACCCCCTCCCCTTTGAACTCTGCCTACAAAAACCCCTAGAAAATGTAACTCAAATGGGATGGTTTGAATTGGCCACTGTTCCCCCAGGTTTATTGCAGAAACCTACCAATAAATTATTCCTTGAGCCCTAAAAAAAGAAAAAGAAAAAAGAAATTGGAAATAGTCTAAAGTTGCTGTTATTTCATTTAAAGAGGAGTATAAAAATTTGTTTTATGCTGAACAAAGAACTTGTTTGATGTATATTTCACAAGGCCTGGTGAGAAGGCACATTTCATATTGGAATATATGAAAGCTTCTAATCAAACATTTATGTCAGCAAGAGTTTTCTTTTGTAGAAGAAAGTTAATGAGATAAAAAGGGCATAATAATGCCTTGAAGAAGCTAATGCATTTTGGATGAGATAGGGGATAAGGAGTATCTCCAGCAGTGGACAGACCTTAACAATAGGATTGAAGTCACAGCCTGGGTCAGAGGCATGACTTTGGCCTTGGTTTCCACAAGGAGCCTCTCAGCGTCCCATTCTCTTAGCCATCTCTGAGCCCATAATGTTATATCTGCTTGCAACAGCAGCTATGAGTAGCTTACCTTTGTATTTGTATAAAAACCCATTGCTATCGAGTCTATTCTGACTCATGGTGACCCTATAGATCAGAGTAGTACTGCTTCACAGAGTTTCCAAGGGCGAGAAAATAAATTAATCTGGGTGTCTGTACAGCTCAGACGCTTAGGCATCCTCATTTCTGCCTACTTTTTAGATCAAGTGTCTGGGTCTGTGTGTGGACCCTTCCCATTCAGTCTAGATGGTGTCGCTGTCTGATTTTCTAGCTTCCTGCTCTAGAATTGGAATCCTGACCCAAGCTGTACTTCATTTGACTGACTGGATGTGTTCCTCTGAGATTAGACCATTGTTATCTGCAACTCTCTTGTATACCTATTTTCTGCTTGAGAATCAGGTGTATAGCCACTTTTTAGTGGTTCTATTCTATCATTGTGATTGAAGACCATGGTACTGACTAATTCCAAAACCTATTTTTTGAGTGTTGGAACCTCAGACTCTGTATCTGGACCATAAGGGTGTCCTCTGGGACTTTTGATGAAAATCTTTTCCCTAGACTTTCATTTTTCCCTTCAGTCTCAGTATTGTCCTGATTTTGTGTCCTCTTTTCTTCCTTTGACTGCTCTCTGGCCTTGTGTTTCTGAGAGTCTCTTAGGTCCAAGGCCACCCAAATAGATGATATTGATGGGTGTTCATGTTTATGATTTAACAATGTTTTGTATACAGCAGACACTCAAAATGTAGTTATTTGGGATAAACTTTGGTTTAATTCTATATTGAATGGGGCAGTCTGTTCAAATGCTTAATGTGTGTTGTTCTTTGAGATACTGGGAACCTGTCATTTGATGGACTGGATGTTTTCCTCTGAGATTAGACCTAAAAAGTGGGCAGAAATAAGGATGCTTAAGCTTCTGAGCTATACAGACACCCAGATTAATTTATTTTCTCGTTCTTGGAAACTCTATGGAGTAGTACTATTCTGATCTATAGGGTCATTATGAGTCAGAATAGACTTGACAGCACTGGGTTTTTATTCAAATGATCCCAGAACTTTTGGGGCCAAGTTCAAAATTTCTTATCTAAGAACAGAAAATGTGTTTGAGGACTAGAGGAAGTTTTCTCTGAGTGTTTCAAAAGATGTTTAGCTAAGCACTTACCATATTCCAGGCAATGTCCTAAGTGCTAAGCATTCGCTAATGGTAATTCCAGTCCCCAGGAGGCTAACATCAGCAAAACCTATATTAGCGTAGTACTCGGCATGTTGCAGGTTTTCCGTCGTCTGTTGTATGAATGGATAACATTTTAGAAAAAGTTACTAGGGTTTAGAATTTGAGTTCAAAAAAGCATAAACATGCTGTTGTTGTTACATGCTGTCGAGTTCGTTCGGACTCATCGTGACCCCATGGACAATGGGGTGACACTGCCCAGTCCTGAGCCATGCCCACAATCATTTTTATGCTTAAGCCTATCAACTGTTACAAAAAATTTGTTTTTAGGCTTGAGTGGGTCACAGTCAGGGATCCTCTTGAATGACTTACGAATGATCTTGGTTTATTTTCACTGATGTCATTTCCATGAGCCTTTCTGAAGGCACAGACTTCTTTTCAGTACTGAATCAAGGAGAACAAGAATGCATGTATTGCCAGACTGAGCATGGCTTTTCCTGAACTTTTCTATTAAAAAATGAAGGATTTTTTAATTTCACATTTTTTTTTCTTTCTTTAGATTAATTTTTAACCATTTAGAGCTGATTTTTACTGGTAAATTAAATTTTACATAATCTTGGTTCTATGACTGGTTCTGCTGTGACTGCTTTTAAAAAGAGACTCAGAGATGCTCTAACGACAGCCTGTTCAAATAAATAGCTTCATAAAACCATGTTTGACCATTACATGATGATATTTTAAGACAGAAGCATAGAGTAACTTCTTTACATCCAAAGTTATATACTTTAAGCGCACCGGTAGCCTTGTTATTCCTGACAGTGAGAAAAGCCTCTGCATTTCCCAGAGATTCTGTCAGTGGTTGATAGGCTTGGCTGCTGAAGACTTTTGTCTCTCAGTAATGAGTCTCCATGGGTATCCCACAATCTATTACCTGTCAAGGATGTTACCTACATTTCTGGTATGTCTTCAAGCCTCTGGCCCCTGCCCTATCTGAGGCAGCTTCTCTTTCATTGGTCACTACTCCCATCACCAAGCTTTATCTCTACACTCTGTAAGGATCTTCTCCTCTAACAAAACTCGTGGGTTTTTGCATAGGACCTTTCACTTCCAAATCTCAGACTCATTGAACTAAAGGAGCATAGACGTGGAGTATAAAGTCTTAGTTACCTTCAGGGGAGAAGGGAATGATTCTTTCTTTCTTTCTTTGAATCGCTGAACCATAATTCTTCTGACTTGGCAAATTTTATTTCTCTGGACTATACAAATTTCCATCTAGCTGTTATGGTAGCTGGGATGATTCTTTTATCTTCTATGAGGGCCCACTGCTGGTAACTTTCTGAATACAGAGAAAAAGCTGAAATCTATTATCTCATACTTTTCAGTTTAATTTATTAACCAGGTGGAATCTTGTTCACGTGTTTTCTTATTCTACTCCTTTGGCATGACTTACTTTCCTTTTCTTCCTTTCTTTTTGTCACATCTCACCTTTCTTCTCCCTCAATCCTACCTCTCTGTCAAGTTCACCATTATATTTATCTTCACAAGGTACAATTGTTTCTTTTCACTCCAGTTTCTTCTCAAAAAAATCTCATGTACATATCTGTATCTGTGAGGATCAAATCACAATGAGACAGTAAAAAACACAACAGATAACAGTTTCTGTCTGCAAGGTGGTCACACTGAAGAACTGGCCTGCTGAGAGGATGAGGTCCTCCTGCATTTAACACCTGCTGTCTTCTCATGGCACATTTTTCCTTCCTCAAGATTCACTTCTCCTGTCTACTCCTTCAAGAAGCCTTTTATCACCCACTCCAGGAAAAACTAATTAGTCCTCCCTATGGAGCAGTTCTACTCTGTCCTATAGGGTTGCTATGAGTCAGAAACGACTTGATGGCACTGGGTTTGGTTTTTGGTCCCAAGTGAGCCCTGATGGTGCACTGGCTAGGCTCTTGGGTGCTACTGAAAGGTCGGCAGTTCAAACCCACCAGCTGATCTGTGGAAGAAAGTTGTGACAGTCTGCTTCCATGAAGATTTACTGCCTTGTAAACACTATGGGGCAACTCTACTCTGTTCTACAGGGTTACTAACAGCTGGAATCAACTGGTCAACAGAGGGTTTGGTTTTGTGGTTTCCTTCTAAAGCTCCTGTGTCTTTCTCCATCATAGCACTGCTATGTTGTACTGAAACTTACTATTTATATGTCCATATGTCTGTCTCACTAGACTGTCAACTCTTCAAGGACAAGAATTGTGTTTCCTCAGAATCTAGTCTACAAGATCTGACAACTAAGTGCACGATCTTAATTGTTCTGAGTGCTGCGTGCCTCATTGTTGAGTATCACAACAGCCTCCTGTTGGGAGGCTATGCACTGATGCCAGCACCTAGTTCACCCTTCAAAGCAATTTTGGACCTCTTTCTGGAATGGCCATTGTGCACAATGGTAAGTTCGTGAACTTAATTGTACAGTTGCCTCTGAGGGAGTTTTTAGCTAGTAAACAAATAACTGTGCTAGAACACACTCCCTCCTCACATGATCTGGCCCCCAATGACTTCTTTCTTTACACGAAGATCAAGGAAATATTGAAGGTAGACATTTTGATGACATTCACCCGGGGTTATATGGCTACAGCTCTAACAGCCATTCCAGAGAAAGAGTTCCAAAATTGTTTTGAAAGGTGGACTAGGCACTGGCGTTGGCTTACAGCTTTCCAAGGGGAGCACTTTGAAGCTGATCATAGTGATGTTCAGCAGTGAGGTATGTAGCACTTTTTCTAGGATGAATTCACAAACTTAATTGGCAGTCCTTGTAAATACTCTATAAATATCTGTTGAACCAAAGTAGACTGAACCGAGAGACACACATGCATATGCACACATGGCAGAACAAAAAGTATGAATTTTAAAAGGCATGCTTGTTGCCAAATTTGAGAAGGGATAAATCTAAAACATGTCATCCAGCTTTAAGCTGTCCTCTGCGTGTTATCCTTCCAGTTCAGGGACCGTAGGAACAGTGGTGCTGTCATGCCCCAAGTACTGTGCATCGATTTGGGTGGCAGAAGGAGAAAAAGCGTTTGTGCTCAGTCTGAAATAGAGAGCATGACCTGCATTTCAGCCAGGAAACGGTACCGTATGTCAAAGGAACATTTGGTAACCCAGATAATTGGTGAGTGAAAAATATACCAAATATATTTCTTACGAATTTTCTATCACCTTTGAAAACATCTTCTTGGACATCTAGATAAAACTCTTAAGTATTCCATAAATTTAACACTTTGTTGATTATATAATTAAATTCATACACAGATAAAGGACAAAGTAGGAAAAGATGGTAGAGAAACAAATGACACTGCCATGCCTCCGATATTAAATACAGGGCCATGGGTACCTTTGGTACTGAAGGCTGTATTACCAGCAATAACTGCTTTATGTTGATCACATACTTTAGGAAACCCTGGTGGTGTAGTAGTTAAGAGCTATGGCTAATAACACAAAAGGTGGCCTGTTCGAATCTACCAGGAACCTTTTGGAAACCCTAGGAGGCAGTTCTAGTCTGTTAGCATCATTATGAGTCAGATTTGACTTGATAGCAATGGGTTTGGTTTTTGAGCATATTTTGATAAATGTTGTTTAAGCTCAAACATACTTTGTTGTTAGTTGCCATGGAGTTGACTCTGACTCATGATGACACCAGGTACAGTGGTGGACCTGCACCATGTTCACGGTCATTGATATGTTCCAGTCCATTGTTGCAGATGCTGTGTATTCTGAGTGCTTTCCAACCTAGGCTGTTCACCTTTTAGCACTGTATCAAGCCATATTCTGTGTGATCCATAGGGTTTTTATCAACTGATTTTCAGAAGTAGATTGCCAGGCCTTCCTTGACTATCTTAGTCTAGAAGCTCTGTTGAAACCTGTCCCCTAGAGAGGACTCTAGTACCGCTAGCGAGTGGTACAGCTTCTAGCATCAGGACAACACCGAGCCACCACAGTGCCACAGACAGGAGGGTGACACAAAGGTAGGCTTAAAAAAAAAATGAGCTTACAGTCTGAACAGCACGGAAAACCCCACAAACTTCTAAAACTGCAACTTCACTAAGAGTTCTGTTTGTTCAGTTGAAAATTAAAAAAATAAAAAAGTGTTCATTGTTCACTGTGTTCTTCCACTACAGAGAAATGGTTTGCCTTGTCTTTCTTGGCTTGCTGAACTGTTTGTTTTCTAGTCCCTGCAGATGCTGGTTAAAGAACTCAACGTGAGGAAGAAGATCTACACAAGGCATGCTTTGCCACCGGGTGGAAGCCTGTTTGTCGTAAGCTAAGTCAGGTTCCTGTCATTAGGCTTCTATCACCCAGATAATGAAAGCCCTTCAGTGCTCTGCGTGCTGCCTCCTGAACATATTAGTTAACAGTGGCTAATCTTTTCTCTCCTCACATTCTCTCAACCTGATTATGTCGTTTTCTTGGTGGAAGAAGAGGTACCAATATCAAAATGTCAGACTCAAAATGAGATGGTTTTCCATACTAACGATCCTTAGGTCATTGCTCTATTCAGAACTATATTAGATGATAAAATTTAACAAGCCCATTCTGAGCTGCTCAGTTTTAGTAGCTATTGAATTTCACACCACTACCACATAATCCTATACTGACTGCCTACGGGAAAATACAGAAACCTAATTATTGACAGGCCAAATATTTGCAGAAATTATAGAAACCGAAATATTTCATACTTTAACAATATAGTACAATATTTTCCCTGAAACCAGATTTTGCACTTAGTTATCTGTTGCATTTAAAAATAGCAATATAGCTTTTCTAAGCTGTGATTGGTATTCTTTTTATTTTTTTATTTTTTTGAGGTGGGAATAAAGTTTAATTGTTCTTCCTTTGAAGGCATTTAATTTTTTTTAAAATTATTACTGAAAATGTACAATCCTGTATAAATTCGTGTGCCCATCTATGCACAGCTTCCACTGCTCTCTCTGCCCGGTGACAGTGCACTCCTCCTCTGTATACTACGCATGTCATCTCCTCCTAACAATCTCCTGTCTCCTTCCCTCCACTGTCTCCCCTGCCTCCAGTAACAGGTCAGCAGGATGACATCCTATAGATGCATGAAACCATAAAGTGTAAACACGATATAGTCACTCTGTATCGTCAAGTCCAATCCATTCCTGTCCAAAGAGTTGACCTCCATTATGATTTATGGACAAGGGCAGCATCAGGGCCAGGGGCCATGCTTGCAGGGGAACACTGAGGCCCCTGGGCCATCAGTTGCAATCTTTTAGTGGAGATCTCAGGGTGCACTCCTTTTTATTCTTGTGTTGCCAGTGAGACTCAGCTTTGTGAGCCCCATCACGGCTACTGCTCATGGTGGCCAGGCACCATCGGTTCTTCTTGTCACATGTCATTGTCACCCACTCACATGGGTCTCTCTGTCTTCTGGGTTCTGTTTCCCCCGTGTTGTTTTGGTCCTTGGTGATCATGTGTCCCCGCTGAGTTGGGACCATTTGGTGTGCCTCAGATGGCAGCTTTTAAGACCTCAGCTGCTTTGAAGGTATTTTTAATCTTTGCCCTCTTTATTATTACTTTTTTGCATGAGCTATTGTCATGGATAGAAATGTGTTCCTCAAAAAATCTGTGTAGTGATTTAGCTAGGCCATGATTCCTGGTGTTGTGTGATGTCCTGCCTGTTGTAAATCCTGCTTCTACGATGTAGACAGATCGGTGGCAGTTGAGTTGGTGGAGCAGGACTTACGGTGTAAAATTGTTCTGGGCCTTGAGGCAGTGTCACGAGAGATAAAGGAAAAAGTTAGCAGAGAAGATTTGGGGACCTCTTTCTACCAAGCACCTGTGCTAGAAGCTGAGGACGTCCTTTGGAAGGGGTCCCTGGTCCTCAGTCCAGGGGACAATTAACAACATGGACCTTCTTCCAGATACAGCAAAGAAAGCCCTCCCCTGGGGCTAATATCTTGAAATTGGACTTTGAGTTTACTGGACTGTGACGAACAGGAATTTTCCTTTTAAGCCATCCACTGATGGTATTTCTGTCAGAGCAGTACCAGATGACTAAGATCGCTATCAAGTAAGAGCTTCCAAATTAGTAAGCCACTATCTACTATTTTCTTTCAACATATGAGTAATTCTTATGCCATGTAGAGATATTTGTAAAAGGCCACTGGTTAAGGTGGCTGTTTGCTTACACAAACTTCTGTCTGAGATGATCTTATTTAAAAGTGTCAATAATTAGATTTTAATTTCTCTTGCTTAATCTGCAATTCTTTGCAAAGGATGTGCTTGATTAACTCCTTATTTGCTGTGAATAAACTGGTTTCTTCATAGATTTCTCTAGGGAACTAGAAACTATAATGTACAAATGTTTTGAGAAATATATAGTGCTGTGCAAAAATGAAACATTATTGTTACTATTTTCTTATAGTTTATTAGGTGACATGCATTTTAAGAATGTTCTTTGGGAAGTTTGCCATGCTATTAGCTATTGTGGAAACAACATTGCTCGATGAAGCTTTTCAGTCAGGTTTATATATATCAAAACAAGAGTGGTTTCTGTCTCTCAGTGATGGAGGCTGGAATGTTCCATGTTTTTTTAATGGTCACTCTGTTTTCAAGTAGCATATAGCTAAAAGGGTATCGGTTGAAGAAACAGAAGATGGAATTCAAATCCCTACTTTACCGCTTCTCTCCTACATGACTTCGGGCAAATCATTGATCCTGTTTGAGAATCAGCTTCTACATCTATAAAAATGAAGATGACTATTCTGACTTGTCTTAGTTCTTGCAATTCTCTGTAATCATAGATTTTTAAAGGGCTATACAAAGGTTAGAAACCCTGGTGGCACAGTGGTTAAGTTCTATGGCTGCTCATCAAAAGGTCAGCAGTTCAAATCCAACAGGAGCTCCTTGTAAACTCTATGGGGCAGTTCTGCTCTGTCCTGTAGTGTCGCCATGAGTTGGCATCAACTTGACAGCACCGAATTTGGTTTTAGTTTATACAAAAGTGACTATTACTAAAAAACAAAAACAAAAAAATCCAGTTGCTGTGGAACCAGTTTAGACTCACAGAGATATCATGTGTATGTCAGAGTAGAAGTGCTCTCTGAGGTTGTCCTTGGCTGATATTTTGAAAATAAGTCAACAGGCCTGTCTTCAGAGGTGCCTCTGGGTAGACTTGAATCTCCAACCTCTGGATTAACAGCGAAGCACCTTAGCTGCTGGTGCAATAACCAGAAGCTTCTGGTCATTGCTGTTGGTGAAAGAAGAACCTAACAAATGTTGCTTAGGTTATCAAACTATGTTCCATCCTCTGCCTCAATTATCACCCAAGAGACTAGATTAACGAGTCTGCATCATTCCTCTCCTTATCTCTGGGGAAGTAAAATTGATTAAGACCTCAGAGAAACAGAGAAATCTGAGATAAGTCACACTGTTTAATAGGATGTAATGGAGCCTTATGATGTAATTGAATCTTGTGACTCCCGGTTATTGTTCTGAGACAATCTCCAGTTGTCAATCCCTTTGAAATCTTGCTATAGAAAGCTCTGAGAATGTGACCCAACAGGGACAGTTTGTGGAGAAGCTATTCTCACTGCTCTCCAAGATTTGTGGGACTACCTGTTAAGAAAGCAGTCCTTGAACCCCTGGCTGTCTCTGAATTTTTGGTTACAGTGACAGGCAGGACGAACTTGCTTTAGTTCGGCAGCATTACTGTGACGTGTTTATCAGTGTATTATTTTTTCATCTTACAGCTGTGTATCCAAATTACAATATTTTAATATTTCTTTCATAGAACAGTATTTGAGTGTTATTAGCCAAATTTAAGGGTCAGTGTAAGAAAATTAAAGCTCTTTTCTGTTTGTTTTTTGTAAAAAAATAATTGAGGAAATTGTTTATACTTTTACATAGTGTCCTTTTCAAGAAGACCCAGGAACATAATACATTTTTCTTCTCAAAATATCTGCATTTTTCTTGAACAATAGAATTACCCCATAGGATTTCCAAGGCTGGTTTGGGTTTCAACAGCCAACTTTTCGATTTGCCCAGCTGCTCAACCACTGAGGCATCATGCTGTGTATGATGCCTTCTAATTGATGCTTATTTATTTTATTGTGCTTCATGTAAAAATTTACAGGGTAGATTAGTTTCTCATGAAACAAGTAATACACAAATTATTTTGCAGCATTGGTTGCCAGCCCTGGAATGTGTCAACACCCTTCCCTTCTGGACCTCTGGTTCCTCCTTTCTATTCATTCACTTTTCATGTCTCTTTCTGCCTTTTCGTCTTTGCTTTTGGGCTGGTGTGTCCATTTAGTCTTGTAAAAATATTTTTAAAAATCGTATAACCATGGTTTCCCCTCTTCATACTGGTTTCTAGGCAGCCAAGTTAAATCTATGATTTATATCTAGCAAAGTATACAGAACTTTATGGTAGATGTGTATTTTATCCCCACCACTGTCTTCAACATTATTTCTGGCCATATATTCCTTTTCTTTAAAATTTTCTCACTTTACCCTCATCATATGTTGCACATATATTTTAAACCTACATGATTTTTGGAATGAGATGATATATCAATATAAAAAATAATTTCTTCTACATTTGAAGTAGTTAATAACAATTGCTGGCAAATGTTAAACACTGTGCTAGACCGTGTCAAGGTCACGTAACTGGTGGGACCCCAGGTGACCTGATTTGGTTCTGGAGATCGAGCCAGCAAGTTCAGTCTGCAGGTGGGTGGCAAACTGGGTTACCTCTCCCTGAAAGCACAGGAGCATGCATCCTTTTTGGTAGCCAATGACAAATTTATTAAGGGAAAGTACATTCCAAAGAGGGAATAGATCAGTCTCTATGAGTGAAGAAAGACCCAACATAGATTTGGGGGCATTTTTTTATAGGTAAAAGCAGGGAGGTGACATTCTAGGTGGGAAGAGGAGGTAGTAACTTGGTTTTTGGTTCTGTTTGAGGCTAACATGGCCACTGCACAGCTGCCAGGAGGAGTTGTTATATTTGCATCACAACTGCCAGGAAGAACTGTTATATTTAAATCATAAACCGCTAGGAACAAACTACTGGTATGTGGCAGATCAGGTTCCCTTGGTAACCTTATCAATCCTAGTTATGCATTATGTAAGTATTATTTATTCTTTCCATGAGAAAAGTGTCATTTCATATATTTTGTGAATGAAGAAACCAAGTTTAATCAATTTATCACTGATAAATAGAAGTGACAGAATTTCATAGTAGTTTTGCCTGACTCCCAAATTTCAAAGTTCTTTAGTAATTACTATACTGTTTCCCAATAACAGTAATAGTGTAGTAAATGACTGTTGCTTAGATTATTGTTATTTTAGTATTATTGAAAGTTTTGATGTATAATATTTAATCATTACCAAGAACACATGTAATGAAAAAGTATTAGCCATTTTAAAACTCTATAATTTGTATTTTTGTTTAGCAGTTTGATGAAATGAGTCTTTTGCACCATCTTGCTCTCATCAGCAAAAATGATTTCAAGGTCTTCCTCTGTATGTCACTTGGCCTGATACTCAGAAGTTTTTGCCTCTCAATGGCTCATGGAGAAACACATTCAACGATTCTTTCTTATACAGAAACCAGTTCTTTCAGGTACTTTCCAAAGACCTTCAAATTCTTTCTGATGCTTTATTTTTGTTCATGTCCTTGAATGCCATTATGCAATTGTCATATCTTGTCATTTAGATTTGTTTAAATGGAAAGGTTCTGTTTAGCCACCTTTCCTTGAACAGCATGGTTCATGGAAAGGAGTCTCTTTCTAATTTCATAGATACTGTTGCAAGGTCAAGTTGAGAAAGTTCAAGTTACATACACAAAATCAAAATCTGCTGCTGTTGAGTCAGTTCCAACCCATAGTGACCCTATAGTTGATAAGGAATGGCTAATTGCTTCAGTTTAATTGAGAGAACAAGAAGGTGATACTTCATTTCATAAGGAAAGTCTTGTATGGTTCACTTGAAGGGAGTGGGAATTCGGAGAGCGGAGTGCTCAAAACCTGGAATGGTTTACCTTGTCTTGGCAAAGTCCTCTAAAAACTACCCTGCTGCCACTTAACAGAGGCTTCTCAGAAGCTAGAAAAACAGTGTTTATAAAATCTAGAGAATGCAACACAGTGAGAAAAATCATTTGTGGGAACATTGATAACCGAGGCAGTCATTTTCACAGAATGAAAAAGAATGTTTCATCACTTTCAGTTTTGAACCAGTTTGTATAGCAAGCGGTAGATGCAGGAGCAGTTGTAATTCACACAATGACAAAACTCTACTTAGAGTGATCATACTGAGCATTGCATTCAGAAAGAATAACGTGCTTCACACCTGTTCTGTTATTCTGGTGCAGACCCTCGTGTGTCGAGGATCAGGATAGAAGAAACAGGAGATTGGCAGAGGATACAAATCATGAAAAAAAAGAGGATATGAAGAGAACCAGCATGCACAGGTATACCCCGGGTATGACAGGTGGTGTCACCTGAGGAAGGGTGCTGAAGAGCAATTTTTACTGGCCACACAATTTCCATCACCAGCTGTGAGAGATCATTCTGCAATTTGAAACTGATTGCCATGGATGCTATTTTCCATAGATAGGCCCCTGATAGCAAGGAATTTTTTCTTCTAATCTAACTTTGCTGGCAATTTCCTCAAACCCTTACAGATGCAGAATTAGAAGTTAATGTCTCAACTTCTTCTTCTTCTTCTTCTTATTTTTAAAGTAATTTTTGGACGTTGTGGTCTGTTTTGTCTACTATATAAGACAGGCACACTACTCAGGTCTGTCAGCTTTCAAGAGATCTATAAATATATTCACAACTTGAAAAATAATTTATTGACTCCAGAATATGAAAATAAAACTGTAAGATCAAAAGGAACAAATACTTAAGGAAATAGCCACCCAAACCTACCACTGGATTACTTGTTTAACTCCATGTGAAAGCTATACAATGAAAAAAGAAGACAGAAGAATTGAGGTATTCCAACTTTGGTGTTGGCTGAGAGGATTGAATGTCCTGTGGACGGCTAGAAGAAGGAATAAATAAGTCTTAGAAGAAACACAACCAGAATGTTACTTAAAAGAACCATAAGAGTATGTCTTGATTCATCCGCATCGTGAGATGCTTTGCAGATTCATCATTGTTCTTTATCATTCATAGTACTCATTGTTTGTACATACCATAGTTTGTTTATCCATTTATGTTGATGGGAATCTAGGTTGTTTTCACATTTTGTGAACAACGCTACAATGGTCACAGGTGTCCATCTGCTTATTTGTGTGATGGCTCTTGTTTCTCTAGGATATATTCCTAGGGGTGGGATTACTGGGTTACATGGTATTTCTATTTCTAGCTTTCTAGTGAAGTGCCATATCTTTTCCCAAAGTGGTTGTACCATTTTCATTCCTACCAGCTGTGTTAAGAGTTCCAGTTTCCCTACAGCCTCTCCATCACTTGTTATTTTCTGTTTTTTTTTTTGTTAATTTGTTTTATTTTTTATTCAGGCAAGTAATGCTGGGGCGAGATGTTATCTCACTGTAGTTTTGATTTGCATTTGTCTAATCGGTAGTGACCTCAAGCAGTTCCTCATTTGTCCACACCTGCTTGAATATCTTCTTTGGTGAAGTGTCTTTTCACTTCCTTTGCTCATTTTTTTAAATGGATTGTCATTTTGTTGTAGAGGTGTTAGATTTTCCTATAGATTTTAGAGTCTAGACCTTTGTTAAATTTGACATAGCCAAAAAAATTTTCCCAGGTGGTAGTTTCTCTTTTCACTTTTTTGGCCAGTCTTTTGATAAGCGTGATTGTTTAATTTTTTAGTGTATTGTTGATTACAGTTTGTATCCTGTCAATGCCTTGAATTAGGGCTTCTAGTAGTATTGCTAATTTTTTCTTCTATGATACTTACAGTTTTTGGTTTTATATGTAGGTCTTTGATCCATTTTGAATTAGTTTTTGTGTATGGTGTGAGGTGTGAGTCCCCTTTTTCATTTTTTTGCAGGTGGGCATCCGGTTTTGCCAACACCATTTGTTAACGATTTTCTTCATTTGATGGACTTCGGGCCTTTGTCACAGATTAATTTGACCATAGGTGGATGGATTTACGTCTGGATTCTGTTCCACTGGTCAGCGTGTTGTTGTACCAGTACCAGGCTCTCATGCCTACCATAGCTGTATAGTAGGTTCTGAGGTTGGGTATTGTGAGTCCTCCTACTTTATTTTTCTTCTTCAATAGTACTTTACTTATCTGGGATCTCTTCCCTTCCTTTATAAATTTAATAATTAGTTTTTTCATGTCTTTGAAAAATACTATTGGTATTTAGATCAGGATTGCATTGTATTTGTAGATTGCTTTGGGTAGAACCAATCTTTTCCCAGTGTTGAGTCTGCCTATCCCTGAGCCCCATCATGTGTTTTTCTGTCTATGTAGATATTTTTTGGTTTCTTGCTGTAGTGTTTTGTAATTTCTTTTGTGTGTGTATGTATAGATCTTTTGCATTCCTACTTAGATTTATTCCACAGGACAGAAGTTTGCCCTCTTTTATACTTGAATTTGTCATAAGTCAGGGCTGATTTGACGTCAACGAACAACAATTGTAACTTAACTTACCAAATATTGGAATGCAGGTGGAATAACAAAGACAAAAAGAAATATTTATTCTTAGATAAACAAAATTATGGAAATCCATAAAATTTTACAGCAAGTAAACCCTTTGTATAGAATGTGAACATTTAAAAAACATGTATGACATGATAATGCAGTGCTACTTTATATTGAGGATTAACTGCCTAGAGGGTACCTAGGTGGTGCAAGTAGTTTGTACTTGACTGCTAACCTGAAGGCTCACAGTTCAAACCCACCCAGGGGCACTGTGAAAGAAAGGCCTGGCTATAAAAAATCACAGCCAAGAAAACCTATAGAGTAGTTCTACTGTGCAACATGTGGAGTCACCATGAGTCAGAGGGGATTCTATAGCAATGGGTTTGGGTTTTTTGTTTATTGTCTAGGGAAGGTCATTACAAATTAGCTCAGAGAAGATTTGTGTGTGTGTGTGTGTGTGTGTGTGTGTGTGTGTATACATATATGTATATTTAGGAAACCCTGGTGGTGTAGTGGGTTAAGTGCTACATCTGCCAACTAAAAGGCTGGGAGTTCAAATCATCCAGGTGCTCCTTAGAAACTCCATGGGCTCAGTTTTACTCTGATCTCTAGGGTTGCTGTGAGTTGGACCCTATTCGACAGCAGTGGGTTTTTTATGTACATCTATTTTAGTTGTCAGTTGCTATGTAACAAAGTACCATAAGTTGAGCAGATTAAAACAGCACACATCTATTATTTCACCAGGGGTAGGTGTCTGGGCACAGGTTATTTAGGTTGTTTGTTTCATGGTCTAACCAGGCAGAAATGGAGGTGTCAACCGGGGCTGTGTTCTATTCTGGAGGCTGGATTTGGGAAAAATTCACTTTCAAGCTCCTTCAGGTTGTTGACAGAATTCATTTCATTATGGTCATAAGAACAGAGGTTCCTGTTTGCTTATTTTGTTGTGGCCGAGGTAGCTTTCAGTTATCACGAGACACTCTACAAATATGCCATCTTACTTCTCTGAAACTAACCAGAGAGTCTCCATCACTTCAGTATGCTAAGACAGAGTCATTGTGGGAGTGACAGTCCATCATCTTTGCCATATTACATAACCTAACCAAGGGAATGGCATCCAATCACACAGTCTATTGGTTAGAAGAAAGTCACAAGTCCTGCTGTCACTCAAGGGAAGGAGAACATGGAAGAGGAAAGTAGATTATACATCCTAAGTGACTTGCTGTGTTCATCTTAGGATGTGTCTGACACAGTGTCTAAGGTTAGATATTTTTAAGGTTTTTTGTAATATATGTTCAGATATCACCCATTGTTTCTTCAGTTGTATTTATAATGCTCTGAAGTAAAAAACTCATTCACCAATTGACACATGGTAGGTTGAAGAACAATGAACTAGACTAGAGAGGACAAAAAGAGACACAAAATTGAGCCCAGAGAAAGGTTTGTTCCTGTTTGAGTATGTTTCCCAAATACTCCTACTCCAAGTGTTCTAAGCGATTTCTTGGTAAGCTTTAGTTGGGAGTTTTGCTTGTGACCACAGAGCACGTTCAAAGATTAAAATAATAAAGTGTAGCAAAAGGCTATGAAAAAGGCATCAGATAGGAGAGAAAGCGCTCTTACTTGTTCTAAGGTTATTCCGATAACCCTACTGGCCAATACATGTTCATTCCTCCTAAGCATGTCTTTTCTATTCCTGTTTTTCCTTTTTTCCATTCACCAACTCTTCACTCTTTCATTTTCCATCTTTATTCCTCATAACCTCTTGTTACAATTGGATCTTGGTTTTATTTTTCCATTTTAATTCACTTCTTGTGTCTCTCATATTTTATTATTTCATCCTTCCAGAAAGATTACTTTCTTAAGAAAGTAACACATATATAGAGAGAGAAAGAGACTGAGTGTATGTGCAGATTTATACTCGTATGTCTGCACAGATTCGGCGTGTTACACTTAGATGTGTTGACATTTGTGTGGTTGGGTGTACATACTGTCTTTCACCCTGAGATGGAGGAATTAGGATCACCAGAGCCAGGCTCGACTAAGTGGTGACTAGGATGTGCCTTCTCTTGAATAGGACACGGGAAGTGGAGCAAAGGGTTCTATTAAAGTGGACCTTACTTGTAGTGAGGACTTAATATCTGGAATAGAACTCCTGAGGACAAGATAGATTGAATAAGCCTCAGAAATCATGGGGAGTTTCTTTTCTAGGGGGAGATTTTTGCAAGGTGAAGGGCTTTGAGGGGCAAGAAAATACACCTAAACAGAAGTAGCACAATTTTAAGATGGAGGCGAGGCCAGCTAGAAGGGAATGTTAGCTACTGACGTTAGTTCTGAACTTAACACTTTTGTAGTCAGACAGTGAGGTAATCCTCCACAGCGGCTGTGTCAGTTGGCCAACACTGTAAAACATGGGGCTGTGGAAGTTTGTAACTTACAGTTTTTCCCACTCTCAAGGAATAACTATGGCTACTAAGAAAATAGTCACTTTTCTATAGGAATGCTTTAAACCACAACCATCTGAAGAACTTCCAAATTCATTATATTTTGTGGTCAGAATGAATAGTAAAGCTGTATCTTTAATGAGTAAAAATTTTTAGTGCTTTTCTTTTGTATTTTTTTCATCTACCAACTATTGCAGATGCTTGAGCTAGCCTGTTCAGCTGAAAACTGATGGGTGGAGAGCTAGCCACATGGAGTGTACATATGATTTTTGCCATCTGTCTTTAATTAAAACACTCTAATATCTGTCTGCAAGTAACATAAAAAGGAAATCTCTACCAAACCATGAACCAAGATCAAAGTGCACATTTTCAAAGCATGCAGATCATGGAAAGTTAAAGAACTGAAGAGGAAGAGGATAATTTATGTGAGAAAGGTAGAAGTACAATAAAAGAACAAAAGTGAGAACAGGTAGGGAATTAACTGAACAGCAGGAAGGAAATGGGTAACTTCCAAGACCAGTGTTCTCCTCCCACTCTAAAGCTGTGACAGTTAATTTCCTCTCTTTCTTTCATGATTACTAGGTGAACTTCTTCAGAACTAATAAATATTATTGCTTCAGTTAAAATACATTCATTATACTGGGCCTAAATAAATTTGAGAAAGTTGCTTTGACCCTTTTGCTAAAATTTTATATTCTTAAGTACTGTATTAATAAAATTATACTAGCTTTTAAATAAATTACCACAAGAAAGGAATTGCTGTGCTTTTGTGGCAAAGTTTGGAGTAAGATGATATTTATAAAGCATTAAAATTAACTTTATGCATACAGACTCATCTTTTACTTATATTTTAAAACAAACTGTTCTAATCATATTCAAGCTAAAGAAGACTGTTCTGTCAAATTACAGGGGAAAAGCAGTTGCATCCTAAAAGCCCCAAACCTGCTGTCGTCAGCTGGGGTCTGTTGACTGGGACTTCTAGCGACCCTAGAGGTCAAAGTAGAACTGCCCCACAGAGTTTCCAAAGAGCGCCTTGCGGATTTGAACCGTCGACCTTTTGGAAAGCAAAGGTAGCACTTAACCTACTACGCCACCAGGGTTTCCTGTTGCATCCTAGAACATCGTAAAATAAGCAGGAACCAGAATTAATCAAGCTCCATGTCAGTTTGTAGAAAGATTCTAGTTAGACGTTTGTTCTTGGACAGTATAGTATTATGTTATCAAACTTTAGTCCCTTTTCAATATGACTTGGATATAGACCTTCAGTTAAGGAAGCCCATGCCAACAATCTCTGTTTGAGAGAGTAGGTTTGTACTGACTACTTTTCAAACTAAGTGGGATTTTGGAAACATCCCAACACTCTTTCATTTCCTAAGGGAACATTAAAATTAAGCAATTTGCAGGGTAGATAATTCTCCTCAAAGACAGAAAGTGCTTTCTGTACTCTGATACTTTATTTTTCCAAGAAGCATTAGAGGTCATAAAGAGTGAATCTATGTATGACATATGTAGAAATTTGTAGTTACGTAGAGAATTAATATATTATCTTATTTGAATTGTCTTTATTTCTTGAAAAATTTTATTGGTGCCTGTGGAATGAATGCCAATTTTTGAAAGGTGAAGGGCTTTGAAGAGTAGAAATATATACCTAACAGCAGCTGTAAAATTTTAAGACAGAGACAGAGACAGCTAGAAAAAAAGGTCTATGGGTGACGTTCGTTCTGAACTTAACACTTTTGGAGTCAAGCAGTGAGGTAATCCTCCCCAGTGGATGATGTCTCTACTAGCCAACACTATAAAACATAAGGTAGCTATGGAAGTTCACAACATCTAGTATAAATTCTTACCCTGAAGAAATAACCATGACGGTTAAGAAAATAGTCATATCCCTGAAGGAATGCTTTAACCCACAGCCATCTGAAGAACCTTCAAATTCAGCATATTTTGGTGCCAGAATGAATAAAACCATATCTTCAAGGAGTAAAAATTCATAGTGTCTTTAGTTTTTATTTTTTCATCTAATTATTGCAGATGCAATAAATATTAAATAGAATTTAGAAGTTTTAGATGGAGTGAGAGGATGTGTGAAACTCGGTCTGTTAGCAATGTTTTCCCTGTTTCTGACAGATAAGATACCACCCACATGAAAGAATTAGAGTGTGACACTGAAGATAAATTGGGCCTCAGAATGGTCACCTGTGAGACAGAAGACTGATGATCGATGAAGACTGAAAGTCAGCTACTTGACAACTAGGTATCACTGTGTAAGAAATAACTCTAGCCGTATAAAAATACATAGGGAAATAGATAGTTAAAGGAAAAATCTCATGTAACAACAAAAATGAATTACCAAAGTTAATTAGGAGAGAATGGCAAATTTGATGAGTTCCTTCAACAGACTAAGCTGACTTTTTTGAAGTAAGTTAACTTTTTAACACCAAACTAGTTTTTGCAATGAGATGAACTGACCAGTTTAGAATGCTAGTTGGGAAAATATCTGACATCATCACAGATTAAACAGAATTAACTTAAACAAGCAGTATCAATTCTCTTAGTGAGTATTTTCAAAATACAGAATATAGAATTTAGAAAACTAAGAAAAAATTGTTTTTTGCTGTGAAAACAATTAATTATAGTTTTCTATTGTTCCCAGAGTGCTTCTAATGGAAGTTGCAAAGGTAAAACAGTGATCTTCCTCCACTTATTTACAAAAGCTGGAATTGGGAATATGTTTTTCCATTCTCTGGTTCAACAGGAGAGCATTAATCAAAAATGATTTTGGGTTAATCAGCTGAGTTTTGATGCCATCCAAATGAGAAATGATGATGAAGGAGAAAGAAAAAAGACTTTGGAATGAGATTCAATTAGCTGTGTGGGCTTTGGACCAATTATGAAATTCTCTGATTTTTCATTTATTTGTAAAGTAAGGGTAATAATATTTAATAGGACAGGTGGTTGTGAAGCAGATAGTGTTTGCAAGAGTCATCACGGGAAAAAATGGTATTGATTTTCGTTATTGAGCTATCCAGCTATCTGAAGTTTATTGGAGGTCATTTTGAGAGTCTTTATCTAAAAAATCCAGGAAATAAAAATTAAGAGTTGGATCTTACTTTCTATATGAATGCAAATAAACTTGAAAATACGAAGAAGCTGACACGGTTGTACTTTAGAGTGAGGAGTAAAGCTTGTGACTTTTTTTTTTTTTATGGTGAAAATGTTCCTAATAAAACACACCAATGCAACAATTTTTATGTAGAGTTAGTGTTGGTTTAAAATCAGGAAAAGTGTGTGTCAAGATTGTATCCTTTCACCATGCTTATTTGATCTGTATGTTGAACAACATACAGAAGCTGGACTATATGAAGAAGAATGCGGCATCAGGACTGGAGGAAGATTCATTAACAATCTGCAATATGCAGATGACACAGCCTTGCTAGCTGAAAGTAAGTGGAGAGAGAAGACTGATGATCTACCAAGACTGAAAGTCAACTACTTGACAACTAGGTATCACTGCTAATGAAGGTCAAAGACTACAGCCTCCTGTATGGGTCACACTTCAACACAAAGAAAACAAAAATCTTCACAAATGGACCATTGCAATAAACAGAGAAAATTTATTTTACGTGGATCCATATTCAACATCTGTGAAAGCAGCTGTCCAGAAATCAAACAAAACATTGCACTGGACAAATCTGCTGCAAAATACCTCTTTGTTGTTGCTAAGTGCCCTCAAGCAAGTTCCAGCTCATAGCGACCCCATGCACAGCAAAGGAAAACACTTCCTGGTCCCACTCCACGCCCACAATAGTTTTGATCCTGAAACCTATTGTCGCACCCAGTGTCAATCCATCTTGTTGAGGGTCTTCCTCTTTTTTTGCTGACCCTCTAGTTTACCAGTCATGATGTTCTTCTCAGGGACTGATCTCTCCTGACAAGTAAGATGCGAGTGTGTAAGATCCGGTCTCACCACCCTCGTTGATGGTCTGTCTGTTCTGCAGTCAGCACCTGCTCTTGTTCTTGATGATGCTGAGCTTTTCCGTCATCTCTTTCCGCAGAGCATTGACTTGATTCTTGGGTATTCCATGTGGTGAGGTCCATGTGTATAGTCACTGTTTAAAGTTGGTGAAAAAATATATTTACAATGAAGAAGTCACCCGTCTTGCAAAATTCTGTCGCGCAGCCTCTGGCATCATTTCTATCACCAAGGCTGTATTTTCCAGCTACTGATCCTTCTTCTTAGTTTCAACTTCGGCGTTCCAATCACCAGTAATTATCAATGCATGTTCGATCAGTTTTGGACTGCTGAAGCTGGTGAAAATTGTCAGTTTCTTCATCTTTGACCTTAGTGGCTGGTGCATAAATTTGAACAACAGTCATAATAACTGGCCTTCCTTGTAGGCATATGGATATTATCCTATCACAGACAACATTGTACTTCAGGATAGATCTTGAAATGTTCTTTTTGATTGTGAATGCAACACCTTTCCTCTTCACATTGTCATTCCAGGTGGTAGACTATATGATTATATGTTTCAAAATGGACAATGCTAGTCCATTTTAGCTCCCTAATGTCTAGGATATCAGTGTTGATGTGTTTCACTTAACTTTTGGCAATTTTAAATGTTCCTAGATTCATACTTTGTACATTCTGTGTTCTAATTATTAATAGATGTTAATAATCTGTTTATTCTCAATTTGAGTCAAGCCACATAAGCAAATAAAGCTTCTGAAGGCTTGGTTCTATCCACATCACTAAGGTCAACTCTGCTTTGAGGAGGCAGCTCTTCTCCAGCTGCCTTTTGTTCTGCTGCTGTCCATAAGGTTTTCACTGGCTGATTCTTTTCAGAAGTAGACTGCCAGGTCCTTCTTTCTAGTCTGCATTCACCTGGATGCTAACCTGAAACCTGTCAACCATGAGTGACCCTGCTGGTATCTGAATATTGGTGGCATAGATTCCAGCATCACAGCAACACACAAGTCCCCATAGGGTGACAAAATGACAGACAAGTGTCAAAAAGCAAAGTTAAAGTGTTAAAAAGCAAAGGTGTCACTTGGAGGACTAAGGTGCACCTGGCCAGAGCCATAGTGTTTTCAGTTGCCTCAGGAGCATCAAAAACTGTACAATAAATAAGGAAGACTGAAGAAGTATTGATGCTTTTGCTTATGGTGTTGGGAAGAATACTGAATTTACCATGGAGTGTCAGAGGATTGAGCAAATCTGTCACAGAAGAAATATAGCCAGAAGACTTCCTGGAAACAAAGATGTCAAGGCTTTGTCTCACATACTTTCGACACGTATCAGTAGGTACCAGTCCCTGGAGAAGGGCATCGTGCTTTGTAAAGGACAGGATCGGAGAGAAAGAGAAAGACTCTGCATGAGGTAGACTGGGACTGTGGCCGCAGCTATGGTGCTGAGACATAGCAACGACTGCGGTGCAGGACTGAGCAGTGTTTCATCCTGTTGTGCATAATGTTCCGTGAGTTCGAACCAACCTGATGACACCTAACAACAAGGTCAATGTGCAAGTTTTTGCTTTATGAGCAGCTTGCTATTTGAGTTATCCTGTCATCTAGTTCCATTACATTATCTTGTCTGATAAGCTTTTTTGAGCAACTTATCTTAGTTTTATTATAATCAAGAAATAGAATATGAAGCAATTTCTTAATTTAATAAAATCAAGTGAACTTGGGAGTAAATTTTAAATTATTCGATCCTGGAACATTTTGGACACGTCTGGTATAACTTTAAAGAGATATTAATACATCTTTGGAAGACAATGCTGTCTGTTCATTGTCTTGGGTGGATACCTAAGAGCAACAGTGACAATTAGAGGTGAGTCCAATAAGCCTTTCCTTGCCATCAAAATGGAAAGGGGTCAGATGTGGATGTGATAAAAAACTGAAGGAAGCAGTTAAGCCTGACTTGGCTTCCAGCACCACGTCTACTTCCACCTTTGGCAAAAGTTGATTTCTTTGTGGCCCATCTAATTGACCAGGGGACTAAGTTAGAGTTTGGAATCAAAGCTTTAAAAAGAAAGCAAAGTGGTTTTTGTCTCTCCTTGTCCATTGTACATGCACATCTCTGAGAAATATTCTGTGCCTAGTTACAGAGAGAATGTGGATTGGCGATCTTGGGTTCTTTTTATCTCTCTGTGTGTATTTAGATACATTGTTTATCTGTGAACAGGCATTGTAATGTTTGCCTGATTTCTTTTCTTACCTTTCTAGCTGAGTGCATTTTTTTTTATCATTAAAGAAAAACAAAACAAAACAACAGTAACAACAAACACCGTATTATCTAATTTAAGTTTAAGGTCTTTAGCAAGATGTTTTAATGACATTTTTAGATAGAATGCAGCCCTGCTTCACCTTGCCCTAGCCTTTCTTTAACCCTCTTTGGAAATGAAATTGCATGAAATATTTTTCTCTTTTCAGAGCTTGCTTTCACTGTGATTTAAAGGGCAGCAATTCAGTGAAGGAGTTGCAAGATTATATGTATAATGGCTAAGAGTGGGGATTCTGGAGACAGGAGGCCTGAGTTTGAGCACTGTCTTGGCCATTTACTCTGACTTCTGACAAGTTACTTAGCATGTCTGCATAATAGTTTATTTTGTATAAAATGGGATGATTGTAGGATCTATTCTATAGATATGTGTGAATTAACTAAATTAATTCATGTGCTACCGGTTGACATCAAGTAGCTTCCAACACACAGTTGGGGAACTGAACTGTGCCTCCTAAGGTTTTCAGAAGCAGACCACCAGTCCTTTCTTTCAAGGTGTCTTTGTTGTTGCTACTCGATGTCAACTCAAAGTGACCCCATGTACCACAGAATGAAGCAGTGTCCTGTCCCTTATCACACTCACAGTCATTGTCATGCTTGATACCATTGTTGCAGTCACTGTGAATCTGTCTCTTCCAGGATCTTTCCCTTTTCCACTGGCCCTCTATTTTGCCAAGCATGATGTCCTCCACAGCCTGCTAATACCTTCAAAGTATGGGAGATGAAGTCTCACCATCCTTGCTTCTAAGGAAGATTCTGACTATAATTCTTCCAAGACAAATTTGTTTGTTCTTTTGGGAATCCATGGTATATTCAGTGTTCTTCCCCATAATTCAGAGGCATCAGTTCTTCATTAGCTTTCCTCATTCCTTGTCCAGCTTTCACGTACATATGAGGAACCTGAAAACACCACGGCCTGGGTCAGTACACCTTAGTCCTCAAAGTGGCATAATTGGCTTTCTAACACTCTAAAGAGGTCTTTTGCAGCAGCTTTGCCCAATGCAATGCTTCATTTGATTTCTTGCAGCTTATATGAGCATTTGTCTTAGTCATCTATTGCTGCTGTAGCAGAAATAACAGTTTATTTTCTGACAGTCCAGTAGACTACAAATCCAAATACAAGGCATCAGCTCCAGGAGGAGGTTTTCTTCCCCTGTCAGCTCTGAAGGGAGTCTTCCCTTCATCTGAGAGCATCTCAGCATAGGAAGCTCACGCCCAAAGGATATGCTCTGCTCCTGATTCTACTTTCCTGATGGTATGAAGTTTCCGGCTCTCTCTGCTTGCTTCCCTCTTAATATTGCAGAAAAGGCTGGCCTATGACACCATCCAATCCTGCAGACTTCATCAATATAACTGGCCCTAATCTGCCTGAATCAATCACAGTAATAGAATTTAAAGTACACAGGACAGTGTTAGCAAATGACAGTCACACAGTTACAGGACTCACAGTTTAACCAAGTTGATACACACACATTGTAGGGAGGACACAATCCCGTTCGTAACAGCATTGATAGCAGATGCAGGTAAAATGATATTCTCGACAATTTCAATCTTTATCCCTTCATCAAGATGCTGCTTATTGGTCCATTTGTAAGGACTTTTGTTTTCTTTATGTTGAAGTGTAATCCATACAAAGGCTTTGATCTTCATCAGTAAGGTCTTCAAGTCCTCTTCACTTCCAACAAGCAAGAAACATTTGTTTGGGGACAAACTGACGGTTTCTCAGTTAGCAGTTGAGTGCTTACTTGTTTGTGCCACCCAGGACCCCTAATTCATGTGTAGCATTTAGAGGATTGCCTGGTACTCCCTCAGTTATCAGCTCTTTTGCTTCTTATTGTTATTATCTCTATGATGTTGTTGCTAGGTGCTGTTGAACTATATGAATAACTGTTTATTGTTGCAGGAAAATTATGACAGTGCTTACAGAAGCAGCAGTCAAGAAATCAAAGGATATATTGCACTGGGAAAATCTGCTGCAAAGTATCTCTTTAAAGTACTGAAAAGTAAAGGTGTCACCTTGAAGACCAAAGTGCTCTGACCCAAGCCATGACGTTTTCAGTCGTATGACATACATGCCAAAGCTGCACAATGCACAAAGAAGACAGAAGAAGAATCGATGCCTTTGATTGTGGTGTTGAAGAAGAATATTGGATGTCTTATGGCCTGCCAGAAGAACAGACAGATGTGTTCTGAAAGAAGTACAACCAGAGTGCTCCTTGGAAGCAAAGATGGCAAAGCTGTGTCTTACATAATCAGGACATGTTGTGAGGAAGGATCAGTCCCCAGAGAAGGACATCATTCTTGTAGAGTGGAGGGACAGCAAAAAAGAGGAAGAGCTTTGATGAGATGGATTGACACAGTAGTCGCAACCATGGGCTTAAGCATAAAAGCGATTGTGGACATGGCGCGAGACCAGACAGTGTTTTGTTCTGTTGGGCATAGGGTCACTGTGAGTTGGTAATGACTCGACAGCATCTAACAACAACAACAACAACATGACAGCTCAAGATCATCAACTGATTTAGTACATGCAGGGAGAATGTGGAAATACTTTCAAAATTAGCTACTTAATACTTGGGGTATGGGTGCCTTGCTCTCTACAATTATGGCATTTTGACTCAGAATAAACTAGGACTTTTTTCCACGTTATTATTATATTTGAAGATGAATTCAGTTTTGGTTAGAGGTCCAAGGGTTAAGTTAGAATTCATTCTGTGTGACAAACTGAAATAAAATTAATCTAAGAAGGCTACCCTAGCAGGAGGCTGCAACAGCTTATGTGAGTGACATTGGATGCCGAACATGACTAAGTCATATATAACTCCATGATACTGCTGCTGAAGTTTATTGTGTAATAAATATGAACTCTTCTGTGTAGCTAGGAATTGTAAGTGATTATTCTCTTCAGTTGAAAAAAATCACAGCTTCAGCTTCCTTATTGATTTTGCACTTAGTACAGAGAATTAAACCTTTAAAATTCAGGAAACCGGTTGTACATGTGGTTGGCAGATTGCGCTTTGGAAGGGAAATCCTCCCCTAGCTCCATTTTTTGCCCTCCCTCTCTTCTTTCCTCTGATTATTTCACATATCTCATAAATTATACATGTATGTTAAAGATGTTACTCACTAAACATGAAATTTGTATTGATTTGAATTGTCTGCAGAATTAACACAATATTGTTAATTTATTCATTCATTCCATCAATAAATATTTATTGCAGGAACTTTTCTAGAGCCTCTTTGGGAAATAGTGGTGAAGAACAAAGCCCCCTTATAATGGAATGAGATTAAAGTCATACATATAAACAAGTAAATAAAATGATAACTTCGGAAAGTGATCAATTTTATGAAAGACATCATATAGGATAATGTGATAAAGAATGATTAGGTAAGGAAAAGAGAAACAGGGCTGATCTTGTTTTTGGAGAAAATCCTCCAAATCCCCAAAGATGAAATGCATATGAGTTCTACTCTTTGACTACCAGAAGTTAATGACAAGAAGATGACTTTTTTTTTCTTTTTTTGGTCCATGAAATATTTTAGTATCATTCTGGAAAAGGTCAGGGAGAATGAATTTCACAGTCCCTGAGCAGCCAGCTATATAAATGCAAGACCTTGTGACAAGGAAGGTGGAGAACACTATCGGTGGCAATCTCAGTGAAGAGTGACAGGAGTGTGGTGGGCGGCAAGGCCAGTGTCTTAGTCATCTAGTGCAGCTTTAACAGAAATGCCACAAGAGGATGCCTTTGAAATGAAAAATTTTACTTTGTCACAGTTCAATAGGATAAAAGTCTAAATTCAGGGTGTCAGCTCCAGGGGAAGACTATCTCTGCTGGCTCTGGAGGAAGGCTGTTGTCATCCATCTTCCTCTGGACCTGAAGCTTCTGAGGCCCAGGGACACTGGTCCTTTCCAAAGTATGCTCAGCTCCCAGCACTGCTTTCTTTCTCATGACATGAGGTCCTCATATCTCTCTGCTAGCTTCTTTCCTTTCTATCTCAAGAGACTGCCCGAAGGCACAGTACAGTCTTAAACACTGAGTCCTGCCCCACCAATACAACTGCTGCCCACACACCCTCATTAACGTCATAGAGGCAGGATTTACAACACGGAGGCACATCAAACAGCATCAGAATCGTGGCCCAGCCAAATCGTCACACACGTTTTCTGAGGAACATAATTCAATCCACACAGCCAGCAAGCCTGCTGCCTGGCGGGGGCTCTTTAGGAGCTCCCTGGGAAAACTGGAAGATGATGTTGAGTGGTTGGCCATCATTTTCCATCCTTTTTACAGTAACTTGGAAGGTATCCTGCCCATTTTACAGATGAGGAAATAGAGGCTCTTATAGATGATGTGCACATACAAGTGTGGAGCAAAGGCAAGGAGACCAGGGCCTACCCAGTTTCTTTTAAGGCCTGAGGTCCTTCAGGCACAGAGATCGGCTGCTGGAGCTGCACCTTACAAAAGTTCACTGGGCACTTACTCTGTCTTCTCAGCTGGGCAGATGCTTCTCATTTGTGGCTGAATTCTTGCAATAATCCCAGGAGATAGGAATCCCACTTTACAGACAAGGAAACTGAAACCCAGAAAGGTAAAGTAGCCTCCCTGAAGTCACCTAGCTAATAAGTGTGAGAGGCAGGTCTGAAACTCGAGTGTGCCCAATTCCAGAGCCTGTGGCCCTAACCCACCCAGCTCCTCATTTCTTCTTACACACCCACAATTGGAGTCACATAGGGTGACTGTGAGTCAGAATCAACTCGACGACAACTGACAGCAACAGCAACAGGACAAATAGGGAAATAAAAATTTAAATTACAGAATAGAAACTAGTGAAAATGACAACCCTATATATAAACACTTAAAAGTTTCTGCCAAAGCTATGTTTAGAGGAATACTTACGGCTTTTAAAGCTTAGTTACTTACAATGAAAGAAGAAAAATAATCTTGGCTTTCTGCTTACATAAGACTGTCGAAGAAAGAACACAAAGAATTCATAAAGATAAGAGCATAGGGATGTGAACTTGAAAAATAGCAGACTTAAATCTAAGAACTGGTGTTATTAAAACAGTGAAATGGACAAACTTCTAGTACTACTAATAAAAGGAAAAAAATGCTATACAGCCTGAATAGAAGAAACAACATTTTCACTGGTAAATCTATAAATTATAATAGTTTTCAAAGCTCTGTGCTAAAAACTCATCATCTCTTAGTGACATTGTAGGACAGAGAGGTGACCCATAGCATTTCTTGGAAGGTAAATCTTCCTAGAAGCTGACCGCTACATCTTTCTCCCATGGAGTAGCCGGTAGATTTGAACCACTGACCTGTTATTGGTTAGCAGCCAAGTGCTTTAACCACTGTGCCACTGACTAGATGGCGGTGGTTTCGGGTATGCTGAAGATTGTAATAATTTGATGAAATGGGTGATTTTCAAGAAAAATTATTTACCTAGGCTTAACATAAGAAAATACCAGGAACATGACTAAGCAAAAACTATAAAAGAAACTGAGAAAATCGGCAAAGAGATACTTCTTCCTCCATAATCTACAATCAAAATATCACCAGGCTCAGAATTTAAAAAACAATTTCTTGATAAACTTTAATATCAAAGCCTCAAATTTCACTTAAAAAAAGTCAAATGAAGCTGAACCTAATGAAAATAATATAATTACAAAAATACCATTGAAATGTAAGAAATTTTATTTTAAAAGTGCTGTAAAGTAAAAATAACACCCCATGGACTAATTTGAAAAATGCAAAATTTTATGTTAGAAAATTTTTTCTATGTAATCACTCAGGTGTGTTGCTTTAAAAAAAAAGCCATTCTTTTAATTCTGTGTTTCATCTCAGCTTAGTTTTTATCCATTCTTTCAAATACCTCATGTCTGTGCCCACCTGAGAATAACAAATATATGACTAAAATTTCCCTTTTAATCTTATAAGATTTCATTTCTAGAAACATTTTTTTTACTCAGAATCTCCTTTCGTATCTGAGGACAGTGTGTATTTTAGGGATTTTTCAGTGGCTTTTGTTTTATTTCGAATCCTCCAACAAAAGTGATTATCTCTTAGACTGGTATTTGTCGACAAGCAGATTGCCTAGGAGGCTCATCACAGGTGTGACGCTCTAACTCCCTGCGTCCTCTTTCTGTCTCTCTGGGTAGAATACATGAAACTTGGCATTGCTCAAACGTTCACTGCCTCTGTGGTTTACACTAATGGCTAAACCTCCAAAAATAGACCGCACTGCTTCCAGCATCCCCGCTGTTTTCCAGAATTCACAAGCAGCTCTGTCTGGAAGAAAATGTTGGGAAGGGCAGTGAGTTGTTGAGGAAGGAGGCTTGGAACACTTCATTCAGCCTATTTTCAACTGAAATCTGGAAAAGGAGACAGACCTACTGTTCTGTTGGTGCTAACCTCCTGAACTTGGGCTGATAATAGATGGTAAATACAGTAGGCAGATATTCTACTGTATTTACAGCTGGCTTGCTTTGATTAAATAACTTCTTAAAGTCTACTGTGGCTCTGGCTAACAGACTTAAAAACTAGCCTTTTAAAGATCAAATCCTTTCCAAATAACTTCTTGTAAAAACAAAGGTCAAGAATATTTATGGGAATATAAAATTATTCAATATCCAACAAATTAAAATTTGCAATGTCTTGTATCACATTAAAAACTATCCAGTGTGCAAAGGCACATAAAAATGCAACTCACAATGAGAAAAAAAAATCAATCAGGAGAAAAAGACTCAAATACGACAAGATGTTATAATTAGTACACAAAGGTATTAGCAATTCTGACAACACTCTGTATGTTCAGAAAAGTAGAGAAAATACTGAGTATATTAATTAAAGACATAAAATCAAACCAAACTCACCACCTTTGAGTTAATTCCTACTCATGGCAACTCCACAGGGGTTTCCAAGGAGCCCATAGAGTTTCCAAGGTGTGCTTGCAGATTTGAACTGACAACCTTTGGTTAGTTGATGTAGTACTTAATCACCAGCCAGCAGAGTTTCCAAATTAAAGACATAGGAAATACATAAGAGACACAACTAGAACTTAGAGAAATAAAAATATAGAATATCTGGTGTGAAAACTACACCGAAAGGGGTTAAAAACAGATTAGACACTGAAGAAGAAAAAAGTTCATGAACTTGAAGACAGTGATAGAAGCTATCCAAAATGATACCACGAGGGTTTTGATAAAGACGGTAAGGTAATTCAGTGAGAAAAAGATGGTGTTGTAACAATTAGATATCCAAACAAAAGTAATAAATAGGCTCTCAGTCTGTATTTTGCACATTGCACAAAAAATAACTTAAAATGAAGAATAGATCCGAATGTAAACCCTATGTAAAACTTGTAGAAAAACAAGATCATTTCACAGGTCTATATCATATATCAATTGTTAAGTACAGGAAATATATGTATATATTAAAAACTTATCAAGTTGTACACTTTACATGAATAGTTTATTGCATGTCAATTAGACTACATCAAAACCATAGAAAGAATTTTAAAAACCCTTTAGTGCACATAAAATTGAAAAAGAAACAGAATGCTGTCTGAGGAATACTCAAGTATGTATCCATATGCAAAGTAAGGTAGTGTTTGTGCCCCGGGCTCCCTTTGAGAAGTTTCCTGCAGTTTCCTGTTTCCAGCTGTGAGAGATCATTCAGCAGTTTACAACTAATTGCCATAGGTACTGTTTCCCATAGAGATAGGCTCTATGTATCATATACAAATATTTGACATTTTATAAATACTTATTAGAAATGTAAAATGAATGCTAAACGAAACCTGATCTAATGTTTCTGAAAGAGTTCGAAGTAGAAAAATAGAAGACAACTCTTAAAAGGACAATAAAAAATCTCAGAGAGCTAAATGGCCAGAATCTGACCAACTAGCTAAATTCAAATTTTAGTCAAAAGTGTTGCTGCTAGGTGTGACCATGTGCACATCCAAACAAAACACTGCCTGGTCCTGGGCCATGCCCGCAGTAGTTTTTATGCTTAAGCCACTTGGTGCAGCCGCTGTGTCAATCATCTCGTCGAACGTCTTCTTTTTCACCGCCCGTCTGCCTTACCAAGCGTGATATCCTTTTGCAGGGAGTGATACCTCCTGACATCACGTCCGAAGTATGTAAGTGTCAGAAGGCACATTTATAAATTGGTGAATTAAATTAGGAAAACTAACTTGTATATAATTTTCCTTTTCAGTAAAGTGGGTTGAGTCCAGATAGGAGTTGTACCGTCTTCCTATGTAGGTTCCCGGCATGCCATTGCTTGTCTCTGCTCTCTCCTTTGTGGAAGTCTTAGGAAAAAAACTTGCTGTTGACTTCTTGGTAACCTTTCCTCTGTGCTTCCTTGCTAGGTAAAAAAAACAGATTTTAGTTTAGTATCTGCAGGCAATATGCTTCTGCATAAATTGGGTGAAGCTTAATTAGTTTACTCAAATCATGTTAATTCCATTCTGATGATTATTAGGTAGTTTAGGAATAATAATTACCTGATACAATATTTGGCCATGAGACTTTAGGGATATCTCTTGATGGTTTCTGGAAAAATATCCTTGACTCTTTACAAAGGGAGATGAGGAGGAGATATTATCTCTTTCTGCTTTGGGGCATTGTTGTGTGAAGATGCAAAATCTGGATTTTATTCAGCTGTCGTGCAACAGCGATTAACAAAGATTAAATCCAACATGTTGAGGGTGGCCAATTCAACAGAAGGTTTTGGTGGTATCACTGAAAACATATTTTTCTCTTTCTTTATCTGGCAAAATCCTTCTCATTGTTAACCAATTTCATCACCCAGACATCAGCTTTGGTGTGATGTCTTCCTGAATTTTGAAGAAGAATTTTTTTTTCTGGTCTTCTTGCTGTCACAGAAGATCATTCCTGTATCTAGTAGAAGCCTTTGCCTTTCATATTCTGTTTCTCTGTTTGCATTTCTATCTAACCGATAGTATGAGCTCCTCAAGGGCAGAAATGATATTCTACTTATGATCATATTTTTCCCTTTGTACTGGCATAGCATGACTATTGATCACGTATGGTACAAATCTGATAAATGAAGCGTTGGGTAGAGAGGCAATCGCTCTTCACTGTTACTGGGTTCCAAAGCAATAAACTCTTTGGCCAGGAAATAAGTATCTTGTCAAGCATCTGAAGGCCATGTGAATGCACGCTTGCCTGTGCACTAATGAGGAGAGGAATAATTAGTGGAAACTCAGGCATGAGAAACGGAGACCAAGGTTCCATTTCTAAAAATAATTTTCTGCTTGTATATCATGTGAAAGGAAATAGCACAGTGATCTGCTTTGTGCATTCACTCCTTACCGTGGCTGCCTCCTTCTCAGAATTCTTTGTAGACTAATTGACCTGACTTGATGGCAGTGGGTTTTATTAGGAATAAACTTAAATTAAAAAAAAAAAAAATTCTTGTGAGGGTTGGTTTATCCTTCCAGCCTGTTTTGGTAGATCAGCAGAAACACAGCCAGCACCTCTTTATCTTTCAAAATTTTAACAGTCTATCTTAAAAGTTGCAGTTCTGCATTTCATGTAGATTATAGAAACCCTGGTGGTGTAGTGGGTTAAGTGCTACGGCTGCTAACCAAAAGTTGGCAGTTCTAATCTGCCAGACACTCCTTGGAAATTATACTAGGCAGTTCTACTCTGACTTCTAGGGTCGTTATGAGTTGGACCCAACTCAATGGTAGTGCATTATATCTTTCTATCATCATCTGAGGGAGCCTTTGAGGCACAGTGGTTAAAGCACGTAGCTGCTAAACAAAAGTTTAGTTGGAATCCACCAGCTGCTCTGCTGCAGAAAGATGTGGCAATCTGCTTGGGTAAAGATTTATTTTTATTGTGTTTTAGGTAAGAGTTTACAGAGCAAATTATTTTCTTGTTCAACAGCACACAAACTGCTTTGTGACATTAGTTGCCAACACTATCTCCTTCTCAACCTGGAATTCCCCGTTTCCATTCATCATACTTTCTTGTCACTTCCAGCCGTCTCATTTATGCTTTGGAGCTGGTATATCCATCTAGTCTCCTGTACATTGTTGAACTATCTGTGTTATTATGTGTTTATAGGGCTTTCTGAAGGGTGAATCTCAGGAGTGGCTTCATTACTGAGCTAAAAGGATGTCCAGCGCCGTACTCTTGGGGCTTCTCCAGTCTCTGTTAGACCAGTAAGTCTGGTTGTTTTATGTGTGCGTGTGAGTTTGAAGGATGTTCTACATTTTTTTCCTGCATTCTCTGCGGTCCTATATTACGATTCCTGTCAGAGTAGCTAGTGTTGGTAGCCAGGTACCACATCTATTTGTTCTGGACTCAGTATGGTTGAGGCTGTGGTAGTTGTGGTCCTTAGTCTTTCAGACTAATCTTTCCCTTGTTTGGTTTTCTCTATTTTCCTTTTGTCCAGACAGGGTGAAAGCAAGTGGTATGTCTTAAATGGCTACTCACAAGCTTTTAAGACCCCAGATGCTACTCACCAAACCAGGATCTCTATGATCTATGCTATGCCAGTTGACCTGGATGTCTTCTGAGACCACGGTCCCCTAGCTCAGTTGCTTGGTCCTTCAGAGAGTCTATGAAGCTTCTATGAATTAGCCTTGGTCAAGTTGTGCTGACCTTCAGTGAAGATTTATAGCCTTGAAAATCTTACGAGTCAGTTCTATTTTGTCCCATACCGTCACTATAAGTTGGAATTGACTCAGTGATAGTGAGTTATCATGATTTGATGACACTAAAATTAGTATTTCCTTTCATCTTTGCCCAAATATTTTATAAGTGGAGATGTACCTGATGTGTCAAAGAGGATATGAAGAAATAAAAAGTCATGTTTTAAAACTATGTAGGAGAGAGAAAGCAGAGATAGAAACCATTGGTTGTTTGATCATCAAAGGCTTCTTGAAGGATTTCGTCAACTGTAGGAGGAAAGTTCAAGTTTCTGAACATTAGAGTCAATTTCCTTGTGTTTAAAATGAGAATTGTTTGGAGATCTTCCACATCAAATTTCTTATGACGGTGGACTCACTTTTGCTGTCTGCTGCATTGTATTGTCACTTTGCACTTCTTTAATTCTTAGTGCTCAGAATAACAGGAAAAGTAAAAAGTTACCTTTTACTTCATCTTTATAGTTTCAGTATGTGGCATTAAGAACAAGCTGGGATAGAACAGAGTGAAGACAGTAAAATGTAAAGACTGCAATGTTCATTCTTACCAGTTTTCCATTTTACGATTCCAAGAAATTTCAGAATTGTACATAAGATGTCAAAAGTTTTGTATAGTGCAGTGACTGCAAATTCTAAATGATCAGTGCTCTGCTAAGAAACATTTTTTCTCTTATGGAATTTTCTCATTAAAACAAATGCTTTCCCACAGCGATGTATTTTACACTGAGAATAAATTGTACTTCCAGAACTTAGAGACTTACTAATGGATTTTGGATGCCTTTTCTTACTTCTATGGAAATACTATATTCAAGAGAAAATCTTTTAAGTGAGTAATAAACTGATAATTGCATTTGGGAGATGCATGAATTATCTTGGTGTGAGTACCTCTTTTGGAGTGGCCTCCAGAGTTAATTTCTAACGTTTCCGGGTCACCTCAGAAAACTGCACACATGAGAAGTGGAATGGAATTCTATTTTCATCTTCACTATTAACAACCTGGAATGCGATTTGTATGTTAGGGTAAAAATCAGAACTGTAAAGACTGTAGAGTATTTGTAGCCAGTAAAAAAGATTTACATACCATTTCAACTACAAGTTAGAAAAGGTCTAGATGACCGAATTATTGTTTAAATTCAATAATGATCAAAATCAGCAAATGCACGTTTATTCAGTACGTGAGGTAACTTATAGAGGAAGAGCTTATGAGACAATGTGGAAAAACCCTTGGCCTGAGAGTGAGTCTGATCTTTTCTGTAGATCTGGTTCTAAGTAGCTTAGGGACTTCGGGAAATCCATATATGTTCTCTGGAAAGTGGCCCCTCATCTGTGAAATAAGCTCAGCAGAGTAGTTAAAGTCTCTGACAGTATTGATAATTTACCCTTTAACCCTGGTGGTGCAGTGGGTTAAGTGCTATCACTGCTAACCAAAAGGTTTGCAGTTCAAATCCACCAGGCGCTCCTTGAATACTGTAGGGGTCAGTTCTACTCTGGTCTCTAGGGTCACCATGAGTTGAATCCGACTCGATGGCACTGAGTTTATAAGAATCAACTTGCAGTTGAGTCAGAAGCAAAGGCTATTGGTAGAAAGGTCTTTTTTTTGTTTTGTTTTGATTTTTTTAACCAGAAAATTAAATTACTTTAAACAAATATGACATGTCTGCTATATCCCAGACAGTGTTCTAGGTATTAGGGATACAGGAGTAAACAAACAGCAAGGTTTCTGCCTTCAAGGCTCCTACTTTCTTTTTTCTTTTTTTATTTAACATGACTGAGTGAAAATGTACATTCCTGTATAAATTTACATGCCCACCTATATGCAGCTTCCACTGTTCTCCCTGTCCGGTGACAGCACACTATTCCTCTCTGCTCCATACATGTCTCATCCTCCCAACAGCCTCCTTTCCCCTCCTCTCCACCCACTCCCCTTCCTCCAGCCAGAGATCAGCAGGATGATATCCTATAGATGTATAGAACCATAAAGTGCAACCAAATATATGGGCACTCTGCATTGCCAAGTCCAATCCATTCCTGTCCAAAGAGTGGACCTTCATTATAACTTATGGGTAAGGGTAGCATCAGGGCTGGGGGCCATGCTCTCAGGGGAATCCCGAAACCACTGGACCATCAATTGAGGTCTTTTAGTGGAGATCTCAGGATGCACCCCTTTTTATTCTTGTGTTGCCAGTGACACTCAACCTAGTGAGCTCCATTGTGGCTATCACTGGTGGTGGCCGGGGCACCATCTGGTTCTTCCGGTCCCAGGTCGATGTAGGCACCCACTCTTGTGGGTCTCTCTGTCTTCTAGGTTGTCTTTACCGCATGCCATTTTGGTCCTCGGTGAGCATCCGTTCCTGCTGAGTTGGGACCATTTGCTGTGTCCTCGGATGTCAGCTTGGCAGCTTTTAAGACCCCAAAAGCCACTCACCTATGTGGGGTGCAGGGAGCTCTCTTAGCAAAACGCTAGTTTTGCCAATTGGCCTCCATTTCGCCTAAGAGCTTGGTCCCCCGCCCCCCGCCCCAGCTACTCTATCCTTGCAGTATTGAGTTAAGATGGAAGGAGTACTCAAGTTATGCTGAAGTCCACTTCATGTTGTTTTTGTTTCTAATGTGTGATATCACCGCTTTCTCCCAACCAGATTTCTAGCAACTATCTAAACTAAACCCTCCCCCCTCACCCTCCCTCCCTCCCCTCTCTTGCAGCTGTCAAAGAGTCTTCTTCTACACACGAGTCTGTTTTTGAGATCTTATCGTAGAGGTCTCATACAGTATTTGTCCTTTCGTCGCTGACTACTTTCACTCAACATAATGTCTTCTAGTTGAAAGCAGGTTAGGAGATGTTTCCTTGAATCATCATTATTCTTTATCATTGTGTAGTGCTCCATTGAGTATATGTACCTACTTTCATTCTAAATGCTGAAATGGGGATTCGGAAAGGAGGGACATTATAGGAAATCTGTTTCACATCAATTTTCTTTCAGGTTAGGAGAAACAATGCAAAGTTAGGAAACTAGTGACCTAAGGATTAATTTTAGGAAGGAAAGGTAAACCCAACCAACCAACAAAACAATTCAGTTTAACTTGAATCTATTCCAACTCCTGGTGACCCCGTATGTGTCAGAGTAAACTGTGTGTTCCCGTGGGCTTTCGATGCCTGATATTTCAGAATTATATCAAGCTGTCTTTCTTCTGATGCACCTCTGGGTAGATGCCAAGCTCCATCTTTTTGCAGAGAGCTCTAATTTTTGCGACACTCAGAGAATCTGGAAGGGGGTAGCCACTAATATTTTATTTGGGGAGTTGGCAAGAAGGCTAAACCAGAGGGCCTTTAAATATTAAGAATAACTAATTCCTGTGGCTGCTTCACATTCCAGCTTCTGATTTCCTCCTTCCCTCTATCTCATGATGCTGTGTCGCAGACCAGAGTTGTCCCTCTAATGTCCTTTTTCCAGGACACAGTGCTACATTTAGTCGTTATGTTGCCTTAGACCCCTCCTTTACTCTGTTAGTTTCTTGATCCTTACTTGTCTTTCATGACAAAGGCAGTTTTAAAGATGAATTTGTAGGGTGCTATTTTGTAGACTATCCCTCTAGTTGTGTTCGTCTGACATTTTCTCACTTCTGGACTGATGGACTGAGGAGGCATTAATTTCGTTTTTAAATTAGCAATCGTGTTTTCCATTTAGAGATAATCTTTCCTGATCTTGAAATACTCTGCTTCCATGATTCATTTATTTCAAAATCTTTCCTACCTTTTCAGTAAGTTAGAGGTTTTATATAAAAGTTGTCTCTGTTTTTCTTGCTGCAACTGTATTTCATAAGAGACGTTTGCTTCAGTCGGTCAAATGCTACAGCTGTTAACCAAAATGTCAGCAGTTTGGATCCACTGGGAGCTGTGTGAGGCAGTTCTACTTCTTGCCCTATAGAGTCGCTATTGACTAGTCGACAGTGGGTTTGGTTTGGTTCTTGTTTATGGCTAATGAATTGATCATAGTATCTAAAAGAAAGTATGGTATGTATGCAAGGATCACAGAAATATTAAAATGTTCACTTGTGTATAATATTAAAATTATGATATTATATGCTGCAGTAGATGGAAGTCCGAGATGGGGATTATTATACAAGTGATTTTCCAGCAGGGGAGGGGGTTGGAGGTGAGGGTGCAATAGTTGAATGATCAGTTACTAACCAAAAAGACCCATTAAAACCCACCACTGGCTTTGTGACAGAAAAAACAAAAAACCTCACAATTTGCTCCCATGAAGATTATAGCCTAGGAGACCTAATGGGCAGTTAGTTGTGCTCTGCCCTTTTAATGTTATACACAAATGATTTTCTAACAGGGCAGGGGACGGAGGGTGAGGAGGAAGGGTCTAACTCTCTGGGTGAATCTGTGTCCATTGGTTGTAGGCAGTGCTTAGAAAATAGAACGACTGTAAACCATGAACAGACAACACTCACAGCAGCTGTCTGATGAGCGAAGGGACCTGGCAGAACACCAAAATAGCTTGTACAAGGGTCAGCAATACAGAAGATGGAGCTTCTCTGTATATTTCTAGCCACTGGTTCTTATACATAAAGTAGACTTTTCAGTTATAAGTAGGAGGATATCTAAGGTCACAAAGGACTATTATGTTGAACAGAAGTATCTATCAAAAAAAAAAAAAATAATAGCTGTGCTTCCCATGACGTGAACTAATTTTAAGTTTTGGAGAAAACAAAGACTAAGCATGTGCTGTTTGTACTAGGAGGTATTTATCAAAACCATAACTTCTTCCCAGAGGTTGTGTAGTTATGTTGATTACTCACCAGAGTTTCTTTTATATTCAGATCCAATGTGATAGAAATAGTGGTTGTCAATCTAGAAACAGAAGCTAATTGACAAAGCATTAATAGGAGAAACAAAAGCTGTTCTAAACAATGCTTCACATGCCATTTAAGTATGGTGTAAATTGCTCCTGAGAGTGAAAGCAATGGGGAATAGAGGCAAGTTTAATAACAAATCTATTCAAAATCCAAATACAAATTTTAATTCAATTCAGGATTGTAGTAATATACTAGAGCGAAATGACAGACACTGCTCTAGGTTTGGTGGCAGATCAACACAGAGAAAATCCTCAGCGGTGTGTATTCCAAATTGATGGCCCTGTGTCGTGTCCTAGGGCTCACTAGGTGTCCAGAAGCCTCCATTTAATTATCAGTTCAGGTCTTGGTTTCCAGAGGGATTTAGGTGTGTTTAGCCTGCCATCTTGACTCCGACCCCCTATCTGTTCTTTTTTGGTGTGTGCTTTTGTAATTATAGGTTGACTTCTAAGTCCCAAAGGTTTTGGTGTGTTGTATTTCATTCTTATTTGATTCTAGGCTATTTTTAAATTCCGTCTTTGATTTCTTCTATTCTCCAATCGTTTTTAAACAAAGTGTCATGTATTTGATTTTTTCCCCTTGATTTTCCTGTTATTGATTTCTAGTTTTATGATCTTGTGATCAGAGATAATGCTTTGTATTTTTTTTATGTTTTGAATTTTATTGAGGTTGCTTTGTGACCTAAGATTTGGTCCATTTTGGGGAATGGTTCAAGTGTGCCGGAGAAAAATATATACTAGTCTGCTGTTGGGTACAAAAGAAAAACTAAGCCCACTGCTGTCAAGTTGATTCCAACTAATAGCGACTCTGTAGGACAGAGTAGAACTGTCCCATAGAGTTTCCAAGGAGTGGCTGGAGGATTCTAACTGCTGACCTTTTGGTTAGCAGCCTTAGCACTCAATTACTGTACCAGCTGTTGGGTAGAGTGTTCAATATACTAGTATGTCTATGAGGTGAAATTGGTTGATTGTGGCTTTTAGATTTTCTGTACCTTTATGAATTGTTTATTTCTCTTTCTAGTGCATTTAGAGTGTTTAAAAAAATTTATTCTGAGCACCATCATTTGATGTGTAGATATTTTTTAAGATTATGCCTTGTTGGTAGATTGTCCTTTTAATCATTATAAAATGTCCTTCCTTGTCTTTTATGATGCATTTTGCCTTAAAGTCTATTTTCTCTGAGATTAACATTGTTGCTCCAACCCTTTTTTAGTTACCATTTGTTTAATGTATTTTTCCATCCTTCAATTTTTAATACATTTATGTCCATGAGTCTTACGTGTGTCTTTTGTAAACAGTATAAGTCATGTTTTTTTATAAATCTATTCTGCCACTCTCTGTCTCTTTATGGGAGTTTTTAAGCCATTTAAAATCTGTATAATTATCAATAGAAATGGGTTTTTGCTGTCATATTTTTTTTGTGTGTGTGTTTGAAGATTTTTTTGTGATGCTAACATTTGCTTTGTTCCCTTTTTTTAATGCTGAGTTCCTTTTGTTTCTGGTACAATAGAAAAATAATGAAAGATTTTTTCTTTCATTATTATGTATTTTGTGGTTACTGAGACTGTTTTTGTTCCTTTTTATTCTGATGAATAAATTTATTTACTTTCTTTGTTATTATCTTGAAATTTAATGTTATCTTTGTAAGTTTAACAATGTATTGCTGCTTGATATCGACTTCACTTGCTTTGCATTTGCGTGCTCTATACCTACAACATTTATCCCTTCTTTTGTTTGGACATTGTCATCTTTTACAAATTGGTATCTCTGTTTCAATGTTTTAATCATTTTAGCTTTGTTTTATTACCTACGTTGACATTTGGATGATGTTTTCATGTGTCCTGGACACTGATTGTTGTTCCATGTTTTCAATTCTCTAACTGCAGAACTCCTGTAATATTTCTTGTAATAGCTTGGATTTAATCGATCTCCTGATTTCTGTTTATAGGAAATTGTTCTAATTTTGTCATTGTATTTGAGAGAGTGTTTTACAGTACATATTAATCGTGGTTGGCAGTTTTTATCTTTCAAAGTTTTAGATATGTCATCCCAATTGCTTTCTTCTGAAGACTCTCTGAAGCTTGGAGTTGGTGACACTGAGCACTGACGACTGACAGCCAGAGGAGTTGTGGATTGTGTCAAGAGCATCACAGACTAAGAAAACAAGAGGTCATTAGAAAGGGAAGACCATGAGGAATGTTAGAAGGTACTCTGACAGTGGCTCTTGAAAGTAGAGTAGGTAAACAAAAGGAAGAAATGATAAAGTGGACTACTCAAACAGAAGATTTTACAGGGCAGCTTAAAAAGACAAAGTCAAGCATGACAATGAAATGTGCAGAGACCTAGAGATAGAAAACCTGAGGGAAAAACACCATCAGTGTCTCTCAAGCTGAAACAACTGAAGAAAAATACTCATTTCTTGGGTTGTAATAGTGAAAGATTCTAAAGGGAAAGTATTAAACAATACAGGAGGCATCAAAAGAAAATGGGAGGAATACACAAAGCCACCATATGAAAAAGAAATGATTGACATTCAGCCATTTCAGGCGGGAGTTTATGATCACAGACCAGCAGTACCAAAGGGAGAAGTCCAAGCTGCACTGAAGGCATTGGTGATAAACAAGGTTCCTAGAATTGATGGAATGTTAATTGAGATGTTTCAAAAAATGGATCCAGTGTGGAAGTACTTACTTGTCTATGCCAAGAAATGTGGAAGAGAGCTACCTGGCCAACTCAATAGGGCAAGAGATCCATATTTGTACCCTGTCACGGTGTTTTAGTCAGATAGTGCTGCTCTAACAGAAATACCACAGAGTGGATGGCTTTAACAAGGGAAGGTTTATTCTTACACAGTCTGGTAGGCTGCAAGTCCAAATTCAGGATGTCTGCTCCAGGGGAATACTTTCCTCCTTCTCGGCTCTGGAGGAAAGTCTGGAATTGCGTTAGTCTCTTTCCAGGGAACCTCTTGGCACAGGAACCTCAGGTCTGAAGGATGCACTCTTCTCCTGGTGCTGCTTTCTTGATGTTGTGAGGTTCCCAATTCTCTGCTTGCTTCTTTTCCTTTTATTTCTTGTAGTAGAAAAGGATTAAGGGTGGGGCAAGCCATACTCCAGGGAAGGTCCCTTTACAGTGGAGCAGGGAGATGATCTTATAAAGAGATTTACAGTCCCACCCTAATCCTTTAACATACAGCACAGGAAAATCATAAAATGGAGGACAATCATAGAATACAGGGAACTGTGGTCCAGCCACATGGCTACACATATTTTTTGGGGGACACAATTCAATCTATGACATCTCACCCTTTGGCACCTGACAAATCACATCACTGAAACATGTAACACATTCATCCCATCATAGCAAAATCACGTCATACCATGTGATAGAAGTCTTAAATCAGTTCCAAGTCCAAAATTTAAAAACTCTGAATGGAAGATTATTTTCAAAGAGAAGCAAGCAGAGAGTTGAGAACCATACACCATCAAGAAAGCAGCACTAGGAGAAGAGTGCTTCCTTAAGACCGGGGGTTCCTGTGCCAAGATGCTCTGTGGACAAAGACTTATGCAATACCAGACTTTCCTGCAGAGCCGACAAGGGGGAAAGCCTTCCCCTGGAGCGGACACCCTGAGTTTGGACTTGTAGCCTAGGGGCCTGTGTAAGAATAAACTTTCCTCTGTTAAAGATGTCCACTCTGTGGTATTTCTGTTAGAGAAACACTAGCTGACTAAAACACACGGGTTAAACTGTGTTCCCTAAAAAATATGTAGCAGTTTAGCTAGACTATAATTTCTGGAATTGTGTAACATTCCTCCATGTTCAAACTCTTGCCTTATGATGTTAATGAGGGTGGACGGGTAGCCATTGTGTTGGCAGAACAAGATTCAACGTATAAATTTGTTTTGTGCCTTGAGGTCTCTCCTTTATGTCTCAGGATATAAAGGAAAGGAATCAGCAGAGACTTCTGGGTACCTCATACCATCAAAAAGAAAACAGTGCTGGGAACTGAGCATGTCCTTTGGGAAAGATCAGTGTCCCTGGGCCTCGGGAAGCTTCCAGTCCAGGGGAAGATTGATAATAAGGAGCTTCCTCCAGTGCCAGCAAAGGGAGCCTTCCCCTGGAGTTGACACCCTGAGTTTGGACTTTTAGCTTACTGGACTGTGACAAAATAAAATTTCTCTTATTAAAGCCATATACTTGTGATATTTCTGCGAAAGCAGCACTAGCTAACTAAACTATACCCATTCCAAAGAAAAGTGATCCAACAAAATGTGGACATTATCAAACAATATCATATGCAAGTAAAATTTTGCTGAAGGTCCTTCAAATGTGGTTGTAGCTGTACATCAGTAGGAACTGCCAGAAACTCAAAGCCAAGTGGTATCATAATAAATGGATAAAAAATTGACATTGTCATGGATTTCATTTTACTTGGATCCATAATCAATGTCCGTTGAAGCAGTAGTCGATAAATCAAGTGACACATTACACTGGGCATATCTGCTTTAAAAGACCTCTTTAAAGTGTTAAAAAGTAAAGATATTGGTTTAAGGAATAAGATGTGCCTGGTAGAAGCCATGGTGTTTTCAATCACCTCTTATGTGTAGGAAAGCTGGGCAGTGAATAGGAAATGATAGAGAAAAGCTGACACCTTTAAAACATGGTGTGGCGAAGAGTATCAAATATAGTGTGCACTGCCAGAAGAAGGAACAAATCTGTCTTGGAAGAAGCAAACCCAAAATGCTCATTAGAAGTGAGAATGGTGAAACTTTGTCTCACATACTTTGACATGCTATCAGGAGGTATAAATCTCTGGGAGAGGACATAATAATGTCTGTACAGTGGAGCATCAATGAAAAAGAGTAAGGCCTTCAACAAAACAGACTGACAGAGTGGCTGCAGCAATGGGCTCAAACATAGCAACAATCACGAGGGTGGTGAAGCCATCAGCAGTGTTTCCTATAGTTGTACATAGGGTTGCTACGAGTTGGGATTGACTCAGTAACACCTAGCAACAATGACATGTGCATTCATGCTGGTGTAATTTCTGCCACATTATCACAGCTTAGTCTTACTGTTTCCCGTTGTGCCTTTATTTTTCTCAAGCTGTGCACAGGATTCTTTCTTTGTGTTTGTCTTTAGCAAATTTAATTATGATATGTCTTAGTAACTTTCTTTTGGGGATTAACCTATTTGGAGTTTATTAAGCTTCTTAGCCAGCCAACTATTTGTCTTTCATAATATTTAGAAAGTTTTCTGCTAGCAAATCTTCAACAACCTTCTCTGTGTTTTACATTTCCTACCCTTGGTCTGGAAGTCTTATTGTTCTCAAAGTTTTGCTCTTGTTTGTGTCTTACGTAGTTCTTAGGTTTTTGTCAGTCTTTTCTGCGATTCTTCAAACAAGTTGATGCCCATGGATTTGCCTTCCATTTTGCAAGTTCTATCTTTCTTTGTTTCAAACTTTCTACTGAATTGTCCTTCTGTGAAGCTTTGTTGTTTATCCTTTGGATATCTGGTCTCCTACACCCTTTTTTAAAATGATTTTTAATTATTTATTGTGACGTTTTGTATTTTGATCTTTCTTAATGTTCTATTGCTCTGTGATTTCTTGATTTTGGCTATATTTTTATTCATTTTGTGCATGTTTTCCATATCTCTTGAAGAGTCCTAAATATTAGTGTTTTGAATTGCATATTGTTGTATTTCCACTGTCTTCTACTGTGGAGTCATGTGATTCCTTATTTTGTCACTTGTTGGAGCCATCTTGTTCTGCTTTTTTATGTTTTGATATTGAAATAATTTTATATTTGATAATGAAATAAAATAATACATTAAGGTGTTATTTTCATTATTTATTGATTGTATATTCATTTATTCATTCTACATCTTTGTTTTGTTTTCTTATGTCTGGCCAAGCGAGCCAGGCATGCTTTGCTCCTTGCTCATCTGTAAACACAATAAGTCTCACTACCTTGTCTGGTTGGACATGTTAGCACCAGTTAGGGCAAGATGCTGTACGCTGGTTTGGCAACAGTACTGAGGGAGCACTGGGCATGAGCTTCCAGTCTCTTCCAGTCTCTCTCATATTACTGGTTCAGTAATATGAGAACCTTCATAAACCTTAGCCAGATAGGTTAGGGTGTCAGAGAGTTTTACAGCTGTTCTAGTAGTGAGAAGGAGGTGCAGTGTGGGCCTGGTGCAGTGGTGGGTCTGGATACTAGTGATATTCTAGCCATGGTGGCACAGGGAGGGCTGGCGGGAAGGGAGATTGACATATGGGGCTAGCTGCAGGGAGGAAAGAAAAGGTAAGAGAGAGAAGAAAGGGAAAAAGAGGTGGGAGGGAGGTGGACCTTGGACTCGTGGTAAGATACGTAGTGGGAAGTGGGAGGTATAGAGAAAAGCAAGAACAACAATAATAATAAAATGATGGCATGCTAGCAGGGAGGTATGCCGCAGACCTGGTGCAGTGGTGAGCCAGTGACACTCTATCTGCCGTGATGCATTAGGGGCTGGCAGGAAGTGGAGTGAGATGGTATAAGGGGGTTGGTGGGAAAGTGTAACAAAAGCAAGATAGGGAAAAAAATTAAAAACAATAAAAGAATGACAGTGCTGCAGATGCTGGTAAACGGGAGTGGGGTGGACCCAGCGGCAAGTGGGAAGGAAAGGAAAGTGATGTCCTGGGCTAGGTACCAGGGAGAAAGAAAGAAACATGGCAGTGTGGTAGGGACTGCAGGTAGAGGATGTCACACCTGGGACAGCCAGTGTGCTAGTGGCTACTAGTCTGATGGAATGACAAGTTCTGGCAGGAAGGGGAGGGGAAGATAGCATATACGGCTAATCTGGAGGGAGAAACAAGATGGCAAAAGAGGAACAAATAAGTAAGTTGACAAAGTGCCTGAATGTTGAGGTCTGGTGAGTGGGAACTGTGTGGGCCCAAGAGTCAATGGGAAGGGAGGGAAGGTGACATACTGATCTAAGTGTGAGGGAGAAAGAAGATGAAGGAAAGCAAAAAAAAGACAATTTGGTGGTACCTGGCAGGAAGCAGGAAGGTAGCATACATGGTAAGATAGGGGAGAGAAAGAAAAGAAGGAGAAATGATGTGGGAATCACTGGGTGGGGCAGACAGACACTGGGTAGTAGAAGGTTGTTGGCTATGTAGCCCGTGGTGCAGCATGTCTGGTGGGAAGGGGTAGAGGTGGTGTACGGAACTGAAGGGTGAGGAGTGGGAAAGCATGTTTCCCTGGTTACTGGGTGCTTTATGTTCTGCTGGGAGTTCTATAAAGTTGTCTTCCTCTACTCCCTGTCCAAGGTCATTGATAGCTGAGCTCCAAGATGATGAAACTGTTGTGTATTAGTGGCCAGGGGACCTCCACTTCATGTCTGTCCTTGTTCTGCTTTCCTTCAGTTTCTTTTTCCATTTGGTTTTTGATTTTTATTTCTTATTTTGATGCTTAGGGTTCCAGAAGTGATGTTTGTACCTGTTTTGCTTAACTTTTGTCATCTTTGCTACAAAAGGACACTGTGATGTGTCTGTCTAGGATTCCATGTTGGTTCTGCTTCTCTGCTTGAGTTTCTTACACTGAAAATTTAATCTTTTGATAGCCACAGGTTTGTAGATAATATAAAGGAATTTAAAGTATTTGTGAATGAATGACCCATTTAACAGGAAGTAAGAAGTTTTGAGAACAGTCTTATACCAGAGCTAAATACATTCCTTATTTCAGGTTGGTCTTTACTGTACATGCTGACTGAATGCTTTACTGGTTTCTCTTAGAATTACTCTGAATAGAATTATTTGAGATTTTTCTGTTTCTCTGCGTCACTATTTTCTGTGAAGTATGCTTCTTGCCAGTCTGTCCCTGACCTACAGTTCTCAGAATTTATGCATAATGCTAGCTAATCCTTGAGCCTTTTAAATCTGATTTATGAATGTCTGTGTTTCCTTGTAAAATAATTGCCTGCTTTTCATATGGTGATATGAAATAATAAAGTCTAGGCTTCCCAGAATACTTGGGGAATGAGTCATTCAGTTCTGCTTAGAAGAGTCTTCTATGGGCATCTAGTAAATAACTTGGGAGTTCTGTGTTCAATAATTTTTTCTAACAAAATACATTGTTCATCTACTTTATCTGTAAAGAGACTATCAGCTTGCCACATAGACAATGTGGTCTGTATAGGTATTATAAAGATTTCTGATTATTTCTTGGTATCTCATTATATTAATGAAATTTTCAAATCAAACCTTTTTTTAAGATAATATTTTTTTTTTTTTTTAAAGAATGGTGACACATTCACCTCTTGAGAGAGTCATTATTGGCTTTGGGTAAATATTATCAATCATATTTTCTTCATGTTTATTTTACCTCCTATTTTACCACTCATGTTTTTATATACAGAAATGCATTTCTTTAGATTGATACTTCTTCATTCATTTATTGTTTGTCAAAAACAATAATGTAAAGTTTACCTTTTGTGCAACAGAAATAGTATTATTGGTTTAGTGTGAGCCATTTCAAACTAATTAAAATGCATCCAATTTCGAATCCTTTAGCTTTTAAACACCACTGAGTGTGGAAACCCTGGTGGTGTAGTGATCAAGTGCTTTGTCTGCTAACCAAAAGGTTGACAGTTCAAATCTGCCCGGTGCTTCTTGGAAACTCTGTGGAGCAATTCTACTCTGTCCTATAGGGTCAGAATTGACTGGGTGGCAGTGGGTTTCATTTGTTTTGGGATTATTGAGTGTGCTGTTGAGGCAGTTGTGATGCCTAGTGACTCCATGGATACCTCTACCTCCTGAACCCCCAACCGAAAAAAGACTAGAATTAGAACCACAGATTATATTAAAAGTAGTTGAGAAACAGGTTGTCACCTTACTGGCTGGTGTCATACTCAGTATGTGTGACAAGGCTCTGTAGATAATGAAAATTAATGTTATTACTGAATAAGTCTTAGCACCAACAATATGAATGAAGACCAACTCTGTGTTAGTTTTCTGGGGCTACTGTTATCAAATGTTACAAATCAAGTAGCTTATAAGAACACAAATGTATTTTTTCACAGTTCTGGAATTTAGAAGTCCAAATCAGGGTACTGGCATTGTTCATCCTTTCTGAGGGTGTGACAGAGTAAATATTTCATGCCTCTCTCCTAGCTCTAGGTGTTCTTGGCTTTGCATTGCATTCTTTCCGCATTTCCCTACCTATGTGTATCTTCTCTTTTATAAGTACACCAGTCATATCTGGAAACCCTAGTGGTACAGTGGTTTAAGTGCTATATCTGCTAACCAAAATGTCGACAGTTCAAATCAGCCAATTTCTCCTTGGAAATTCTATGGAGCAGTTCTACTCTGTCCTATAGGGTCACAGTGAGTTGGAGTCAACTCACTGGCAGTTGGTATGTCATATAGGATTAGGGACCTCAGCTAGCAATTTATCTGCTGATCTTGAAATTGTTCAATCTTCACAACCAGTGAGCATGACCCCTGCTCTGTGGTCTGCCAGCCCCTGCAGCTCTATAAATCAGAAGTCTTGCAGCCTTGCCTGAACATCCTAGGATTCATGGATCTTCATGGTCTATGAACAAGAGCCCTGCTCTCTGACATGCTGATTCTTGGGTTTTCCAGCCCCCAAAGCTAAGTGAATCAGAAGAAGTGAAACTTTTTCTACAGGGCAGAATTTAAATATTATAGATTTTCTGGACTATATGTTTTCTGTTGCAACCACTCAACTCTGCCAATGTAGTAACAGCCATACAAAATGTGTGACTTGGCTTTACTTGGGTTAATAGCCAAATGAGCAGGGTTATGTTGCAATAACACTTTATTTACCAGAATAGGTGGTAGTTTTACCGACTCCTGTAGATAATGCATATTGGCTCAGCTATGGGGATGGTGTGGGTCAGAATTGGTTACTTTTCGTTCCATAAATATAAAGATTTAAGAATTCAGCAGGGAGATCTACAAGCAGCAGAAAAACAAGTGTCTTGGGATAGGGACTAATCGACAAGAATAAAGTTAGGGTTTCCTGAATGAGAGTGTGTTTGCAGTGACAAATTAAAGCCTTTTAGAGCATTAAAAAAAAGACAAACTAATAGGTTTCCATTTCCATGGAGATTTTATGTAACACAATGGCCTTTTCACTATGCCATTTTAAGTAATTACTATTAGCACTGAGGCTATTAATTTAATATAATCAGGAAATGTAAAGGTCAGACAGCATTACATTGTATCCATCATTATATTTCCCTATATTTTTCACATTTTCTAACTGACTTTTCTTGTCTGACATTTCAATGTTATTTTGGGATTTTGGTTGGGCCTACGAGAATGAAGTGAGATTACTAATAAGAAATAGTCTGTATTGATTCACGTTAACAATTCCATTTAATGTATTTTTTTCTGTTACATTAAACAGAAGAAGCTTCCATTTATTTCAGATGTACCCTTGTGTGGTATGGGTGAATGGAAAGTACATTACTTACTGATCTCAGTCAGATTTAATGAACAGCAGTTATTTGTTAGCCTGTGTTCCTTTGCTTCTTTCTTCTCTTGCCCAGTGACCCAAACAACCGATGTAATCCACTTGCTTTGTGCATTTCTGATGTTCTTACATAATGGGCTGTGTTTGAAAGTCGGGCACTTCAAACTTGCAAACCTGATTTGTACATGCCAATCTATGTATGCAGTGTTAAGTTTAAAACTTGATCCTTCTGTCATTCTCCAATTCCTTAGTGAGTGAAATAAAGCTGGGATTTATATTCTTCATATATGGCTAAAAATAAACAAATTAAAAACTTATTTTACAGAGAAAAATAATTAAAAATTGCAGTGATGGTCTTATTATTTATAGAGTCCAAACATTTGAAAGGGTTCATCTCCAGAAAGTTTGTTTAGCTCACAAATCAAACCCACTGGGGGGGTATAGCAACCCTATAGAAAGAGTAGAACTGCTCCATAAGGTTTCCAAGGAGTGACTGGCAGATTCAAACTGCTGACCTTCTGGTTAACAGCTGTGGCACTTAACCACTACGTCACTAGAATTTCCTTATGGTTAAAGTGTTGTGGATAACTGAGTGCTCATTTGATAATAATTTCTTGGGAAGCACATTTAACAATTTTAAATTTTAGCATGCTGTTACTCGTTGAGGAGCAATATGTCTCGTGTCAGATACTGTTAAAACAGCTGGTAATATTTTTTACACAGCCATTCTAGTACCTACAGATAACCTGATAACTAATTCTTGTCTCTCCAACTTCACAGGCCTTAAGAAATTTCAGCCATTCATTTCACAACCACTATCTTCTCTTTTGGAAACCCTGCTGTCTACGTGATCACTATGAGCTGGAATTGACTCAGTGGCACTGAGTTTTTATCTCCTCTTTCAAACCTTGTTGGTGTAGTAGTTAAGAGGTGTGTCTGCTAACCAAAAAGTCAGTAGTTCGAATCTGTCAGGTGCTCCTTGGAAACCCTGTGGAGCAGTTCTACTTTGTCTTATAGGGTTGCTATGAGTCATAATCGGCTTGATAGCGGTGGGTATCCTCTCTCTCAGGAGCTCTGGTGGCACAGTGGTTAAAGTGCTCAGCCACTAACCAAAAGGTTGATGGTTTGAACCCACAAGTTGGTCCAGGGGTGAAAGATGTGGCAGTCTGTTTCGGTAAGGATTTACAGCCTTCAAAACCCTTTGGGACAATTCCGTTCCATCTTATAGGGGTATTATGAGTGGGATTCAACTAGATAGCCGTGATTTTCCTCTCTTCCTGGTTTCTATCACTCTCTTTTCTCATCTCCATTTTTATTGCAGAAGTTTAATCACTCATTGTTATCCTAGCGAAATGGATTCATCTCCTGATTGGCTTTCATAACACTAGTCTTGACTTCTGAAATTTTTCACTTCCTTACACTATCATCAAAGTGACTTTTTGTGCTTGTAGAAAAGATTGCCATTTAACTGCTCAGAATTCTTCAAGAATTCCAAATTGTTTGCAGAAAGAAAATCTGAACCCAAAGCATGCTATTTTAACCACTATACTCAAAGAAAGTACATTTGAAAAACCAATTATAATTTTTTAAAATTGCAGAACATTACTAAGTGTTACTATAACCTTATTTTTTGTTGTAATATGCAACTTTATTACTTTCAGAGTCATTCAAGGATTTTATGGGCCAAGAACACATTTGGCTGCAAGTAACAGAAAACTCATCCCAAAGTGGCATAAACAGAGTTTATTTTCCCTCACTTAGGAAGTTTAACTGTTTGATAAAGTTGTTAACTGAAATTTTGGTCTTTCTACTTCTTGGCACATGGTAAAATTACACTTCTTTTCTACTTGACGTTTGATGCAACCATGTGACTAACTTTGACCAATGAAACGTGAGCAGATAGGGCATGTGTCTGTGCCTGCCTCCACATTTTTCTGTCAGCTTGTCATACTGCGGGGGCTTGCATGTTGCTGTGGTGTGGGAAGCTATGCCACCAATATTCAGATACCAGCAGGTTCACCCATGGTGGACAGGTTTCAGCTGAGCTTCCAGAAGGACATGGCAGTCTAGTTCTGAAAAGAATTGGCCAGTGAAAACCTTATAAAAACAGTGGATCACTGTCAGATGTAGTGCCAGAAAATGAGCCCTCTGAATGCACTCAGAAGGTAGTGTTAGAGCTGCCGCCTCAAAGTAGAGTTGACCTTAATGAGAAGGATAGAGTAAAACCTTTGAGATCTTCATTTGCTACTGTGGCACTACTCAAAATGAGAAGAAACAGCTGAAAACATCCATTAGGAATCACAACATGGGGTATATGAGAAATGAATCAAGGAAAATTGGAAGTTGTCAAAAATGAAGTGGAACGCATAAATATCAATATCCTAGGCATTAGTGAACTGAAATGGACTGGTACTGGCCATTTGGAAGCAGACAGTCATGTGCTACCATGCCAGGAATGAAAACTTGAAGAAGAATGGTGTTATGTTCATTGTCAAAAAGAGCATTTCAAGATCTGTTCTGAAGTACAATGCTGTCAGTGGTAGGATAATATCTGTATCCTGGGCTAGTTAATACGACTATCTTTCAAATTTACACATCAACCACTAAGGCCAAAGAAGAAGAAACTGAAAATTTTTACCAGCTTCTGCAATCTGAAATGGGTCAAACATAGAATCAGGATGCATAGATAATTACTAGTGATTGGAATGTATAAGTTGTAAGCAAAGAGGAAAGACTGGTAGTTGGAAAATATGGCTTTGGTGAGAGAAAGGATGCTGCAGATCCCATGATAGAATTTTACAGGACCAACGACTTCTTCATTGCAAATATCTATTTTCACCAACACAAATGGTAACTATATACACATGGACCTCACCAAATGGAATGCACAGGAATCAAATAAACTACATACGTGGAAAAATACGATGGAAAAGCTGCACAGCAGCATTCAGAACAAGACCAGGTGTTGACCGTAGCACAGACTATCAAATGCTCATGTGCAAGTTCAGACTGAAACTGAAGAAAACTGGAACAAGTCCACAAGCTCCAAAATTGTGGGATAACATCAAAGACATAATCCATGAAGAAACAAGAGGTCTTTAAAAGGACAGAAAGGAAAGAAAAGGCCAAATTGGATGCCAGAAGAGACTAAAACTTGATCTCGAATGTTGAGCAGCTAAAGCAAAGGGAAGCAATGGCAAAGTAGAACTGAACAGGAGGATTCAAAGGGTAGCTCAAGAAGATAAAGTATTATAACAACATGCCCAAATAGCTGGAAATAGAGAACCAAAATGGAAGAACACATTCTGCATTGCTCAGGCTAAAAAAACTGAAGAAATTCAAGCCTCGGGTGGCAACAGTGAAAGATTTTACAGGGAAAAATATTAAATGAGTCAGGGAGCATCAAAAGCAGATGGAAGAAATACACAGTCGTTACACCAGAAAAAACTGATTGGTGTTCAGCCATTTGAGGAAAGGGCACATGATCAGGAACTGATGGTAGTGAAGAACGAAGCCAAAGTTGTGTTGAAGGTGTTGGGAAAAGATCAAGTCTGCAGGAATCGAAGGAATACCAACTGAGATATTTCAACAAACAATGCAGTGCTGGAAGTGCTCACTCATCTATGCCAAGAAATTTGGAGGACAGCTACCTAGCCAACTGAATGGAAGAGACCCATATTTATGCCTACTCCAAAGAAAAGTGATCCAACCAGATGTGGAAATACCAGACAATATCATTAAGATCACACTCAGGCAAAATTTTGCTCAGAGCATTCAAAAGTGACTACAACACTGACAAGGCACTGATGGAAATTCAAGACGAATTCAGAAGATGTGGAACTGGGGGTGTCATTGCTGATGTCAGACTGATGTTGGTTGAAAGCAAAGAACACCAGAAAGATGTTTGCCTGTGTTTCATTGACCATGCAAAGACTGTGTGGATCATAATAAATTATGGCTAACATTGCAGAGAACAGGAATTCCAGAACATTTAATTGTGCTCTTAAGGAATCTGGACACGGATCAAGACACAGTTGTTTGAACAGAACAAGGGGACATTGTATGCTTTAAAGTCAGGAAAGATGTGCATCATGGTTTTATCCTTTCACCACACCTTTCCAATCTGTACGTTGAGCAAATAATCTGAGAAGCTGGAATGTATGAAGAAGTATGAGACGTTAGGATTGGAGGAAGACTCATTGATAACCTGTGTTGCACAGATGACACCACCTTTCTTGCTGGAAGTCAGGAGGATTTGAAAAACTTGCTGATGATGATCAAAGACCACAGCCTTCAGTATGGATTGCACCTCAACATCAAGAAAACAAAAATCTTCACAAGTGGACCAGTAAGCAACTTCATGACAAATACAGAAAGGACTGTAGTTGTCAAGTATTTCACTTAACTTGATTCCACAATCCATGCCTATGGAAGCAGCAGTCAAGAAATCAAAAGATGAATTGGACCAGGAAAGTCTACTACAAAGGATCTCTTTACGCTATTTACAAGTAAAAGTGTCGCGTTGAAGACTAAGGTGTACCCAACACAAGCCATAGTATTTTCAATCATATCACATGCATTTGAAAGCTAGACAATGAATAAGGAAGACAGAAGAATTGATGCCTTTGAATCATGGTGTCGGAGAACAATATTGAATGTACCATGGCCTGCCAAAAGAACACAAAGATCTGTTCTGGAAGAAACACAACCAGAGTGCTTGTTGGAAGCAAAGATGACGAGACTGTGTCTCACATACTTTGGACATGTTGTCAGGAGGGATCAGTCCCTGGATAAGGATCTCATGCTTGGTAATGTGGAGAGTCAGACAAAAAGAGGAAGACCCTCAACAAGATGGATTGACACAGTGGCTACAATAATGGACTTAAATATAAAAACAATTGTGGACATGATGCAAGACCCAGCAGTTTTTCCTTCTGATGTGCATAGGGTCTATGAATCAGAACCAATTTGATCTCACCTAGCAACATCTGTGTCTGCCATGTTCTGCCTTCCATGGTGACATTTCAGAAGAGAGTCACATAGAATATAGCCTTCACTAACCATAGGGATTTTGAGGTTGTTTATTACAGCAGCACATCAAACTGAAAAATACATTTCCTAGTACAGATGTCTTAAAAGATTCAAACTTCACCTTTTTCTGCTTTGTGACCTTCTGTTTTAAATCCTCATGATTTCTACCTCATATTTTCATGATGGTTGCTGCAATTCCAGGAAATCATTTTAGTGTTCCAAACAGGAAATGCTAAACCTTGTTTCCCAATCTGTTATTAGACAGTTATATGAAACTAATAGATAGAAGAGATGATATGCAGATTACTGTACTTTCTTCTTCATATTTTCCATTTTTGGGAAATCATATATACTGCTCTTTTTTATGTATGTAATGTCTTTAAAATAGCATCTCCTTTTAGAAGAGTTTCATTTGCAGTTTGGACTTTTTGATGCACATTATACAAAATCATTTGTGCTTTTTATATTTTAAAATCTTTGATGATGACATAATGTGTTCAGCATATGTATGGGGGTGGCTGAGAAGACAGGCTTTTAAACAAGTTTTTCCTAAATATGAAAGGTTGTCCTTTAATTCCATTTGAACATCAAGTCACTAGCCATTTTTTAATCCTTTGAAAATGTTAAATAACATAGAAACGTGCTGCGCCTGCCAATGTTTGTGACTCTTCTCCTCAGCCCCCTCCACAGGGACTAACCGTGAAGGCAAACAGTCTTTCCGTACTTTGATCCACATCAGGTTGGGCTGAAGCTGCTGTTCCCTTGCTTTGCTTTGCCATCAAGGTTATGATTTTTCAAGGTCTTTTTAGGGTTCATTCTGCAGTAGTTTCACTTTTCAAGACCTCCAGTAGAGGCTCTAGTATCCAAACTTTCAGGGATTCTTTTCAGCTTCTTCAATTTTTGTCCCTCAGAGACTGTAACCAGAGGCTGGGCATGCCAGGATCCATGGACCCAGAAGGTCTATGATCAGATGTCAGCCCTGGGAACATGTGTAGCTCTTTCAAGACAGTATGCTACTTAAAACAAATTTGGACTAAAACATTTCTTGTGCTAAGTATGTGATCCAAAGACTGACAATTACGTTAGTGAACTCGTGCTAGAAGAAGCGCAACATGACCTCGTTGCTGAGTATCACTATGGTCACCTTCAAAGTGTTCCCCTTGGGAAGCTATGTGCTAGTGACAGTGCCTAGTCTTCCCTTCAAAGCAATTTTGGAACTCTCTTTCTGGAGTGGCCATCAGAGCCGTCATAGTGTTACCGTTGATGTCCTGAATGGTGTCAAAATGTCTTCCTTTCAATATTTCCTTTATCTTTGGGTAAAGAAAAAAGCCAGTGAGTGCCAGACCAGGTGAGCAGGAAGAGTGTTCCAATACTGCTATTTGTTTACTGGCTGAAAATTCCATCACTGACTGCTATGCACTGAAGTTCTTGAACTTGCCACCGTGCTGCTGTGTGTAATGGCCATTCCAGAAAGAATTACTGAATTGCTTTGAAGGATGAACTATGTTCTGATTATCAGTGCATAGCTTCCCAAGGGGAGTACTTCAAAGGTCACCTTAGCGATATTTAGCAGTGAGGTTACGTATTACTTAGAACAAGAGTTCGCGGACTTAATTGTCAGGCCTGATTAAAAATTGGATTGCACTGCAGCACTTTCTTGGGATATAAAAGAAAGAAGTTAGCACAGAGATAGGGGGACCTCATATGACTAGGAAAGAAGCAGCAGGAGCTGAGTGTGTCCTTTGAAGTCAGGGTCACTGAGCCTGAGAAACTCTCAGGCCTGGGGAAGGTTGACAACAGGGACATTCCTCCAGAGCCCAAAGAGAATGCCTTCCCCGGGAGCTGACCGTTGATTTCTGCACCTTCAGCCTACCGTGATGTGAGGAAATAATGTTCTCTTTGTCAAAGGCATCCACTTGTGGTGTTTCGGTTACAGCAGGTCTAGATGACTAAGAAAGTGACTTCATGTGTGCCAGAGTAGAACTATGTGTCATGTGGTTTTCAGTGACTGAGTTTTTGGAAGTAGGTCCCTAGATTGTTCTTCTGGGGTGCTTCAGGTGGAATGAAACCTCGAACTTTTTTCTTTTTCTTTTTTTATTATGATTGAGTGAAAATGTGCAATCCCATGTAAATCTGCATGCCTGCCTTTGTGCAGCTTCCCCTGCCCTCCCCGCCTGGTGACAGCACACTCCTCCTCTCCATTTTGTACATGTCATACCCTCCTAACAATCTCCTATCCCCTCCTCCCCACCCTCTCCCTTGCCTCCAGTAAGAGGTCAGCAGGATGACATCCTGTAGATGCACAAAACCATAAAGTGCACACATGACATGGTCACTCTGCGTCACCAGCCTCCAACTTTTTGATTTGCTGTCAAGTGCTCACCCCTTTGCATCACCCAGGAAACCACTTTTCAAATTACTGTCAATTAAATCTTGCTGGTAGTAGTACTGTTACCTGTGGTCCAGTCAATTTCAACTCATGGCAATCCCACGTGTATTAGCTAAAAATGTTTTGGGATACCCTCTTTTGGAATGTTTTCTTTATGACAAGTGATACAGAACATTGTATTTCTAAGGCAAAGGCAGTAGAAGAATTCTATGAGGACAAAGGTAATATTTGATACCTGTTTACAATGGCTCCACTGCTGAGCAGTGAAACACTAAGGAAGGTGATCTGACACCATCCAATATTTCTCCTAAAAGAATTGGGAATTACCTCTCTTCATTTGGCTGCTTCCATTAGTTCTCTTTCAAGCTTTCTTAATATGTGTCTATACTTCTATTCTTGGAACTGCTTCCAGGAACTTCAAGTACAGGTAATCAATTTGGCTCCTATAGTTTCCTGACCTGAGCCTTGTGATAGCACAGGATATCAGAAAAAAGCAGTTGCCTTTATGTATGTGTGTGCATACCTGATAATAAAACAAACATCAGTGATTTTTTTTTTTAAAGACACTGGCAAACTGTCAACAAATACTAGAGGCTATTTGTTTTAAACCAACCCTAAATAGCAGGATAAGAAGTAGAACAATTGCCTCATATCATAAAATAAAAATTTAGACCGCTGATGGGGAAAAACAGCATTTCCACAAGTGTCATTCTTCAGTTAAAGACGACATTCTATTTTGGTAGTGTCTCTGCTGAGAGAGTTTCCACAGTTTTTAATACTTCAGTCTCAGCTGTCAGGAACATTTGTGTTCATTTTTCCTGTTCTGTACACACAGGAATTGCCGGGCTTGTTGTTTGCAGATACCAAAGCCTGCTTCCTAATAATATGACTGAAAACGTCTATCAAATATAGCTGTAAAAATTCCCTTCTGTTTCTTAAAAACCTGGGGATGGTGTAAGATTCATCTGCTGGGGTAACAAATCATGTTAAAAACTAAATAGAACAGTAGATCTTTTTAGAACTTAATGTTCTATATTAGTAGACTGGTAGAGAATGAATACATGATATTAAGTGATTATTTTTTTAGGCTTCATTATTAGGTTTAAGGAGAAGGAGATTCATATATTATTCCAAAAACTTGAGTTGCAGGTGGACAAGGGGCACAGTGAAAATTAGATATGCATTATTACTCTTGATTTTTTTGTGGATTAAATGCTTCTTGTTTTCAATCATCTTTTTAATCTTTTCCATGATGGATTTATTAATTTGCTGTTGCTGCTTTAACAAATAACTGCAAACTTAGCAGCTTAAAATAATGACTGTTTATGATCTCACAGTTCTGTAGGTCAGAAGTCCAGGCGCAGTGTGGTTCAGCTGGTGATCTGTTCTGGATTTCACAAGTTCAAAATCAAGGCGTTAGGAAACTGGAGGCCAGAGAGTGACTCTAGTTCTCAACTCCTTCAGCTTGTTTAAAGTACTCAGTTCCAGGAGTTGTAGGACTGAAGTCCCCAGTTCCTAGCAGGTCGCTCTGCTGTGCTATACTCTGTTCACTTAAGCACTGCAGTTTGGTGTATTTGCTGACTCATGCTCAAGCCCTGCCTCCAGGATAACAAAGAAGGCGTCAGCACCTGAGATACTGAGTCAGCAGGAGCAGGGCCCAGCAGCCACAAGCTCATCTTCTAGAGAGGTAGTTTAGTTTGTTAGTGGTGGCTCGTCGAATCTGACAACACTATGCCTGGTCCTAGGGCTCCCCGGATGTCCATGCTTCCCCGTTCAGTTAGCATTCCAGGCCTTAGTTCTCAGAGGACACTGGGGAGATTTGTGTCTGGTCTGACATCTTGGCCCCACCCTGCTTCTAATTTTTTAAATACGCATCATATCATTTTCCAAAATGGTACTATTTTACATTCCCACCAGCAGTGCATAAGAATTCCAGTCTCCCCACAACCACTCCAACATTTGGTATTTTCTGTTTTTTGAACTGGTGTCAGAGTGAGATGGTATCTCATTGTGGTTTTGATTTGCATTTGTCTAATGGCTAGTGGTGGCAAACATTTCTTCATGTGTCCGTTAGATGCCTGACTATCTTCTTTGCCGAAGTGTCTGCTCGTATCTTTTGGCCATTTTTTAACTGGGTTCTTTGTTGTTGTTGAGGTATTGCAGTCTCTCATAGATTTTAGAGATTAGACTCTTGTAGGATATATTTGTAACCATCCCAGTCTATAGGTTCTCTTCTTATTCTTTTTGTGAAATTTTTTGATGAGCATAATATGTTTGATATTTATGTAGTCTTTTTTGGTGTTTTTGCTTCTTTGTGTGATTGTTATTGACTGTTGTCCCCCACGAATCAATGAGTTATATTTATTTTTTATTGTACTTTTGTTTATTGGGTCCTCATTTTTTTTTTTTTTTATATTTCCAAGTAGGCTGTGTGTGTGCCTTACTCTGGTTGTTAAACTTGCCTCACTGACGCTCTCCCTTCCTGTCTAGGTGATCAGGTCAGCTACTATGTATGTGAGCCTGGTAGTCTGTTCACTATTTTTGTGGGGGTGCTAGAGAGTAGGGAGTATTTGATCAATTGTCTGATTATTATGTCAGTTGAAAGAGAAAACATAAAAATACACTACACTTCCTGCTGAGTAGCTGGTTTTACTAGTGTTTCATTGATAATAACGTTCATTAATGTTTGTAATCTAATTTGTGAACTTTTCAGTCATGTTTAATTATTTAAAAGCCAGTCCCCATAACATGCTTGGCATATATTTTATAACAAGTGATGTCTTTTCCAATTTTTATGTCTTTTCTATCTATCAGCTGTTCCTTATCTTCACACTACGGGGTTAAAAACAACAACAACAACCAAAAAAAACCCTGCTGAGTAGATTCTGGCTCAGAGCCACTCTCTAGGGCAAAGCAGAAGTAGCTGCTCCATAGTTTCCACATCTGTAACCTTCACGGTAGTGGCTGCCACTCTTCTGTGGAACAGCTGGTGGATTTAAATCACCGTTTGTTCAGCAGCTGAGTGCTTAACCACTGTGTCACCAAGTCTCCTCATAAAAATAAAGGAATTAGTATACTAACTCAGAAGAAGGAAAAGAGGACAATAGGAAATTCTACGTATTAAGAGCTTACTACATGCCAAGTACAGTGTTAGATGTTTTACTTTGTTTTCTTATTCGGATGCATTCCACTCCAGGTAGAACGTAGGTAACAAAACTGATATTTTAAGGTGTTGGAATGGTAAGTGGAGGAGAAAATACTTTTTATTAAAGCCACCAGTTTCTGTGCAAACTGAAAATTATGTCATTTAATTCTACTGATAGTCCTGGAAATTTGTATTACTCTAATTTCATAGATGAATAAACTGAAAGGCAAGGGTATTTGACCAAGGATACAGCCATAATATGAAAATTGATTTGGTTAGTCAAATTCCAAATTCCATTCCAGAGTTTAAACAGATGAAAGTTTTCTTCAAAGTGGGCCTCGAGTGGCCTATCTAGGCCATTAATCAGCACTATATTAAAGTTTTTAAAACCACACTTGTAAATTGTGTTAAATTAACTGATTAACTATTTCACTAGACTTTTGCTATTTAAATGCCTGCTATCATCCAGGTCCTATACTAGGGCCAATAATGAATGATGCATCTTCTGTGAGGAAGTATGCTATGTATTAGGAGATAAATTTGTAATAGTCAATAACAGATACCTACAATATTCTACAAGAGAACAAAGGAGAAAACTGTGTGAGCAGGACCCTGGTAGCACAATAGTTAAGCATTTGGCTGCTAATCAAAAAATCACTAGTTCGAATCCACCAGCTACTTCTTGGAAACCCTAAGAGTCAGCTCTGCTCTGCCCAACTGGGTGACTGTGATTCAGAATCAACTCAGTGGCGATCAGTTTTGTTGAGGTCATGCGGCTGATTAGACCCCAAGTCTAATCAGATTTGGGTTCTAGAGATTGAACTAGCAAATTCGGTCTCCCAACAGGTGGCAAACTGGGATGCCCTCCCCCAAAGTACACGAGGATGCATCCTTTTTAGTAGCAAATGATAGAAAAGTTTATTAAGGGAAAGTACATACCAAAGAGGGAACAGGTCCAGCTCCACGAGTGGAGAAAGACCACACATAGATTTTGGGGGTGTTTTTACAGGCAAAAGCAGGGGGTAATGTCATAGATGATAAGGGGAGGTAGTAACTTGGCTTCTGATTGAAACTGAGGACACCATAGCCACCTTACAACTATTTGCATCACAACTACCAAGAAGAACTCATGTCTGCATCACAAGCTGCCAGGGAGGGCTACTGATTCGTGGCAGATCAGGTTCCCCTGGGGACTTTATCAATACTGTGTGTGTCCTATAATTCAAACCATGTACTTCATTATCCCTAGAAAATGTTAGATTCTGGAGTGAAATATGTTAGCATGTGGTGGCAGAGATCAAGTTCCCTAGCTAACTGTCATGGGTTGAATTGTGTCCTCCACAAAATATGTGTAGCCGTGTGGCTGGGCCATGATTCCCAATGTTTTATGATTGTCCCCCACTTTGTGATTTTCCTATGCTGTATGTTAAAGATTAGGGTGAGACTGTAAATCCCTTTATGAGATCACCTCCCTGCTCCACTGTAAAAGGAGTTTCCCTGGAGTATGGCTTTCACCACCCTTCATCCTTTTATCTCTAGAAAGTGAAGCAAGCAGAGAGTTGGGAACCTCATACCATCAAGAAAGCAGCACCATGAGAAGAGCACATCCTTCAGACCTGAGGTTCCTGTGCCAAGAGGCTCCCTGGACAAAGACTGATGCAATACCGGACTTTCCTCCAGAGCTGACAAGGGGGAAAGCCTTTCCCTGGAGCAGACATCCTGAATTTGTACTTGTAGTGCACCAGACTTTGTAAGAATAAACCTTCCTCTGCTAAAGCCATCCACTCTGGGGTATTTCTGTTAGAGCAGCACTAGCTGGCTAAAACACTAACCTCGACAGGTTTGGTTTTCTGTTTTCACGGTACCAGATGGAGTTTGAGCTGGGTCTAAAGGATGGGTAGGAATTTAAGGGGTTGATTAGAAAGGAAAAGGCTTCCAGTGAAAGAGATCAGCAACTGCAAAGGAAATGAGCTGTGTTTTAATAGTGTTTCTGTATGTGTGAACTCACTGAAATTTAAACATAAAGAGTTTTCATTTTCCAATAACAATAACTAACTCTGCTCTGTCCAACACCCTTCCTGCTGATTAGTTGGTTTCTTAAATATTTCTAATTCAGTTTGTTAACTTTTCCATCACTTTTAGGGTTCAAAAGCCAGTTCCAATGACACTTCCCCCTGTTTCATTGTTTGTCCCCGACTGCCCTCTAGGATAGTAGACACCAGTAACAGTTGTTGAGAAACTGGAGTCTGACAATGCCTCCATGTGGCGGGGGCTCAAGATGGGGGGGAGGGGGCGAAAAAGCTTTGTTTCAGATCACCCCCAATTTACAGGGAAAGATACTACCCCCATGTTCCACAAGCCTCAGGCTGCAACACGGCAGCGGGTGGGGCCCTCAAAGGCACTGCTGTGGATTCAGTGAACTATAGGCCTTGATAGCTGAACTCTCAACTAATGATAAAAGAATTAGGCAGGAGGGGCAGGGAAGTAACTTCCGTTTAAGTATCCTTCTTTCAGATTGCTGGCTAGATGATGCCTAGTACCATTTTGTTTCCTTGATGGCTGGTGATGGTTTGCCAGGTTGTGAAGCAGATGATCTCTTCCTATAGGACCCTCACATGTCCCTCCCAATTGCTCCATTGTTCTAAGCAGATCCTTGTTCCATATATAAACCCCAGGTTTGGCCTGCCCAGTTAGGACATCCCTGAAGATTCAAACATGTCTGTCCCCTGTGTTCTAGCAGGCAGAACACAGTTAATAAATTTACTGTTTAATCACGCAACTAAAACCTGACTCAGAGATTGGCTATCTGGTACAGGTACTGAGAACCAGGAATTTTGTCTGGTAAGAGTTGCTTCCCCTCATCCTTTCTTCTATTCATCCCAACATCTCCCCCTGTTCAGTACATCTTCAGATTGTGAGGAACTTTGTTTTCTAATTTATTCTTTTAATTAATCTTCATCTTTTGAAGGTCAATGTCACTGAAAACTAAATAATTGATTCATCAGTCCAATATTGCTTGGGAGAAAAAACAATGTATTACTTTAAGAAGGAGGATAAATTTCATTTATGTCTCACTGGTTTCTTTTAAATGAAGTTCTTAGGATTGTTTTGAGGAATGTAACATCATTAGCACAAATGTGGATTCCATTGAGACTGCTTTGAATGAGAACGCTAATTTGAAATTTGGCTGAAAATACATCCATATATTGTAAACTGCTTGCTCCTCCTCTTTGTTTCTGTTTTTCGGGGGCAGCTTGCCAGACCCGCACCTTGTACACGGGTCTGCTCACAGAAGTGGTGTCCTCTTGGTTTAATGCACTGCGGTTTCTGTCTTGAAATTCCTAATAATTTTATCTTTGACGTTGTGTCTTATCAGGCGGTGCAGCACAGCGGAGGCTGCAGCCTGGAGAGAGAGGTAATGAGACGATGTGGAGCGAGTATGAGCTCATCCATCAGTCCCCGGACTGGTGGTGAAGACGAGAACCTAACAAAGAACGTGTAGGTTATCAAGCCGCGTTCCTTCCCTTGCGTCAGTTCTCATCCTCAGATCAGATTAACAGGTCTAAATTTCTCTGCCTATCTCTGAAGAAATAAAATTGATTAAGACCTCAAAGAGAGGTAAAAAGCTTTTCGATGATTTATGCTGCTTGATTATCCCGTAACCAAATTTTAGATAGTTTACTCTATTTAATTATCTTGTGACAAACTTTTGGGTAATTCATGCTGTTTGATTGTCCTGTGACAAACACAACACCATAAGCGCCTTGGAATTCTGGCTGCAAAAACCATTAGAAATGTAACCCAAGTGGCACAGTTTTTGAGAAGTTATTCTCACTGTCTCCCAGCTGCCATGCTTGTCTGCTGATACAGCATTAAAGTTTCTCCCCATCTCCGAACTTTGGCTGTCAGTGACAGGTGGAACGAACTTGCTTAGGTTTGGCATCAAGACCCCCAATTCTATTCCTGAACAAAAATATAACTCTGCGGCCTGAACACCAGAATAGGCACTGCTGACTCCCAGGTAGTAAGCTTTGTCAGTAAATTATTACAAAATAAAAGTTTGCATATGGATATGGAAATAAAGTACATACAAGTTACTAGTCTTAAAGTTTTAGAATCTCTTAATTGGAAAAGTGCTACATCATTTCAAAACTAATATCCACAAGCCTACTTACAAAAGAAATTAAATGTAAAGATTGTCACATTTGATGGAAAAGAGCACTTTTTTATGTGAAGCTTCAGATGAACTATTCTTATAGAGGAAAGCAATTTTAAAATTAATTATTTTCTTATTATTGAAGACACATTAGTAGATGGTTATGATACTTGGGTTCCTTGTATGACTTCCATCAGTTGCAGGAAATGTCAAAGGAAACATTTAAATACTAGTGCATGTATTTACATTTAAAATTAAATTTAGATCTTCATGAAACTTGAGTTACATAAAGAATTAAATCTTTTCAGAAAAAATAGTCTACAAGAATTAGTTCTAGATGTACCCAAAATTACATATCAGATAATTGATCAGAAATTCAACTCAGTGTTTTCACAGACTATTAAAACAGTCCTGACAACCTCAATAACATCAGTAGAAAGGTCGTTTTTAAAAGTAAAACTTATAAAAAATTAGTTGCAATCTTACATTTACCAAGAACAACTGACATCAATTTCAATTTCACTAATTGAAGATGAAGTTCCCAAAAATATAAATTTTGATGATATGCATCAAAATTGTATGTATAATCAAGATATATCAATAAAGTACTACTATATTTTGTATTCTGACACCAAGATTATTTGTTTGCAATTTGTAAGTTTGTTATTACACTTATATTGATATAGCCTTCTTTATATTTTAAAAGTAATAAAATATTTTCAAAGTAACAATATTTACATTTTAACTCTCCCCCTTGATTTTGACTAATGGGTCTCACATTTCATTTTGCATCACACTTTGCAAATTATATAGCTGGCCCTGGTCTCCATTATCTTGCTTTTAAATATCACTTCCCCTTTTGTCACTTTTTCCTGTCTGTAACATTTACTAACCATTATAGAATTGAATTTGTAAGCTGGCACTTAAAATGTTCTTTATTATAGATAGCTTGCCTGTAAATGTGGGCAGCTGGTGGACATTAGCTATGACTTCAAAATCGGAACAGCTGGTCTTATGCTTATCATATTAAACATTTTTTTTACTCTAATATGCTTTTCAAGATCTTTAAATTTTGCAAAAGAATCAGAAAGAAGAAATAATCATTAGTGTCTTAGTTATCAAATGCTGGTCTAGCCAAAATACCAGAAGTGGATTGCTTTAACAAAGAGAAATTTCTTCTCTCATAGTCTAGGAGGCTAGAAGTCTCAGTTGGTGTGCCAGCTCCAGGGGAGGTTTTCTTTGTCAACTCTGGGAGAAGGTCCTTGTCATAAGTCTTCCCTGGTTGAGGGGAAAGAATGCAGTGTTCTCCTGGGTCTTGTTTCTTGGATATGAGATTTCCTCACCTCTCTGCTCATTTCTCTCTTTTATATCTCAAAAGAGATTGATTTAAAACACAACCTAATCTTGTAGATTGAGTCATGCCTCATTAACATAATTTCTGATAATCCTACCTCATTAAACTTCATAGAGTTGGGATTTTACAACATATAGGAAAATCACATCAGGTGACAAAAGGGTGGACAATGACACAATACTGAAAATCATGGCCTAGCCAGGTTAACACACATTTTGGGGGGATGCAATTCAACCCGTAACAGTTGGATTAATAATTTAAAGAATAAAAACAATGTATTTGTGTATAATGTCAATTTTAGAATGATCCTTAGGGGTCATTTCTCTAATCTACTGATTTTACAAATAAGCAAATTATAGACTATAAATTTAAGCAATTTCTTTAAGCAACTTTCTAGATACTTTTCTTATAAATCTGAACTCTTAACCTATTAGTAGTTAAAGTAGTTCTAAATAATCTGATCTTATAAAATGAACACATGTGCCTCTTTGAATCTGAGAGTTGGAATCAAAGCCTTTCTTGTGGCTTAGCTGTGGTCCATGTTACCTTTCAGCTCTTCCCTGCTATTCATTCTAGAGATTCTGAATTTATCTTCTTATTTCAGGATTAAAAATTCTGATTTTTTTTCCCATTTTATATTTTTCCACTTATAAGCTTCTGAAACTCCCTCAGAATTGCAGCTATGTTGACTGATGGATCAGCCAGAGACTTTTCTGTGGCTGTTGTCTACCCAGGAAAATCCCCTTTATTCAAAAAACATGGAGAGTTAAAATGTAAATGTTGTTTATTTAAAAATATCGTATTACTTCTCAAACATAACAAGGCTATAGTAACATGTGTAACAACATATGGTTCTCATGTACCTTTCTTCTGCAAATTCGTGTCCTTGTTTTTCTGTTAGAAAAACTAAGCTTATAGACAGACATAGGTTACTCTGCATCTCGTACAGAGGCAGATGTGTTACTCCATAGCAAGTATATGAATCAGGCTTCTTATTTCTCATCTAAGTTACTCTGAAATTGAATTTTGTGTTATTACTTAAAACAGGACTCTTGAATCAGATAACTCATTTCTAACACTAATTCTGGTTTTTGTTAGCTATGTGACTTTTGGGCTAGCTACTTAATTCTCGCAAGGAGGCTAATCATGTCTACCTCAGTTTTGAAGACCGAAAGAGTGTTAGGTTCTCAAGGAGCATTAGTTCTCTGCCCAGAATCTCTCTTCCTTCAAAAGCTAAATAATTTTGTAACTTCTAGTTTATTGGGCATGGAGGGATTTGGGTTACATTTGGAGTCATTTTTGTGTCTGTTTCATAGACATTATAGTTGCTTCAAGAAAGTAACTTAGTTGTCTCTGGCTAGTTTTCTAACTGCTAACAAACATTTTCCTTCTCCATAAATCTCTTAGACAAGAAAATGAGGACAAAAGATAACTCTTTGATTTTGCGATTCATATTCCCACTTTTATGATACTCATTTAACAATATTAATTTTTTATATCTATTTATACATCTATTTTCAAGACTTTCAAATCTGCTCCACTGGTATGTCTGTATTGAGAATTAATATAATCATAAGTTGTTTTTTTTTTTTTTAAATCTGGCAATCCCAGTTGTCACTGACTGAATTGTGTCCCCTAATAATGTGTGCAGTAATTTGGCTGGGTCAGGATTACCTGCATTCTGTGATTGCCCTCCACTTTGTGATTTTCTAATGCTGTGAATCCTAATCTCTGCTTGTGGTTAACAGAGTGAATTATATTAGGGTAGATTAGAGTGGGACTGTAAATCCCTTCCTAAGGTCACCTCCCTGCTGCATAGGAAAGCGAAGAAAGCGGAGAGCTGCGAATCTCACACCATCAGGAAAGCAGCACTAGGAGTAGCCTGTGTCCTTCAGACCCGAGGTTCCTCTGCCAAGATGCTCCCCAACCAAGGACTGATGCAACACAAGGACTTTCCACCAGAGCCAAAGAGGAAAAGTCATCCCCTGGGACAGACACCCTGAATTTGAACTTGCAGCCTACCAAACTGTGTGAGAATAAACCTTCCGTTGTTAAAGCCATCCATTTTTGTGGTATTTCTGTTAGAGCAATACTAACTGGCTAAAAAACTAATGTCATTCAATTTCCTTTTTCAGAATTTAGTAGTTATTCTTTCCTGTTTACTTTGTGTGGATAAACTTTCATAATAACCTCATGTAGCTTCAAAAACACTCTGGTGGTTTCTACTGGAATTTGGTAGAATTTATGTAGTTTATGTTAAGAAGAAGTAACATCTTTACAGTGTTTTGTTATCTAGTAAGATGGCATGTCTTTCTGTTTGTTCAATCTTTTTTTTTTTTTTTTTTTGTATCTTTCAGTAACTGAGAAGTGTTCTTCATATAAACCCTAGACATTTTTTCTTGTTTTTGTTCTAGGAATTTAATCTTTTTTGGTTGTTGTTATAATTTGTGTCTTTGGGCTTCCATCTTAACCTGTTACTGGTTGCTTTTTCCCTCCTGCTTTTATGGACACATAGAAAAAGTCTTAAGCCCAGCAACTTAGAATCTATGAAAAGTGTGTATCATTAAAAAAGAATAATAAATGATCTTAAACAAAACAATTGTAAAAAAAACCCACTCTTCTATCATGTACCCCAAATTGTCATTTTTATGAGATTGGAATGGATTCCCCGAGGAAAATTTAACACTGTAACCCTTGTACGAACTACATTTGCTCTGAAGCTTATTCCTCAGCTGACCCGCATGATGGTTTCTTACATGCCCTGTCACTTGCAGTCAAGCTAACAGAAACATGTGTTGTCTAATGTCATCTTTTGTGACACTGGTGTCAGACAGAAGAAGAAAAATCAGTGTGATTAATTTGCACTTGTTAAAGTGTTTATTTTATGCTGTTCGAAGCAGATTCACCTCTGAGATATCATTCTGTCCTCACCCTTGAAATTATTAGATGTTAAAAATAGATCTTAAAAAACATCATGAGCCTAATTAAATAGCTCACTTTAGACTTTGATGAAGTTTTGATAGATTATTTTTCTGAGCTAACCTATTCAAGAAGTTGACTATACGTGGTAGCAAGCAGCTGAGAAGGCCAAGGTGAAGTCCTTGGAGAGACTTCATGGAGGCAAAATATGAGGAGGAAGTAGCGACGTATGTGGCAATTGTGCTCGGTTTTTACTTTTCTATGTGAGTGTATAGAGGGAATTATGCACTTTAATTTTAAGGCACAAATTAAAGATACTTTCTACAAACATATGGAGTTCTGCTCTAAAATAGACACAGATATGAATACACATGGAACCAAGTGAGGGTCTGAGTCACAAAGTAGGCAACCACAACAATTTTGCCAAACACAAGGCTGATGCCTACCCTAGTTTACAAAACAGCTTTTATTGTAAATTAAAACAAAACAAAACAAACAAACAAACAAACAATAAAACAAGGAAAGTTTGTGAGAAGATTAGGCGAAGTGAGAAAAATACATGCCATGTGATAACGGTACCCAAACCCAATGCCGTTGAGTCGATGTCGACTCCTAGCGACCCTGTAGACGGACTAGAACTGTCCCATAGAATTTCCAAGGAACGCATAGCAGATTTGAACTGCAGATCTTTCGGTTAGCAGAGGTAGCGTTTAGCCATTACACCGCCAGAGTTTCCAGCAACAGTACAGACAACACTTAACGAGAATTTGCTATTTCACATATTTTTTGGAAAAGTTTTGTTATGAGCTGTTAATAAGTCCTTATTAATTAAAGTACACGTGGAAATTATAGAAAAAAATGTCACATAGCAAATACAATGAGAATACAGTCTTAAAGTCTGTGGAAGAACTAGACTCAGAATACAGCTACCTTTGTATGTATTATGCTAAACATTCTACAGGCAGCTGAGAAAAAACAAAAAACATGTATTACAGTCATCTGAATGGGAAAAGGAAAACCTTAGGATGCTTAGTCTAACTCTGGTAAACTAAAGTAGAAGCAAAGCACAGTGCCTGAACTGGAACCATCTGCTAGTCTTTATTCTTGTTTTAACCAATAGGTATTTTTCTCAATTCTTTTACTATATAATTTGATTCTGCTGGCATATTCATTTTCTATAAATGTTGTCCTAATAGTTTAGCCTTTGAAATATGATGCTGGTTATTATTTGACTGACATACAATATCAGTATCATTATCTCAAAAGGAAATACACATCTGAACATATTAATTGAAGTATAAAATGATTTTATAATAACAAGTTTTCACACTGTAAAACGGTTGCCTTTGTATCTGAAGCAACTATGTGAGATTTCATCTCTTTGTGTGTCTTAATATACATGAAAGCTATTATTACTTCCAGATGAAAGTGCATTAGATAAGTTATTTGAGGATAAAAAACACTAGTGTTCTTATTTCAAATGCCAGCCAGCCAAGTGCTGCTTAGTTCAAATACAAAATTTAAAAATCAACTTTGCATCTCTATGACATTTTCTATGGAGGTATTATTGTTACTCATTTACAGAGAAAGATCTTAATCAAGTGCATGTCTGAAAGACAGAGGACAACGGTTGGCAGCCATGTGAATGATAATAGAACTGAAAATTTCATTATGGTTTTGCAATACATTATTCTGTGAAAAACAAGATAAGGTTTCTTGTTTAAATTTCCCATAGGTATGAGACTAAACTTTTGCCAATGTGGTAAAGTATATTTCCTTTCTGAAAGGCATCTCTGCGAATATGACATCCAGATGAGGGGATAATGTTGGTCTCGGTCCTTCCAAGTTACTACTGCCCAAAGTATAAGTTTTAAATTAATGAACTGGCCACAAATATTCCCCACGTTTAAACTAGGTTAAGTTTAGCAAATGTTTGAAACTCACAAACAAAACAGAAATAACATTATCTCCTACTCTATGGAAAAGATGAGTATATGAATGATTCTGCTTGTTAATCTAAAGGACAAGTGAGTGTTTTTATTATTATTAATGTGGATATACCATGGTGATTAAATGTGTATGCAAAATCTAAGCAGCCAGTTGAATAACAAAAAAAGAAAAAAAAACCCTACCAGCTGTCTTTACCACACAGTGACAATTAACTAAGCAGACATTTTTTTTCCCACTTAATTATCATAAAAGCAAAGCCCTTTCATGACAGGGAATAAGCTATGTTCTAAAAATACGGCATCTTAACATGATCATTCATTGTTACACAGCTGAGATTTTCTTTTGCGTTGTGTGGTTGAATGTCTATTATGTGCTGTCACTAAAAGAGAGAAGATAATTTGTCTCATAGTTTAAATGTACTTTTACCTCTGTGCCTCCTAACCCTCATAGCTATAGTGTGTATTGGGGTGTGTGTAACTGAGTTGAGTGGAGAGAATAATGAAGGGGAGGGAGGGCATCAATAGGAAGTTAGAGACTACTTATAAGCTGAACAATGAAGAAGGAAGGCAGAAGAAGAATTGATGCCTTTGAATTACGCTGTTGGAGAAGACTGCTGAATGTACCATAGATCACCAAAATAACAAACAGATCCGTTCTGGAAGAAGTACAACCAGAGTGCTCCTTGGAAGCAAAGACAGCAAGACTGCCTCTCCTATTCTTTGGACGTGTTGTCAGGAGGGATCAGTTCTGGAGAAGGACATCATGGTTGGTAAAGTGGAGGGTCAGTGAAAAAGATGAAGACCCTCAAGGAGACGGACTGACACAGTAGTTGCAGCAAGGGGCTTAAGCATAATAACAGTTGTGAGCGTGGTACAAGCCTGCAGTGTTCTGTGCTGTTGTGCATGCAGGTGCTGTGAGCTGGAAGTGACTCAACGGCACCTAAGAACAACAGCCACACATACATGTGACAAATGCCCCAGGCATCCATACACACTGAGGAATCTTTAAATGGAAGCACAAGGAAGGGAAAAAAGATGTATTTAAGAGCAGAGTGTATTGGTTAAATTGTGCTGGTCTTTTATAAGCCTTCCCATTTTTCTTATGAAATCCAGATTCTTTCCTCATTGATCTTAATTCCATACTCACCCCGAAGCTGGTGCTTTAAAATACAAGACTGATTCATTTCACCTCCCACTTTAAAGTGTTTCATTGCTCCCTATGGCTCTATAACAGAGGTTGAGCTATTTACAGCTGAACCCTAAACTCCTTCCTATCTAGTTGGTCATTAAACTCCCCACTATGTCTCCTTGGTTGCAGGCATACCACATCAGTTGATATTTCTTTAACATGCTGACCTCTATTTTTGGCCCATTAACTTGCTAGTCACTTTACTTAAAATTCTGTTTCTTTTCTGCTTTTAGAAATTTTACTAATCCTTCAAGATTTCACCCTTGACTCCTTATATTATCTAGGCAGAGTTAATTATTCATCATAAGTATTTTCCTAACATTCTATTAACATCTCTGTTATTTCACAATTACCTTGTATTGCAATTATTTATATGTCTCTTTGTTTCACAAGATAGTGGTTGAAATACACTTAGATAAGCAAGAAATCTGTAAATGGAAGGAGATGGAGAGTTGAAAAGTAGTTGATATTTATCACTAGAGGAAAATAGGCTAGGTGAATCCAAATAATTGCATCTTTTATATTTCTAAAAAATTGCTTTCATTTCCAACTTTTCCCACTTTTCTAAGGAGGTTTACTTTTTTATTCTGCCCATTAAAAAAAAAATGCTACATTCAAAATGAATAAACTGGCAGTTTTTTTATATCTGTATCTCAAAAAAACTCCACAGATGGTCTTTAAACTTTCCAAGAAAATAAACTTGGGAAAGAAATCAAAGGAGATTTTTCAACCTAAAAATACATCCCTCAACCCCAACAAAGTTATGGATGTGAAGCAACGAGTGATTATTTGACTTTAAGTAGCACATTCATTGTTATTAACACTGTCATCTGCTGAGGAAACATTAAATTCAAAATGCACTTGAGTTAACACAGTTGTTCAACTGTGTTCAAGATTAACACTTTTATTTCATCATTGTTAAGTCGTCACCATCACCATCAGCAACATGATCTTTACATCAACGGAATCGGTGTTAACAACACCTTCAGAAACTAAATGTGTGCCACCTCACAGGTTCTTGACTAGCTGCTCCCTGCATTTCCTCTCATTTAATCTTTAGCTGTCCAAAAAGGGAGTGTGGCAGATACTAAAGAGGACTGGCTATCTGTGTATTGTAACTCCTTTCCTCAAACCCTGTAATTTCTATATAGTAGTGATTAAACAAACAAACAAAGAACCACCCTGTTGTCATCCCTGGCTACTCTATAGGACAGAGTAGAATTGACCCACAGGATTTCCAAGACTGTAATACTTACAAAGCAGACTGCCGCATCTCTCTCCCTCAGAGTGGCTGGTGGGTTGATACCACCAACCTTTCAGTTAGCTGGTGAGCATTTTAACCACTGTACCACCAGAGTTCCTTCTTATGCTTCTCCAAACAATTAAAACCATTGCCACTCATAGCAACCATATAGAACATAGTAGAACTGCCCCATAGACTTCCTAAGAAGCACCCGGTGGACTGGAACTGTTAATGCTTTGGTTAGCGTTTTAACCACCACACCACCAGGGTTTCTGCTGGTGGTATTATAAAGTGAAAGAAGAGGATTTCCCACCTCCCCAGTAGCTAGATGTGCCCATGCGACAGATTTGCGCTGAAGAGATATAGGCAGAAATCTCTGGGACAGAGTCTTTCCTTAAAGCTTCTTACAGAGAATTTTGCCCTTTTCCCTTTGTCCTTTTCTATGTTTGCCTACAACGTGCGGTGATACCTGCGAGCACAGGACACTCTTTGAGACCCTGAGGCCAAAAGAATGCTAAGGGTGAAGAAGCAGGAAAAATAACCTGGGGCATTGGTGACTTAGTGAAACTACTGCTTTGTACATTGGTGATTAACTTCTGCTTGTTTAGTTAGGTGAGAAAAAGAAAGTCTCTACTAAACCTCTGTAGCTGATATTTTCTTATGCAACTTAACACAAGTCTAATTAATACAGATGTGTTCTATTATCCTCATTTAATAGATGATGAAGTGGAGGCCTGGGAGATTTTTAATTTACCCAAAGTTTCACAGATTATGAATATTTTTGGTAATATTCAAATTCGCCAAATCAGAACCTAACGCTAACTTCTTTATGTATCGATTTTTTCATGTTATTTGTATTAGTCAATCTAATTTGTTGACTTATAAATTAACTTGCATTTATATATACTAGAACCCACTGCCACTGAGTCAATTTCAACTCATAGCAACCCTATAGGACAGAGTAGAATTGCTCCATAGAGTTTAAAGGAGTGCCTGGAGGATTTGAACTCCTTACCTTTTGGTTAGGAGACCCAGCACTTAACCACTATATCACCAGAGTTTCCATATATACTACAGAATTACCAAGTTTCCTGGTAAATTCATAAAAATCAGATTTGATGAATTCAGTTGGTGAATGCGGAAATACTATAATGACTAAAGCATTATTTCCAAAGCCACTCATTTATTAGAATAAAAAAGATAATTTTAATGTAAACTTTGGGGCACTGTGCCTAACACGCAGTAGGTGCTCCATAAATATTCATTGAAAGACTATTCTGAATTTACTTATGTCCTTTGGAGACAACCGCTTTTTTTTTTTAATAAAGCATGCATTTGGAAGGGAGAAAATTATTACTTACAATATAATTATGGTCTTGGGGCTCACTTACGGTGTCCTTTAGAAACAAATGATTAGTTTTACCTGAAGTGCCACTCCTCACTTGGTGTAACACACTTTTATTTTTGTTTTAAAACATAGCTCAGCATCATCTTCGTTGTGAACTCTTTCCTAACACCTGTCTTTGTATTATCTCTGTGCTTAGCATGTACACCTGTTACCACATTAATCTTGTTTTCCTATGTTTATGTTCTGTACTAATTTATGAGCTTCTTAAAGGTTGGGGCCTGTGTTCCTCATCTTTGTATTCCAATGACTTGGATAACACTTGAGATATACTGACCGATGACATTTATTACTATGATTGAAATGTAAGGTGATTTGTTTACTGCCACCCGTGCCTTTTATAAAAGGAAATTCACCTGAAAACATAGCCTCTAAACTTTTCAAGTGTGATTTAATGATGATTTTTTTGAGAATACGGGTAAAGTCCTCATTGGAAACACAGAAATTAAAACTGAAACTTGAAAGACTATTTGAATAGTTGGAGATACAGAACATAGTTTGGAAAAGGAAGAAGTAGAGAAATGTGTGGTACCAGATATTTTAATTATCAAGGACACCCAGGAAAAGCGCGTCAGTGATTTCACTGACACTTTGTCACTTGTCATACAAAACCAAGAGATCCACATAAAAGTTAAGTAAAGCTGGTAATTGGGCAGGAATAAAGGGGTTGGCTTAATGCTTACGAACATGGATGGTTAAGTGTTGATCAGCTGTAGAAAGTTCTGGTTGGCTGCAACGTTCTTGGATATGAGGTCATCATGGGTGGAATTAGGAGACAGGCTAAGAATACGTAACTCTTGGTGTGACAGAAATACTAGAAGTGTGATACTGGGAAAGATGATCAGCCTCAGACCCCGAGCATCCCTGAACGTTCTTGGGGAGTACTGCAGACGGCAAGGCTACCTGCCGTCTGATACTGAGCTGTCTTTGCAGTCAGGCATGCAGATAACAAAGTAGATTAAGGTCCCCACATCATGGCTTCTAAGCGACTGGACGCTGCTTGAGAGGAGATAGATGGGCTTGTTTGCTGTTTTCTCTGGTGTTTGCTGATCCCTCAACAGGTACTGGAGCCCTTTGCCTCTCTCCTTTAATGTAATCCACCGTGGGTGCAAATGTCATGTAGCCTTTCATGGTACATTGTGGGAACCGGAAGAATATCTGATAGTCATGTTGCTTTCTGTGCTGTAATGAATTGCTTTGTCCTTGATCCAAGAATCTTACTGTCTTCTCTCAGCATCACTGATACTGAGGTCAATTGCAAGTAGGGTAAAATCCCAGACTCTTCACAGCCCTTCAGGAAGGGTGCTACCTTCTTAGAAACCATGCTTAACGGGTATGTAAAATCTTGTATCAAGGTTGGATGGCATCCAAGGAATCACCTGTACCTAGGAACACAATTCTTGGCCAAGATATTGAAAGCTAAGATGAAAAATATTATGACATCTTGAGGTGAAATGGTTCTCATATCCTCACCAATCATTAAATTTATTCTATTTTTTCCACATTGTATAAACACCCTCACCCCACTAGTGTTCTATAGTGCACCCATAGAACAGAGTAGAACTGCATTTCCAAGGATCTCCCAGGAGATCTGAACTGCTGACCTTTTGGTTAGCAGCCCTAGCACTTAACCACTACACCATTTGTAAACAGAGCTATGTTAAATTTGTTTTTGAGCTGACTAGGTCACTTAAAGCATCGGATTTTAGGGTACTGCTTGCTGGATGTGGCTGGTAAAAGGCATAGCTGACAACAAAGAAAGAGTGAATGCTTACAAAAGCATCCAAAAATTTCTCTCATGCATATGTCAGAGTCAGTCAACAGTTCTGTTCAAGCAGTAGCATTGTGCTGAAGGATGCCCAAGTGAGAAACGCAGTGCAGAAGTAAAATGCTCTTACAGACACTAGGAGACATGGTTATACATATAAAAGAGATAGTAAATAGTTCTATTCAAGCAGTTAAGTGTTTTAGAGGACAGTCAAGTCCTTTCATATACACTATGAGATGTAGTTGTAATGGTCATTGTATTGTAGTCATTACTGAGCTGGGAATTGTTAACCCCTTCATGTTATACACCAAACATTCTAACATGAAAAGTGTGTATGAACAAACACAAAGTACTGGGGTCTGTTGAAAACAACAGAATCAGGAATCTGGCAGTAAGAGAAACATGAGTTCATGATTTAAGCTTGCTAAAATATATTTAAAAAATTGTCATAAAGAAGTGTTCAATAATTCGGTAAACTTCACAATTGTGAGAGAAGAGATTCCAAAGTGGGCAGATCTATTTATAAACATTTAATAATCTTGAAACAATAGCTATTCAGGGTGGAACAATTTTAATTAAATACCTAGAAACAATCTAAAATAGTGTAAGTGGATCTAAATTTAAAAAGGAAATAGTTACAGTTACAAACATAGTTATAGATAATTAGAATGAATTTCTTTGGTGATATAATTAAATCAGTGGAATGTCCTTAGGTCTCTGGTTCATTTGTTCAATAATTGAGCTGCTCTAACATGCCACCCACTGTTTCTGTCTTTAAGCATTCCATATTCTAGCAGGCAAGGGAACATGTAAACAACTGTCTACATATGTTGGCTTTAAATAACTCCTCCGATGAAGCTACAAAGATGCTTTGAGACCAGTTTCTGAGTAGGGCAATCACAGAGGGCTCCATGGAAGAAGTAGCATTAATGCTAAAACTTGAAATCTTATTGGACTTTTTGTAGCAAAGAAATTGGAAAGTGCATGTACCAAAGAACAGAGATATGAAAGTGCTGGACATGTTCTGAGAAGACTGGTGGGTGGAAACATCAGTGGACTACTGGATTTTGGTGTTAGCCAATCTTACTTTTTTCCTATTTCTCTTAACATGTGACTGAGGCCCACTTATACATATTTGATGGTTCATATGATTGATTTCTTTTCTGCCATACAGTTCTATGTTATACGGGTCTGGTCTTTCACTGGGGGCTCTATTTTACTTATTTTCTTTTGCTGTATATCATCTCATATTTTAGGAAAGTGTTTCCGTCATTTGTTACTGCTCTAACAGAAACACTACAAGTGGAGGACTTTAACAAAGAAAAGTTTATTTTTACACAGTACAGCAGGCTGGAAATCCTCATTCAGGGTGCTGGCTCCAGGGGAACTCACTTTCTCTCTGTTGGCTCCGGAGGAAGGTCTTTGTATTGCATCAGAGTTTCTTTGGTCTGAGAGCATCTCAGCACAGGGGTCTCAAGTCTAAGGGACACGCTCTGCTCTTGGTGCTGCTTTCTTGATGGTAGGAGGGCTTCAACTCTCTGCTTGCTTCCCTTTCCTTTTAGCTCTTGTAGGATAAAAGGATAAATGACGCCACAAGCCTACTCCTGGAGAACTCCCTCTACATTGGAGCAGGGAGATGATCTTAGGAAGGGTGTTACAGTCCCATTCTAATCTTCCTTAACATAATCCAGTCTATTAACCACAGGCAGAGATTAGGATTTACAGCAAAGGAAAATCACAAAATACAGGACAATCACACAGTACTGGGAACCATAGCCCCACCAAATTGTCACACACATTTTTGGGGGGACATAGCTCAATCCATGATGGAAGGTTTATATTTCTGCTCTAATCACTATCTTTCTACTAATATTAATATATATATACATATGTAAAACACTTTTGTGTGAGTCTCTCTGCTTCTTTCTCTCCCCCTCTTTCTCGCTTTGCATCTCTCCCTTGCTATTATTTAATTGATACTTACTATCAGCAATACTAAAATTATCTAGAAACTTCTCTTTCTCCCTCTATTCCCTTCTCCTTGCTCATCTTATTTCAGGTACTATCAGGGGCAGGGGAGGCAAAAGACAAGGGGATCATGGTGCTTATTTTGTTACCAGATCATCTGCAATGAGCAATTTCATGTTTTTTCCTACCACATTGAAGATTCTGCTTCTAGGCAATAGTGGCATCAGTCTATCTCTCAATCCATAGTACCTTCCTACAGGATCAAAGACTTAAAATTTATGATCCTTGACAGGGACAGATTACCCAGTAAGTAAAGTAAGTACAGACTTTCTGGTGCTTACTTACTAATCTGTAGTGGCCAATTTTACATGGGTTTCACAACATTCAAGTTCAAAGATGTGGTGAAATCCATAGGAAGTTATTCACTGTGGATTAGTAAGAAAGCACAAGTAAGCCCATGCTTGCTTTGCTTAATAGGTGATTTATTTCTGGGTGAAATTCTTTTACCTCTGGTTAATATGTAAATTAATACTTAACTCCCAGTTATAGTCTCTGGGTAGTGCAAATGGTTAATGTGTTCTCCTCTTAACTGAAATGCTGGAGTCCACTCAGAGGCATCTCAGAAAAAGGACTTGGTTATCTGCGTCCAAAACTGAAAACTCTCTGGAGTACTGTGACACATATAAGGTCACCATGGTTGGGAATGACTGGATGACAGCTGGTACTGATAGATGATATCTAAGCAATCTGTCAGCTTCTTTTATTTTTTAGTACTTCCTCCCTCCTCTCATTTTTAAAAATAGTTGTAATGCCTCTGTAATATCAGAGTCTGTAGCCATTGCAGACTGTATTTTTCCTTTTTGTAATCATCATTTAGTCCTAATTCTATGAGTAAATACATTTTTAATGCTTTTTATCTGCTGTTTTGATTTGTTGAAGCTTGCTCTTGCAGAGAGTCCTCTGAATGAAAACTAGTTCATCTAAAGAGGATAATATTTTATAAGGCTCAGAGGACTTTCAATCTGGTGATATTTAGATAATTCATTTGATGGATGTGATTGTGGGTGCAAGTACCACTCAAGAAATTCATAACTCATATAAATCTATTAAATCAAGAAGAAGGTGGAAAGAGAAAAAAGAATATTGGATAAGATGGGTTTCTAGGAGAGAAAGTGCTATGGTTTAAGGACAACCACTGTTTCAGGTAAGTCAGTCCCAATACATAAAGACTTTTGAGCAGGTCAGTTCCAGCTGATGATTAGAACTGTTGTACAAATCTCTGTCTTTTGTCAGCAGTTAGGATTATGAGGCCAGAGGATGCATCTGGCATCACTGCGGTAGTTCAGTGACGGAATTCTCACACCAGTGACTTAGCTTCAACTCCTGGCCAGTGTACCTCAAGTACAGTCCCCCTCCTATCTGTTGTTCAAGGCTTTGATACTGCTACAAAGCTAAACAGGTTTCAGCAGAGCTTCTAGACTAACAGACTAGGAGGAAAGGCCTGGTGATCTACTTCTGAAAACGAAGTCACTGCAAATTGTATGGAGCACAGTTCTACTCTGAGACACATGGGGTTGCCCTAAGTTAGAAATGACTGAATGGAGACTGTTTCTGGTAGAATTAGACAAGTTCGACCACGTACAGATGCATGGCCTTTGGTAAAATTTCTTCATGAACCTCACTTTTTTAGAATCTGTAAAATATTCATGGATATAAAAATGTTACAGAAATTAAATCAGACAGAACATGTGAAGCACCAAACACTTAGCTGTAGGTGCAAAAGTAGTACTAGCTCACATTACTCATTTTTTTTGTACGGTTCCATAACAATGTATATAATTAAGTGAGTGAACTTAGTTGTGCAATGGTGACCTGGTGGCAAGTTCGAGAGTTTAATTGTATAGTTGTCCGTGGGGGAGTTTTTACCCAGCAAGTATGTAGCTGTGTTGGAACACCCACCCTGCTCACATGATCTGGCCCCCAATGACTTTTGTCTTTCCTCGAAGATAAAGGAAATATTGAAAGGGAGACATTTTGATGACATTCAGGATGTCAAGGGTAATACGATGACAACTCTGGTGGCGGTTGCAGAAAAAGAGTTCCAAAATTGTTTTGAAGGGTGGACTAGGCGCTGGTATCCATGCATAGCTTCCCAAGGGGAGAACTTCAGAGGTGACTGTAGTGATATTCAGCAATGATGTAGCACTTTTCCTAGGATGCATTCATGATCTTGTCAGGCCTCGTACGTATTTAATGATGATCATTTAATTCACTAAAGCATTAATACTTGTCATATTGAGTAAATCTAGCTATACAAGCTCTATATGTTTTTGGTATAAATAACAGGAGTTATTCAGTGGCTTTTATGTTAATATAATTATACGAAATAAATGGCAATCTGGTAGAATTTTCAAAAGATTTTTACCCTTCATTAATTGCTATTCAGGATTATATGAATGCTGCATTTGGAGAAGCTCCAGCAGAAACTTCATCCATCTCAATACATAATTTTAGGCTTTAAGAACACGTTATAATCAGTAGGGCTTTCATCACTGTGATTTTCATGTTTCTGCTGGGAACAGTTGAAAGCGATCAGGGATGTTTGTTTCAGTGAGAAAGCCTGATCACCCTCACGTGAGCCAGTTTCCCTCCTAAGGAATCTGTGTTCTTTATCCAAGTTGTTAGTCTTCCATCCCTGTCATTTTCAGTCTTAGCTTTCCGAATAGTTTTTTATTGGTGTCACATTTCTTCATAACCATGTATAACTGTTACATCATGAGGATTCTTTTGTTTCCTTAGCTTCTAAGAACAGTGATGAGCTTTGATTCATTTAGCCAAATCACAGGCTGGGAGTCTGCAATATTTCTATCACAGGATTTCTAATGTGAAAGAATAGGAATTATATAACTTACTCAAAAAGAGCCAGTGTGTGCTAATTAGAATACATTTGCCATGAGGTGCTGCTTGTGAAAATAAAAACAACTGCAAGAACTACTGAAGACTAAGATCAGAATTGTCTTTATTTCTTATGCCAACTAGAATTTTGACTTTATAGTTTAGACAGTAGGGTGATGATCTTGGTGTTAAATATTTCAACTTAAGGAAAAAGAAGATAGATGTCTGAGTAGTACTGATGACTCTGAAAGTCCATTTTTGTTTTATTGCTTGGCCGTCTGTGGGTTACCATTACTAGGGGCCCCTGGAGGGAGGGGCATTGCAAAGTCTCTAGGAGACAGATGGTGAGACACAAGACAATTTAAAAGAGGGAGGCTAGGTAATGAAATGAAGAGTATCTGACACAACTGAAGATCTTTGTTGGGTTAGGTTCGTATTTGTGTTTTAACATTGGCCCCTACTAAGCACATCTACACAGCTTGTTTGGCCTAAAACCTCAAGTTTGTGATTCTTATTAAAGGAAATAACTATGTCACTATGTAGGTAATCCTGTCTTGGACACTCTTTCTGAAAGAGATGACAGATAATCTACAATGTGTTACAAGATGGCGGAGTAAACAGACGTCTCGTTACCCTCTGAGAACTAAGGCCTGGATAATGTTTTTTATGGAGCATTGAATATCTGGGGAGCCTTAAGACCTAACATATTTGACTGGGCAACAGTACTGAAGTAATTTTCTTCTCTCAAAAGCAAGCTAGCAACCATCTGACCTCTGCTTCTGCTGCTTCATTGTGACAGAGAACTGTAGCTTCCACAAATGGCCGGTAACGGTAACATACTTTCATTATAAGATGGCAGGTGAAGTCTGCTGTTCCCCACTGCCTGTTCAGGCCAGCCTGTTGGACAGCTTCCAGCTCCCAATTCAGCACCTGGACAACTCCCTGCATAGAAGTGCAGTTTACTTTTAAGGCTGAGAAGCTTATATTTCCCCTGAAAATTTCTCTATTGAAAAACCTCTTTTCTCTCATTCACATTGTGAGATTGGCTGACAGCCCCCAGTTCCTCCATAAACAGAGCAGCCTCTTTGCTACCCAATATCTAGTATCTTCCACCCTTGAGAGTCCACCTGGGGCAAATCACTAGAGTAATAGAGACAACTGGTGACCAACAATTCTCTTAGATCTGTTATCAGAGAAATCAAATAGTATCTAGATGGCACGCAGGCAGCAGACCATAACTGGTCATTTAAAGAAACAGCCTTCAAATGCTCCAGAAAATTCCCTAAAGATTCAAAAATTTCCCAAATGAAGAAGCCTTTCTGAATCTAACAGAGGTTGGATACAAAAAAGCTATATGTAAAACCTTCCTAGAGATTAAACAAAATACAATAGAACAAAATGAAAAATTTGGTAAACTATTTGAAATGCTAGAACAGCAATGATCTGAAATACATCAGATTAATAACAAAATTACAGAATTGGATAATTCAATACAAAGCCAAAAGAGTAGGATTGAACAGTAGAATCAGTGACCTAGAAGACAAAGTAACTAACACCAGCATTTATGACGTAAAATCAGAGAAAAGAAATACAAAAAATGGTGAAACATTAAGAAACATATGGTACTCCATGAAGAGGAACAATTTATGTTTAATTGGGATTTCTGAACAAGGGAGGATTAATGAAAACATAGAAAGTATTGCTGTAGAGATGCTGACAGAAAACTTTCCTGAGATTATGAACAAAGAGAACATAGGTGTCTAAAATGTTTATCGAATACCACAAAAGTTAGATCCAAAAAGAAAGATACTAAGGCATATTATAATTAAGTTTAATAAGCTAAAACACAAAGAGATGCTTCTGAAGACAGCAAGGCTCAAATCAAAACTAACATTCCGAGGGAAACCCTGTAGACTTTCATCTGACATTTCTGCCAAAACAATGCTGGCTAGAAAACAGTGGGCAGACACATTCAAAGCCTTAAATGAGAAAAACTTCCATCCTAGAATTATTTATCCTGCAAAATTGTCTATCAGATATAATGGTGAAATAAAGCCTTGAAAATAAATAGAAATTTAAAGACTTCATAAAAACTAAACCAAAATTACAGGAAATATTGAAAGAAGCTCTACCCTAAGTGTATATTTTAGTTGATATTTCAAGGCTCTTCATCCAAATTTCTAATCAGTTAAGGAAGGCACAAAACTTCACCAAACCAAGCCAAACAAGAAGGGAATCCATGATCATATCAGGACAACTATAATACCATCACATTAAAAGAGGGATACACTACAATACTTACAGTTGTTTTTGATGCAGAGAAAATTTCAGACTTGTAAAATAATTAAAATTGATTTCAATAAATATATTTTAAGGAGGATTATGTATGTAGTCATAAAACAGATTAAAAATATATCACTTGAAATTAAAAAATGCAATACAAGAGTCTCAACAAATATAAAATCAAAACTCATACCGTTCATAAAGAAGAATGTCCCAGAACAGATTAATAAGAACAATAGAGAAATTATCAACATGAAAATAAACATATCATATCACCACTAAACATATACCTATTAATAATCACATTGAATGTAAATGGACTGAATGCACCAGTAAAGAGACAGCAAATGATATCCTGGATCAAAAGACATGACCCATCTATATGTTGCTTACAAGAAACACATCTTAAACTTAAAGATAAGAACAGGCTGAGAATTAAAGATTGGAATAATATATATCAAGCTAATAACACACAAAAAAGAGCAGGTGTGGCAATATTAATCTCTGATAAAATAGATTTTAATGTAAAATCCACTATTGTAGACAAGGCTGGTCACGATTTATTACTGAAAGGTTCAATACTCAAGCAAGACTTAATATTAAATATTTATGCACCCAATACCAAAGTACCTAAATACATTGAACAAATACTGGCAACATTGAAAAATGAGATTGATCATTCCACGATAATAGTTGGGGACTTTAACACTCCCCTTTCACTTACGGACAGAGCATCCAGAAAAAAGCTCAGTAGAGATACAGAAGATCTTATTACGACAATCAACCAACTTGACCTTATTGACATATACAGGTCTTTTCATCCATCAGCAGATAAATACACCTTCTTCTCCAAAGCACATGGAACATTCTCCAAAATAGACCATATGTTAGGTCATAAAACAATTCTCCATAAAATCCAAACCATTGATTTATTGCAAAATACCTTCTCGGACCACAGAGCTATAAAAGTTGAAATCAGTAACAGAAAATTCGTAGGTAAAAATTCAAACTTGTGGAAACTGAACAACACTTTACTCATAAAGCCTTGGGTTATAGAAGAAATTAAAGACACATTAAATAAATTTATGAATTCAAATGAGAATGAAAACATATTCTACCAGAATTTATGGGATACAGCAAAAGCAGTGCTCAGTAGTCAGTTTATCTCTATAAATGCACACTTCCAGAAAGAAGAGCACAAATTAAAGAATTATCCTCAGAACTTGAACAAATAGAAAGAGAGCAACAAAGAAACCCCTCAGACACCAGAAGAAAACAGATTATAAAGATTAGAGCAGAACTAAATGAATTAGAGAATAGAAAAACAATTGAAATAATTAACAAAACCAAAAGCTGGTTCTTGGAAAAGATCAGCAAAATTGATAAACCATTGGCTAAACTTACAAAAGAAAAACAACAGAAGATGCAAATAACCCAATTAAGAAATGAGTTGGGAGATGTTACAACAGACCCAACTGAAATAAAATATGTCATAACAGAATACTATGAAAAGCTATACTCTAACAGGTTTGAAAACCTAGGGGAAATGGACAAATTTCTAGATTCATATGACTCACCAAGAGTACCACAAGAAGAAATAGATAAACTTAATAAATCTTTCACAAAGGAAGAGATTGAAAAAATTATCAAAAATCTATCAACCAAAAAAGTCCTGGCCCAGATGGCTTCACTGGAGAATTCTACCAAACTTTTAGAGGAGAGTTAACTCCAGTACTAATAAGGCTATTTCACACCATAGAAAGAGATGAAATACTTCCAAATTCATTCTATCAAGCCAGCATAACCCTGATACCAAAACCAAGGAAAGATCCCACAAAAAAGAAAATTCAGACCAGTATTACTCATGAATCTAGATGCAAAAATCTTCAACAAAATTCTAACCAATAAAATTCAATAGCATATTAAAAAAATAATTCATCATGATCAAGTTGCTTTCCTTCGAGAGGTGCAAGGCTGGTTCAACGTCAGAAAAACAATTAATGTAATCAATCATGTTAATAACAAATAAGATAAAAATCACCTCATTTTACCAATAGATGCAGAAAAGGCTTTTGACAAAGTTCAACATCCGTTCATGCTTAAAACTCTCAGTAAAATAGGAATAAAAGGGAAATTCCTCAATATAATCAGTAGCATCTGTGCAAAGCCAACTGCTTTCATCATCCTGAATGGTGAAAGACTCAAAGAATTCATTTTGAGAACGGGAACTAGACAAGGATGACTGCTCTCACCACTTCTATTCAACATTGTGCTGGAAGTTCTAGCCAGAGCAATTAGACAACTCAAAGAAATAAAAGGCATCCATATTGGCAATGAAGGAGTAAAGATTTCCTGCTTTGCATAGGATATGATTGTTTATACAGAGAATCCAAAGAAATCCATAAGTAAACTATTAGAGCTAATAGAAGAATTCAGCAAAGTATCGGGATACAAGATAAACATAACTAAATCAATAGGATCCCTTTATACCAACAGTGAAATTATTAAAGAAGAAATCACCAAATCAATTCCATTTACTATAGCCCCCAAGAAGATAAAATACCTAGGAATAAATCTAACTAGAGAAATAAGAGATCCTTACAGAGAAAACTACAAAACCTTACTACAAAAAACTAGGAGAGACTTACATAAGTGGAGTAATTTCCCTGCTCATGGATAGGAAGACTCAATATTGTGAAAATGTCTATTTTGCCCCAAACAATCTACTTATATAATGCAATCCCAATGCAAATTTCAGTGACATGTTTTAATGAGATGGAGAAACAAATTATAAGCTTTATTTAGAAAGGGAAGAAGCCCTGGATAAGTAAAGCACTACTAAAAGAGAAGAACCTACTGGGAGGCCTCTCACTACCTGACTTTAAAACCTATTACACTACCACAGTAGTCAAAACAGCTTGGCACTGGTACAAAAAGAGACATATAGACCAATGGAAAAAGTAGAGACCCCAGAGATGTCATCATCCTCCTATAAACAGCTGATATTTGACAAAGGTCCTAAGATTTTAAACTGGGGTAAGAACAGTCTCTTTAACAAATGGTGCTGGCATAATTGGCTATCCATCTGCAAAGAATTGAAAAAAGACCCATATCTCACACCTTATACAAAAATCAACTCAAATTGGATAAAAGACCTAAATATAAAAGCTAAAACGATAAAGCTCATCCAAGATAAGATAGAGTCAACGATGGAAGTTTTAATACACAATATAGACAGATTTCAAAATCTGACAAACAAAACACATTCATCAGAAGAGAAAATAGATCAATGGGAATTAATAAGAATCAAACACTTCTGCTCATCCAAAGAGTTCATCAAAAGAATTAAAAGACCATCTACAGAATGGAAAAAAATATTTGACAACTGTATCCCAGACCAATGCCTGATTTCTATAATCTATAAGGTTCTACAAAGTATCAATAAGAAAAAGACAAATCATCCAATTAAGCTATGGGCAAAGGAGATGGACAGACACTTCTCTAGAGAGGAGATGCAGGCAGCCAAAAACCACATGTGGACATGCTCACGATCATTAATTATTAAATAAATTCAAATCAAAACGACAATGAGATAGTATCTTACCCCAACAGGACTGGCCATGATCCAAAAAATACAAAACACTAAATGCTGGATAGGCTGTGGAAAGACTGGAACTCTCCTACACTGTTCGTGGGATTGCAGAACGGTGCAACCTCTTTGGAAAGCAATTTGGCGTTACCTTAAATAATGGAAATAGATATACCATTTGACCCAGTAATTCCTTTGCTTGGAATGTATCCTAAAGAATCAAGGTCATTCACACCAACTGATACATGCACACGAACGTTCATTGGAGCACAGTCCACGATAGGAAAAAGATGGAATCAACCCAGATGACCAATACCAGAAGAACGGATGGGTGAACTTTGGTATGTGTACTTAGTGGAGTACTATGCATTGATAAAGAGCAATGATGATAGCAGGAAACATCTCTCAATTTGGTCTCAACTGGAGGACATTATGTTGAGTGAAACCAGTCAGCAACAGAAGGACAATTATTATATGAGACCCCTATGATAAAAACTTAAAAGCATACTGATACATAACAGAAAAGACTCTTTGACGGCTACAAGGGTGGGGAAAGTGGGAGGGCGGGAGGGCGGGAGGGCGAGGGTCGAGGGTTTAGATTAGGTAGGTATTAGAAATCTGGTTGGGTGAAATTGGTGACAATACACATTAGTAAGAAGATCAATATTAATGGGACTTCAACACAGCTTGTGTACTCCTCCTATCTTAACCCAATATTGTAAGCACAGAGTATGTACACTTTCATTTTTTATTTAATAAAAAAAAAAAATAAAGGAGACAACAGTGAAAATAGGAAGAAACTTTTCAGGGGAGAAAGGGAGAAAAGCATCAGAGGTCAGCTGTCTGGAAGAAATCAATGACAGCCTGGGTTATCACTCAGCTAGGTAAACAGAGGATGGCAAAAACAGAGTGTTAGAGGAGAGCTATAGAGATACCACCTGCAGTTATAATTGTCCTTCCATCCCCCACAGAACCTGAAAAGTTAGGATCATCCTGGGAAAATATTAGACTTCCTGCTAATCAAACATACAGGTGCTCTGAGCATTAAGAAATCAGATATTGTACATTGATAGAGCTGAACTCATCACTGGCTGAGGCTATGTCATCTATTAAGCTATTTTGATTGAAGGAATGTTCCAATATTAAGAAAACCATACACCCCCACTAATGGGCATTTACTGAGGGTCTTAAATTTCTTTTGAAGTTACATTGTTATTCAACTGTAAGATACAAAATAAAAATAAACTTTCAAGCAAACTCTGTAGGAAATGGCATGAAGAAGGGAGATATGCACATAAATAAGAAATTATTTCATGTATACATTTGTTGCAATGTCTACTGTTAAAGTGGTTGATGGCATGGTTGATAAAAATACAAAAGTAGTTAAAATCAGTAATTATGCAGACTATTACTTGTATATATGGAAACAATAGACTGGTCACCATCAGAATCTATTTGTTGAGATCAGGGTTAATGATTCTGTTCTATGTAGGTCTGGTGTTAACATTTATTTTAAGTGCCTGAATAAAATTTTAGGTAAAAAGACCATATGTGACTTTTGAAAATAAGATTTCCATATCCTTAATTTTATTCCTATAGTCTAGTATTACATGACAAGTTGTCAAAACCACTGGGTTAGAATTCATTTAATTTAAGGTAAGTAAGAGAAACCTTTGAGGTAGTCCTCTGTTTAGTTTTCTCAATGTTAAATGAAAAGAAGGGACTGATATTGTTAAGGAGGAATCAATTAAACTGTTGAAATTTTAAAGCATGTGGCATGGGAGAGTTGTTGGAGATTGGGGAAATAAAAGTAATGAGTAGAAAATTTAGGATTGAAATGGACGGGGAAAAAATTAGAGAACACTGTAGAATAAATATGATGCAGAAATACTTTGGTGGTGAAAAAAATGGTAAATGTAACTTCAAGTATGTTGTATTTTTATGGGGATGTGAACAAAATGAAAATAAGTGCTTATTGGCTATTTTTATTTTCTTGATATGACTTACAATTTTTGAACAAATTCTATTTTAAATACTGAAACTTTTAGGATAAATGGAAGTGATTGCTATTTTGTGAAATATTTTTATGATACATTCTAGCTTTAGTATGGGGATTGGATTGGATTTTTTTCTCTTTAACAGAAACAATTGTTTTGGCATATCAACCATTGGGAATATTATTTCCCTCTTCAGTTCTGACTTGCAGATTTCATTATAGCATGATACGGTTACCATCTGGTGTTTGTTATATATTATACTCAGGCTTTTCAGCTTTGGAATAATGATATTTCAAAGCAAGTGGAAACCCTTTCTGAGAATATGATTTCATATAAGTAACACATTTATAAAACGTAAAATGTGGTTTAAGTTTATGCTTATTGTACATACTGGAGATACACAGTTGACATATTCATATGATTTTAAAAATCTTTTTGGTCCTGTACAGTTTATTATACAATTTATGAAGGTCTTCGTTTAACAGTTTGCTTAATTAGTAGATTATCATTTTAGTTGTCTCAAAGCCTTAGAGGCCCTATAATCATACAAGATAAGCAGATTACCTTTTTTCAGCTTTCCTAAGATTTCCTTAAGCATCTTTGCTGAATAATCATTTTGTAAATATAACAAATAGATTTTGTGAAGGAAAAAGCATAATTTTGCTCTTTCTCTTTCCCCCTCTTCCGTCTCTTCTTTCCTCTCTCATTTTCTTTCCCCCTTAACTTCCCTTTTTCTTAGTTTCATGTACGATTTTGTCTTTGAATTCTATCATTTTAGCAATGAAATTTTGCATTGAAATTAAAGTCCTCAATGTGTTTCAGTTATAAACAACATTTTATTGACTCAGCAGAAAGCTTATACATACCAAGGGGTTAATTTGTATTTAATGCATTTTTATGAAAGTTTGAGGTCTATTGACAAACTCAGTGCCAGGCACATGGTTGCTATCAACCAACACTGAATTTCACTGAATCTGGATCACATGGTTTAGTCTTCCCTTAATCTTGCTGCTTTATATATGTAACAATTTTTCTTTAATTAAAATGGCTTCAACTTCTAGAAATGGTTTTATGTGATTCCATTACATTTCGGGTACACAGCTGACTTATATTGACTTTTTGAATACACACTTACGATTGTTGATACACTAAAAGCCCAGGTTTCTGCCACAGAGTAGTATACAGGTATATAAACACACACATATACATAAGTGTGTGTGTGTGTGCATGTATACAGACTGAACTAGCTAGTGCTTAGTTTCTAGAGACAGTCTTTTAATGAACTATGCTTCCCAGTATTCATGCACTTGTACAGACTCCTCCTCTTGAATTAGGACTGGCTTGTGACTCACTACAGTGTGGCAGAAATATTGCTGTCTGACTTACAAGGCTAGGTCAGAAGAAGTCTTGCAGCTCTGCCTCAGTCTCCTCGGATCTTCACTTATTCTTAGGGAAGCCAGCTGTCAAATAAGAAGTTCAGCCCCACTGAGTCTACCGTTCAAAGGGGAAGTCCAAGCAAGAAGCCACCTAGTGAAAAAATGTGCTAAACTCTTAACTGTGTCCAGTGCACTGGACTGGATGTGACCAAAAGGAAGGAAGCTAAGACAAAGTAGTACCATTTGCTTTTCAGTGAGAACAATGGTAAAAAGAAGGGAAGAAATGAGGTGATAGCTTCTGGTGGAGACAAAGTGGAGGAAAGATGTTTTTCAAGTGGAAGAAAGGGAAACAGGTGTATAGGAGAAAAGTGAACAGATAAAGGGAGTTAGAGGACTGAATATGGAAAATAATGAGCCTAAGAATCAAGAATTGGTAGGAAAAACAACAGTACCTCTTCCTCAGAAGGAGAGAGAAAGCAAGATGCAAGGGTAAGGGAGAGTAAGTTTTAGTGTCGGAGGAGTTTATATCAGATGCTAACCCATGGTCCTATTCAAGCAGCAGGTGGAGTAATTTGCTGAAAGTTGAACAGAGAAAGGGGGGAGGAGGGCTGGAGCAGGAGGAAAATGATAACTCTTCTGGTTTATGTGACGAGAAATGGGATAAAAAGCCAACTAGTGATGAAGAAAGTAATTGTTGAGCTGCAAAGAAGCCCCAGTTGAGGTGGGAAATCATAAATTTGCATCGTAGCCAGTCACCATGGTTACATACATTTCATCTACAATGTAGCTCCTGAAAGCAACAGGAACAAAACCAGAGATGAGTGAATATAGGTTAGGAGAAGAAAACTGGAACATATTTTCAATATTTGACAAGTAATGTTGAGTCTGGAAAACTGATGCAGTAAGACATGCAAGTCTTGGAGTTGAATTCTGCCTCTGCAAATTTCTGAGAGCTTGGAAAATAACTTAGCCATCTAGCATTTTTCCTTCACATATAAAATGGGGAATAGTTAACAACCAGACTTCTTATGAATCTAAAACGAGAAAGTTTAAGTGAAAGTGGTATGTAATATGTCAGGTGTGATTTTACTGTAAATACTGTATGATATCATTCCTTCTTGATAGTAGTTAAAGATTCACTTCATGGATGACTCTTGTTTCTTGTTAGTCTATGTTTATCTGAATCTGTAAAAATATGTTTTTCCCATCAGTTACCTTCTTTCTCATAACTCCACTTTAAGTTCTTTTTCTTTCTGTTCTAATGGACCACAAAGAATGTTCCAGTTATTTTGCAGCTTGAGATCCAGTTTCTATGATTTCTTTTTCTTTTCTTTTCTGTGGAAGTCAACTCTGTTGATATCTTCTATCTTAATTGCCTAGTAAAATTAACATAATATCAACACTTCTGGTTGTAAACATGGCTGATTCCAAGGTGAAAGATATTGGCAACTCTGCTGACTTTGTCTAATTTCTTGGATGATACTCTTCTTAGAGTCCCCTTTATTTACAGAATTGCTTATTATTTTTATGATTTTTTTTGTTTTTAATTCTCACCAATTTATATATAACATTTGTTAGTGTCATTAATTTTACAATGTAGTTTCTATGCATGATATGATTGTACTTGTTTAACTTCTTTTTGTAAAATGTCTGTACAGTCCTGAGATGGGTGATGAATTTTTATTTTTTTAAATTTTAATATCCCTTCAGTGGTTGCTATTTTTCTGTATTTTGATATTTCCATGAACAAACCAACCAGCATTTCTAATTTTCAAACGCAAATAGCAGACAGAGTGTGTAGGTGACTGTAAATTGAGAGAGGATATGGCTTCATTTGACTGGAGTGACAACTTCAGTTCATTCAAAGTAGCAGCATAGCATAGAGGTGGAGACATAGAAGACAGTTTCTCACCAAAAATAATCTGGCATAGTTCTAACATGGAGAACTCTGGTTTTGATGGATGGAATGGAGAAATTTTGAAGAAGATGATGTAATGTCTAACAGGACAGTTGAGGTAGGTATGAAGAGCCAATCCTGAGGTGATGCTGAAAGAACTGAAAAGAAAGAAAATTGCACTGTTTTTTGAGTACTAATCTGCTAAAATCTGTATGTGGCGGTTGTGATTAGATACTTAGAGGAATAAGCTCCAAAACTCTATATATTGTTCAGTCTAAAGACAATGAAAAATCAAATTTCAAAGACATTGGGTCTGGTCTCATAAATGCGGGGTGCAGTTGGTACTTGGTTTTCAATGATTATTTGTTTATTTCTTGTGAAAGACTGTGCAAGTTGCCATGCATAGTTATTGTAGAACACAGAAAAGGGATATTCTGGAAGGAGAGGTGCCCTCTGCTGATCTAGAATTTAATTAAGCAGACAGAAAAGTAAGTCCCTGGACCCTGGTGGTGTAGTGTTTAAGAGATCAGCTGCTAACCAAAAGATTGAAAAGTTGGATCCACCAGGCACTCCTTGGAAACTCTATGGTGGCAGTTCTACTCTGTCATCCAGGGCCACTATGAGTCAGAATTGACTTGATGGCAAAAGGTTTACTTTTGGGAAAAGTGTACTCTGTTTGGGGTAGGACAGGTTAGTCAGGTGTTCCTAAGACTTAAAGGAGACTAATCTTAAGATACTTATTACCCTTTCTTCTGATTCCAGAATCAACAAGACATAGTCTTATGGAAACTTTATTGTTCTAAGTTAAGAAAAAAGCCCAAAACCCACTGCCATTGAGTCAGTTCCAACTCACAGTGACGCTAGAGGTTGGAGTAGACACTTCCCCATAGAGTTTGCAAGGAGCACCTAGTGGATTTGAACTGCCAACGTTTTGGTCAGCAGACATAGCACTTAACCCACTGTGCCACCAGGGTGTGAGTTAAGAAAAAGGTGTCCTAAATATGAAACTGGAGCAAACTAGTAACTCAGAAATACTGTCTTCTCACCAGAAATTGACTTGTTGGCTTATAAGGTTATGACTTTCGCTGTTAAGAGTCAGTTATCCTGAATCATTACTCAAAGTTTAATGTCCAGTCCTGTGAGAATGAGAACCAATTTTCTAAGCCAGTACCTTAGACCCTTTCAGTGGGTCAACAAGGTCAAGACTATTTTCATAACATTAAGACATGTTTATGTTTGACTGTATTGATGGTTTTCACTAGCCACAAAAGCAAAAGTGGCAAAATAGCTGATGATTTAGTAAAAACCAAGGTAGTGGCACCTAACCGCTGCTACACACTATTTTGACTAGCTATGCACTTTGTGTTTCTTATTAGCAAACAAAATCATGATAAATGGAGAAAATATTGAAGTTGTTGAGGATTTTATTTTACTGGGGCCCACAAAACCAATGGAAGCAGAAGTCAAGAAATCAAATGATGCAGTGCTTTGGGCAAAGACCTCTCTAAAGTGTTAAAAAGCAAACGTGCTACTTTGAGAACTAAAGTGTGCCTGACCCAAGTCATGGTGTTTTCAACTCACTCATATACATGTGAAAACTGGACAACAAATAAGGAAGCTTGGAGCAGAGCTGATGCCGTTGAATTTATTACCCTTTGCTCTGATTCCAGAATCAACAAGACATAGTCTTATGGAAACTTTATTTTTCTAAGTTAAGAAAAAAGCCAAAAACCCACTACCATTGAGTCAGTTCCAACTCACAGTGACCCTAGAAGTCAGTGTAGACACTTCCCCATAGAGTTTCCAAGGAGCACTTAGTGGATTTGAACTGCCAACATTTTGGTTAGCAGACATAGCACTTAACCCACTGTGCCACCAGGGTGTGAATTAAGAAAAAGGTGTCCTAAATATGAAACTGCCCCATAGAATTTCCAAGGAGCGCCTGGTGGATTCGAACTGTCAGTGAAGAATACTGAATAAACTCTGGATTTACAGAAGAACGAACTAATCTGTCCGGGAAGAAGTATAGCTAGAAAGCTCCTTAGAACTGAGGATGATGAGATTTTGTTTCACTTCTCTGGATGTGTATTGGCAGGGACCAGTCCACAGAGAGGGACATCATGCTTGGTGAAGTAGAGAGGCAACAAAAGACAAGAAGACCCTCAAGAGATGGATTAACACTGTGGCTGCAGCCAGCTGGCTTAAGCCTAACAACGATGGTAAGGATGGTGCAAGACCAGGCAGTGTCTTGTTCTGTTTTATCTACATAAATTCTGGAGGTCTTGTTCTGTTTTATCTACATAAATTCCAGAGGTCTTGTTCTGTTTTATCGTTATGCGTAGGAACTGACTCAATGGAACCTGAAAATAAATAGCAGTGACATGCACTTACCTGCTCCCCCACAAAAAAAAGCTATTTCATGTAAGACAGTCTTGGGTGAAGTGGCAAAAGTTAGCTTAATTAAATCCTGTGTGACTAAATGGGAGGTAAACATAAAGGAAATCTGAGACGTGTTAAGGGACAATTGTCTTAAGGAAAAATGTGCAATTGTTTGACTTGTGAGATGAATTAGCTGCTTTTTTCATGAAACACACTTTTTGTCTGAAAGAATGATGGGCAAACTGTCGATATCCAGATGTAGGTACTTCACAGATGCATTTTTGGAATGAACAAAGTGAGCCCATAGCTTCAAGGAAAACAACTGACAGTATTTGATTAATGACAATGGCAAACACTGAGCTCTGGAGCAAAAAATTAGAATTGTGGAGAACTTGTCTTAACCACACTTCTTTTTTTTTTTTTTTTTTTTTACTTTAACATAACTGGGTGAAAATGTACATTCACATGTAAATTTACGTGCCCCCCTATATGCAGCTTTCACTGCTCTCCCTGTCCGGTGACAGCACACTATTCCTCTCTGTTCCATACATGTCTCATCCTCCCAACAGTCTCCTTTCCCCTCCTCTCTGTCCACTCCCCTTCCTCCAGCCAGAGGTCAGCAAGATGATATCCTATAGATGTATAGAACCATAAAGTGCTTCCAATATATGGTCACTCTGCATTGCCAAGTCCAATCCATTCCTGTCCAAAGAGTGGACCTTTGTTATAATTTATGGGAGAGGGCAGCATCAGGGAAGGGGGCCATGCTCTCAGAGGAACCCCCAAACCACTGGACCATCAATTGAGGTCTTTTAGTGGAGATCTCATGATGCACCTCTTTTTATTCTTGTGTTGCCAGTGAGGCTCCTCTCTGTGAGCTCCATCGTGTCTATCACTGGTGGTGGCCAGGCACCATCCGGTTCTTCCCGTCCCAAGTCGATGTAGGCACCCACTCCTGTGGGTCTCTCTGTCTTCTCGGTTGTCTTTACCGCATGCCGTTTTGGCCCTCGGTGAGCATCCATTCCTGCTGAGTTGGGACCATTTGCTGTGTCCTCGGATGGCAGCTTGGCAGCTTTTAAGACCCCAGATGCCACTCACCAATGTGGGGTGCAGAGAGTCCTCTTAGCAAAATGCTAGTTGTAACCACACTTTTTAAAATGAGATTGGGGATGGTATTGGCAAATGTGATTTTTTAAAACCTAAAAGTAAAATATGCTGGCTTTTGGAAGGTCCGTATTGGTCAGTGAAATAGTGTTTTCTAAATAATCAATTCTTGGTGTTATAACACATACACAGGTCAAGTATCCCTTCAAAATACAACCAATGAGTTTTAAAATAACAGGGTATGAGAAGTTTGTTGATGAAGATTTCAGATTTCACACTGCTGCAGCTACTGCTTATTAAGTTGTGGTATAATATCAATGAATATTTACAAATACCTGAAAAACCAAACCCACTGCCATCAAGTCTATCCCAACTCATAAAAAAAACAAACTCACTGCTATCAAGTCTATTCCAGCTCATAGCAACCATATAGGACAGAGTAGAACTGCCCCGTAGAGCTTCCAAGGAGCACCTGGAAGATTTAAACTAACCCTTCAGTTAGCAAGCATAGCACTTAACCCCTACACCGCCAGGGTTTCCATTCCTGCTTATGGGAACCTTGTATCTGAAAACGTAATTGAAATTCTACAACTTTTTCTAATGACATATCTACATGACACCAGCTTTTCTGCATGTATTTCAACCAAAAAAATTCATCATAAAAAATTGAAGAAACATGCATGCAGTTTACTTTTAAGCCAGATGTTTTGTAAACAGCCTTGCAAACATGTAACATAATTTCACTCTTCTCAATATTCTTCTATTTTAGAAAACGATTAACTTTCACAAGAATTTATTTTTTTGTAGTAATAAGTAATGGTGTAATAAACATTATTTCAAGTTTTTTAAAATATAAAATAACAGTAGATAAAAACTTCATTATAAAAATAACTTTTTAGGATCTTCAATTAAGATTGTGAAGGGGTCCAAAAAAACTACACATTTTAGGTATTGCTAGGCTATTTTCTCAAATATATGCTCTTAGAGAGGCCATGCAGAGAATAGTAGAGTAAGTCAGAAAGATACAAGAAGTAAAGAGTAGTAGACACAGGAGCAAACTTGAGAGTATTGGTCTGCTACAAAGAAAGCAACTGTCACCAAACGATGCCTTTCGGTCTATAGAAACGCAGGTCCATTGTTACCAGATTGTTTCCTTTGCCTAAAAAAGTTAAAAATTACCCTTTTCAAGTAACTCAATTAAAAATGTAAAAAAATTAAAATACTGTACAGGCCTAATAAAATTCCTGTGGAGGCCGTTGTGTGCTAGCCCAGCCATTAACTTCCGGGTGATTTCAGCTCATAATGACCCGATAGTACAGATTAAAATTGCTCCACAGCATTTCCAAGTTTGTAATCCTTATAGAAGTAAACTGCCTCATCTTTCTCCCACAGAGTGGCAGATAAATTCAAACTGCTGAACTTTTGCTCAGCAACCAAGAGATTAGCCATCTACCACCAGGGCTTCTTAAAAGGTGGGGTCAGAGTTGTTCTTGTCTAATTCCTATGCATTGCCGTTGAGTGGATTCGGACTCATAGTGACACCATAGGACAGGGTAGAACTGCTCCATAGGGCATTTCATTCTATAGGTCATTTATTAGTGGCACTTTCATAGGGTCAACATGGGCTGTGATAAATTCACCAAGGTAACAGTTCTTGGTGGTATATCTTCCCTGATGACTGCAACCAGTAAGAATTCAATCAAATCATATTAGGTGGTGCTAGAAATGGGGCCTGACGTTCAAGTCTTAAGACAAGACAAAGGATCATCCTTTACTTATAAAATAGCTAATCCATTATCTCAGCCACACACTGTGAATTCCCTACATGAGCTAGAATGACAAGCTTTCAACTCTACCTTGCCTAATGGCAAATATGCCACACTGTAAACTATCTACCTTTCTGGTGCAAACTATTCTGTTGAAAGTTATTCGTGCTTGATGTAGCAATTTACTTCTATAAAATATTGTATAGTACGCAAGGAGTTGTGTCCCACTTGTCTTATTTATATTGGAGAAGTTAATTTGGACCCAAGAGAAATGGATCTAAAAAGAAAGATAAAAAAAAAATCGCTACAAATATAAAGTCAACCATTAAGTTCACGAACTTGTCACCATGTGCTTACTTTGGCAGCACAGTACAAACAACTCAGTAAGGTTTTTATAACCTTGATAGATCAGTGTTTTGCAGCTGTGTTCATGTCAACATGTGGCCATGTCTTGCTGAGTGGCATTCATTATTGTTATTGTCTGTTTCTTTGTGCCATCTTGAGAATGTCAGAGCTTGAATCAGAACACAGCATTTCTCAAGCAGAAAGAATTGAAGAAAAAGTTTAGGCTTTCAGTTGCAATACTGTAGGATTCTATGGACAAAACAGTGAGCGACACAGGAAGTATCAAAAGAAGATGTAAGGAACACACAGTCACTGTGTGTGTTTGTGTGTTTTGTACAGTCACTGTACAAAAAGGGAGACCCTCATGATATAATGGTTAAATACTATGACTTAAAATATTAACAGTTTGAATCTACCAGGAGCTCCCCGGAAACTCTGTGGAGCAGTTTTACTCTGTCCTATAGGATAGCTATGAGTCAGAATTGATTTGATGGCAGTGGATTTGGTCTTTCTTGGGTTACCAAAAAGAATTGGCAGATGTTCAGCCATTTCAGGAGGTAGCATATGATCAAGAACTGATGGTATTGAGAGAAGAAATCCAAGATGCATTGAAGGCATTGCTTAGAAGCAAATATCCAGAAATTGAGGGCATACCACTTGAGATATTTCAGCAAATGAATGCACTGCTGAAAATACTCACCTCTTTATGCCAAGGAATTGTAAGACAGTGGCCTGGCCATGGATTGGAAGACGTCCATATTTATGCCTATTCCAAAGAAAGATGATCCCATTAAATGCAGAAATTAATGCACAACATCATTAATATCACATGCAACTTGGGTTTTGCTGAAGATCATTCAAAAGTTATTGCAACATCGTCAATGAACTGCCAGAAATTCTATCTAGATTCAAAAGAAGTGGAGTAGGGATTATCATTGCTGATGTCATGCTGGTGGAAAGCAGAGAATACCAGAAAGATGTTTACCTGTGATTTATTGACTGTACAAAAGCATTCAATTATGTGATCATAAAAAATTATGAAAAACACTATGATGAATGGGAATTCCATAACAGTTAATTGTGCTCATGAGGAACCTGTTCATAGATCTAGAGGCAGTCAGCCAAAAAGAACAAGGGAATTCTGTGTGGTCTAAAGTTAGGAAAAACATGCATCAAGATTATATCCTTTCACTGTAGTTAACCTGTATGCCAAGCAAATAATCTGAGAAGCTGGACTACATGAAGAAGAACAGGACATCAGGATAGGAAGAAGACTCATTATCAACCTGTGATGTGCAGATGCTACATCTTTGCTTGCTGAAAGTGAAGAGGACTTGAAACACTGATGAAGATCAAAGACCACAGCCTTCAGAATGAATTATACTTCAACACAAAACAAAATTACTCACAACTGGACCAATAAGTAACATCATAATAAGTGGAGAAGATACTGACGTTGTTAAAGATTTTATTTTACTTGGATTTAGAATTAACACAGATGAAAATCAGAGGGTGCCTTGCGTTGGGCAAACCTGCTGCAAAATATGCCTTTAAAGTGTTGAAAAACAAAGATGTAACCTTGAATATCAAGGCATACCTGAACCAAGTCATGGTTTTTTCAATAGCCTCATATGCATGAGAAAACCGGACAATGACTCAGGAAGACAGAAGATGAGTTGACGCCTTTGAATTACGGTGTTGGACAAGAGTGTTGAATACGATGTGGGCTGTCAAAAGAGTGAAAAAGGTTGTCTTGGAAGAAGTGCAACCAGAATGTTCCTTAGAAGCAAGGGTGGTGAGATTATACCTCAAATACTTCCAACATACAATCAGAAGAGATCGGTCCCTGGAGAAAAACATCATGCTTGGTATAGTAGAAGGTCATCAAAAAGGAAGATATTCCATAAAATTCATTAACCAAGGATTGAGTTTAAAAGGAATTGTAAGGTTGGCACAGGACTGGGTAGTTTTTGTTCTGTTGTACATTGTGTGCTCTGAGTTAGAACCAACTTGTTAGCAACTGGCAACATAAATAACCAGTCCAAATGTCTCCTGGGATCCAAACTGTCCCTGGATAAGAACCACCGTCTATGGTCTTGTCAGTTACTTGTGTCTTCTCAGAATGAAATAGTAAGTTAATAGCAGTTTTAAGAAGCAGAATAATATGATTTTAGTAAAGTTTTAACGTGATCAGTCTGGCTGCAGTGTTGGTGGACGAAAAACCTTTGAGGTGACGTGCCCGGGTAGGTAAGCAGGTTAGCACTGAGGCCGGGAATAGTGGTGACGCGGATCAGCAGGATGACAAGCACAGTGGGGAGAAGGGTTCACACACTGGGGGTGTGCTGGAGGTTGTGTGAACAGGAGTTAAGGTTTCCGTGTGGGCTGTGAGAGACACTACAAGTCAAAGATGCAAAGTCTTTTGGAGTTGCGATGGGAAGAGTGTAGGTGGAATACATTTGGAGTAGAATATATTTTAACGTATTACATTTTATGAAATGTCTTTTAGACATTTAACTAGATCATGTTGAAAAGATAATTAGACATACAAGACTGAGATTTAGCGACAAGGTCTGGGCTACAGATAAAAATTTGAGTGTAATCAGCATTGATTAATTATTTCAACAAGACGTTATTTATCGTTAGGGGATTGGATTAACTTCTGCTGAGAGGAGCAAGCCCTGGATTAGTGAGGGTCACTGGAATAGGAAAGTACAGTAGAGGCAGTATCCAGGGGGAAGTGTGGGTACAGTAGACAAAATTTTAGGAACTATTAATTTCTCTAGGGACCACATTAACAATAATCTTGCTTCATCCTCAGGACTAAGCAGAGTGATTACTGTCATATGTATTTTATAGGAGAAAAACTAAAACTGAGAAATTAATCAAATTGGCACAGGTGTGAAGTAGCAAGCATAGAATCAGAAACTGCATTTCCACACTTCCACCCTGCTTCTCCAAGTAATTGCCTTGCAAGGTTTGTTCAAACCTACCTTGCTGGCATCATTAGAAACTTTTGATTCTGCTCTTCTAGCTTGAGAACTTCATCAAAAATGTTCTAATTGCCTTCATTGCAATTTCGGCCACATGGCATTTCACTTGCTAATGAAAGAAAATGAAGACTAACATATGAAATTCTCTTAAGTTATCTCGTCTATTTCCCTTTCAGTGTGAATTTTATTGTCTTATCAAGCATGCTTGTTACAATTGTTTCAAATTTTTTTTTTCCCATCACTGGATGCCCCTTGGGCTCAGAACCTTTCTTCATACTCAAATATTTCCTTGATTGTTTCTACCCTCATCTTCTTGTGTAATTTTAATCTGCCTGAGTATCTACATACTAGACTAACAGTTGGAAAACTTCAGTCAGAATCAAAAATAATGTTTTGTGTCTGTGTTCATGTACTTTTTGATTCCTCTAATATGGCTGATTTTAAGAAAAACCTAAAAATCAGAGCTGTTGTGTCATGGTTTGCCTCAGGAAAGATATTCTTGTATCTGATAGTGGCTATTTGTCATTGCTTGCAAACCCTGGTGGCATAGTGCTTAAGTGCTATGTCTGCTAAGGAAAAGGTTTACAGTTCAGATCCTCCAGGCACTCCTTGGAAACACCATGGAGCAGTTCTACTCTGCCCTGCAGAGTCACTATGAATAGGAGCTTACTTGACAGCAATAGGTTTGGTTTTTGTTTATTTGTTGTTGTTGATATTGTTGCTGGCAAAACAAAATGCTGTCTTGTGCTGGGATGTCCCCTTGATGGGTTGCTAATCTGACTGTTGTGATCCCTAAAGCTCGTTACAATTCATTAAGCAACTACATCCATCTCTGTGCTAAGAAATAGATGTCATACAAAGTGGAAGTTCTAGCACCTTGTCAGTGTTCATGGCCAAGAAATTAGGTACCCAACCCTGCTAATCTTTTGTGCCACCTTCCATCCTCTCTCGGTCTTTCTTTTTTATTTATTTATTTATTTTTATTTAACATAACTGAGTGAAAATGTACATTCACCTATAAATTTACATGCCCACCTATATGCAGATTCTACTGCTCTCCCTGTCCGGTGACTGCACACTATTCCTCTCTGCTCCATACATGTCTCATCCTCCCAACAGCCTCCTTTCCCCTCCTCTCCGTCCACTCCCCTTCCTCCAGCCAGAGGACAGCAAGATGATATCCTGTAGATGTATAGAACCATAAAGTGCTTCCAACATATGGTCACTCTGCATTGCCAAGTCCAATCCATTCCTGACCAGAGAGTGGACCTTTGTTATAATTTATGGGAAAGGGAAGCATCAGGGCCGGGGGCCATGCTCTCAGAGGAACCCCAAAACCGCTGGACCATCAATTGAGGTCTCTTAGTGGAGATCTCGTGATGCACCCCTTTTTATTCTTGTGTTGCCAGTGAGACTTCTCTCTGTGAGCTCCATCGTGGCTATCACTGGTGGTGGCCAGGCACCATCCGGTTCTTCCGGTCCCAAGTCGATGTAGACATCCACTCTTGTGGGTCTCTCTGTCTTCTCGGTTGTCTTTACCAAATGTCATTGTGGTCCTCGGTGAGCATCCATTCCTGCTGAGTTGGGACCATTTGCTGTGTCCTCAGATGGCAGCTTGGCAGCTTTTAAGACCCCAGATGCCACTCACCAATGTGGGGTGCAGAGAGCTCTCTTAGCAAAACGCTAGTTGTGCCAATTGGCCTCCATTTCACCTAAGAGGATGGTCCCCCACCCCCCCCACCCCAGCTACTCTATCCTTGCAGTATTGAGTTAAGATGGAAGGAGTACTCAAGTTATGCTGAAGCCCACTTAATGTTGTTCTTGTTTCTGTGTGCTATCACCGCTTTCTCCCAACTAGATTTCTAGTAACTATCTAAACTAAACCCTCCCCTGTCCCCCTCCCTCCCTCCCCTCCCTTGCAGCTGTCAAAGAGTCTTTTCTTCTATACACAAGTCTGTTTTTGAGATCTTATCGTAGAGGTCTCATACAGTATTTGTCCCTGTGTCGCTGACTACTTTCACTCAACATAATGTCTTCCAGTTGAAACCAGGTTAGGAGATGTTTCCTGGAATCATTGTTATTCTTTATCATTGCATAGTGCTCCATTGAGTATATGTACCATAGTTTACCTATCCATTCTTCTATTGTTGGGCATCTGGATTGATTCCATCTTTTTGCTATCATGGACTGTGCTGCGGTAAACATTCTGGTGCATGTGCCCGTTGGTGTGAAAGGCCTTGATTCTGTAGGATATATTCCAAATAGTAGAATTACTGGGGCAAATGGTATATCGATATCCATTTTTTTAAAGAAGCACCAGATTGCCTTCCAAAGGGGCTGGACCATTTTGCAACCCCACCAACAGTGTAGGAGGGTTCCACTTTCTCCACAGCCTCTCCAGCATTTGTTGTTTTGTGTTTTCTGGATCATGGCCAATCTTGTTGGGGTGAGATGGTATCTCATTGTTGTCTTGATTTGAATTTCTTTAATAACTAAAGATCGTGAACATGTCCACATGTGTTATTTGGCTGCCTGGATTTCCTCTTTAGTGAAGTGTCTGTCCATCTCCTTTGCCCATCACTTAATTGGATGGTTTATCTTCTTCTTATTGATATTTTGTAGTATCTTATAGATTATGGAGATCAGGCGTCGGTCTGACATAGAGTTGCCAAATATTTTTTCCCATTCTGTGGGTGTTCTTTTAATTCTATTAATAAAGTCTTTGGATGAGCAAAAGTGTTTGATTCTTAATAGTTCCCATTTATCTATTTTCTCTTCTGTTGATTGAGGTTTCTTTGACAGATTTTGGAGTCTGTCCTCATTGTGTATTAAAACTTCGATTGTTGTTCCTACCTTCTCTTGGATGAGCTTTATCGTTTTAGGTTTGATATTTAGGTCTTTTATCCAGTTGGAGTTGGTTTTTGTATAAGGTGTAAGATATGGATCTTGATTCAGTTTATTGCAGATGGATAACAAATTTTGCCAGCACCATTTGTTGAAGAGACTGTTTTTACCCCAGTTTAATGTCTTAGGGCCTTTGTCAAATATCAACTGTTCATAGGCAGATGGTGTCATCTCTGGGGTCTCCATTCTCTTCCATTGATCCACCTGTCTATTCTTGTACCAGTACCAGGCTGTTTTGACCACTGTGGCAGTGTAGTATGTTCTAAGGTCGGGTAATGAGAGGCCTCCCAGTGTGTTCTTCTTCTTTAGTAGTACCTTACTTATCCGAGGCTTCTTCCCTTTCCAAACAAAATGGGTGATTTGTTTCTTCATCTCATTAAAAAATGATGCTGGAACTTGTATTGGGATTGCATTATATAAATAAATTGCTTTGAGTAAAATAGACTTTTTCACAATGTTAAGTCTTCCTATCCATGAGCAGGGTAGGTTTTTCCATTTATCTAAGTCTCTCTTAGTTTCTTGTAGTAAGGGCTTGTAGTTCTCTTTGTAAAGGTCTGTTGTTTCTCTGGTTAGATTAATTCCTAGGTACTTTATCTTCTTAGGGGCTATCGTAAATGGTATTGATTTGATAATTTCCTCCTTAACAGTCTCGTTGTTGGTATAAAGGAATCCTACTGATTTACTTATGTTTATCTTGTATCCTGAGACTTTGCTGAACTCTTCTATCAGTTTGAGTAGCTTACTTATAGATTCCTTGGGGTTCTCTGAATATACGATCATATCATCTGCGAACAGGGAGATTTTAACTTCCTCTTTGCCGATGCAAATGCCCTTTATTTCTTCGTCTTGTCTAATTGCTCTGGCTAGAACTTCTAGCACAATGTTGAATAGGAGAGGTGACAGTGGGCATCCTTGTCTAGTTCCTGATCTCAAGGGAAAGTCTTTCAGTTGCTCTCCATTCAGGATGATGCAGACAATTGGCTTTGTATAAATGGCCCTTATTATGTTGAGGAATTTGCCGTCTATGCCCATTTTGCTAAGAGTTTTTAGCATGAATGGGTGCTGGACTTTATCAAATGCCTTTTCTGCATCAATGGACAAAATCAGGTGATCCTTGTCTTTTGTGTTATTTATGTGGTTAATCACATTAATTGTTTTCCTGATGTTGAACCAGCCTTGCATCCCTGGTATGAATCCCACTTGGTCATGATGGATTATTTTCTTGATATGTTGTTGTATTCTGTTGGCAAGAATTTTGTTGAAGATTTTTGCATCTAGGTTCATGAGTGATATCGGTCTGTAGTTCTCTGTCTTTGTTGGCTCTCTCAGTCTTTCTTGATCCGGGTTCAGATCTCTTATATCTAGTTTCTGCTCACCAGGCACTGGAGAAGTGGCACCCAGACTTGTTGTGCTCAAGACCTACGTCATTCTGATTATATGAAGCTAGGGCCAAGGCATCCATACGTTTAGCAAAGAGCTCTGGTGCTTCTATTGCAGCCACTCTGGTATTTTTCAGTGGGACTTACAAACCACTGATTTAGGTTTCTCTGTAAAGACATTTCTTTAGTACTCTGGCTTCCATTACCTTAGGTAAATATCCTTCCCAGTTTTGAAGAAATAATTAGGAACAGCTTGAAATCAGACAACCCCGGGCCTTTATCTTGGCTAAAACATTACCGACTTTGTTTAAAGTACTTGTCTAAACTTTGGTTTCCCACCTATAATTGCTATTATGGGACAGTTTTTTTTTTGTTTCAAAAGTATGTATAAAACATCTTTGTATAGTGCCTAGAACTGGAAGCCAGATGAGTTGGCTCTGCTTGGGCTTTCTCTAAGTTATGAGATGAAATTTCACAGATAAAGATAATTGAGTCATCATAGAAGAGCTGATAGACTTTACAATCTTGTCTCAACAACCATAATTATGCAATTTTAGAATTCAAAGATGTTCAGAATTTAAGTGTAGTATCAAGGCTTTTGCAAAGCTGAAGGCTAGGAGTCTCATTTGATATTATGATTTTATTCATGGGTCTTATAGAAGTTATACCCAGAGTTTCTAACTTTCACATTAAATCATCTGTAAGCACTAATCTTTTATTTTTATTTTTTTATTTTTTATTTAACATGACTGAGTGAAAATGTACATTCCCGTATAAATTTACATGCCCACCTATATGCAGCTTCCACTGCTCCCCCTGTCCGGTGACAGCACATTATTTCTCTCTGCTCCATACGTGTCTCATCCTCCCAACAGCCTCCTTTCTGTTCCTCTCCACCCACTCTCCTTCCTCCAGCCAGAGGTCAGCAGGATGATATCCTATAGATGTATAGAACCATAAAGTACATCCAATATATGGTCACTCTGCATTGCTAAGTCCAATCCATTCCTGTCCAAAGAGTGGACCTTCGTTATAATTTATGGGTAAGGGTAGCATCAGGGCCGGGGGTCATGCTCTCAGCGGAACCCTGAAACCGCTGGACCATCAATTGAGGTCTTTTAGTGGAGATCTCAGGATGCACCCCTTTTTATTCTTGTGTTGCCAGTGAGACTCAACCTAGTGAGCTCCATCATGGCTGTCACTGGTGGTGGCCGTGTAAGCACTAATCTTACTGGAAACTTTTGACTAGATTTTTCTAGTAGTATAACCAAAACATCCATTGCTGTAGATTCAGTTCTGACTCATAGCGACCCTATAGGACTGCTATAGCGTTTCCAAGGAGCACCTAGTGGATTTGAACTGCTGACCTTGTTTCTGTTCCAGTTCTATGTGTAATGACTTTGTGTTTTCTTAGGGTTGCTTATATTTCATTCTGTTGTGCATAGTGCTGCTATAAGTCAAAACCAACTCGATGGTACCCAACAACAACAACAATACCTCCCTTTCCCACTACTCTCCTCAAATGTTCTTGTAAGAATACATTAGTGCCCAGAAATTTACTTTCTAATATTGTAACTGAAGTATTGATGTGAAAAATTCAAACATTCAGAGACTATTTGGGAGCCCAAAGCCCAGCTCATAATCAGACTGTTACTACCATTTGATTCTCTTTTCTATTTTCTATTTTTAGGGCAAGTATGGTGTTATCCATTATTTATTTGTAAAGATGTAATTATTATTTGGGTGTTTTAATAATTTTGATGCTTTGAAAGTCACCATTATTTTATTATTGTTTAAATTGCACTTTAGATGAAGGTTTACAGAGCAAATTAGTTTCGTATTAAACAGTTAATACATATGTTGTTTTGTGACACTGATTGCCAACTCAATAGCATGTCAGCACGACAGTCTCCCCATCTTGTCCTTGGGTTTCATATTACTAGCTTTCCTATTTCCTCCTGTCTTCTTGTCCTTGCAACTGGGCTGGTATGCCCAGTTAGTTTTGCTTTGTTTTGTGGGGCTGTCTAATCTTTGGTTCAAGGGTGAACCTCAGGAGTGGCTTCATTACTGGATTAAAAGGGTGTCTGTGGGGCACACTTTCAGAGTTTTTCCAGTTTCTGTCACACTACTAAGTCTGGTCTATTTATTTCTTCAGTGTGTTTCAGTTAGAATTTTGTGCTACATTTTTCTCCAGCTTTATCTGGAATCTTCTTTTTTTTTTTATTATTGTGATTGAGCAAAAATGTACATTCCCATATAAATTTGCATGCCCGCCTATGTGGACCTCCCACTGCTCTTCCTGCCTGTGACAGCACACTCTTCCTCTTTGCTCAATACACATCTTATCCTCCCAGCAATCTCCCATCCCCCCCTCCACCCACTCCCCTGCCTCCAGTAAGAGGTCAGCAGGACAGCATCCTATGGATACTTAGAACCATAAAATGTACACTGGATATGGTCACTCCGTGCAGCCAAGTCCAATCCATTCCTGTCCAAAGAGTTGACCTCCATTAAGATTTATGGACAGGGGCAGTATCAGAGCCAGGGACCATGCTCCCAGGGGAACTCCGAGGTCCCTGGACCGTCAATTGCAGTCTTTTAGTGGAGATCTCAGGATGCACCCCATTTTATTCTTGTGTTGCAAGTGAGACTCAATTTTGTGAGGTCCATCATGGTTATCACTGGTGGTGGTCTGTGAAAGCCAACACTCACTAGGAGCGGGGGATTGCAAAAGAGAGGAGGTTTTCTGTTAAGTGGTATGAAGTTCATGTTAACAGCCCTATGGCATGTCCTAGGGTTCACTAGGTGTCCAGAAGGCTCCTTTTAATAAATCAGGTCTTGGTTTCTAAAGAGATTTAAGGACACATGTGTTGAGTCTGCTATCTTGACTCCACCTCTCTGTCTGGGATCTTCTGCTGTGAACTCAGAACAGTTGTTGGTGGTAGCTGGGCCATAATCTCATTTTGCTGGACTCATTCTGGTGGAGGCTGTGGTAGCTGTGATCCATTAGTCCTTTGAAATGTTTTTTCCTTTGTGTCTTTGGTTTTCTTTATTCTTCTTTGCTTCAGATGGAGTGGAAACAGTAGAGTAACTTGGATAACCACTCATAAGCTTTTAAGTCCTCAGATGCTACTCAAGAAAGCAGGATGTGGAACATTTCCTTGTTAAACTGTGTTACGATAATTAACCCAGATGTCCCCCTAGACTGTGGTTCCCACAGCCCTCAGTCCAGTAATTCGATTCCTTAAGGAGTTTGGATGTGTCTATGAGGCTTCCATGAACTTGTCTTGGTCAAGTTTTGCTGGCTTACCCAGAATTGTGTACTGTATTACTCTTTACCAAAGTTACTACTTACCTACTGTCTAGTAAATGTTTTTTTCTCTCCACACCTCTTCTCCCCAGTAAACGTCAGAGATAGTTTCTGTCTATGAGTAAATCTTTTCATGAGTTTTTGTGGCAGTGGTCTCACACAATATTTGTCCTTTTGTAATTAACTGTTTCACTCAGCATTATGCCCCCCAGATTTGTCCATGTTATGAGATATTTCACAGATTCATCATTGTTCCTTTTTGTTAAGTAGTGTGCCATTGTGTGTATGTATCATAGTCTGCTTATTCATTCATCTCTTGGTGGGGCCTTAGGTTGTTTCTATCGTGTAGCTGTTGTGAACAGTGCTGAAAGGTACATGGGTGTGCTTATGTCTGTTCCTGTGACAGCTGTTATTTCTTTAGTATATACTCCTGCGAGTGGGAGTGCTGGACTGTATGGTATTTCTATTTCTAGCTTTTAAGAAAATGCCATGTTGTTTTCCAGAATGGTTGTACCATTTTGGATTCATAAGTGCATAAAAGTTCCAATCTCCTGGCAACCTCTCCAACATTTGTTATTTTCTATTTTTTTTTGATTAGCGCCAGTAGTGTCAGGATGAGATGGCATCTCGTTGTGGTTTTGATTTACATTTCTCTACTGGCTGGTGATCTCAAGCATTTTCTCTTGTGTCTGTTAGTAATCGCAATGTTTTCTTTGGCAAAGTGTTTGTTCATATCTTTGTCCATTTTTCAATTAGATTATTTGTCTTTTTGTTGTAGATGTTTTAGATTTTCCTGTAGATTTAAAATTAGAACTTCGTTGAATTTGTCATTGCCCCTAATTTTCTCTTCATCACTCTGTGAATTCTCTTTTAACTGTTTTAGTAAAGTCTTCTAATGAAGCTAAGTACATAATTTTTAGAAGATCCAAGTTATCTAGTTTATCTCCCAGTGCTTGTATATTGTTAGTTATGGTTTGTGTCCTATTTATGTTGTGTGTATTAGGGCCTCTAGTGTTAGCTCTATTTTTTCTTCTGTGATCTTTATAATTTCAGGTTTTATATTTAAGTCTTTGATCGACTTTGGTTTAGTTTTTGTGCGTGGATATCCAAGTATGCCAGCACCATTTGTTAAAAAGACTATCTTTAATGGACTTCAGGCCTTTGTTAAAGATAAGGTGGCCATAGATGGATGGATTTACATCTGGGTTCTGGATTCTGTTTCACTGATCAATACGTCTGTCCTTGAACTGCTACCAGGCTGTTTGGACTACCATAGTTGCATAATAGGTTCTAAAATCAAGTAGTAGGGATGTTCTCTGTGTATGATGCCATATCATCCACATATAAGGGTAGTTTTACTTCTTCCTTACCAGTATGGATGACCTGTCTTTTTCTTGCCTTATTACTCCGGCTAGGACTTCCACTGCAGTGTTAAAAAGGAGTGGTAATAAACAGCGTTCTTGTTTTGTTCCTATTCTTAGGGAAAAAGAATGTTTTCAGCCTCTCTCTATTAAAAAAGATATTGACTGGAAGGTCACGCTGGTATGGCAGCTTTGCCACACATCCTTGCTGATCCCTCTGACAGCGAAGAACTAGTAACTCAATAAAATGGACAAAATTCAACATTCCAGGAGGCCCATGCACCAGGCAGAAAACTGAAAGATCAGGCTAAGTGATCGGAAGGGGAGAACTGCTAGCAAGCATCTGGACCTTTAAACCAAGCATTAGTGAGTTAAACAGGGCAGCACCACTTGGGCCATAAGAGCACTGGGCTACCTGGGTAAAGCAACATGGCAAGGGTCTGAGGGATGCTGCATGGGCTGGCATAATGTGGGACCCACCGCTGAGCAGTCTAGGCAGAGCAACTCCCTGCTGGGCTGAGGGACTCCACTCGTGGCTGGAGGAGCATGCGCTCTGGCAGAAGAGGACTCCCCCCACTCCCTACTCTCTCACCTTCACCCACCCCCAACTCACCCCCACCCATCCCCAGCACACAACTCCACAGCCTACACCCCTAGTCTCTCACTCCACCCTCCACAGCCCTCTCTATAACCCTTACTCTAACCCCTCACTCCACCCCCACCCGTACCCCCAGGACAATGCTGCTGAAGGTGCACCACTTGGAGGTGAGCTGGCCAGAGGAGAAGTTCCCCTGGCAAAGCAATGCTGAGGCACAGGGCTGAGGGACACCAAGATGACTATAGCAGCATTGAGCCTAGCAGAGGAAAACGCTACCAGGTAAATCAATGCCACAAGAGGGGCTGAAGTACTCCATACAGGCCAGAGTGGCTTGGGCTTGGGAACTGGCTGGCCGGAGCAATAATAAGTTATTTTGCAGAAAAAAATAGCATTGAAAGTATCTATCATTGATTGGGAAACCCTGGTGACATAGTTTGTTAAGTGCTATGTCTATTAACTGAAAGGTCTGGCAGTTCAAATTTGTCGGGTGGTCATTGGAAACTCTGTGGGGCAGTTCTACTCTGTCCTATAGAGTCACTATAAGTCAAGCCCAACTTGATGGCAGTGGGTTTGGTTTTGCTTGATTATCACTGATTGGGGAAACCCGGTTGGTGTACTGGTTAAGTGCTACAGCTGCTAAACAAAAGGTCGACAGTTTGAATCTACCAGATACTCCTTGGAAACTCTATGGGACAGCTCTACTCTGTCTTATAGTGTTGCAATGAGTTGGCATTGACAGCACTAGGTTTCTTTTGTTTGTTTGGTTTTGGTTACTGTTATTTGGTAGTAAAAACATGGTTTTAGTTTTGCACAGTTCTGTGCAAAATTTTTGCTATTGTTTTAAAAAGTTACTTTTAAGAAATATTTTGTTGACGTTCCACATGTTTTGAAGCTATCACAGAAAGATGTAAGGACAAAGTTCTTAGTTATATCTGTTCTACAATGCACTTTCACCAGGATTGGGCTAAATACACTGATAAATACAATTTTCAGAAAGTTAAAAACATGTTTTAATGCATATATAAAATGAATCCAGCCAGCCAAGTGCCCTCGAGTCAGATAAAATGAATAGGTGTCTAATATTTCACCTGAGACATTAATTCAAAGAAGAATTTGAAGATTATTGAACAACATACATTATTGCACAACTTTTAGGAATGCTGAAATAAATTTGCTAATCGATGCAAAAACTAGTGATAAAGTTATCGTTAAAGTCATCTTTGAGATGGAAATAAAATGTATCTTTACCAGAAGAGTATTAATTTGCATTTTCTGGACAAGAATCATTTGTGTTATTATCAGTTTTGTGCCACTCGTTTCTGCTATTGCAGAGCTGTGCACTGATTTTGTCAATAGACAACAAAAGGAAAACAGCCCTGTAGAACCAGAAAATTCCTGTAGAATCCACTAGACAGTGTCTAGAGTTTCACTGAAAAGATATCCAGCAATTTCTTTTGCCCCTTTCCTGGTTTTATTTTATTTTTTTTCTAATTACACTTTCAGGCAATGACAGGTGCTGTTTGTACTGAACTTACTTTTATAATATTCCAATATGTCACCTGGGATCACTCTTTATGTCTGAAATAAAATCGATGGGAATTTCCTGATTTTTTTATGATTACCATATGATTTTTAACTTTTTCAAACTTATCAATTTTCTGTAAACTCTTGTTTCCATTAAACTGATTTAATACTTAGGTAGTCTCATATCCTTAAGGGCATTCTACTGTGACAAACTGTCCTTTAGCTTACATACAACATATTCCTTGATTTCTGAAAATTGCCCCAATATTTCTGAGTGGCAAGTAACTTCAGTTAAACATCAACATTGTTCATTCTTAAGAGATAGTTTGACAGTACACCAGTAGGATATCTTCATTGACTACTACGTTAACTTTTGGCTTATACTACTTTTATGCCTCCACTTGCTGCCTCACCTTGTCTCTTCTCTATCTAGGATTGCAACTCCAATTTCATCTCTATTATCTAAGTTGATTTTTAAACTCTATTTCTTTCTCTCTCTCTTTTTTTTTTTTGGTCTACCTTTGTATATTCAAAACCATCAACAGGCTTGGGGGCATGTTGCTGTCAAGTTGGCTCTGACTTGTAGCAACCTTATAGGACAGAGTAGAGCTGCGTCATATAGTTGTCAAGGAGCACTCAGTGGAATTGACCTGCTGAGCTTTTGGTTTGCTCTCAACCACTGCACCCCAGGGTTTGCTATTGGAAGGAAGAGCCACTATTTAATTTTAAAGAGGTTGAGTGTTGATCATAGTTGTTTCCTTTATCCTTCTGATAGCACTCAATAGATATCCAGGGACTTTTCATATGATATTTGTTCAGATTTCTTACATTCATCTCTATGCCTTAAACTATATTACTCTATATACTACTCATCTGTCAGTTATATTGTGGTAGATTGCTCATTGCTATGATGCTGGAAGCTGTGCCACAGATATTTCAAATACTTGTAGGGTCATATGTGGTAGGCAGATTTCAGCAGAGCTTCCAAAATAAGACAGACTACAAAGAAGAGCTGCCAGTGTAAACCTAATGAATATCAGTGGAACATTGTCTGATGTGGTGCTGGAAGATGAGCTCCTCAGGTTAAAAGTCACTCAAAATAGAATTGGGGAGGAGTAAGTAGAGTCTACCTTAATGACATGGATGGAGTAAAGCCTTTGAGATGCACATTCCTTGATGTGACACAAATCAAACAGGAGAATGGGAAAAAATATCCATTAGTAATTAGAACACCTAATGTGTTAAGTATAAATTTCAAAAACTTGAAAGTTGTCAGGAAATGAAATAGAATACACAAAGATTGATATCCTAAGTATTAGTGAGCTAAAATGGACTGATATTAGTTATTTTGAATCAATCATGTGGACGACTAGGCTAGGAATAACCAGTTAAAAGGAAATGGTACTGCATTTATTGTCAAGAACAACATTTCAAGGTCTGTCCTGAAGTACAGTGCTGTCAGTGGAAGTGTAACATCGACATGCTTACAAGGAAGATAAGTTAATACGACTACCATTTAAATTTACACACAAACCACTTCTGCCAAAGATGAAGAAATTGAAGATTTTACCAACTTCTGCAGTCTGAAATTGATCACAGACACAGTCCAAATGCATTGATAATTACTGGTAGTTGAAATGAGAAAGTTAGAAACAAAGAAGAAGAATCATCAGCTGGTAAATATGGCCTTGGCAATAGAAATAATGATAGAGATTGAATAACACTATTTTGCAAGGTGAATGACTTCTTCAAAACAAACACTTGTTTTCAACAATGGAAACAACAACTATTCTTGTGGACCTCAACTGATGGAATACAGAGAAATCAAATTGACTAGATGTGTGGAAAGAGATGATGGAGCAGCAGCTCAATATTATCAGTCAGAACAAGGTCAAGGGCTGACTCCATGATAAAGTATCAGTTACTCAAATTCAGGGTGAAAAAAACAGAAACAAGTTCAGGAGAGCCAAAGTATGACCTTGAGAATATTGACTCTACATTTAGAGACCAAGTCAAGAATAGATTTGACATATTGAATAGTAATGACCAAAGAGCAGATGAACTGTGGAATGACATCCTGCATGAAGAAAGCAAAAGGCCGTTAAAGAGACAAGAAAGAGAGAGAGAGAAAGAAAGAAAAACGGTACCTAAATGGATGTTAGAAGAGACACTGAAACTTGCTTTTGAACACAGAGTAGCTAAAGAGAAAAGACAAAATGATGAAGTAAAAGAGCTAAATAGAAGATTTCAAAGACAATTCAAGAAAACAAACTAATGTAATTAGAAAACCAGAAACAAAGAACACACTTAGCATTTCTCAAGCTAAAAAGACTAAAGGAAAAAGACAAACTTTGAATTACAATATTGAAGTACTGGATGGGCAAAATATTGAATGATACAGGAAGCATCAAAAGAAGATGAAAGAAATACAAAAATTAGCCCTACCTAACAGAATTGGTTGGTGTTCAGCTGTTTCAGAATGGAACTTACAATCAAGAAATGATGTTATTGAAATAAAACGTTCAAGCTGCATTGAAGGCACTGGTGAAAAAGAAGCCTCCAGAAATTGACAGAGTATCAGTTCAGACATTTCAACCAACAGATGCAGCCCTGAAGGCACTCATTTGTGTATTCCAAGAAATGTGGAAGATAGCTACTTGGCCAACTGAAAGGAAGAGATCCATATCTGTGCCATTCCAAAGAGAAGTGATTCAGCAGTTTGCAGAAATTATCAAAAATATCATTAATATCACCCCAAAGTAAAATTTTGCTGAAGATAAGGCAAAAAGATAGCAAGAATACATCAACAGGAAATTGCCAGAACTTCAGGCTGGATTCAGAAGAAGATGTAGAACCAGAGATATCATGGCTTATGTCAGGTAGACAGAACACCAGAAAGATATTTACCTGTGTTTCATGACCTATTCAAAAGCATTTGCATAGGTGATGTTTAAGCCAAAGCCTCCCATAGTTCCATGAATACAGCAATCTCCAAGTCTGTAATACCTAATTTGTGTTTAACAGGTCTAGAGGAAGAGTCCTCCTCCAATGCTGATGTTTCATTCTCCTCCATATAGTCAAGTTCCTTGAATTATTTACTCAGCATACAGATTGAATTAAGTATGGAAAAAGGATACAACCCTGATGCACACCTTTCCTGACTAAACCACGCAGTATGCCTTTGCTTTGTTGTAAGGACTGTCTCTTGATCCATGTACAAATTCCTCATAATTTCAGTTAAGTGGTCTGTAATTTCCATTCTTTGCAATGTTATCCACAGTTAATTATGATCCATATAACTGAATGCCTTTGCATAGTCAATACAACATGGCTAAACATCTTTCTGGTATTCTCTGCTTTCAGTCAGGATCTGTCTGACGTCAGCAATGATATCCCTGGTTTCTTGTTCTCTTCTGAATCCAGATTGAATTTCTGGCAGTTTCTTGTCCATGTCAGCTGTAACCATTTTTGAATGATCTTCGGCAAAATTTTCTTGCTTGTGATATTAATGATACTGTTCAATAATTCCTGCATTTCATTCTACGATCTTTCTTTGGAATGGGCATAAATTTGATCTTTCTCAGTCAATTGGCTGGGTAGTTGTTGTCCACTTTCTTGGCATAAAGGAGTGAGCACTTCCAGCTGTGCATCCATTTGTTGAAACATTTCAACTAGTATTCCATCAATTCCTGGAGCCTGTTTTTCACCAATGCCTTCATTGTAGCTTGGACCTCTCCCTTCAGTCAGTTCTTGATCATGTGTTAATCTTTTTAATGGTTGAAAGTTGACCAATTCTTTTTGGTATAGTGACTATTTGTATTCCTTCCTTTTATTTTCTAGTGCTTCCCGTATCACTCAACACTTTCCCCATAGAATCCTTCAGTATTGCAACGTGAGCCTTGAAGATTGATGTTGCCAAGGATATCATTTTACTTGTATCACAGAAGATAAAGAATGTTAGAAGAAATAACTAGTTTTGTCACCTTAGTTATTTTCATAGCTTATTTGGATTGGTTATGTAAACAATTCTACTGGCTATGTAATACGGTCTTTGAAATGACAAAAAATGTTTGCTTAGAAACAGTCGATTGAAGGTTACATATAGAAATTGTATGTTTTCTAAATCATAGTGCCACGTAGCTGTAACATTAACATGTTCAAGACAATGTATAACACAGTTTCTACTTGTTGATCTCAAATTATATAAAATCTAAATCTATCCTGTGCTCTTTGAAAAAATCTTTTAATATGTGAGTTCCTTTTCTTTCCTGTTATACTCTCTCCATCATCTTTTGCTTTTTATTCTTTAAAATAGTTTCCCTTTTATTTGGAATGTTATAGGTAACACTTCTTCTAGAGCCAACATTTATAAAAATTATGTTTTCTTTTGACTAAAATACAAAGATGCTTATTATCACCATTGTAACTGAAAACTGAACAAGAATTTCTGCCAGTGCAATGAAAAAGAAGATATGAGATAAATAAACATTTGGAAGACAGAAATAAAGCTTTCTTCAGTTACCAATGAAATAATTATGTATACAAAATATGAAAAATAAATTATGGAATTACTGGCTAGACCAAGATTAGTTTCTGGATAAAAGATCAAGGTACAAAAATCAATTGCATTTATAAAAACCAGCAGTAAACAGGAAATGAAATTTTTAAAATATGTCATTTACAATAGCATCAAATCATGAAGCATCTAAGAAAATCCATGTGAGAACTCTGCAGACTCACACACACACACACACACACACACACACAAGATGATATGACAAAATTTAGAAAAATGAAATGATCCAAGTTTTACGTGAATTGCAAAGTAATATTTGAAAGCAATAATTTCTCCTTAAATTGGTAAGTAATGTAATACAAATTAAATACAGACAGTTCATTTGGGGGGGAACTTAAAAAGCTGAATATGATATACATATAGTAATGTAAAAGCCAACAATCATCTGGGCAATCATGATGCCAGCCAAGTGCCATCGATGTGAAGACTTGCTTTGGCTAGAATCAAGATTTGTCATAGGTCAACTACAACTGGCATTGGCACAAAACAGAAAAATTACACCTACAGGTTGGAAAAGTTGGCCAAGAAACAGGCTCATGATTATATGAAAGCTTAAATTCAACAAGTTTGTAGTATAGATTAGGGTGACTTTTTAAACAATGGTTTTAAGTTATTATATACTCAAAAATCATAAAACAAAGAAGCCACCTGCTGCTGACCTTATTTCACACATGATATACAAATTAATTCCAGGTGGATTATAAATTAATATGAAAAGAAAAACAATAAAGCTTTTTGGAAAAAATAATTCTCATGTCTTACTGCAAGTAACAGAAGTACAACTCATTGATCACTGCAGTTGGGAAGTCTGGATCATGAACTTCAAATGTTTTAAACACCGTGTTTCTGTGCATCACATTGTTGTGTTAGCCCCTGTGTGGCTTCGTTTCATATATAGCTTCTCCCGTTCAGGTCAACAAGATGGCCACCAGCAGCACAGACTCATATCCTCCAATATAAAGAACTCCAGTGAGAAGAGATGGTCTTCAAAAATACATAGTGAATAAAGAACAATATCAGCAAGGGGAAGGGCTGTGATTCACTCACCTTAGACTATGACAGAGTGGGGCATGAAGTAGAAGACATGTGACTGAAAACAACCATATAGAATGAATCATTCTATTTCTGACAAGAAGCAATGCCAACCATTTGAGTTTAAAAAGAAAATGTAAAAAATGAATTTTAGGTCCCGAACTTATAAAACATGTAAGAATAAAGTAAAACCATCATAATAGTCATTGAAGTCTTTAATTCAGTTTTTTATAGTGCCTACATATCGTTCACTTCATGGAATGCATTAAGACAGATATCCAATGCATTATGTTCTACTATGTCAAAAATAAAAAATTGAGAAAGAATGGCATCTCGTTCACAGCCAAAAAGAATACTTCAATATTTAACCTGAACAACACTGTCAGTGATAGGATAATATTCATACACCTACAAGGAAGACCAGATATTTAAGTTTATGCACCAACCACTAAGGCCAAAGGTGAAAGAATTGAAGATTTTTAACAACATCTGCAGTTCAAAAATGATCAAACATGTAATCAACATGCAATGATAATTACTGGCAATTGGAAGGCAAAAGTTGGAAACAAAGAAGGATGATTAGCTGGAAAATATGGCTTCAGTGACAGAAATGATGTCTGACATCACATTATTGAATTTTTCAGGACCAATGACTTTTTCATTCCAAATACCTTAAAAAACAAACAAACAAACAAAAAAAAATGGTGGCTGTACACATGGATCCTTGACAGATGGAATACACAGAAACCAAATCATCTACATACGTGGAAAGAGACAAGGAAGAGCTTGATATCATCAGTCAGAACATAGTCACAGTCACCTGAAAAACAGACTATCAATTATCCCTATGCAAGTTCAAGCTGAAGCTGAAGAAAATTAGAGCAAACCCATGAGAGCCAAAATAAAACCTTGAGTGTTTCCGTCTGAATTTACAAACTATCTCAAGAATATGTTAGACTCACTGAATGTTATTCACAGAAGACAAGTTGAGCTGTGGAGTGGCATCAAGGATATAAATTATGGAGAAAGCAAAGAGTCATTGGAAAAGAAAAGACCAAAAGGGATGTGATAAGAGACTTTGAAACTTGATCTTGAACATAGAGTAGCTAAAGTAATGGAAGATATGAGGAGCTAAGAAGAAGTTTTCAAAAGATGTCTCAAGAAAATAGAGTGTGCAAACAGTGAAAGGTGCAAAGATGTGGAGTTAGAACATCAAAAGGGAAGAACGCACTTGTTATTTCTCAGGCTAAAGGAACTGAAGTAAAAATTCAAGTCTCAAATTTCAAAATTGAAAGAATCTATGGACAAAACATTGAATGACACAGGAAACACTAAAATAAAATAGAATTCACTGTACCAAAAAGAATTAGTTGGTGTTCAACCATTTCAGAATGTGGTATATGATCAAGTACTGATAGTATTGAAGAAAGAAGTCCAAGTTACACTGAAGACATTGGGGAAATGTCTTCGCTTCACCAGAGTACCAGTTCAGATGTTTCAGCAAACGAATACAGCCCAGGAGGTGTTCACTTGTGTATTCCAAGAAATATGGAAGACAGTTACTCAGCCAGTTGACTGAATGGGATCCATATTTGCATACATTCCAAAGAAAGCTTATCCAGCAGAATGCAGAAATTATCAAACGATATCACTAATATTACACACAAGTAAAATTTTGCTGAAAATCATCCAAAATTGTTTGCAGCAGTACATCAATCAGGAACTTCCAGAAACGCAAGCTGGATTCATAAGAGGATATGGAACAAGGGATACCATTGGTCATCTCAGATTGATCTTTGCTGAAACAGAGAATACCAGAAAGATATTTACCTGTGTTTTATTGATTACGCAAAAGCACTCAACTGTGTGGATCGTAATAAATTATGGCTAAAATCGCAGAGTGGGAGTTCCAAAACATTTGATTGTGCTTATGAGGAACTTGTACATAGGCCAAGGGGTGGTCATTCAAACATAACAAGGGCATAGTGCTTGGTTTAAAGTTAGGAAAGGTGTGTATCAGGGTTGTATCCTTTCATCATACTTTTTCAATTTGTAGGGGCCCTAGCATGCAGTGGCTACTGACCAAAAGGCTGGCAATTTGAATCCACTAGCTGCTCCTTGGAAATCCAGCAGGACAACTTTACTCTGTTCTATAGGGTCACTATATGTCTGAATTGACTTGACAATAATGGATTTGAGGTTTAGTATTCCATCTGTATGCTGAGGAAATAATCCAAGAAGCTGGATGTCTTAGTGGTCTAGTGCTTTTCTAATAGAAACAACATAAGTGAATGGGTTTAATACAGAAAAATTTATTCCCTAATAGTTTATGATGCCAGAATCCCAAATTCAGGGCTCCAGCTCCATAGGAAGGCTTTCCATCTCTGCTGGCTTTGTAGGAAAGTTTGTCATTAATTTTCCCTTGTCTAGGAGCTTCTTTGTGCAGAAACCCCTGGTCCAAAGGACTTCTTGTGCTCCCAGTCCTGTTTTCCAACTATGTGGTGTCGTCCCACCTACCTCTGCCCCTGCCTTCTGCTTGATTCTCTCTTTTGCATCTCAGAAGAGACTCATTTAAGATAAAACCTAATCTTGTAATTTGCTGCTAATCCTATATCATCAACATCATAGAGACAGGATTGCTAACATATAGGGAAATCACACCAGGTGACAAAATGATGGACAATCACACAATACTAGGAATCATACTCCAGCCAGGTGAGCACATATTTTGGGGGGACACAACTCAATCTGCTAACACTGGACCATATGAAGAAGATTCTATGACATCAGGATTGGAGGCTCATTAATAACCTATGATATGTAGGTGACACACTCTTGTTTGCTAATAGTGAAGAGGACTTGAAACACTGATGAAGATCAAAGATTGGAACCCTCGGTATGGATTATGCATCAACATGAAACACAAATACTCACACCTGTATCAATAAACATCATCATGATAATGTTGAAGTTTTCAAAGGTTTCATTTTACTTGGATCCACAGTGAACACCCGTGGAAGCAAGAGTAGAGAAATCAAATGATGTATTACATTGGGGAAATCTACTGCAAAAGAATTCTTTAAAATGTTCAAAAGCAAAGATATTACTTTCAAGACTAAGTTGTGCCTGACTTAGATCGTGCTGTTTTCAATGACCTCCTATGTATGTGAAAGCTGGAAAATGAATAAAGAGGATAGAAGGATTGACACCTTTGAATTACGGTGTTGGTGAAGAATGGTGAACACAGCATGAACTTGCAGAGAATGAATAGATCTTTTTTTGGAAGAAGTGCGGTCAAGATTCTCCTTCTAAGCAAGGTTGTTGAGACTTTGATGTACTTTGGGCATGTCTTCAGGGGGAACCAGTTCCTAGAGAAGGACATCATGCTTGCTAAAGTGGGTGTCTGTGGAAAAAGAGGAAAATCCTCAGTGAGATGGATGGATACAGTGGCTGCAACAACAGCTCAAGTATAACAATAATTGTGCAGACGGTGTGGAACTGAGCAGCATCTCATTCCATTGTACGTGGCGTTGCTTTGACTCAATGGCACCTAACAACATTGTGTTTTGCTGTCAGCATAATGCAGTATTTTGTGTACTAAACATCTAATATCTGTTTTGCCTTTTATGTATATTCTACCTACTTTTTACAACAACCACAAATGAGTCTGTTCTTACTCCTAATTGCAGAGGAGGACAAAGTCCCACACAGGTCAAATGGTAAAAGGGTGATTAAAAACCCAGACTTTTCTGGACTTCAAAGACTGTTGCTTTTCCATATGCCAAGCTGCGTCTCAATAGATTTGTCAGCTCAACTAACAGTGTTAATGACTACATAATTGGAATAGCTTCTTGTAGAATAAACGTGGATACAAATCTGAAAAAGGATTACACCTTATATACAGTTTTTAATTCAAAAGAGGACAATTTTCACACAATGAATTTAGAGTTAGATTGCACATAAATTAACAGTGGCAAAGGGTAAAGACAAAAATATTAAAAACCGGCATAAATTGTGTCCTCTGTGACTAACACAATATTATTTACAGATTTGCTTGCTGTGGGGATGGTCTCACATGTTCATCTTTATCCAGAAACCCAGTTGAGATTTTCCAGCAGTATAAATAAAATCTAAATTAAAATGGCATTTTAAGATATCGCTTAATTTTCGTGAATACAGGGAAGATTCTATTATACATAGTTCTATCACCTCACATTAACTGGAGTAGTAAATTAAATTAATAGAAATATTAAAATTTGTAGCATTCAGAGATTTGCTTTGAAAGACAGGATTGATATTATTTTTTCCCTGATACATCTTTGTTCCATGTTCCTTAAATGACAGACTTTTATTCTGATAAAGCTGGGAGATTTCTAAGCTTTCACAGACTAAAAAGCCAGAAGTAAACAGGAAATTTTCAGTTTAATTTTTGGTTCAAATTCTATATACAGAGATGTTATTGGGAAAGTAAGATCTCAAAAAGGCAGACAATACAAAAAATATTTATCAAAAACAGGTTAAAATGAGTTATGGTGAAAATACTTGTGTCCTTGTTGTATGAAACATTCTATCATTTGCATAGACAGTACTTATTTTGCATGATGCTTAACTGTCATTCTTACAGAGACCCAGTTTCCGTTTTCAGTCCATACTCATAGGTATGTTGTACAAAAACTTCTTACTGACAATTAAATAGTAATTAAAATCCATGCATGTTGTCATTAAGTTACTCTTCTTTTGCTCTCTTAAATCTTCTTGCCAAGGAACTGATTTGGAGAACTGGGCCATTTAAATATACCATTCACATCCAACTGGATTACTGGTTTACTATTGTTTTTCTGAGTGCTGAGAATACTCTAGACACAGTATTAGTTTGACAATTGGTAAAGGATTATTTTTTAAATTTACTTGTTTCTAATTAATTAGAATTAAATAATGAATTGACTGTCATTGCCACTGTCAGAGTTTAGACTTTCTTCATCCAAAATGCTGTCAATATCTGGAAGTTTTAAAATAATCATTGTTTATAGAAATTATTGCTTCACTATCTAGTAAATTATTTTATGGAAACATATTACAAATGTTTATGATGGATAGTTTAACTTCTGAAGTTCTGAACTTACAATTTTTTTTTTTATTATGACTGAGTAAAAATACACATTCCCATATAAATTTGCATGCCCACCTATGTGCAGCTTCCACTGCTCTTTCTGCCCGGCGACAGCACACTATTCCTCTCTGCTCCATACATGTCTCATCTTCCCAACAGTCTCCTTTCCCCTCCTCTCCACCCACTCTTCTTCTTCCAGTCAGAGGTCAGCAGGATGATATCCTATAGATGCATAGAACCATCAAGTGCACCCAATAGATAGTCACTCTGCGTCGCCAAGTCTAATCCCTTGCTGTCCGAAAAGTGGACCTTCATTATGATCCTTGGGCAAGGGCAGCATCAGGGCCAGGGGCCATGCTCCCAGGGGAACCCCGAAGCTGCTGGACCATCAGTTGGGGTCTTTTAGTGTAGATCTCAAGGTGCACCCCTTTTTATTCTTGTGTTGCCAGTGAGACTCAACTCTGTGAGCTCCATCGTAGCTATCACTGGTGGTCGCCACGCACCATCCGGTTCTTCCGGTCCCGAGTTGATGTAGGGACCCACTCATGTGGGTCTCTCTGTCTTCTGGGTTGTCCTTTTGTTCCTTGGTGAGCATCAGCTCCTGCTGAGTTGGGACCATTTGCTGTGCCCTCAGATGGCGGCTAGACAGCTTTTAAGACCCCAGACGCCACTCACCAATGTGGCGTGCAGATAGCCCTTTTAGCAAAATGCTAGTTGTGCCAACTGGCCTCGATTTCGCCTAACAGCATGGTCCCCTGCCTGCAGCCCCAGCTACACTGTCCTTGCGTTATTGGGTTAAGATGGGAGGAGTACTCGTTATGTTGAAATCCACTTAATAGTGTTCTTGTTTCTAATGTGTGCTGTCACTGATTTCACCCAACCAAATTTCTACCTACTGTCTAGTCTAAACCCTCTTACCCACCGGCCCTCCTTCCCCTCCCTTGCAGCTGTCAAAGAGTCTTTTCTTCTATGCATAAGTCTGTTTTTGAGTTCTTATCGCAGGGGGTCTCATACAATATTTGTCCTTTTGTCTCTGACTACTTTGACTCAACATAATGTCTTCCAGTTGAAACCAGGTTATGAGATGTTTCCTGGAATCATCATTGTTCTTTATCATTGCATGGTACTCCATTGAGTATATATACCATAGTGCACCTATCCATTCCTCTGTTGTTGGGCATCTGGGTTGATTCCATCTTTTTGCTATTGTGGACTGTGCTGCAATAAACATGCCTGTGCAAGTATCTGTTGATGCGAGTGACCTTGATTCTGCAGGATATATTCCAAGTAGTGGAATTACTGGATCAAATGGTATATCTATATCCATTTTTTTAAGGAAGTGCCAGATTGCTTTCCAAAGAGGCTGGACCATTTTGCAACCCCACCAACAGTGTAGGAGGGTTCCACTTTCTCCACAGCCTCTCCAGCATTTGCTCTTTTGTGCTTTTTGGATCACAGACAATCTTATTGGGGTGAGATGGTATCCCATTGTCATTTTGATTTGAATTTCTTTAATAACTAAAGATCGTGAACACGTCCTCATGTGTTTTTTGGCTGCCTGGATCTTGTCTTTAGAGAAGTATCTGTCATCTCCTTTGCTCATCACTTAATTGGATGATTTATCTTCTTCTTATTGGTATTTTGTAGTACCTTATAGATTATGGAGATCAAGTGTCAGTCTGACATAGAGTTGTGAAATATTTTTTCCCATTGTGTAGTTGGCCTTTTAACTCTTGTGATAAAGATTTTGGATGAGCAAAAGTGTTTGATTCTTATTGATTTTTAATAGTTCCCATTTATCTATTTTCTCTTCTGTTGATTGTGGTTTGTTTGACAGATTTTGAAGTCTGACTATATTGTGTATTAAAACTTCCATTGTTGTTCCTACTTTTTCTTGGATGAGAAATAAAAAATTTTTAAAAATGAATAGTGATGTCAATAAAGGTGCATTTTATTTGTATAGTATTTTAGAATTGCCATTTTCCTAAGACATCGAGTCCTCACTTTTGACACAAAGCATGCAAAGAAGGTTCTTAGAAGTGACAGTTCTGAGTGGGAATCATCTTTCAGAGAAGCAAGTGCTTCCTACGAGAATGACATCAAAGTTCAATCTTTTTGCATGGCTGATGAAATTACACCAAATTACAATATGACTCAAAGGAAATTAGATGATTATTAGTTTTGGTCAAGGATTACAATGATGTTGAGTAAGAAATACAATGAATGTCTTCTTCAATGATCTCAGTATTCTGTCAACTGCTCTTTAGATCATAAATCTCTTCTCATAAAACTTAAGAGTTGATTCTGACTTACAGTGACCTTATAAACTCAAAAACCAAATTCATTGCTGTAGAGTCAATTCTGCCTCAGTGATCTATAGGACAGAGTATAACTGCCCCCACAGAGTTCCCAAAGAGCATTTGGTGAATTTGAACTGTCAACGTCTTGGTTAGCAGCAGTAGCACTTAATCACTACACCACCAGGGTTTTCAGTGACCCTATAGGGCAGAGTAAAACTGCCCCATAAGATTTCCAAGGAGCCCCTGGTGGATTCAATCTGCCATCCCTTTGGTTAGCAGCTGTAGCTCTTAAGTGTTATATCACCAGGGTTTCCAAGAAATCACTAATGTCCTGTATAATTATATTGAAATAAGACACAAATCAAGTAGCTGGAGAGAGGAAACAATCCATCTGGAATCAAATGATTAATTGCAATGTGGTTGTACAAACTGATTAAAAATTTAAGTGTGCATATTACTTTTAATAATTAAAATGCAATTCTAAAGGAAATTTTAGATGAATCCTGTATTTCATTGAAATTGTAACATTCCCATCTTTGAATTTTAAAAGGCTATATTATTAAACCTTATAGTCACATCATCGCCTTAACCACAAAGTGAAAAGTTAGTTGAAACTTTCAGAGAATCATATACATCTTATCTACTTTTTGTGACTCAATTTTATCTTTGGAATAGAAGTAATGAATATTTTGAAATAAGATATTATTAAGACAAAAGCAAGTTAATGTATTTTTCATATTACTTCAGTATCTCTAAAAATTAAAGATAATTACAAAAACACTGGGTGAAATTTTATTTTTGTGTAGATTTTATATTTATTGCATTTTTTTACTTATGGCAGAATTGAGGAAATAGTACAGTTTCCCCACAGACCCTCATGCAATGCATGTTTCCTTGTTGTTAATATCATACATTAATATTGATATATTACTATTAAGTAAAGTCCATGGTGGTATAGCGATTAAGTGCTGTGACTATTAACCAAAAGACTGGTAGTTCGCATTCACCAGGCACTCCTTGGAAATCCTATGGGGCAATTCTACTCTATCCTAGAGGGTTGCTATGAGTAGCAATTGACTCAATGGCAGCGGGTTTTTAAAGTCTATGGAGGGATCAGTCACTGGGAACATCATGCTTGGTAAAGTAGAGGGTAATCAAAAAAAGAGAAAGGCCTTTGATGAGATGGGCTGAGACAGTGGTGCAATATTGGGCTAAAGTATTGCAACAGCTGTGAGGATGGAGCAGGACAACAATTGTGAGGGTGGTGCAGGACTCTCCTTAGGATCCACATAGGATCGCTAAGTCAGAACCAACTGAACATGACTCAACAATAACAACAATGTGTCACAGATAGGTACTATCAACGTGATCTATGTCAATGTACTATAGCAATGTTTGTCAGTTTTATTTATTGAAGGCTTACATTTTTTGTTTGTACTTTCCATACTGTAATCCTTGGAAGGAAGTCTGTCTGCCAAACCAGTGGAGTAAAAACCTAAACCCAATGCTCTCCAATCCATTTCAACTCATAGCGATGCAATAGGGCATAGTAGAACTGCTCCATAAGGTTTCCAAGGAGAGACTGTTGGAATGAAATTGTCAGCCTTTTAGTTAGCAGCCAAATGTTTAATTGCTGCACAACCAGCACTTCTAAGGAAGATTAATGAAGTAAATTATTTGACATGTTTCTGCACTGAAGATTTGTCTTTTCTCTCTCATCTATTAATTCACTCAATCTTTCATTTGTGTCAGTATGAACAATTGAATATTTATTTAGGTTATAATACAGTATTGCTTAATTGCTCAAATTATTTCAGCTTTCACCATTGGCAACATTTTCAGTTGGCTCCTGTGTCCATTCATGAACTTTCATGATAGTGTTTCTTTTTTAACCACTTCATTTATGATACTATCAGAAACCCTGGTTGTCTAGTGGTTAAGTGCTAAGACTGCTAACTAAAAAGTAGACAGTTCAAATCCTCCAGGTACTTTTTGTGAAAAAACAAAAAACAAAATAATGGTCTGAATCAATAAGATAGCGACTCATTAATGCTTTTTCAGTTGAAGTCCAAGAAACAACAGACCATGTATGCTAATACAATTAAGTTGTTTCTAGGTCAAAGTTTCTGCATCAGGGAATAAGAACCATTTAATTACTTCCAATGGGAAACTTGTTTGGTAACTAAACTGATAACAAAGAGTTATACCTTTAATACAAAGCTATCAATTTTTTCTAATATTTGTTTTATAAAAATTAGTTGATCCTAATATGCTTAATTGTCGTGTTTTACAACACATTGTTTATCCACAAACTTACCAGTCTGACAAAATGAAGAAAAGTGGCAAAGGCTGTTATTTTGCTGTCAGTGACACTCGTGATATGGATTGGACAAATTACGTCACAATGCTTTTTGCTTCTAGATAATAGCTTACCCTGTTCATGTAACTACCAATTTATTCACCCTTTCTGTGCATATGTACAATATCATTGAAAGGATGTCATATGAAATGAAATGAAAAAGTGTAGTCTTGTGCCTTCAAAAAGAGTCCTAGAAAACAGATGTCATTAATGAGTTAAAAAAATTAATAATTTTATTAATTGTAATGTGAACTATATCTGCTGGAAATTCTCTGTAGATTTGTGTGTAAGATAACATTATAGATGTGGAATGCACAAATATGATCTATTTGTCCACACACCAAAGATTTTGAATTGAATAATTTTTTTTCAGTCCACTTCTTAAGCATATTTTGTTAGCCTATGTAAAAAAAAAGTAGAGAATATTTAACTTAAAAAGATAATAAAATATTAAACAATTTGACAAATACTCCTTTATATTTGTTAATTGTGTTTTAACTCATTATTACAGAGTTAAACATACTGTGTTTAAAATTAAAAATAATAGGTTCCTGTTATACATAGAGATTTTTGCAATAAGCAATTTTCTTTGGTTTGAAATCTTAGCAATTATTATGAGGAAAGACGATGCAACTACAGCTCAAGGTAAAAGAGTACTTTCCTACATTATCTCTTTTTATTTCTTTACTGTAGGGCTTGTGGTTGAAATGATGCTATTTTATCTGATGTCTTTCTCTTCTCCTCTCTCCTTTTCCTTCTTCCCATCTTCCTTCTTTTTATTTTTTTTAACTTTACAAGCAGCCTGTTGAAATGAATTTCCTGCAAAGTATAGTTTCCATGGCAACCGTAACTGTCTTTTATTTTCACATTCACCATCTAGAATTAGTTGACAACAATAATTATAGACCAGTGTAAGATAAAACATTTGCTGTACAGCAAAGACATGTATAAAGACAGGGTTTAAGGAAAATTGTCCTGGTTTAGAGAAACCAAAATTACTTTTTAAGGAAGATTTGATTTTCTCACTCAGGGAGATAATTGAAATTTTCTCTACATACCAAGTGTGAGGTACTGAGGTGATTTTTGGTTTATGTCAAGGAACATTTTTTGTCCTATAAAATTAAAATTATATTCATTATTATAAATTTTTATTTCTCTTTTTATGAATGTGTGCATTTGCATGTGTGGCTATCCATGCACAGATCTTGTCAAATTGTGTTTAGTTCAGTTATTATTTTGCTGGGAAAATGAAAAATGTATATGTGTAAAATCTGAGTATTTAGCAATAGAATAATGCAGGAAATACACGTATATCATTATCTTCTTTGATCGACCCAGCTTCTGAGGAAGGTGTAATATAGTTTCATATTTGAAGAGCTGTCACTCAGCAGCAGAAGGTGCAAGGATGACCCGAAAATTAATTCATGTTTTCCTGTTACTTCTGATTTGTTTGCATTGCATTGTTGGAAGCACAATACCTCAGTGGCATAATAAAATTTGATCTGTAAACACAAAAGCATTTTTCAGTGTAAATGGATTATTAATAATAATAATTAAAAGAAGCCAACCCATTACTGTCTACTTGATTCCACCTCATGGTAGTTCTACCAGACAGAATAGTACTGGCCCAAAGGAGTGGCTGTAGGATTCAAACCGTCCGTTTTAGCCGAGATAGATCTTAACCTGAGTGCCCATTATAATAGTATCGGAGTGAGCATGACTTTGCTAGTTCAGAAACGAAGAAAATGTGACCTAGATTGTTTTGAAATTCCCCTCATAGATTCCATTTTATTAAATGCCATTTCTTTGCTCAAGAATAAAAGTAAATAGTACGGCAATGACAATCTGTATTCCCTAACTAATTATGGTTTGCTCCAGTTTATAGTATCGGTGAAAGTGTTTTCCAGCATATGAAATTACTCCTTGACGATATCGTCGGGGGACTAGAATGATCTTTAGAACTCTTTTAGGATGATAAGGTACAACGGGAGGAGATGATGCGATTTGATGGGATCTTGTGAGTGCCAGAGGAAGGAAAAGATAATTACTAGTTGCTGTTCTGGGACCAACAGCAGCAATGGCTGCTCTGTTTCATCCCACTGATGCTAAGTTTCTTCTCCCAGAAACAGAGGCCCATGGGTTCCGTGGAGGGGTTATTTTCGGACCAAATGGAGAAGTATACTTGTGCAGTTCAAAGGCTGGACTGTAGTGACCATAGAAACGCACTGGTCAGATCGTGCCAAGGAAAGTGCGATCGACAGCCTGAGCTACTGTGCTTGTAGTTCCACGACGGCATTCATGCTGGAGCTATTCTTCCAAAGAGTTAACTCTAGACAGCGACTAGGCCTTATTTCCGACAGATGTGGGACTCCTTATCGGGTGATTTTTGCTCAAGGCCTTTCCGCTGACTTGGCTGAATTTTCTTAGAAATGGGCTATAGTCAGAGCCTTGTCCTGTCAAATCCTCCTCTCGTCTCTCTTTCCTTCACAGTAAGATCTGCGTCTTCGTCTGAAAGTTTTCCCCACCTGCTTTTGCTCCTCCCTTTTACTCTTTGTACGCCTTGTCCTCTAATAAATTTCTAGTTATCTATTCCCATTTTATCAACTACTTGTCAGAGGACTTGAACTCACATAAATTACTAACTGAATAGTAAGTAGTTTAGTATTAGATCAGAAAATCGTGAGATATTTACTGGACTCCCAGGATTGCACGTTGAAGTTAGATACACAAATCTGAGTATGTAGGTGAGGGGAGAGGTTTAGTCTGGAGGTGGATATTTGGAAATTAACCAAGTAATGATGATGTTTAAGTCATGAAACTGGATGAGTTCACCAATGCAACTGTGTAGACAGAGAGTAATAGAGAACTGAAGGTTTAGTCCCGGTTGAACCCTTCAACTAGTTAAGATGACTGAGCAGCTGTGTAGGATGAAAATCAGGAAGCTGTGATGGGCTGGAAGCCAAGTGAAGAAAGCATTTCAAGGAGGGGTCTATAATTAACTCAGTAAAATGTGCCAGGCATATGCAGGAGCTAGCTAAGAGGTTTCAGTATAAAGAGTAAGAATTCTATCTTGACACATAGAAATGAGATATCTGTCTCAGTTAACCTTACTGTCCATCCGAAACATCATACTGCATTGCAACAAAAGGATAAATGCAACAATTCATTGCTATATAAACAAAGACATACACCATAAACATCACACTACCTCTATTGGCAATACAACTTAAAATTTCTTTTAGGTATTCAAGTATCATTATGCACTCCAATTTTTTCCTAGTGTTCTCTAGTTTAAACATAGTAATTCTATTATTTTTCTATTAGTAAAAAATTAAATATTGTTTGATAGATATAAACACTTGTTAGACTTTGAAAAATGTCAACCCCTTTAAAAATGATGAAATAGAATGCAAACAGAGTGCCTACCTTGTTTTGTTACTCCCATTTGCTTTGCTTATGTGTGCATTTGTTGAATAGGTACACTGATATTTTCTATAGCAGTGAAATTGACTAAGCAATTATATTTAAAAATTGTTTTTGAAATGCCCACATCTTGACAAAATTTATATATTTAACATAGTACAATTGTGGAGAATGTATTTAAAATTCTCTGTGATAGAAAAAAGAAACCTTTATATATAAGCATTTAAAGACATTTTCATTTAAAAATTTTCCAACTGTTAATTGTTCTAAAAATTATATATATATTTGTCTACTGTCTGACTATAAGGATTAACCACAATAGTTCCTTGAAAGCACAACTCCACCCATGAGAACAAGCTGATTTTGTTCTTAAGGTGCATTAAACGTCTCCATCCACAAGAAGTTGGCTGGGGAATTCCTTTGTTCATTTTGTGTGGGAGTAATAAAATTTGTAGTAAGGCTTTCAGGAAGATTAATTTCAGAGTCAAGCAAATTGTAGTTCAGTTCTGGTTTGGCCACCGATTGGCTGTGTGAATCTGGACAAGTTACTTTGTCTTTTACAACTGCAGAGTTTCATCTGTGTCTTCCCATCCTCACTCCCACCACCCTCCAACATCACACACACACACACACACACACACACACACACACATCTAGCTATAAAGGCTTCATCTTATTTAGCAAAGATTCTCTAGTTCTTAGTACATAGAAGTGTGCAGAATAATTATTTGTCCAATGAATATTTGAAAAAAGAATCTTTTTGAGACCATAAGGATATTAATTATGTAATAAGGATATCTTGAAGCTGAAGTGAGATAACTACATTGACAGTTAAGTTAGTTAGTTAAGTGAGATAATGCAGGAACACAGAGCTGGATGAGTGTGCATAGCTGTTCCTATTGGGAAATTTCTAGAGAAGCCAGGCTAAGTTTGTCTCCACTGTCTGACTTCTACTTCCTCTTCAGGCGGTGGGTAGGATTTATACTAGGACTTGTGACTCTGCCATGCTCTAGCATTTGTGAATATGTATAAGATGGAAATATTTATTTCATGACAACTCACATCTCCTAAATCTTTCATAATATTTAGGAGAATTGGAAACAAGCCAAGTAGCTTTGAGTACTTAAACATACAGTCTAAAACTCATGCCATCAATAAATGGTTTCAGAGCTTAAACATGCGTTCCAGAAAACAGGAGGTAGTACATATGGAATGTCATTGATTTTAAGTTGCATTTAAAAAATTTTTTACATACCAAATCTGGATACATTTTATATCTTACAATTAACTGGTACCTTTTTTTCTTGGAAGTTCATAGCATAATAGAATATCCTGGAATACAGTTGATGAAATACAGTTTAGTCATACGTTAATGCAGTGTTTCTCAATGTTTATTTCTCTATCATTCTCCCAAGGAAACTCTTTAGACATTTTTCCCTAACTGACCACTCCACGAAATTTTATTACCACAGACACACTGCTTATCCATTTACGCACTGCATGTACATACGCGTTTTGTACATAAAAAGTAATTTCACCCTCCCTCATTCCAAGAATCAGTTTTTGTCCTTGATGAGACAATATTATCCTCACTGAGAATGAATGCATTAAAGTGATGCATTCTTTTTAATATTTTGTTTTAAAAATCTCATTACTAAAATACTGTGCATAATAAACTAGTTCCTGGTTTTAGAGCTTTTGGCTTTAAATTATGTAACAGAGTGTCTATTATTTCTATGATTATTATGAAGGAATTTGAAAATGCTGTCCAAATGCCTACAAAATTGGAACATTTGCTATTTACCCCCAACAGCTAGAAAGCTGTCCATAATATTTTTTGTTGTTATGAAAAAGATCTTAAAGTTCATGTAGTGATGTCAGTCAGCCTAATGTTTTCATTTAATAAAATAAGGCTATTAAATAATTTTGAAAACCTTGGTGGAGTAGTGATTAAGTGCTATGGCTGGAAGTTCTGCTCTGACTACGGGGTCACTGTGAGTCAGAATTGACTTGATAACAGGGGGTCATTAAATAACTTTGGTATATAAAATTAAGAATGTCCACTATTTTATTTTTATATGATCATGATGTTAAAGACAACTTGTGTAGTACATCCGTAAGGAGACATTTTAAAGATTATCTGATTTTTATGGAATATTGAGAAATACATTGCTTATAATGCACACCATGGGGAGAACGTTGCTGTTAATACCCAACCCAACCTACTGCTGTTGAGTCAGTTCCAACTCACATCAAGTCTATAGGTCAGAGGTCAACCACCTCATAGAATTTCCAAGGAGCACTGGGCAGATTTGAACTGCTGACCTTTAGGTTAGCAGACATAGCACTTAACTCACTACGCCATCAGGGTTTCCAACATTGCTGTTAGGTGCTACCAAGTGGATTTCAACTCATAGTGACCACGGTGACAGAGTATAACAGTTTCAGAAGGTTTTATAGGCTATAATCTTTCTGGGAGCAGATTGCTTTGTCTTTCTCACTTGGAGCAGCCTGGTGGATTTGAACCACCAATATTTCCATTAGCAGCTAAGTGCTTAACTGTTGTGCTACCAAAGTTTCTCATGGGGAGAATGAAGGCATGTGGTCCTTCAAAGCCTGTGTACAGAACTTATTTACTACGGTCTTAGCAGCTTCTGGGTTTCCACCCCTAGTCAGATGATGGGATTCAGAGTTCTTGTTCAGCCTACGTGTGACCAGTGATTTGCACAGATGCAAGACAGGGACACAATCTATGACCATTAAGTCTGGGTTTACCCTGTACAAAGTTAACTGGGATATTAAAAAATGTTGACTGATAATACAAGCAGTGATTTATTTACTTGAAAATATCTTTAAATAGTAACATTGTTCAAAGTGTTCTTAAATGATCACTTTTCTTTACTCTGGGCCATGTAGTTTAATTTCCTTTTTAAAAATAATTAACAGTGCAAGGACTTTTAGAATAAGTGATTTCACTTTTTCTATGTGTTACAGTGACAACGTACGGTATCTGAAAATTCAGACATTTGTATTACCATACTTGATTGCATTAAAAACAAAACAAAAACCCGATTGGTGTTAATTCTGAGTCACAGTGACCCTATAGGATAGAATAGAACTGCCACCTAGGTTTCCAAGGAGCAGCCGACACCAGGGCTCCTCAGTTATGCTAATTGTCTATTTTTGAGAACCAGGTGTGAAAATAGATTCAGTTACATCCTGAGGAAATTTGCTTGTAGTTGTTATGGGGAATGTAAAATACTTTAGGACGTTCAGCAATACATCAGCAAAAATTTAGACAGGTAGTGCTCAGAAAAGACTCATCAATTTGTGGAGACATTGTATCAAGGCTTTATCAATGAAGCTAATTTTACATAATCTTTTACAAACAATTGAAAGTGAATTCAAAACCAGAAGTCATCTCCTCCACTGCTCCTAGTACTTGCTCTTTCTCTCCCTTTTAGCCGAAGCATCTCCATGATACTTCGTGCATAAACATCCCTCAAGTTAACACTGATATATGAGTCAGTGGCTATATTCTTGGTAAGCTTCTTCAGAGCTTCGCGCTGTCTCACAGCTGCTTCCTTGAGTTTCAGGGTGAAGTAGCAAGCAGAGAAGCGGTCGTTAATAATAGCAATAGGCAAGGCCAAGACCAGGATTCCTGACAGTATGCACATGAAGGCCACGATTTTGCCTGTGGTGGTGTCTGGTCTAATGTCCCCATATCCCACGGTAGTCATGGATGTTGTGGCCCACCACCATGCACAAGGGACACTTGTGAAGGTTGTGTCGGGAATGCTTTGCTCAGCAAAATACTCCACAGTTGAAAATATAGAAATTCCCACAGACAGAAACAGGAGCAGTAGGCCGACCTCTTCATAACACTGGGTGATTGTCATTCCAAGTGAGCGTAAACCTGTAACAGAGCCACGCTGTTAGTCATTGACAGTACTTCTCTCTCCTTCCCTCACTTCATCCGTTCTTCCCTACAGAAACACGAATGGTGCACACACTATGTCCCCAACACTGGGCAAGGTCCTGAGGCTGCAAGATGTTTAAGTCATATGAGGTCTGACAATTAAGTCCAAGAACTTAATTGGTCTAAGTGCTACATACGTCACTGCTGAACATCACTACAGTCGTCTTCAAAGTACTCCCTTCAGGAAGCTATGCACTGACACCAGCATCCAGTCCACCTTTCAAAGCAATTTTGGAATTCTTTTTGGAGTGGCTATTGAGCACAGCTGCACGGTGACAAGTTCAGGAACTTAAGTGTATAGGTGTCTGTGAGGGAATTTTTAGCCAGGAAACACATAACTATATTGGAACACCCTCCTTACTTACCTGATCTGGCCCCCAGTGCCTTTTTTCTTTACTGGAAGATAAAGGAAATATTGAAAGGAAGACATTTTTGACATTCAGGACATCAAAGGTAATACGATGACACCCCTGATGGCCATTCTAGAAAAAGACTTCCAAAATTGCTTTGAAGGGTGCAGTAGACACCGGTGTTGGTCCCTAGGTTCGAGTATCTCAAAGGTGGCCCTAGTGATATTCAGCAATTGCAAACTTAATTGGCAGTCCTTGCAATCTCATCTTTTGTAAGCACAAAGTCTAGGTGCTGGAGCCAGGTGGAAGATAGAATCATTCATTTGCTTAAGGATTTACTAGGCTCCTATTATAATGCATACATACATATGTACACACACACACACAAACACATGTGTTTATGACTATATGAAGAAAATGACATCAAGCTCAGGAGAAGAAGGAGTTACCACCTGCAACGTGCTGATGACACACCCTTGCTTAACAAACATGAAGGGGACTTGAAGCACTGAACTGATAGAAACCAAAGACTACAGTCTTCAGTATGGATTACACTTCAACAAGAAGAAAAGACAAATCTTATCACTGGACCAGGAAAGCTGCACCCACAGGAGCAGCAGTCAAGAAACCAAGCAACATATTGCATTGGGCAAATCTCCTCCAAAAGACCTCTTTAAAGTGTTGAGAATCAAAGTTGAAGACTAAGGTGTATCTGACCCAAACCATGGTGTTTTCAGTTACCTCATACACGTGTGAAAGCTGGACAATGAATAAGGAAGAGAAGGAGAACGATGCCTTTGAATTACGGTGTTGGCAAAGAATAGTGAACACACATGGCCTGCCGGAAGAATGAACAAATCTGTCTTGGAAGAAGCACAGCCAGAACGCACATTAGAAGCAAGAAAGGTGACACTTCATCTCACATACTTTGGACCTGTCACCTGGAGGAACCAGTTCCTGGAGAAGGGCATCATGCTCGGTGAAGTAGTGGCTGAGAGAACGACAGGAAAACCTCAGCACGATGGACTGACACAGCGGTTCCAAGAGTAGGCGCAATGTCACAGCAAACATGAGGGTGGCACAGGACAGGGCAGTGTCACAGGGCCAGTGTCAATCGGAAGTGACTGGGAGGCAACTTGCAACAACAATATATATCTGTATGTATCGTATACATAAAGTGGTGAGGGATTAGACTTCGAAGCAGGTGGAGGGCAAGTTACAAGAATTTTGACTTTAGCCTAAACAACGGGAGACAACACTGAACTTGGAGGGCTCATGGGTCATTTCTGCATTTTATCATGCCCTGCCAACAGTTCTTTCTAATGACAACCTTATGGTGTCTTCTTGTATTTAAAATGTCTGTTTCTCTTACCCTTCTGACAAAGTTAGCACAACTGATGGCCTCATAGTCTGAAACCCAGAGGGTTAGAAAGACGCACACCAGGGAGAGGAAGTGAAGTAACATAAGCGAATTAGCTGTCAGTGACATGTTGACGTAAGAACATCACATGTACGTGAAGAGGTTGTCCTCGGTGCTGTATTACAAGGGAGGATCCCTGAACTCTACGACACCGCTGAAGTTCTAGTTTTAATGTCAAAGCGTAGGAAAACATCTTCCTAAGTACAGAGCATTCCTGCTTTCCTGTGAGGAGGTAAGCTTGAATACAGAATATTCCACCGTTACAGAGGGAGAGGGGCGTGGAGCCGCCTACAGAACTCACACAAGCCCGAAGCATTGCTGGATTTCTATTGCTAGTTCTGAGGATTCCTTGAGTTCCTGGGGGACAGACCCAAGAGAATTCAACCCTATCCCTGAAATAAAGAAGCCAGCCTGCTGAGGGGAGTAAGAGGACCCACTTCTAGGACTAGAAAAGATTTGAATGAATAATAAGATATTTTCTGTGACACACAACAGAGGCTTCTAAAAGTTTATCCAGATCCTAAAGGCATGTTAATGCGATGCAACCATGGTATTTTCTCAGAAGTCCAAAGCAAGGCCTCTTGGGATTAGTCTTTACTTTTATTCACTCCCTGAAGACTATTTGAAATGCATTAAAATACTATTTGTGTTCTCATTTTGAATTTTGCTCTTCAGAATTGAGATATCCTTGAATTATTAACCATGTATTTTTAAAGATTAATGAATATTAATTTTGACTCTTAACCTCAAAAGAGCATGCTTTAGAATACCTTTATAATGCTTTTCAGAAAACAGAACTTGCTGTGTCTATACCGAATTTCTTAAAGTGACAATACATGAGAAGCATAACAGCATTTGTTAGGGAGAATTGTTTTCATTTCCTAATGAAATATTCTAAGCAACTTTATAAAGAAACACAAACTCTGTGATCTGAATTTCTAGCATGTTATTCGTAACCCTCAAAACAATCACATGAAATAGATGTAATTATCATGCCATTTTACAGATGAGTAGACTGAGACACAGAAAGGTATGATATTAGCACAAAGCCATGGAACTAGGATTTAAACCTAGGCCTGTCATTATTTTCCTAACTGCTGTTCTATGATAGGTCTCACATTTTTTGTGTGTGTGTATGGAAAAATATGTCATTTGTGTCAATATATTTGCTAAATGTTATGCTTAAGGTGAAATTAGCAAATATTCAGGGAATTTACCTTTCAGACCCTTTCAATAAATTAACGCTTTATTAATACTTTTCTTATGCATGGTGTTGGAACAGAGAAAGCCTTTGAACAGAGGTGACATTGTGGAAATTACTATTATCTTCTTTCAGAAAAAAATGTAGTCTTTACTAAGTGTTTTTAAATTGAATTCTGTGAAGAGTTTATAAATACTTGAAGAAAGCACCCCATTATATGTGTCAGAAAACAAAGAGTGTTACTTCTAAAAGTTGCTGGAAACCTCATTATCAAATCCCTGCTTTGTGAGACTAGCTAGGAAAATACACTTCCAAAATTCTATTAGGGTAAGTTCTCATTACCTCAGGGGTTAGAGGGGCATGACTGAGGTTAATAATTTCTCCCTGTATTTACAGAGAGAGAAAACTAGCATTAATGACTTTTAAGTTGCCAGTAAGGCATATGTCTAGGGAAAGAAGATGAGGGAACAAGAGTCTCTACCTAACTTATTTGGGTTACCACTTATTCATGTCCATATATGTTCAATTAATATGGCCTCTGGTATAGTCCACCACTTATATCTATATCTCTTAAGAGACTGTTACAATGTCAGCTTCTAGGCCCATCCCTAACTACTAAATCCAACTCTCTGGGGTTTGACCTCAGAATCTGCATTCTAACAGACCTGACAGGAGATTTGTACTTTTGACTAAGGCCTGCTGTAAGGCAACACACTATACTCCAGGATGCCCATATGTCAGGGCCTCTCACTGGCAACCATCGTCTTTGGGGAAGTAAGAGTCATCTTTAATGAGTTTGTATGATTTCCCTGACCTTGACTGTGGTTTGTATGTATAATTGTGTGTGGACTGTGTGGAGACTTCTCCGGGAGGAAAGTTCATTAGCTTTTCAAAGGTTCTATAACATACAAAGATGCAGAAGTGTTCCTGTTACCATTTCACTCTTGTATATTCTAGGTTAAAACCCAAACCCAAACCCGTTGCTCTCAAGTTGATTCTGACTCACAGCAGCCCTGTAGGACAGAGTAGAACTGCACATAGCATTTCCAAGGAGCATCTAGTGGATTTGAATTGCTGATCTTTAGGGTAGCAGCTGTAGCTTCTAGTCATAAAATCCTCAAACACTAGGTAGAGTATTTGCAAAATACTTCCATTGTGTCTTCAAAAATTGTGGGGAGGCCACCAGGGCCTGGTCATCTCCTTCTGCATAGCCAGGGAACCCTCTGGGAAACTGCTTTCCCGTCACAAAATGAATATGTATGGAAACATCTCCATGGACACAGATGAGAAACTATGTCCTCAGATGTCACATAGAACGTATGAGCATCTTTTCATAATATTTTTTGTGCTTGTTTTATCTGGAACCTTCTGGAGACAGAACGTCTTTAATTTCTGTACACCTCCAGGTACTAGATTCCAGTAAATGCAAGGTAACCCATGGCCAAAATGTTTCTGAATGTCTTAGAAAGATAAAGAAGGTGAGGCAAATTTTACTCTCTACCTGTGATGACAACTTCCAATATTTGTTTCCTAGCACCTCTTCAGAGGTCATGGTCAAATAAAGAGTGTGAAGAGATTATTCTGAATATAAATTCAGAGTTACTTCCCTTGTACTGTGGTCAAAGCACTAACACTTATAATCCAGGGCAAATCACAGGGCACCAATGATGTGCGAATACCTGTGGAATGTCGGCCAAGCTTTAGCATACGCAGAGCCCTGAGCAGCCTCAGAACCTGGACGATGCGCCCCACGTTTTCCAGCTCCTGGGTGGTCTGGCTCCCACTCAGGCTCTCCACCAGAAGGGTGATGTAGAAGGGTAAGATGGCCAGGAGGTCTATGATGTTGGGCACTTTTCTCAGGAAGCGGCACCTGTCCCGCACACACAGGAAGCGCAGGGCAAACTCCCCAGTGAACCAGCTGATGCACACGTACTCCAGGATTTCCAGTAACTGCAGGTCCAGCCAGGTTAGCTCAGCTGACATCAGGGCCATGTTGATGATGGACACCACCACAAAAATGATGGAAATGACCCCAAAGATTCGGGCAGCTGTGGAAGACCCTGGTTTCTCCAGGATGTGCCAGAGCTTCTGGCGGATAGTAGGACAAGGTCCTTGTGAGAAGTCCTGTTCACTCTCATGCTGACTCTCCTGGTCTTCTGTGTCCTTCTTAAAGTCTAAAGTTTCACTCAGCTCCTTTCTTCTGAAGTATCTTTCAGAGAAGACAATTTGGTGATTAGTCTAACTTTTCAAAAATTTAAAATACAGAACTAAAACTATACTCCGTAGTGAGGTATCTAGGCTATTTCCTGTTCATAGTATTCAACATTTCTCATTTAGGATAATCGTTTTTAACAACAAAACCATGATACTTTACACCAAGGATTTACACATAGCAAAATTCTTTTGGATTATTGCATTTTATTCATTTTCCTGTCATAAGAACAGACTTTTTCCCTGTTTGCAAAAGTGGACTCCCCACTTAATGTAAAGAAAAGATATTCGTGAAGAAATGGTAACAATAGCAAAGTAATAGCAAAGTCATCGTGAGATGACATAAATATTCACAGCCAAAGGCCAACTTTCTGTCTTCCATATTTAAAGCACTTCTCTGTCCAAGTTATTCCAAGTTAGCAGCCCAGTGCTGATCAACGATAATCTTTCACCCCCAAACCTGCATCCCTATATGAGCCTCCCCTGCAGCACTGTTTTCCTGACTCTTTCCTCCAGTTACCAAGTAAGTTATCTGGGGCCTGACCTCCCTGGCTGTATATGTGAATTTGGTGTCGTTGAACTTAAAACAGGTACAAAGTTCATTCGAAAGTTGTCTTTCACACTTTCCAACTCCCACACCCTTTTGCCAGCACAACAGTGACCACACTTGTTCTTAGGTCTAAGTTCAGAGAAAAGTGCTCTGGTGGCTCGATATTTAAGCTCTCGGCTGCTGATGAAAAAGCCAGCTGTTGGAACTACTGGGGCTCCATGGGAGAAAGACATGCCTCTCTGCTTCCGTTAAGATTAAACCCACCAACCCCGCCACCGTGGAGTAGATTCCGACTCTTAGAGACCCTTTAAGACAGAGTAGAACTGCTCCATAGAGTTTCCAAGAGCGCCTGGGGGATTTGAATCGCTGACCTTTGGTTAGCAGCTGTGGCCCTTAACCATTAGGCCACCAGGGTTTTCCCGTTAAGATTATAGCCTTGGAACCCCCATGGGCCAGTTTCACTCCATCTCATGGGGTTGCTATGAGTTGGAATCCACTTCAAGTTACCCTGTACAGTACCGCCAGGGTTCGGGGGGACTCTACCCCTGCTGCCCACCCTCCCTCCGCTCAGCTCCCTGCCCGCCCGCCGCGCCGCTCCTCGAGGGTACCTGTCCCTGCAGCAGGAGTCGATGCTGAGCTCATCGATGCCCCAGTACTGGATTTCCTGGAGGAAGGAGATCGCGCAGAGCTGCTCCATGACGTGCAGGCGGCCGGTGCGGTAGTAGTGCAGGACGTAGCGGAACGCCTGTGAGCTGCGGTCGAAAAAGTACTCGTTGTCCACCGGGTTGGCGTCGTCGCAGAAGTCCAGGGGGCTGGGCACGGCGGTCAGGGACCCTGGGCGGCGGCAGGAGGCCACCACCACGGCCAGCTTGCCCAGGCGCGTGTGCGGGAAGCAGGAGAGCGCCTGCTGGGAGAGCACAAAGCGGCTGCCGCCCACGTTGACAGTGAAGCTGTCCCCGAGAGCCAGGGGTTCCCCTTCGCCTTCGCTGCAGAAGACGCTGGACTCCAGCGAGGTCAGGGAGCTGCTGTCCAGCGACGAGTCCGGCGTCGCCCGGCGGCGGGGAAGCAGCTGCTCCATCTCGGCGGCCGCTGCCTGAGAGCACCGCGAAGTTGGGAGTGCACCGGAGCCTGGGTTCTGCACAGGTGGTGGCGCGGCCCCTGCTGGCGGCCGGGGTTTCCCGGGATCGGAGGTTGGCGGGTGCTTCCCACTCGCGCACCCCGCCTCTCTCCACCCTGTGAGCTCGTTTCCCCTCGCGTCTAGAGATCTGCGACCGCCGAGTAGCCGAGAGCTGGGGGGCTGGGTGCAGAGGATGTGGTTGGGGTGGTCCCGGCTGTTGACAGCCCCTGGGCCCACTGCCGATCGTCGCGGCCTTCCTCAGGAGTCTGCAATTGAGATCCCAGCCTGGTGGTCTATGAATTGACTGCTGAGCTACTGGCAGAAAGGGAAGAAGGAGTCGAGGCTGGAGGAGGGGGACAAGATGACTCAGAGAGAAATGCAAGGAAGGGGGATGGAGACATTCACTGCAGCCTGTAGGTGCCCCAAACAAAAAGTTTTGAAAGCAGAGGAGGTAGTGATAACATGGTCTGAGACCCTTCCAAACTTCAGGCTGTCTGTGTCTTCTTTTTTTCCTGCGGCGACTTGATGTATCTCCCCAGGGATGTTCTCTGGAGGCACGAGCACGTGGGAGAGGGCGCTTTGGGCAAGGGGGTGCATCTTCTGCTTCAACTCGCTCTCTAGTTTGTCACTCACGCACCATTTTCTCCTCCACCCTTCACCAGGTTTTGACCCGGTGGCTAAGATTGAGGATGATTAGCGATGGCCTTTAGCTGAAGAGCAAGGGAGTCACTAAGGGAGTCACCTGCCAGCCCCCACCTCGTTGGGTGCCCACCACGCTAAGGTACTTGGTGACTTTTCCTTTAGGCATTTCTGTGCCTACAAGTTTCCAGGAGAGCATGTGCCCTGGGCCTGATCCCCGGCACACAGCAGAGTTCTCATTTTAGGAAAAGGGAAGGCAGTAATGCAAGGATGGAACAGGCGTGGGTTGAGGCAGGAGTTTCAGTAGGAACGACGCCTCGGGAAGCTAGGAAGCCGAGCGCCGGTGCCCAAGTGGGGCTAGAAATGTACTCACTGGGTCCCCTGGAGCCGCGCGCCCTCGCCCACCAGTTGAACACCCGGGCGAGTGTAGACTTGGGCAGGGCGACTCACCTAAGGCTTCAGGCACATCTGGGCTGCGCACAGCTGCCGCCGTCGGTTATCACACAGCTGTCCTCTGATCCTCCTGGCCCGGGCCGGAGGATCTATCTGAGCAGGCGGGTGTAGCGCTCCCTGCTCAGTTCGTTGGAGCGCTTGTTGCCCTGCGTTGCCTGCAGCCAGATCCCAGCTCGGTGGCTCCAGCTGAGCTTGGCCGCCCCCGGCTGCGCTAGCGCGGTGCCACCCGCCTAGCGGTTCCCAGCAACAGCAGTGGGGCGTGGCAGGAGCAGAGGGAAGTGAGGCCGGGGGAGGAAGCGAGGCGCTCAGCTAGGCGCTCGGCTGGTGTGCTCATCATTCTGAAGAGGCTTCAAAAATTACTGTATGTGGTTTCCCTGAATTTGCATTCCTGCAGATGCTCAAGAACAAAGTTTTCCATTCAAAGAACTCTGATAAACTCCTGATTAAGAAAGTTATATTGAGTGCTTTGTGTAGCCTCTGTTTCACGGTTTTCTTACTATTTCCAGTATCTTGGAATCTTGCATTTTCAAGTCCTTGCAAGATTTAAAGAACTGCTCTCTTCTCCGTTGTTTGTCACTTGGTAGTTTGAAAGGTACGTATATATGAAGCAGCTATCAGGCAGCTTGATACAGAAGCAAAAATTTTTTCAGACACTGCCAGAAAACATGACTGCTTAGCCGTGGCTTTGACAAATGGTTGTGGGAATTCCAGCTGTTTATTTGCCTTATAAGCTTCAGTACCTTCCTCAGCAAGATTCAGGTGTAATAAAAACATTCAATATTTATTGGATGTTTACCCCATAAAATTCGTAGGAGTATTACTCACCCAATTTTTAATCACAGCAACAACAAGAAACTCTGGTTGCCTAATGGTTAAGCACTGTGTCTCCTTACCAAAAGGTCAGCAGTGTGAATCCACCATGCACGCCTTGGAACCTACGGAGCATGTCTACTCTGTCCAATAGGGTTGGAACCCACTCGATGGCAACGGGTTTATTGGCAACCTTTTAGCACAGTTATAGCTATTTTACAAAGGGAAAACTGAGGCACAGAGAAATTAATTGATTTCTGTAGGGCACAGAGTCTAAATCCAAGACCAGGGTACTAGATGTTGGAAGCTGCCCTCCTATGCATAATGCTTAGGACATGTATGTTCGTCTTATTACAAATATTGATTAAATTTATTTTTATTTGTGCAAGTTTCTAGAAAGAGGAAAGGATTTTAATGCGATGTTTCCCTAACATGCAGCACATATTTAGGGAGCATGTTAACAGGCACTGTTCTTGGAGCTTCAGATACATTTATGGAGAAAATGGACAAAATTTCTATCTTTGTGGAGCTTCCATTTATCCTGTGAGAATAAAAGGGCCACTTGAGTGAAATTTTTTTAAAGGATAAATTTATAGTTAAGGTTCTTTAGACAGCTATCTAAAACGATTGCCTCTAAAAAGGGCTTTTCCTACATAAAATATGGAGAGGTTAAAATTATCCCAGTAAATAGTCTCTTGTCATCGTTAGATATTCTTGTTCTTTTTTTTTTTTTTTAAGGCAACATAACCAATCAGCTAGGTAGCCAGCCAGTTACAAACAGCCCGTTACATATTCATCCCATTGCCATGAAATTGATTCTGACTTATGAGGACCCTGTGTGTGCTCCATCGAATTATCCATGGTTGACCTTTTGCAGAAGTAGGTCCTAAACCTTTCTTCTGAGGTGACTCTGAGTGGATCCAAACATGCCAGTTCTCACTTAACAGCCTGTGGTTAAAGCATGAAGAGCCCTGGTGACAAAACTGTTAAGTTCTTGGGTAATAATTAAAAGGTTGGTGGTTTGAACCCACCTGATGGTTCTGGGAGAGAGACCTGACAGTCTGCTTCCATAAAAACTGAAACCAAGAAAAGCCTATGGACAGTTGTCCTCTTTCACACGGGGTTGCTATGAGTCAGAATCCACTCAACAGCAGCCAACAACAGTAAAAATAACCAGCTAGAGACACGATGACTAGTCAATGAGGAGAATATAAGCAGGAATGTTCTATTTAAAAATAAAGAGCCTTTTGGGCAATGAAAAATTCCTGGTGTGTTTCCTGCCCTTTTCCTGTAACTGTATAGTTTCTGCTCCCTCCTTGATGGACCAGGTTTGAGTCACAGAGTACAGCAAACAGAGCATAAGAAATAAGAAGGAAAATGCCTCTATTCAAAGGATACCTTTCTTGCCCTGATTCCACTTTGAGACACACCTTAAAGTTTGTCAAGAAGTAAAAAGAAAATTGCTGATAAGGAGTTGGGGACAGTGGAGTTGTGCTTTCCAGTTCATTTCTACATGGCATGGGAAGAACTGATTGCCATAAAGAGGTGGCACAGTACTGCAATGTGAAAACTGAGTGCTCTAGTGACTTTGAGTATGTTTCCTTAGTCATTAAACATAATGTTCCAGTGCTTTCCAACTAAGTCTTACTATGAAACACTTTACCAGTTTTGGCTTCCTCTATCAAGTCTTTCATTTATCTCTTTGAATACTGAATCTCTAGCTACACTCAGTGCTTTTAATTCTTTGAATTTTGATTATTATTTCTAAATTTGTTAATGAACAGCATTCATTCTTAACAATCACATTCCTGCTAATAAAAATCTGAAACACTTCATTTATTTTTTGAATAACCAGTAAGGATGTATATTAATGTTATATTCTATTTATCATATTTAATTAACATATGATGTTTTGTTTAATTCATTAGTTGTCATCTTTTATATGAGTATTTTAAAATGATTATAAGGAAATGATTATAACACCTTCAAATATTTTTCAGGTAAATGTAAAATCATTAATTTATATGCAAAGCACTGCAACTTTACTTTTACTTTTGGTAATTGAATAGATGAGGAAGAGACAAAGAGTTGATAATTTTGAATAAAAAACTTTATAGAATTCAATGTCATTCAATGAGTAAACCGTATCTTTTCATTTTTAAACTCTCACTGTAAATTTCATATATTTACACTAATTCTCTAATTATTTTTTCCACTTTCATTAATGATGTGGACCTTATTTCATGGAAGGTATTCATAGCTTTGATTCCTTAGTTCCTCAGAGGTTGACAACCACATGAGTTAGTTTTAATGCTGTCTAAAAATGCCTTTGTGTGTGGACAAAATGACTTCATCCACTTTCCCTTAAATGCATTGGGGTATGTTCAAAGGTAAATTAAAATCTGGCACACTAAAGATAATTCTATCTATTCATCTCTCATGTGCCTTCTAGGTTCTTGGAATAAATTCTCCCAACTGTAGAACAACCCACTCTAATGCAGAATTTAGCTTAATGTGGGCTTGTTCTGGATTCCTTCCAAAGGGAGGCAATTATCTTTGGAAGTACCAAGAACTCATTTTCAGAGCCTAGTCTTCTATAGAGCTCATGAGACAGGTTGGCGATGGTTATGGTGAGGACACAAGCAATGATAAATAATTGCCACCTTGACTTACTCAGTTTCTACTTTGTCTTTTGCTAGCTGTGTGATTTTAGAAAGTTTCTTTAGCCCTCTAAGTCTCATTTTCTATACTTGTAAAATAAAGATGACTATTGTACTCACCTCGTATGTTGTTTCAAGAATTAATAGATGATCTATGCTAAATTTTGAGTGCAGTGCCATTATTGTTGTTATGTTTCAATATTTTTTCAATTTTTTTAATTGAGCACTTACTGTGTGTTATGTATCATGTTAAAAAATTTACAAAAATTATCTAATCTTCATATAACCCTATAAGGAAGGTAATGCTATTATTGTTTTACAAATGAGAAATCAGGACCAGAGTATTTAAATAGTTTCCTCAGCATCATAGAGTAGGTGGATATAGAGCTTGAATACATTTGCTTGATTCAAAACCTTAATTCTTTGAAGGGCATTAATATGAAAATCATGTTATGATGAGAAACCTCTGTAGTAAATGTTCTTCTCTTTGAAAATAATTTAAAAAAGAGAAAACTCCTATGGTAATCTCTAAAAAGACATTAAAAACTGTGCCCAATGTACTGTCTGTGACTTTAAATATTTGTTTAATTTTGATCTTACTTTTAACCATTATGAAGAAGAGAGCTGATTGGACTGGTTGCTAAATAATTGTTGCTATACCCTCTGCCAATATTTTCCTGAATTACCAAGATAAAGTGTAGAGTTGGGCACTTACTATTCACTGGATCAACTCCTATAATTACACTGAAATGAAACGTTCATAAACAAGAGCTAAAAGCAGTGAAGCAAAAGCAGAGCAAATGCTCTACTCATTGTGTTCTGTAAGCTGATAAGTGAACCCAATATTGAATTTGTAAACTTCAATTAAATCCTTTTTACCCAGATCTATCAAATCTTGTTATGGTGATAGAGTGAGTGAGTCATACAGAAATATTAAAGACTGTACTTCTCATTGAAGAGATGTTATTTGTTAGTATTAGAAGAAGTGCAATTGCGTTTAGACTTTTCCTTTATTCTATTCAGTGCTTTCTTTCATTATTAAGGTATTTGGTAAACTTGAATTTTTATCTTGTAATAGCAAAAGAGGTAATCTTTGCCTTATATATATCTATAGATTTTTAGTGTTTTTTTAAAAAATATTGTGTTTATTTTCTTGGAATCAGTTCAAAATTCAAAAGTTCCCAATCAATACGTATTTCTAGAAATTCCCTGTTACAAGCTTTATGGGACTGATGCAGAGAATATCTATTACATTCAGTTAGGAAATATGTACATAGATAAACATGCATATACGCATATATTTTGGCACTCTGATGGCTGATGACTGAAGAACTGGTCTGAACTTATCAGCCACTCCTCAGGGAAAACATGCAGCAGTCCGTGCCTGGAGAGTTTTATGATGTGGGACATCTATAGGGCAGTTCTACTCTGTCCTATAGGGTTGCTGTGAGTAAGAATCAACTCATACACACGCATACACATATACAGGACTGCCAATTTAGTACGGGAACTCATCCTAGAAAAAGTGCTACGTAACTCACTGCTGAATATCACTGTGGTCACCTTTGAAGGACTACCTTCGGGAAGGTATGCACCAATGCGAATACCTAGTGCACCCTTCAAAGCTGTTTTGGAACTCTTTTTCTGGAATGGTCATCAGAGCTGTCATCGTATTATCCCTGATGTCCTGAATGTCATCAAAAGGTCTTCCTTTCAATATTTCCTTTATCTTTAGGGAAAGAGAAAAGTCATTGGACCCCAGATTAGGTGAGTAGGGAGGGTGTTCCAACAGAGTTATTTGTTTACTGGCTAAAAACTCCCTCACAGACAGCTATACAGTTAAGTTTGTCAATTTACCTCCCCATCACCGTGTGCAATGGCCATTCCAGAATGAATTCCAAAATTGTCCTGAAGGGTGGTCTAGGCACATAGCTTCCCAAGCAGAGTACTTCAAAGGTGACTGTAGTGATATGATATGCAGCAATGACGTCATAGCACTTGGAACAATTAAGTTCTTGGTCTTAGTTGTCAGACCACTATGGCATGAATGGTGTAGCTGTTAACATGCTAGGCCACTAATTGAGATTGAAATTCACCCAGAGACTCTTCAGAAGAAAGGTTTAGAGCTATCCCACTGAAAACCATCTGTTGAAAACACTGTGGAGCAGTTATAGTTTGACTCACATGGGGTTGACGCAAGTCAAAATTGATTCAGTGGCAACTGGCATGGTGAACTCATCTGTTTGTATGTGTATATACAATTATATTCTATATATACATATTTATAAAACCAACAATCTATTACAGCTTACAATCAGTAATTAGTGGTTCATATTGTCGCCATGAGTCAGATCCGACTCGATGGCACTTGGCTTAACATTGTCATTACTCTAGGAAAGAAAATTTGTGAAAAGTCAGAAGGAATGTAAAGCAAACAGTAGAGATAAATAAGCAAAAACATTTTTTTCTTTACAAACAGAATCTTAGACATATAGTTGTCTTATTTATCTAGTGCTGCTGTAACAGAGATACTGCAAGTGAAAACTTTAACAAAGAGAAATTTATTTGCTCACAGTCTAGTGGGCTAGAAGTCTAAATTCAGAATGTCAGCTCCAGGGAAATGTCTTCTCTCTCTGTTGGCTCTGGAGGAAGGGCCTTCTCACCAATCTTTTTCTGGCCTAGAAGCTTCTCCATGTGGGAATCCTGGGACCAAAGGAAGTACATACACTGCTCCCAGTACTTCGTTCCCGGTAGTATGAAAATCCCACTTTCAGATTGCTTCCTTTTCCTATTATCTCTTGTAAAATAAAATGTGTTGTAGGGCACACTCCAGGAAAATTCCTTTTACATTGTATCAAGTATGTGACCTTATATATCCTGCTGGCATAGTGGTTAGGTGAGGTGCTACATCTGCTAACCAGAAGGTTGGCAGTTTGAATCTGTCAGGGGCTTGTTTGAAACCGTATGGAGCAGTTCTGCTCCTTCCTATATAGGTGGCTATAAGTCAGGGAATCAACTCGACAGTATGGGTTTTTTTTTTTTTTTGGTTTATGTAACCTTAGTAAGGGTATAAAAATCTCATCCTAATCCTCTTTAATATAAATTACACTCACAAAATGAAAGACAACCACACAATACTGAAAATAATTACCTGAGTTGACATGCATTTGGGGATACATAATTCAATCCATGAAAATAGTATAAGCCCGGAAGTCCAAATCCAGTGTTTTTGAGTTGATTCCAACTGATAGCAACCCTGCAGAAGAGAGTAGAACTAACCCATAGGGCTTCCAAGGCTATAATCTTTAGGGAAGCACACTGCCACGTCTTTCCCAGGAACAGCTTCTGGGTTTCACCCTTCAATCATTTAGTTAGCAGCCAAGTGCTCAACCACTGTGCAACCAGTGCTCCTTATTATATAAACGAAACCAAACCCATGGCCATCAAGTCAATTCTGACTCATAACAACACATAGGACAGAGTGGAATTGCCTCATAGGGTTTCCGAGGAGCAACTGGTGGATTCAAACTACTGATCCATTGGTTAGCAGCTGAGCTGTTAACCACTATGGCATTGTGAACAATCTAATTAAAGAAAAAAATTATTTAGAGTAATTTTTAGGACACATTTCCAAGATTTATGCATAAATATTTTTGTTAACTGAACTGAAAAGCTGTATAGAATGCCTATTATTCTAATCTGAGTGTGAGTGTATAGAACAACACTAATTTAAACAAATATTTTACATATGAAATCCATTACACACAAGTGGGATAAGTTTCATTTAGCTTAAGCTTCAAAATCAGTGCTTTTTACCCTTCATTGTATGTCCCACTCTCTTACACTTTTTTACGCTGTTTAAAAAAAAAGAAGAAATATGAAATATGGATTTGCAACCAGTACACACTGATCTTGTTGATTTGAAGAATGAGCTCCAAATTAATTCTATGTGTTCTTGAGTATATTTTCTTGACATAGTATAATTATATTGCTGGAACTGAGTATACAAATTTGGCATTTTTGCAATATGAAGAATAGCAGTGAGCCATATGGCTTCTCTTTTATGCCACTATTTTTGATTGACAGCTCAGTTATAGACCTAATCTCACAGTTCTCCCACAAACAGATTTTCTGGAAATTTAGACGAAATGGGAACCCAGAGGGAAATAAAAATAAATAAATAAAATATTTGTCCTACTTTTGTTTTTGATTTGTATAAGTTGAAATATAGCCATTTTAGTAACTTGGAATGGTTTATTTTCACGGCTGCAGCAAGAAATATCCAGTTCCACTTTTACTATTTGTAAAAATGGCATGACAGCAGTGTCTGACCTTCTGTCACTTCCTGAGGGGGAAGGAGAATCAAGATCAGCAGCCCAAGACTGATTCCTGGGAGGCAGTTGTTAGACATGCCTCCTTTCTCCTCCATCTGTACCAGTTCTGACACCAATCGTACCTCCCACGGCACTCTCCACTTCTTTGCTGAGTTCAGTGACTCATTGCAATGACCACACAGAACTCAAAGACCATATTCATGATTACAAGGTTTATTAAGGAAGTGAGGTTACAATTCACACTCAGGAACAGGTGAAGATACAGTTCTTCCATCAACACAATCTCTTCCCACTCGTGCTCTCAGGTATGTCTTTCCCTGACTCTCAGTCTTTGTCCAAAGACATCCAGCTTTCTTGTTCCATGGATTGGTAAGCCCACTGTATGATATTCTATGAATCTTCCCTGTGGGTTTCTCCTGAAGGTCTCTCCTTCCTTGATGGTAGTGAGCTCTTCTCTTTCCCGCCTCTGGAGTTGCTCATTTCAAGCTTTACACGATGGCAAAACTGACCAATCTCTTTGGTGGATCATGATTACCATAAATGCACAGTCTTGTCTAATCACTTGGTGGGAATTACAAAACAATGGCTGGAAAGGTCACAACAAAGTAATCCATCTTATTACATTGCTTATGATTTTTTTATGGAAATATGTCTTATTTAAATAACGTGGGAAAGAATAGGAATAAAAAAAGAGATTGAAAAAAATTTTTGAAAATCAATCATTGAGTGGTAGGCTCAATATTTATGGTTACTCTAGGCCACATATGTATTACTATTGAAAAAATCTGGAATACATGATTATTGACTGAATAAATGGAACTTTTGAGGACTGCAAACATTTTTATGGGTTAGTATGTGCTTTTAGAACAAGAAAGACCAAAGAAGAACTGATACATTTTAATTATGGTGTTGGCGAAGAATATTGAATATACCACGCACTTCCAGAAGATAGAACAAATCTGTCTTGGAGGAAGTACAGCCAGAATGTTACTTAGAACTAAGGATAGCTAGAATTCATCTTTCATAACTAGGTCATGTTGTCACGAGGGCCTGGAGAAGGACATTGTCACAGTTAAGGATGTGTGTCAACTTGACTGAGATAATCGTCAGTGGTTTGGCACCTATGTAATGTTGTAATCACCTCTGTAACGAGATCTGACATAATGTAATCAGCTTCGTGATAAGATCTGTTATGAGCAGCCAATCAGGTGAGACGGAGTTTTCTTCGAGGTGTGGCCTGTATCAAATATATGTGGACTTGTTGACAAGATTCTAAGGCTTTTGCTTACTCTGGATCCAGCAGATGGCTCATGTTCTACTGTCCTTAGGTTCTTGGGACCTGAGCTAGTCTCATCTTGGGATTCATTAGCTTCCATATCCTAACAGTCAGCGCCCTGCCAGCTTACCTGCGGATCTTGAGATTTGTCAGCCTCCACAGCTTGTGGGTTAGCAGACTGGCAGCTTGCCAGCCAATCTTGTGTTTGTCAGCCAATGAAGCTACATGAGCCAGGAGAGCTTCCAACCTGGCCCATGGATTTGGGTCTTTCCAGCTTCTACAACTGAGTGAACTATTTCCTTGATATAGATCTGTCTGTGTACACACATGCATGCGCGCGTGCACACACACACACTTCATTTGGTTTTGTTTCTTTAGAAAACCCAGCCTAAGACAGACATTATGCTTTTCAAAGTAGAGGGTCAGGAAAAAGACACAGGCTCTCAATTAGATAAATGGACACAGCAGCTGCAACAATGGGCTCAAACTTAGCAACACTTGTGGGGTGGGTGCAGGACCAGATGGGACTGGGCACAGGATCGTTTTGTTGCACATAGGGTTGCTATCAGTTGAGAAACTGCTTTGGCAGCATCTAACAACAATAGCAAATGTGCTATTAAGGGAGTCCCTAGGTGATTAAAAACATTAAAGATTGGTTGCTAACAGAAACTTGGTAACTAGAATGCATTCAGAGGTACCTTTGACGATGGAGTGATTTTACTTCCAAAATATCACAGCCATTGAAAATCCTACATAGTGTAGTTGTATTATGGAGCACATAGTGACAAGCTGACAACTAGTTTGTTGTTGTTGTTATTACTAAGTGTTGTTGAGTCAGTTCCAACTCATAGTGACTCTATGAATAACAGAATGAAACACTTTCCTCTCTTGCACTGTGTCCACAATAGTTTTTATTCTTAAATCCATTGTTGCGGCCACTGAGTCAATCCATCTTGTTGAGGGTCTTCCTCTTCTTCACTGACCCTCCACTCTACCAAGCATGATGTCCTTCTCCAGGGACTGATCCTTCCTGACAATATATCCAAAGTACGTAAGATGCAGTCTTGGCATCTTTGCTTCCAAGGAGCACTCTGGTTATACATCTTCCAGAATAGATCTGTCTGTTCTTCTGGTTGTTGTTGTTGTTGTTGTCAGGTGCCATCGAGTTGGTTCTGACTCACAGCGACACTATGAACAACAGAATGAAACACCGCCCAGTCTTGCACCACGCCCACAATAGTTTTTATGCTTAAGCCCATTGTCCCGGTCACTGTGTCAATTCATCTTGTTGAAGATCTTCCTCTTTGTTGCTGACCCTCCACTCCACCAAGCATAATGTCCTTCTCCGGAGACTGATCTTTCCTGACAACATGTCCAAAGTATGTAAGACCCAATCTTGGCATCTTTGCTTCCAAGGAGCATTCTGGTTGTACTTCCTCCAGAACAGATCTGTTGATTCTTTGGCAGTCCATGGTACATTCAGTATTTTTCTTCAACATGACCATTCAAAGGCATCAGTTCTTCTTCTGTCTTCTTTGTTCATGGTCCAGCTTATGAATACATATGATGCGACTGAAAATACCATGCTTGGGTCAGGATCATTTTAGTCTTCAAGGTGACACCTTTAGTTTTGAATACTTTAAAGAGGTCTTTTGCAGCAGATTTTCCCGATGCAACGTGTCTTTTGATTACTTAACTGCTGCTTCCATGGACATTGCTTGTGGACTCATGTAAAATAAAATCCTGGACAACCTCAGTCTTTTCTCCATTTATGACAGTGTTGTTTACTGGTCCAGTAGTGAGGATTTTTATTTTCCTGATGTTGAGGTGTGATCCATACTGAAGGCTGTGGTGTTTGATCTTCATCAGTAAGTGTTTCAAATCTTCACTTCCAGCAAGTATGGTGGTGTTGCCTGTGTAGGGCAGGTTGTTAGTGAGTTGTCCTCCAATCCCGATGCCATGTTCTTCTTTGTGTAATCCAGCTTCTTGGATTTGTTGCTCAGCATACAGACTGAAAATGCATGGTGAAAGTATACAAACCCAACTCTGAACCATGCAGTGTCCCCTTGTTCTGTTCGGACGACTGCCTCTTGATCCATATACAGATTCCTTTAAGAGCACAATTAGGTGTTCTGGAATTCCTGTTCTCTGCAGTGTTGGCCATAATTTATTATGGTCTACACAGTCGAATGTCTTTGCATAGTCAATAAAACACAGGTAAACATCTTTCTGGTATTCTCTGCTTGCAGTCGAGATCCACCTGACATCAGTGATAATATCCCAGGTTCCAAGTAGTCTTCTGAATCCAGCTTGAATTTCTGGCAGATCCTTTCCAGTATACTGTTGCAGTCACTTTTGAATGCTGTTGAGCAAAATTTTACTTGCATGTGATATTAACAATATTGTTCAGTAATTTCTGCATTCAGTTGGACCACTTTCTTTGGAAAGGACATAAGTATGGACCTCTTCCAGTCGGTTGGCCAGATAGCTATCCTACTTTCTTGGCATAGATGAATGAGCACTTCCAGCACTGCATTTGTTTGTTGAAATATCTCAATCACTAGTCCATCAATTCCTGGAACCCTGTTTTTTGCCAGTGCCTTCAATGCAGCTTTGGCTACTTATTACTGTACTGTTGGTTCCTGATCATATGCTACCTCTTCAAATGGTTGAACATTCACCAGTTCTTTCTGACATAGTGCCTCTGGGTATTCCTTCATCCTCTTTTGATGCTCCATGAGTCATTTAATAGTTTTGCTGTAGAATCTTTCACTATTGCAACTCGAGGCTTGAATTTTTTCTTCAGTTCTCTCAGCTTGAGAAACGCAGAATGTGTTCTTCCCTCCTGGTTTTCCATTTCCACCTCTTTGCACATGTCATTATAATACTTTCTTTTGTCTCCTTGAACTTCCCTTTGAAGTCTCCTGTTTAGATTTTTTACTTCACCCTTCCTTCCTTTTGCTTTAGCTGCTCAAAGTTTGGAAGCAAATTTTAAATTCTCTTCTGACATCCAGTTGGCTTTTTTCTTCCTTTGTTGTCTTTTCAGTGACTTCTCACTGTCTTCATAGATGACGCCTCTGATGTGATTCCACAATTCATCTGGTTTCTGGTCGTTAGTGATGAGCACATCAAGTCTGTTCCTGAGGTGGTCTTTAATCTCAGAAGAGATGTACTCAAGGTCATACTTTGGCTCTTGTGAACTTGTCCTAATTTTCTTCAGTTACAATTTGAATTTGCATATGAGAAATTGATGATCTGTGCCATAGTCAGCCGCTGGTCCTGTTGTGACTGCTGATATGGGCTTTTCCATCGTCTTTTTCCACAGGTGTAGTCAATTTGGTTCCAGGTTAATACATCTGGTGAGGGCCATGTCCATTTGACATTTGTGTTAAAAAAGATATTTGCAGTGAAGAAGTTGTTAGTCTTGCAAAATTCTATCATGCAATCTCCAGCATTATTCCTATCACCAACGCTGTATTTTCCAACTACCAATCCTTCTTTGTTTCCAACTTTTGCATTCCAGTAACTAGTAATTACCAATGCATCCTAACTGAATGTTGAGTCAATTTCAGACTGCAGAAGCTGGTAAAAATCTTCAAACTCTTCATCTTTGGCCTTGGTGGTTGGTGCATAAATTTGAATAATAGTCATTTTAACTGGCGTTTCTTGTAGGAATACGTATATTATCCTATTTCTGACAGCACTGCACTAAGGATAGATCTTAAAATGTTCTTTTTGATTATGAACGCAACACCATTCCTCTTCACCCCCACCACAGTAGACCATATGACTGTCAGATTCAAAATGGCTCAAACCAGTCATTTCAGCTCACTAATGCCTAGGATATCAATGTCTATGCATTCCATTTCATTTCTGACCATTTCCAATTTTCCTAGATTCATACTTTGTACGTTTCATGTCCTGATTATTAATGGATGTTTGCAGCTATTTTTTCTCATTTTGAATCATGCCACATTAGTGAATGAAAATTCCAAAGGCCTTACTTCATCTAACCTTTAAGGTCAACTCTGCTTTGAGGAGGCAGTTCTTTCCCGTTCATCTTCTGAGTGCCTTCCAACCTAGGAGGCTCAGTTTCTGGCACCGTATCTTACAATGTTCAACTGCTATTCATAATATTTTCCCTGGGTAATTCCTTTCAGAAGTAGACTGCCGGGTCCTTCTTCATAAACTGTCTTAGTCTGAAAGCTTAGCTAAAACTTGTCTACCATGCGTGACCCTACAGGTACCATTGTACCATTGGCATAGTTTTCAGCATCACAGCGACAAACAAGCCTGCACTGACAGACAAGTGGAGGATGCTCACTCTATCTTTACCCTCCTTACCTGATGCTGCCTTTCCTGACGATGCTGCCCTGTTTACCTGATGCTGTTATCCTCCTTACCCTGTGCTGATCCCTCCTTACTAGTTCAAACAACTAGTGTAGTTGTTTGAAAACTTTGCTTGTGTGCTTGTATGTATGTAGAGGGCAACTGTTTTGACTTTAGAAAAATGAAGATATAAATACACAAAATTATATCTCTTCACTGAATATGTATGTGTATCTTAAGAAATAAATAAATGTACTTAGCAAAAGTTTAAAACAAGACTCCATATTTGTAAACAGTTAACTTTTGGCTTACTTTGCTTTTCTCTATTACTAACATTGCCAGGAAAGGTGTGTGTCAGAGGTGTGTCCTTTCAGCGTATCTATTCAATCTGTATGCTGAACAAATAATCCCAGAAACTGGATTCTGTGAAGAAGAACAGGCTTCAGGATTGGAGGAAGACTCATTAACAACTTGCTTTATGCTGATGGTACAACTTTGCTTATTGAGAGTGAAGAGGACTTGGAGCGCTAACTGATGAAGATCGAGACCATAATCTTCAGGATGAATTACATGCCAACATAAAGAAAACAGAAATCCTCCCAACTGAACCTAACTACAACAGAGCCAACTTCCTACAAGATTTCTGTAAAATATGTAAGGAAAGAGGATATGTAAATTCCCTCACTTGTCTCTCAGTTTGCCATGTTGGTGGAACTTGCTGTGATGCTGGAAGCTTTGCCACCAGTATTCAGATGCCAGCAGGGTCACCTATGGTTTACAGGTTTCTGCTGAGCTTCCAGACTAGGACAGACAAGCGAGAAGGGCCTAGCAGTCTGCTTTGGAAGAGAATTAGCCAGTGAAAACCTTATGAATAGTAGCAGAACACTGTCAGATATAGTGCCAGAAAATGAGACTCCCAGGTGGGAACACACTCAAAAGACAACGGGGGGAGACCTGACTCCTCGAAGTAGAGTTGACCTTAATGACATGGATCAAGTAAAGCATTCATCACCTTTGCTTGCTGATGTGGTGGTGATTTAAAATGAGAAGAAAGAGCTGTAAACATTCATTAATAATTAGAACATGGAATGTGCAAAGTATGAATCTAGGAAAATTGGAAATCATCAAATATGAAACGGAACACATAGGCGTTGGTATCCTAGGCAGTAGGGACTGAAATGGACTGGTACTGGCCATTTTGAATTGAACAATTATATGGTCTTCTATGCCTGGAATGAAAACTTGAAGAAGAAGTTGTATTCATTGTCAAAAAGAACATTTCAATATCTGTCATGAAGTACAATGCTGTCAGTGGCAGGATCATAATCATATGCCTAAAAGGAAGGCCAGTAAATACGACTATTATTCAAATTTATGCCCCAGCCGCTAAGGCCAAAGATGAAGAAATTGAAGGGTTTTACTAATTTCTGCTGTCTGAAATTGACTGAACATGCAATCAGAATGCATTGATAATTGGTACTGATTGGAATGCAAAAGCTAGAATCAAAGATGAAGAATCAGTAGTTGGAATTGTGTCCTTGGTGACTGAAATGATGCTGCAGATGGCTTGATAGAATTTTGCAAGACCAACAACTTCCTCATTGCAAATACTTTTTTCCATCAACATAAATGGCAACTCTACACATGTAACTCACCAGGTGGAATATACAGTCATCAAGTTGATTATATCTATGGAAAGGGATGATGGAAAAGCTCAATATCAGCAGTCAAAACAAGATCAGTTTTTACTGCAACACAGACCATCAATAGCTCATGAGCAAGGTCAACTTGAAACTGAAGAAAATTAGAACAAGCCCACAAGAGCCAAAGTATGACATAAGTATATCCTACCTGAGTTTAGAGACCACCTCAAGAACAGGTTTTGTACGTTGAACATTAATGATCAGTAATGACCAAGGACCAGAAGAGTTGTGGAATCACCTCAAAGACATTATCCTTGAAGGAAGCAAGAGGTCATTACAAAATCAGAAAAGAAAGAAAAGACTAAATTGTTTGTCAGAAGAGACTCTGAAACTTTCTCTTGAACACTGAGGAGCTAAAGCAAAAGGAAAGAATGATGAAGTAAAAGAACTGAACAGAAAATTTCAAAGGATGGTTTGAGAAGACAAAGTAAGGCATTTTAATGACATGGACAAAGACCCAGAAATAGAAAACCAAAAGAGATGAACACACTCTGCATTTCTCAGGCTGAAAGAATTGAAGAAAAACTTCAATCCTCGAGTTGCAACAGTGAAGGATTCCATAGGGAAAATATTAAATGACTCAGGAAACATCAAATGAAGGTGGAAGAAATACACAGAGTCATTATACCGGAAAGAACTGGTTGATGTTCAACCACTTCAAGAGGCGGCATATAATCAGGAACCTATGGTATCGAAAGAAGAAGTCAAAGCTGCATTGAAGGCACTGGTGAAAAGCAAGGCTCCAGGAATTGATGAAGTATCTACTGAGATGTTTCAAGAAATGGATGCAGTGCTGGAAGTGCTCACTTTCCTATGCCAAGAAATTTGGAGGACAGTGTGGCCAGCCAACTGGAAGTGATCCATACTTATGTCTATTTCCAAGAAAGGTGATCCAACTGGATGTTGAAATTATTGAACAGCATCATTAATACCACATGCAAGTAAAATTTTTCTCAAGATCATTCAAAAGCGACTGCAACAGTGTACTGACAGGTTGCTGCCTGAAATCCAAGCAGATTCAGAAGAGGATGTGGAACCAGTTATGTCACTGCTGGTGTCACAAAGATCTTGTCTGAAAGCAAGTGCCGGAAAGATGTTTATCTGTGTTTTGTTGACTGTGCAAAGGCATTTAGCTGTGTGGATCATAACAAATTACAGATAACATTGTGGAGAATGGAAATTCCAGAACACTTGTGTTCATGAGGAATTTGTACATAGATCAAGAGGCAGATGTGCAAATAGAACAAGGGAAGACTGCATGGCTTAAAGTCAGGAAGCTGTGCATCAGGGTTGTATCCCTTTAAGATATCTTTTCAATGTGTATGCCGAACAAATAATCAGGGACGGACTGTATGAAGAAGAGTGAAGTATCAGGATTGGAGGAAGACTCATTAACAACCTGCATTATGCAGATGACACAACCCTGTTGCTGGAAGTGAAAAGGATTTGACACACTGATGAAGATCAAAGACCAGAGCCTTCATTATGGATTGCACTTCAACACCAAAAAAACAAAAATCCTCACAACTGGACCAGTAAACAACATCATGACAAATGGAGAAAAGATAGAGGTTGTCAAGGATTTCATTTTACTTGGTTCCATAATCAACGCCCGTGGAAGCAGCCCTCAAGAAATCAAAAGACACATTGCATTAGGAAAATCTCCTGTAAAGGGCTTCTTTAAACTGTTGAAAAGTAAAAATGTCACCTTGAAGACTAAGGTGTGCCTGACACAAGCCACGGCATTTTCATTTGCGTCATATATACGTGAAAGCTGGATAATGAATAAGGAAGACAGGAGAAAAATTCATGCCTTTGAATTGTGTTGGAAAAGAATATTGAACATACCATGAACTGCCAAAAGAACAAACAGATCTGTTCTGGAAGAGATACAACAAGAGTGCCCCTTGGAAGCAAAAATAGTGAGACTATGTCTTACATACTTTGAATATGCCACAAGGTATCAATTCCTGGAGGAGGGCATCATGGTTGGAAGAATGGTGGGTCAGTGAAAAACAAGAAGACGCTCAAGGAAATGGATTGATACAGTGGCCTCAACAACAGGCTTAAGCATAAAAATGACTGTGGGCATGGCACAGAACCGGAAGTGTTTCAGTCTGTTGTTCATAAGGTTGATGTGAGTTGCAACTGACTTGATGACACCTAACAAAAACATGTGTAAACTAAAAGGTAAGTTTGAACATACAGATGCTAGCAGAACATCATGGTAGAAATGCGTATGACCTCTTTCCATGTTGTAAACACATGGGCAGTCAGAGTGAAGTTTACTTTCACCTGACATTTAAGTTAGAATTTGTCTCTGGGAAATAATAATCACCAAGTGAATAGGCTTCCCTCCAGTAATTTGATGGAGACTGCTTTTTTGTAGAATAACCACTAGGTAAGTGACCCTATTGAAGTATTTATTTTCAAGTTTCTAGGTTTCAAACTAACCCATGATAGAAGATGACTGATCTATGTTCTGAGATACCAGACTTATGAACGCCTTATCCTCTTAAAAATTATTGCAGACCTCAAATGACTTTTATTTACATGGGTTATATCCACTGATTTTTACCACATTAAAATTAATTTAAAAAATTTAAATATTTGTTTCTTAATTCACTTAAAAATAAAGAATCTCAATACGGGTTAACAAAAGAACATTTTTTAAAATAAATATATTTTCCAAAGCCAAGCCAAGCCAAGTGCTGTATAAAAAATAGTGAGAAGACTGTCACTGTATTCTAATTTTTCATATATCTCAAACATATGGTTTAACAGCAGACAACCTTGTTTTGCTATTTGTTTGTGCATTCAAACTGTTGCAATCTGATGTTTTGGTTGAAGTTTATGAAGAAAATGTAGTGTGACACAGATGTGCAATTAGAAAATAGAAAATACTTTGATAGACATTGCACATAATTGTGCATATTCTTCTTTGATACTGTACCAGAACTTGATAGGTTCATTGACACATGGATTCTGAAATCTTTTCAGTGGAATTTTTACACTCACTTACAAAGAAAGAGGTCAGATGCATTTCTATCATGATGTTATGCTGGCATCTGTATGTTTGTTTTAGTCAGTTAGGGCTGCTGTAACAGAAATACCCCAGAGTGATGGCTTTAACAAAGGAAGGTTTATTCTTACACAGTCCACTAGGCTACGAGTCCAAATTCAGGATGTCTGCTCCGGGGGAAGGTTTTCTCCCTTGTTGGCTCTGGAGTAAAGTCCAGTATTGCATCAGTCTCTGTCCAAGGAGCGTCTGGGTGCAGGAAATTCAGGTCTGAAGGGCAGCTCTTGTCCCGGTGCTTCTTGCTTGATGATGTGAGGTTCCCAATTCTCTGCTTGCTTCCCTTTCCTTTTATCTCTTGCAAGATGAAAGGATTAAGGGTGGGGCAAGCCATACTCTGGGCAAACTCCCTTTACAGTGGAGCAGGGAGGTGATCCTATGAAAGGATTTACAATCCCACCCTAATCCTTTAACATGAAGCATCGGAAAACCACAAAATGGAGAACAGTCACAAGATAATGGGAATCATGGCCCAGCCACGTGGCTATACCTATTTTGGGGGGGACACAATTCAATCCATGACATCATTCAAACTCACCTTTTAGTTCACATATGTTTTTGTTAGGTGTCACTGAGGCAGTTCCAACTCACAGCAAAACCTTATGCACAACAGACTGAAACACTGTCTGGTGCTGGGCCATGTCCACAGTCACTGTTATGCTTAAGCCCACTGTTGAGGCCACTGTGTCAATCCATCTCCTTGAGGGTCTTCCTCTTTTTCACTGACACACCACTCCTCCATTACTTACAGCCACTTACATTTAAATCTGTATGTCTCTTTTGTCCTCAGAATGAAATTTTTATCCATGCATGGTCTTTGTGTCTGCTTTTCTTTGCTCTCCCTTGCTTCAGACCAAATAGGACCAGTGAAACATCTTAGATGGCTACTCAGAAGCTTTTAAGAACCCACACGCTATTCTCCAAAGGAGGATGTTGAACATTTGCTTTGTAAACCATTACGCCAGTTGAGGAAGATGTTCCCCTAGACTGTGGTCCTCAGAGCCTAGAGGGCATTAATTCTGTCTCTCAGGGAGTTGGATGCAGCTATGAAGAGGCTGTCTTCCCCGGTGTTAAGTACTGTCTTACCCTTCACCAAAGCTACCACTTCTGTGTTGTCTAGTTTGTCTTTTTCCTTCCCATCTCTCGCTTCCTTCATAACCAACAGATCATTTCTTTCTGTGTGTGTGTAAACCTTTCTGTGGATTTTTATAACGGTGATCTTGTACAGTATTTCTCTTTTTATGACTGACCCATTTCACCCAGCATAATGCCCTCCAGATTCAATCATGTTATAAGATGCTGCACAGATTCACTATTTGTTCTTTTTAAGTGTTAGGGAATCAGTCTTGTGGTGGTAAAAAGTTTCCAAAATTGTACTTTATACTTGGAAGTTGAATTTTTATCATCATCAACAAGATTTTTTTGACAATGATAGACTCCATTTTTTTCACTTTTAAGAAATTTTTTATTGACATATGGGTAGCTATAGTTTGTCAGTTGTTTTTTTTCCAGGCAAAAATTGTGACCCACGAAAAAAGTTGCTAGTTCAGCTTGCAACTCAGAGCAATCACACAAATTCTTCTTCTTGTGACAACCATGGTGCTCAACTATACGTGTATGTCACAGAATAGCTATATGGGTACCGTATGAGAGCACCCTAAAATCTGAGGGGCTTGGCATAACTGAAAGGGTGACACAGATATGAAGAAAATGCCATTTTGTTTAAAGCTTCTATTCTTAAACTTTTCCACTCCTGTAATACCTTAGTCTCTTCTTAAGCAGAGATAAAAGAACCAACAAGGCATACGGTAAGATACAGGGAGTGAGAATATGGTCAGGGCATTTGGTAAAATGTCCCTGGGAGGGTATCCATTGTGAGCGGGTCTCGCCATTTTCCTAAAAGCTGTTTTCGAAAAAATGTTTTCACATGGCATCACAAGTTCTAGGCAAACACTGGCTGATGTGAGAAAAATAGTTGTTTGTACCTTAGTATAGAGGGCACTCCTTTCCCCAACCCTTCAGGAGCACGTGGTCGTTTCACTTTGTGCTCCCTGATTCAAGAATTCTAGCTCCCTCAGTAAAACTCTTTGCTTTTACTTTTCATTTTGACAGTACTTCTCATTTATTAAAGCCAAACCAAACCCACTGCCATTGAGCCGCGTCTGACTCATAGCGACCCCAGAGGTCAGACCAGAACTGTCCCCCAAAGTACTCAGGTTGTGAGATTTATTAGAACTAACTTTATTTTAATAAAATTGACCATACTTTTAATAACTAAAATATGTTGATAAAATTATAATTAACAACATTTTAATAAAGTTCATTATTGTAAAATTGTTGTTACAGGCCATTTTGAAATAAAGTGAGCTTTTTTTCTTTGCAAGTCTGTGAAGAAGATGATGACACATAATGCTGTTTGGTGCCCCTGCTTTTGAATGTGCTAAAAGACCAGCAGTTTTCCTTATCTGCTCTTTATCAATAGTATGAAAATGAACAGAGTGAAAAAGAGAGATAATGTCTTGGTTTGATGAAAATGTTTTTTATTCAAGGACTGCCAAAAAGTCCTCATCTCACCCGAAGGGTCTATACATCACACTTGCGAAACCACTCTTCTAAAGGAGTGTATGGAATGTAAAGGGATGTGTTTATCATGTTTACATTGTTTAGTAAATAAAAAGAAAAGTGTAGGACTTCTATCTTTCATTTGAAAGGTTTTGTCTGAGAATTTCCCTTACTAAATATGAGTAACATGCAGAGAAATATATGCACACCCAAAATGCAGATTTTATACACACACATCTAGAAATGTGAACCTATAAATATATACTGATGTGCCTAAAAATGAGTAGTTTATTTTAACTCTAATTGATCAACAATTTCCTTCATACTGAGTATAAAGTAAATTTAATTTTTAATACAATAAAGTAAACTTAATTCAATGCAATAATTTAAATATTACCTTTAAACCAAAAAACAGAACAAACAAACTAAACACACTATAGTAGAGTCAAGCTACCCTGCAGGACAGAGCAGAACAGCAGCGTATGGTTCCCAAGGAGTCCCAGGTACATTCGACTTTTGATTAGAAGCCACTCTTAACAACTATGGCATCAGAATTTCCAAATATTCTCTTTAGGTAATGAATAGTCTTTCTGGATAAGAATGTCCAGTCTCTTATATTTTTGGCCCTCTCTATGGTTATTTCCAGATGGACAAGTGTGACCCAGGCAGGGAGGAGATGAGGTTCTCCTGTCTAGTCTAAGTGATGTCTGTTAGATCAAAGCTGGCTGGTTGACAGGCTCCCTGAACTAAAGACTGCTGGGCACATATATGACAGTGGATGACTGGAGTCCTAGTCGGGTCATTTACTTCTAGTCTTTAAGTTCCTTCTCATTTTGACTCTTTCCCTTTGGCCCCAGGCTATAACTGGCCTATAAATCCTCTCGGTAGGTCTGCATTTCCTCAACAGCACATGGGACCACTTTTGGGTCCCTAGTACACTACCCCAGTGCTGTGAGGAACAAAGATTAGTATTTTAGACTGCTCTGTCCGCAGTCTTCGGTTAGTCCTGTTCCATGTTGAGAGTGGCTGGGTATGGGAGGCCTCCTCAGGCTTCTAACTTCCCTCTAGCACAAATTGTGAAGTGTTAACCATCACTCCCCAGACTTGGGCTCCTCAATATCTCTTAAAAGTTTCTAAATGCCCCTCCTTGACTTTTGAGTGCTTTTGTTTTTCATTAATATGGATATATTTATTGGAGACACGGGAGTCCTGCAGCAGATCATTCTGATGCTTTTGTTCCCACTTTTCCACTCCCTAATTTTTTCTTTGTAATCATTTCCATCACTACCGCCACCACCTCTCACTTCTAAGTTTATAACTCCCAGTCAGTGGTTAGTACTGCTTCCTTGATGAGGCACGTAGAAGTGCAGTGTTGGAAGTAGTGGTGCAGGGCGTTGTGTTTAGCTGTTGCAATGGCTGAGGAATGTTACTGGCAATGACTCCCTAGGAATCAGAGATGCTAATCATCCTTCAATGCATAGGCAATAAAGGATTGCCATTCCCCAAATGCCAGTGGCACCTTCATGAGAAACACTGCTGTGGCATACAAGTGTCCCAGACACTAAGGAAGGAAGTGTCATAGCTTAGCCATGTTCTGTAACAGAGACGACTCTGATTATCTAAGCCTTCCTACCACCCTCCAGATGGATACTTGGGCTGACAGTGAAAAAATCGTGAAACAGGAAAAATTCTAACACTGCTTTATGAAAGATATACATACATCAGAATTTTGAATTTGAAACTGTTCTTATACCACCACTGCTTGAGGAAGACACGTGATGCAGAACAGCTAAATATAGAAACATATATGCATATGAGGTCTGACAATTAAGTCTGTGAACTTAATTGTTCTAAGTGCTACATACCTCACTGCTGAATATCACTACAGTCCCCTTCAGAGTACTTCCCTTAGGAAGCTATGCACAGATGCCAGCGCCTAGTCCCCCCTTCAAAGCAGTATTTGAATTCTTTCTAGAATGGCTGTTGTGTGCGGTGGCAAAGTGGTAAGTTTATGAATTTAATTATATAGCTGTCCATGAGAGAGTTTTCAGCCAGTGAAAAGGTAACTGTACTGGAAAATCCTACCTATTCACCTACCCATTCCCCAAATGCCAGTGGCACCTTCATGAGAAACACTGCTCTAGGATACAAATGTCCCAGATTCTAAGGATGGAAGTGTCACCTGAGCTGGCCCTCAATGACTTTTTTCTTTACCCAGAGATAAAGAAAATATTGAAGACATTTTGATGACATTTAGGACCTCAAGGGTAATACAATGACAGCTCTGATGGCCATTCTAGAAAAATAGTTTCAAAATTGCCTTAAAGGGTGGACTGGGCGCTGGCGTCAGTGCACAGTTGCCCAAACAGAGTACTTGGAAGGTGACCATATTGATAGGCAGCAATGCGGTATGTTGCACTTTTTCTAGGGTGAGCTCATGAACTTGATTGGCAGCCCTTGTATGTGTTTCAGATGGATGTGATGGTAGCATTGCGCTGTTGTCAGAACTGTTGGGAAGGTGCAGAGCTGGCCTCACTAATGTGGATGTGCTCATAGGTGAGCTTTGGCACACACAGTACAGACAACCTATCACAGATGCTCCACAGCGGAACTCCAAGGCTTCTGAAGAATCCACACAAAGCTGAAAGTCCTGTCTTTACTGTCTCTAATCAGCCTTCTCACAGTGTGTCATGACTAACCTCCGTGTTTGCTTTTATCTACACACTTGACCTGCGAAAGTAAAAACAAGTTTGACTACTCTCACAAGAAAGTTGCTGCAGTGCTCTCTTAGCCACTTGTCAATTTTGGTTTTCCTTTATTAATTCACTCTAGCAACTGACCCCCTTGCATGTGAGCAAACGATCTTCTTGCAAAAATAACTAGGATGTAAATAATAAACTGAAAAACTTACTTATTCATATTGTTTAGTCAGAAAGTTTCGATCTCGCTCCTTTTTAAGAAAAATGACTACATATATTAAATGAATAACTGTGCTGTAAAATTGCTGGAATTCTATTGGAAAACCTTGAATTTTGGACTCTGCGTTACTTGTAACTTACATAATTTTGATTCTTTATTAAAATAATGCAAAAGACTGAAAGAATTCAAATGGAATTTTTTTCCATGGGAATGAGATATGTTTGCAAAGATAGGACTTTCTTGTAACTGTTACACAGTTTAACTGTATTTAATTTTGTCATGTATTTTTATTCCTTCAAATACATTCCTTAATGAGCATATATTATGTCTGATGAGAACAACACATTTTAACTGATTTTCCTTGCATAGAAAATGAAAAAAATTATATGGTAGTTTTTTCTTGAGCTGTGAATTAATTTGGGGTGACTCAGAGTCAGTGGAAGTTTTGGAGATGGTTTAATTCAGGAAGATGACAATGATGTGTGAGTTATCACACAAGTTACAAAAAAAATGCTGCAGCACTCAGTACTTTGTGTACACCCTTGGTATTTGGTGTGTTCTCTGGGGTCAAAGTGCGCCTGAGGTGAATTGGCTGTTTCGTTGGCACTAATGTCATCAGAGGAAACCATGTCACCTTTTAACATTTTTATATTCTATTGATCTTCTGTTTCTCATTCTTTTGTAAAATACTGAATTGAGAATAACATAGCTTTTGCTAGAGATTGACTTATTTATGAAGCTTCTGAGAGATAGTATCAGTTTGTTTCAAGTTAGAGGTATTTATTCTTTCATTTTAGTTATTCACAATTTTGGTTATGACTAATGTTCATTTTCTTTCCAATGTTATATTGAGTTACCAGATTTGGGGGGACTAGTCCATCGTGTGGTTCAGAAATACTGACAGCCATGTAGAATGATTGATTTTTAGTGTCTTCTGTAAGTGTGACACACAGTTAAAATTTTTCTTTGGTGATGTAGAACTGGATACTCTTTGGTAAATTTTGTTTTCTGGTTCATTGTTCTCTAATTTACAATGAAGGATAGATTAGAAATTTGAATCAGAGAAGTCTTTTAAAAACTAACTGAAATAGCAATGATTATACAACAAATTTTTTGAGTACCCACTGAAGGACATCTACCAAGCTAAAATAACTCTTAGATCAGGCTAGTGTAATTAGGGTGCTGAGAAGCAATATTTGCAGAGAATTCAAGTGGCATCTATGAAACACATCAGATAAAATGATTTACCCTAAAGACAGGTAAAAAGGAAAAAGCAGAACAGCTAATCCTGGAAATAGAAATATCCAATGTCTTTTAGTAGACAGAGCTTGATATATTCATGGGGAATGAGATCCTTTAAGATTAAGGGAAATAGTATGTGAAATATTTTAAAGGTTATAAAAGTTGTTATTATTATTTTTATGTTTTCTGGGCATAAAAAATTGCTTGGAAGTTGCTAATGTTCAGTGATTGCTATTTGTCTGCTTGAGGAAAAGAAAAAGAAAGAAGTAGTAAACAAACTCTCAATAGCCATTTCTTTCTGGAACACACTGCAAACACAAGAGTCGGTCATTCTCATGATTTCAGACGGGGTTGCCAAGTCTGTCTTTCTTTAAAACTATTTCTCAGACACAAAAGGAGCCAGTTAGTCTTTGATTATGGCACACATGGCACATTCTCCCACTGTGGCTTCTAAGCCGACTTTGAATCTTGTTTATTGCCTGAAACTGTGCTTAAGCACGCCCTTAGCGGTATTTGTTCTCTTTTCCTTGTTTTGGTTTTTGCTGGCCCAGCTCAGCCTCCTCAGATCTCAGACGTCTGGGTATCCTGACCTCAGACTTCCCTCTTATAATTTTAACCTAGTGGGATTGAAAGGCAGGCCTCTGGGTAACAGAAATTGTTTGTGCTTCACTCCTAACCATGGTGTACTTTCATAATATTACAGTTATGGAAAAGCCTATAGGATGCAGTCCCACTTTGACATATATAGAGTCATCAAAAATTGAAATAGATTTAACCAAAGTAGATTTGATTTTCATGTTTTAGGTGTGAAAGATAGATTAGAACTTTCTAATTTCTAATTTTGGGAGGAATAAATCAAAACCAAACCCACTACTGTCAATTCAGACACATAGAGACCCTATAGGACAGAGGAGGACTGCCCCATAGAGTTACCAGTGAGTGGTTAGAGGATTCATGCTACTGACCTTTTGGTTAGCAGCCTAGCTCTGAATCAGTGTACCATCTCTAGGGCTGCTTAACAGAAATAGCCAGTTTATTTTTGAAAAAGAAGTCTTCCGAATGTGTTTTGCAAGGGTTATTCCTACTTGTTTTTTGGAAGTCAGGGGTATAAGGTGGATGGAGTTTTGGATGCGCTATTCATGGTAACATTTCCTAAGTGTTCTGGAGCTTTTTCAGGTTGTTAAGAGATTTTTTGAGGAAAAGTGGTTCTTTGATTAAAGGTGTTTGTGTTAAACAAAATTAAAGAGCTTTGTTTTTCTGTGAATACATTTTTCAAATCCTTTTACTCTGCACACCCTCATTGTTATTCTAGTTTGAGGTGTCAACTCTTGGTGTCCCTTAAATGTGTTCTTGCTTCCATGCTTGATTTCTACCCACTTCCTATAGGCTCGAATACAACAACTGAACAATTTAGATCACGTGATGCTTGTCCCCTACTTAAGAGCCTTCAATCACTACACGTAGAATCAAATTTAAATTTCTTTCTATAGTTTTCAAGGATTCTGCCTCTCTTACTGACCTCTCCTACCACTCATTCCTAGCCCCATGACTTGACAATTTGTTCTTCTGCTTGTCTTCTTTGTTTTATTTAACATCAGTTATAATGTGAGGGAAGGGCAGGGAAGAAATTAATGTTTTTAATACCAAATGCTCCTCAACACTCCCAACACAGTAATATCAACTCTAGCAGAGGGATTCTTGTCCATGTTTTTTGATATTGCATTTTCCGGGCCCACTACAAGGTCTGTTACATTATTGACAGTAAATATTTACAGAATGTGTAGATAATGACTTAGAAACTTTAACATGCTGCTGTATTACGTAGTCTTTCTCAAACTAGGTTTGGAAAGATTTGTTTATATATGTGAGTGAGTGACTTCCCATGCCAAAGTAGAGACCATCACCTTCCTGTAGACAGTCTGATTGTGAGATTTGACCTTGTTCTCTCCTCTGATGGGTCACCTCTTCCGGGCTATGCTTCTTTTCTTTTGGTGTGGATGATCTTTAGAAACTTCTAACCAAAGAATTATGCATTAATTAAAACAGATTATAAACACAGGACTGCTGATCAGTTATAGAAGATTATGTGCCAAAGCTCAGTGCCATGAATTATCCCTCAAATGCTTATTTGAGGAAAATGTTTACAGGGCCTTGCCTGAAACATATTCAGTCCAGTATTTTCCTAGCTGCTCTAAATTCTATTTTTCAGTTTAGTCAGATCATTACAAGAACTTCACTAAGATCGTGCCAAATGTGTCTAGTGTAGAGTTATACATGTATTTTTTAACAAAACTACAAGTTTGGTGTAACTTCACTGGTCTGTGTTGATGAATCTTAGAAGAAAGACCCTTAAACAGCTAATTGTTGAGAATAATAGCCACTTAATTTCAGTGTTCCTTCTATGAGAAACCCCACTGTGAAACACTTTTTTACTCTTAGATAGAATAATTGCTATTAATTGATTGGTTTTGTCTTATGAACTTTAGTGTATAGAGAATTTCATTACCTGGATTTAAAAGAGAAAAGATTACAATAAATGTTTATCAAGTGTTTACTAAGAACCTGTTAACACTAAACAGAGCTTTGCGTAGGTTAACTCATTAAATTCTCACAGTACCTTATGAGGCAGGTATTGTTATTATTCCTACTTTGCAGATAAAAAAAATCAGAAGAAGAGAGAAAATAATCATCCAAAGTCACACCACTAGAAATATTGGCACCAGCTTGTGAACATTGGCAGTTTAACTCATGTAGATTGCTTCCCACCTAGATCTAGCTTGTTTTTCTAAGCTTTACCTTTCCTTTGCCTTACTTGGTATCATTTAAGCAATCTTTAAATTCTTTTAGGAAAATGTAGAGTGAAATAAAATGTAAGACACAGAGCTGCTTTTTTTTTTAAAAAAAAATGAGAATTATGTCATATTACAAAGTTCAAATAAATCTATAGTTAGGAAACCAAGTATTAAAAAACACAACCATATTAAACTGTTTATGAACTAATATGCTTGCCTAAGTTTTCTCCCCTGTAAGATGGGAATAATAAGAATGCCCATTTTGACAGATTGCTATGAGGCTTAAAAATGATAATGTAAATAAAGTGTTGCGCACATTGTCTGGCATACAACAGAGACTTAATACATGCTAGAAGTGATTCTTGTTAACAAATTTATCTCTTTCACTAGATCACAAGTTCGCAGAACTCAGGGATTAGTGTTGCACTCATCTTTGAATTCCTAACATCAATACTTTCCATTGGTGCTTTGAATATAATGTAGTGTCTATATATAAACTAAAAATAACCCTGAGAATAGTAAAGCATTGAACTTTTGTTCTTGTATACAACTTAGTGTAATTTGGTTTATCTTCTAGTCAGTTGAAATTGGGGCATCCCGGAGATGGAAGCAGGTGTGGGGATATGATTTTGGAATGTGGGAGCAATTTCTGGTGAAAATGATAATGCTGTCCTTAGAAAAAGGAGTATTAGGAAAGAGAATGAAATTCAAATAGGTTCTTCTGGAAATTTAACTTATTCCAAGGGCAAATTTAACCTATTTCACAGTTCTAGGTATGATTAGTCCTTGGAGAAAGTTTCAATGATAATCCAAGGAAACAGAAAAAAGAAATTATCTAAGTAGGTCATTTTGTGTTTTGTTATTGTCTGATGACAGGAATTTTATAGAATAAGATAGTTTACTAAATAGTCCCAGTATGTATTTTTAGAGTAGGGATCTGTTTGAACAAATCTATTGCTGTTGAGTTGATTCTGACTCACAGGAACACTACAGAACAAAGTAAAACTGCCTCACAGAGTTTCCAAGGCTGAAATCTTTCCTGAAGCAGACTGCCACATCTTTCTCCTGCAGACTGGTTGGTGTGTTTGTACCCCTGACCTTTTGGTTAACAGCCGAGTGCTTAACCACTGTACTACCAGGGCTCCTTTCTATTTGAGTAGATTACACAATATGCCTCAGGAGGATATGCATTAATTAGTAAGCTATTCGTGTTAAATTACCCCTAATTTGGGTCTTGTAATTGAAAGGAGCTAGGAGACTACAGAATGGTGTTGACAGCACTCTGGGACAGGAGGAAATATGAAGCAGCTCTTCTGTATCTCATTTCTTAGTGATATCAGGCAAGTTTTGTTTATATCGAATAAATTAACAGCATATTTCAATTTCTTGTCTCCCTTTAAAAATGACAATTAAATGCTAGATGGGAATGAATAAAAATTCTCCTCCAAGTCTAGTTTTCAATGCATCTAATTGTGGAAAGTAAGAGTATTAATTGCTTTCAAAAACTGCAGTCAGTTAAGTATTGATGTCTTCTTCAATTTAGCAATAATGGCTTGACTACTTGTATGAAGAAGAGGAAACTCTGGTGGTGTACTGCTTAAGTGCTACGTCTGCTAACCAGCTAAAATCCGCCAGGAACTCTTTGGACACTCTATAGGGCACTCCTGCTCTGTTATAAGGGTCACTATGAGTTAGGATCTACTAGATTGGATTTTTTGTTTTGTGATGAAGGAAAGAAAATGCTTCTTGAATTTAATTGTGACTTTACAAAGGAAAAAGGAAGGAATAAATCTAAATACACATTTAAAAAAGTCATATAAGAAAGCAAAGCAACTGCTATTGAGTAGATTCTAACCCATAGAAACCCCCATAGAATTTTCAAGTAGCACCTGGCAGAATTGAACTGCCAAACTTTTTGGTTAGCAGACGCAGCACTTAACCATATAGCTGTAATTCCTTCCATACGGTAAAATAGAAGGCAAATTCTACTTCTGGAACAGAGAAACTCTGCTAAATAGCTTCCAACTGAAACAACCATAAATGATAAAGGTTATTACACAAATAAGACAATATAACATCTCTGATACTTTTACTGAATGTATCAACATTTGTCCAAGAAGTAGTAATAAATCTCCCTAAGAGGTAATGACAGTCTGTGGCACTTGACCCTTGACTTGCCCCCCTCTGCCCAGCTCAGTGGTGATGGAGGCTCCACTCTGGAGAGGTGTGACCAAGAAGACAGGGCTCTCTGTTCCTCAGCTCCCGGCCAACGGCTATAGTGTCTCTCCACAAAGGAAAGCCACCTGCATTTCTTACCACCTCTAGACTCAGGCTACGGAGGCCAAATTCCAGGTGCGTGCAGCTGAGAGTCAAGATGCTCCCTTGTTCTGCCCAGTCTCAGGTTTTGGGTACTGTTTGATAGGCTGAGAACTGGGGATCCAATTATCTTTACCCCAGCTCTGTTGTTGGGTGGATGTTCCATGCTGGGAGATACCAGCTGAGAAGAACAAAGGCCACCACACTGTCTAGTGCTCTACACATAAAGCTGATATGTCACTCATAAAGAAGCAGGTCTCAGTCCTGTCCCTTTCCCTCTAAAGCAGTAGGCCAGAGAGAAAGGCCATAGGAACAAAGAAGTCTAAAGCTCTTCCTAAAGAGCTAACTGTAATTAAAACAGGGGACTCTAGAAAACAATAAAAGTTTTGATGATGATGAGTAGTGATCCAGTGGAGGCTGGTAGCTCCGTGGGGTCCACAGACTAAAGCACAGGCCGATTAATTTACCAAAGAGAACTGGAGAAAGAGAAGTCGGACCCCTCATGCACTGCCGGAGGAATGTAAGGTGGCATAACCACTTTGAAAAACATCTGGCAGTTTCTCAAAAGGTTGAACATAGAGTAACCATTTGACTCAGTGCATAAACAAAAATAAAACTTATGTCCCAAAACATGTACAGGAACATTCACAGCATAATTCATAACAGCCAAAACGTGGAAATAACCCAAGTGACTACTGAGTGCTAGATCAACGAATGTTCTATACAATAGGGTATTACTTCACTATAAAAAGGAATGAGATACTAACATGGTGTACCGTGGATGCACCTTGAAACCACTGTAATTTCTTCAATGAACTTTCAAATCTTTGTAGAAAATCAACTAATCTTATGTGTGTGGGCATATTTCTAGATTCTCTCTTCTGTTTCATTGATCCATTAATCTATCTAATGCTGTCCACAGTAAGTCTATCAGTTAGTTACACTGTGGTAGCTTGGGTGTTGCTGTGATACTGGAGGCTTTGCCACCAGTATTTCAAATACTAGCAGGGTCACCCTTAGTGGACTGGTTTTCAGTGGAGCTTTCAGGCTAAAACCTACTACAAAGAAGGACCTGGCAGTCTACTTCTGAAAACAATGACCGGTGAGAACCTTTTGAATAGCAATGGAACATTATCTAACATAGTGCAAGAAGCTGAATTCTTCAGGTTGGGTCAGGATGGCTTGCGACCAGGCAGTGTTTCATTCTGCTGTAAGTAAGGTCACTATGAGTCAGAGCTGATTCGATGACACCTAACAATGAAACAATACGACCACACTAATGGTATTTTTTCTGGATTGCTGCTATGTTGTGAAATCAAGCAGTGTCATTCCTCTGATATTTTTTCCTTTTAAAAGTTGTTTTAGGTTATGCTAGGCCTTTTGTATTTCTACATAAATTTTAGAATTAGCTTGCCAACTTTTATAGGAAATTTGCTGAGTTTTTATTTGGATTGTGATAAATCCAATTTGAGAAGAACTGATGCCCTAGCAATCCTGAGTCTTCTGGTCCATGAACACTGCGTGTTTCTTCCTTTATTTGTCTCTGTTCCTTTTTATCAGGAATGTTCTGCAATTTTCATTGCATAGGTTTTTGTATCTTTTGTTATATTCATCTCTAAGTATTTTGTATTTTTTTGCCATTGTAAATTGAACTTTTTTTTTTTAACTTGAAATTCTCAATTAAAACTATAACTGATTTTTATATTGATTTTGTGTCCTGCAACTTTGCTAAACTTATTAGTTATGGTATGTTTTTTTATTTTTATGGATTCTATAAGATATTCTATGTGGATGATCATGTTACCTACAAATAAAAGCCTTTTTCTTCCTTTCTAATCTGAATGTGTTTTGTTCATTTTCTTACTTGATTGCGCTGGCTAGATAAAATGTTAAATAAAAATAGAAAGAGCATCCTTGATTTGTTTCTAATCTTTGAGAGAAAGCCTTCAGTCTTTCATCATTTAGTATGATGGTAGCTGTAAGCTTTTTGTGGTATTCTTAGGTGGTAGATAGTGTGTAAAAATGGGGTTGGGCAGTGTCTGACCTCTTTCAACCCCACAAAGGGGAAGGAAAATTGAGATTAACAGCACAGGGCTGACTTCCTTGGGGTAGACAAGCCTTCTCTCCACTGTCTTTACTGGTTCTTACAACAACTTTCTCTCCCATAGCACTCTCTAATGGATTCAATAATTCATTGCAATGGTCACTCAGAACTCACAGAGTGTACTCATGATTATGGGGTTTATCAGGGAAGTAGCAGTTATAATTCAGGCTTAGGAACACTCAAGATACAGCTCTTCTATCAGGACAACCTCTTTTTAACTGTGCTTGCAGGCATACTTCTTTCGGACCTTAAGTCTCTTCCAAGAGGCACTCATCATTCCCTCTCCTTGGGCTGGGAATCCCGCTGCAACACATCTCTGCTGCCTAGTCTTTCCTGCCACCACTTCTCATGCTCTTCAGGGTTACAATCTGCTCTCTATCTCTTTTAAGTCGAAATGGACAAATCCTCTTGGTAGGACACAGTTACTCTACTGCACAGTCCAACCCAAGCACCTGGGTGAGAGTTGTAAGACTACGGCTAGAAAGGCCATACGCAAAAGTACTTTTAATGTACTACAGGGTAGTTCCTTTTTTTTTTTTTTTTTAATTTTGTTGACTGTATTTTTTTTTTTAAATCAGGAATGGATGTTGAATTTTGTTAGATGTTCTTAATGCGCATCTATTCCTATGATATAATTTTTGTTTTTTTTTAGTCTGTTAATCTGAGAACCTGGACTATGTGAGGAAGAGTGAGTCATCAGGACTGGAGGAAGACTCGTTAACAACCAGCATTATGTGAACGACACAACATTGTTTGCTGAATGTGAGGAGGATTTGAAACACTGACTGGTGAAGATCAAAGACCATAGCCTTCAGTATGGATTGCACCTCCACCTCAAGAAAACAAAAATCCTCACAATGGAGCCAGTAGGCAACATCAAGATCTGTGGTGGAACGATTGAGGTTGTCAAGGATTTTATTTTATTTGGTTAAACAATCAACATCCACAGGAGTATCAGTCGAGAAATCAAAAGACACAGTGCACTTGGCAAATCTGCTGCAGAAGACCTCTCTAAAGTATTGAGAAGCAAAGATGTCACCTTGAAGAACAAGGCATGCTAGACCGAAGCCATGGTATTTTCAATCACATCATATGCACGAGAAAGCTGAAGAATGAATAAGGAAGATGGAAAAAGAATTGGTGCTTTTGAATTTTGGTGCTGGAAGAGAATATTGAATATTACCCTGGTCTACTAAAAGAACAAACAGAGTTCTCCTGGAAGAAGTACAATCAGGGGGCTCCTTAGAAGCAAGGATGTCAAGGCTATGTCTTACACAAGTACTTTGGGCATGTTGTCAAGAGAGATCAGTCCCTGGAGAAAGACATCACGTTTGGCAAAGTAGCAGGTCAGTGAAAAAGAGGAAGACACTTGAGAAGGATTGACACAGTAGCTGCATCTGTAGGCTTAAGCATAGAAATGATTCGGGGCATGGTGCAGAATTGGGAAGCATTTTGTTCTATTGTACATGTGGTTGCTATGAGTCAGAACTGACTTGACTGCAGCCAACAACAACAGTCTGTTAATATGGCAAGTTATATTTACTAGTTTTAAATAGCAAACTAACCTTGCATTCCTGAACTAAACCCCAGTGGGTCATGGTATATTACCCTTCATGTATATTTTTGAAAACCCTGGTGGCATAGTGGGTAAGTGTTATGGCTACTAAGCAGAAGGTGAGTAGTTCGAATCTGCCAGGTGCTCCTTGGAAGCTGTATGGGGCAGTTCTATTCTGTCTATATGGTCACTATGAGTCAGAACCTACTCAACTGTGGTCAACATACAATCTTGAATTTCATTTACTTCCCTGTACTCTCAGCTCTGTTTTTATTTCTTATTTAGTTTGGGGCTGCCACTGGGTTCTTCCTAGGTTCTCCTTCTTTGTGCCACAGGCTGGAGATGATATAAAGGCAACAAGATGAAGCAATTACAGTGCTTATCAATTTTGTTTCTCATCTTTCAGGAATCATTGTCCTTCATCATCTAATATACAATAACTTGAGTGGTGTTTCATCTGTGCAGTCAGGTTTTTAGTAATTTTTGTAGCCGTTTGTCATGGATTGAATTTTGTATTCCCAGAAATGTGTGTAGCAATTTGGCTACACCATGATTTCTCAAATTGTGTGGTGTTCCTATTTGCTGTAAATCCTGCCTCTATTATGTTAATGAGGGAGGATGGGCGGCAGTTGATGGGGCAGGACTCCATGTGTAAGACTGTTATTGCATTTGAGGTAATCTTTTAGGATATAAAGAAAAGGAAAGCAAGTAGAGAGTTGGGGGAACTCATACCACCAAGAAAACAGTGCAGGGAGCAGAGTGCTTCAAAGAATCTCTTTAAGGTGGACTTGACCCAAGCCATGGTGTTTTTAAATGCATCATACACGTGTGAAAGCTGGAGAACAAACAAAGAAGACAGAAGAGTTGATACTGTGGTGTTGGAGAAGAGCAATGAATGTACCATGGATCACCAAAAGAAAAAATAGATCTGTTCTGGAAGAAGTATAAAAAGAGTACTCCTTGGAAGCAAAGATGGCAAGACTGCATCTTACATACTTTGGACATGTTGTCAGAAAGGATCAGTTCCTGGAGAAGGACATCGCATTTGGTAGAGTGGAGGGTCAGCCCGAGAGAGGAATACCCTCTTTAAGATGGATTGACACAGTGGCCTCAACACTGAGCTTAAGCATAAAAATGACTGTGGCTGTGGCGCAAGACTGGGTAGTGTTTCTGTTGTGCAAAGGGTTGCTACGAGTCAGAACCAACTCAACGGCACCTAACAACAACACCTAGTTTACTGTGAAGAAATAAATTTATCTTTGTTGAAGTCATCTACCTGTGATATTTCTGTTATAGCAGCACTAGATGACTGAGACACACTTATTATTCTATCTCAAAAGTATGAATAAAGTAACACAGACAATTTGAAGTATAGAAATCTGTTACAGTTTCTTGAAATGAGAAAAGATTGAAACATAGCATTATCTATAATAGTGAAGACGTAGAGATAACCCAAATGACTGCCAATGATGAGTGTTTTCTTTTGGAGGTTCTTTTTTTTTTCCCCCCAGAACATCACTGATCATATCAAACAAAAGTGTTTTCTCAGGGATGGCAAGTAAGCAGACAATAAGCAAAAAGAAGCAAATGAGGAGGGCAGTGAGAAAGGTGAGAAGAGATTATATTTAGGAGAGAGAAGAAAAGCTGACCGTGTGTGGCAGGGGTTCAGCTAATGCACTATGTGGCAGCTGGGAAGTTACGAGCACCCCAAGAGCAGAAGTTGTGCCTATCTTTGCTCACTGGTATGTCACCAGGCATGTGATAGCAAGTGTCCCCCCAGTATTTACCGTATTAACTAATTGATGTTAAAGGAATTAACAGACATAGGAAAAAAGCTGAAGAAAGGACACAAAACAGGGAGCAAATCTGAAAAGTGTTATGAAAGCAGAGAGAATAGTGGACGGTGTGTGGGTTCTAAGATCAAAGACAATGTAAATGCAAAAGTAAGCAGTCCATTTCATAGACCTCAAAGAATAACGGTGAAATGACAGCAGTGATGAGCGGAGGTACTAGACAACACCTGGAGACAGGGTTTCACTCCTAGGCACATGACTGAGTGGGCCAACGGGGCCTTCTGCTTAGAGACGCCACACTTGGACAGCCACGATGAGGCTCGCAAAGTCCAGTCTCACTGGCAACATGGAAATAAAAAGAGGTGCACCCTGAGATCTCCACTAAAAGACTGCAGCTGGTGGTCCAGGGGTCTCGGGGTTTCCCTGGAAGCATGGCTCCTGGTCCTGATGCTGCCACTGTCCGTAAATCATAATGGAAGTCATCTCAGACAGAAATGGGTTGGACTTGGTGACACAGCGTGACCATGTTGTGTGTGCACTTTATGGTGTCATGCGTTTACAGGATGTCATCCTGCTGACCTCTTACTGGAGGTGGGGCAAAGAGTGGAGTGGAGCGGGTAGGAGATTGCTGGGAGGATGTCACATGTATAGAATGACGAGGAGGAGTGTGCTGTCACCGGTCAGGGAGAGCAGGGGGAGCTGCGCACAGGAGTGCATGCAAATTTCTATGGGTCGCATATTTTCACTCAGTCATAATAAAAAAAATTAAAATATAAAAATAAATAAATAGGTGAAAGACGCCACACTTCGGTGAATATCTTCCTGTTGCTGTCTTGACATCCTGTTCGTTTTTGGAACAAGGGACTATTTACTTTCATTTTGCACTGGGCCTCAAAATTTATGTAATGAGATCTGCCTTAAACACCCACCAAGCGTTCTTTGACTAACAGAACTATTTATAGACTCTGTAAAAATATTGTTTTTTTCAAGCAAAGCTCAGTTTTGATAGTTTGAGTATAAGATAAGGAGAGTTTTAGTTGTGCAAGAGGAAATTGGTTTGGTCTTTTTTTTCATTGTCCAGTGATTGGCAATTGGAGCTTATTTCTGAAAATAAGTGTTCTAGTCCTACATTCTTCAGCGGTTCTCAGCCTTGACTGCATATTCACGTCACCCGGGAAACCTTTTAGCACGTTTTGTCTTGGGTGTTCTTTACTGCTGCTATTTTCCACTACATCAATTCTACATCAATTCTGACTCACAGCGACCCCACGTGTGAAGGGCAGAACTGCTCCTTTAAGTTCGTTCAGAAGCAGAGTGTCAGGCTCCTCTCTGGGAAGCTATTTAAATGTATCCAGTGTGCCAGTTTTGGAGTTTTGGTTCCTGAAACTCATCCAAGACAAAGTAAAACGGAATGTTTTGGGAGGTTAGACCCCCACCTATCACAGTTAAGAAGAGGAAACAATAGGTTTAACAGCCTATAGCTATATATTTCTCCCTGTCTGTTCTATATAATAAAAATCTTTGCAACACAGAGTCATGAGCCTAGGGACTTGAGAAAGGTCCAGAGAAATTCACAGGTTGATTATGAAGATGCCTCAACAAGGAAAAACAGGTATCTTATCTCCTAGCTAGGACAGGAATTTACTGATCTAAGTGTTTGCTTGTGGGAGGCAAAGAGAACAACGTTATAGGTAAGTGTCAGGTAGAGAGAGGAGGTGGTGTAGCAGCCATATGCCCTCTCTTTGACCTGGCAAGAATGGGCGCATTTCACTTGGTCATGTGGATGCTGCCCATGGAATGACCATAGCGAAGTTTTAACTGAGAAAGTCACAGTTACAAACCAGCTTCTGGATGATAAACTGCAAGACTAGACTCCCTCTCTTCACTTTTCCTGAAATTTTAATCCTACCCTTTACTGCTCTGAAGCATCTTTAACAGAGTTGTTATCAGGACTTTAAAGTAAGCTGAACTAGTGTATAGCAAAAATGAAAAACATTAATATTTCCCAAATGCAGACTGTACTGTTTTCCAGTTGAAAAGCTCTTTTTTAAAGGATAGGTTTATCTCATTTCCATAGCAACAAATATGTTTTCATCTGAAGAATAGAAATATTAAGCAAAGTTCTTGATTTTAAGGTACTCATCATCCTGTTATTCATGTGTGAAAAAAAAAAACCCTGCCATCAGTTGATTCTGACTCATGGTGACCCTATAGGACAGAGTAGAACTGCTCCATAGGCTTTCCAAGGAGCACCCGGCAGACTTGAACTGCTGACTTTTTGGTTAGCAGATGTAGCACTTAATTACTACACTACCAGGATTTCCTATTGATCTGTAAGAATATAATTACTGTGGTTATGGAAGCATCATTTACACTGATTTTAATTTCAATATTATTTAGGCAATTTTAACTCATATCAAGGCTATAGCTGTTTCCAACTCACAGAGCCCCTGTAGACAAGACGGAGTAGAACTGCCCCACAGGGTTTCCTGGGCAATAATCTTTAGGGAGGAGATCTCCAGATCTTTCTCCCCTGGAGCCACTGATGGACTCCAATTTTTTTTTTTTTTTTTGGTTAGCAACGGAGCACTTCACTGTTTTGTCACTATGGCTACTGAGATAGAAAAACTGATGTAGACAATAGGCTTTTCTGAAGAAGTATCTGAGAAGGGTGAACATTTTTTTTTTGTCCTATTTATTTATTTATTACTTTTTTTATGTTTAAAGTGAAAGCTTACAATTGGAGTCAGTTTCCCGATCCGACTCGACGGCACTTGGCTTGGCTTCCCTTAAAAAAGTGTACTCACTTGGTTAAGTGATCCTAGCTGCTGTCCACACTGTGACAGCATGCTCCTGTCCTCCATCCTGTATTCACCATGTCCCTTCAACCTCTTTTTCCCCATCTCGCCTCTGGACAGCAGCTGCTCGATTTCGTCTACCTACTTAAGCCGAGTACCGTTTTATGTCTTGTATACCAGTTCAATTTTAGTCTGAGGAGTTTGCTTCCAGAATGGTTTCAGTTCTGACCTAACAGAGAGTTGGGAGACCATGTCTTCTGGGTCCCTTTGCTCTGGCAGACCATCAGGTCTGATCTTTTTACCTGAGTTGTAATCCTGCATCCCACATTTCTCCCACTCCACTGGGGACTCTTTGCTGGGTTCTGTATAAAGGCAGCTGGTGGTGGTAACTAGGCACTATCTCTTTCCTCTGGGCACATGTTTTTGCAGTCTCTGTCTGATGTAGCCTTTTCTTTCTCTTGGGTTGGTATTTTGCCTATTTCTTTGATGTTCTTCATTGTCTTTTGCTCCAGGTGCCTTGAGACCAATTGATGCTTCTTAGAAGGCCATTTGCTAGTTTTTGAGACCCCAGGTGCCACTCACCAGACTGGGATGCAGAACATTTTCCTGATAAACTTTGTTATGCCAAGTGACCTAGATATCCCCTGAAACCATAGTCCCCATCCATGTCTCTGTCCTTGCTACTCTGTCCCTTCAAGTGTTTGGTTATATTAGAAAACTCCTTAGTTTTGGTTTAGTTCAGGTGTGCTGACTTGTCCTCAACTGTGTGTTGCCCCTCACTTTACTTTAAACAATTCTTGTCAGTCCCTATAATAGTGGTTTCGGGTGAACACTTTTGATGTATTGAGTGAGCCAGGGTCATTTTAGATCACAGGTGTAAGAATTTCATAAAATTTAGATATTTGGCAATTCCTGATTGTTTAGATTTTCTGCCACATTAGGTTTTTCCTAGACATTTCAGATTATTTTACTTTAGATGTTTCTGTTTGAGTCACAACCTCTGCTGCTTGTGAACTCCCTAGAATTAGCCACAATGAACAGATTGGTAAAATTTCTTTTAAAGCTTGCTCTACCTACAAGTAATAATAGCAGATGCACATATATACACACACACACTTTGTTTCTTTTTAAATAGATATACTCATGATTTACACACTGGTGTTCTACTTGTTTTATTCTCTAACATAATAGATGTATAGTATTGCAGTTTCAATATACACTTATTAATTATGACCCCTTTTATTGTCTGTTGCAGAAGCACATTTTGAGCTAAGTTAAGCAAATAATATTAATACATTATAATAAAACATCTCACATAATCAAGATTTGGGAAACAGAGCTATGGCCTCTGGGACCAAGAACTTGAATAATACCACACTCATGGCTTCTATCTGAGCATCTGCTTTCTATTCTTTTTATCTGCCCATAATTCCAAGGGATGGAGAGTGTATGAAACAATGGATCCCAAATACGTACATTGTCATTTCAGCCACACAGACCCTGACATTTTGCTTTCGGTTGGAGTTTTAATACCCAAGGAAAATCCTAGTTGGGTGAACGGGGTCAAGCCTCAGCCCAACTTCAGTGAAGGAAGGTAGAATAAAGCAGTTGCTAAGATAGGAAAACCTGGTGGCATAGTGTTTAAGAACTGTGTTGGCTAACCAAAAGGTGGGTGGTTTGAACCCACCAGCTGCTCCTTGGAAACTCTTTGGGGCAGTTCTACTCTGTCCTATAGGGTTGTGAGTTGGAACTGATCCAGCCATGGGCTCACTAATTTATCTGTTTATTTTTTGTTAAGAGTGTTGCTATTTACAGGTAGATGGGAGTGAAGGATGGTTCTTGGCAAATAGAAAGACAACAGACAACTCAGTGAGAATCAGATATAATTAACACTTATTTGTTCAATTTTTAGATGTTTAGATTTAAGTGCATTTATGCATTTGGGTTTAAATATTGTGCGATAATGAATACATTTGTAAATATAACCTTGCACGTTTATGCAAATCAGTTTTCAAGGTAACTTTGAGATGTTGAACTATTAAATCAAATGGGATGCATATTGTACAGTCTTACCACCACAAAGGTTAGACCACTTTAGGTTCCTCTAAGTATTGAATGAAGGTGAACGACGGGGTTTCCCTGAAAACTCACTGACACGTATATACTCAATTTCTTTAAATCTTAACTGATTATCTTAGTAACTGTATGTAATTGGTTACCTTAATAAGGTAACAAGTATCTTGTCTGAATAAAATCTGTATTAGCTAGAAAGCATTCTCAAGTGTGCGTGTTGCAGTGCTGAAATAGATTTGTCTATACAAAAGCGTTTAAAAGCGACACCTGCGTCCCATCAGTTCTCTTGCTCCCAGACCCTGGGAGACTCAATCAACCATCACCACGACTGAATTTCCTAGGAAAACCACAACTCATGCTTAATCTAGAGGTTACACACTGAGCATACTGTCAGCCCCTCTTCTCCTGCTTTACTGGCTTCCTCGTAATATTTGTGTGGGAGTCTGTGCACTTTTTCCCGGAGGTCTGGATCTCTATCCTGGCCACTGTACCTAGCTGTCAGGCAACTGTTTTTTCTCTGGACCACAGTTTTCCTGTACGTAAAATCACAGAACACAATTTGATAGTCCCCATTTTTTTCTTTAACATTCTATAAAAATGTTGTATAATTTTTTTATAAACGAAAACAATATATATGTATACACACAAAAGAATGGATTCTCAAAATGTGTTGTCTAAATGAAATTTTCTGTTTAACAAATCTACAGAATATATTTCCTTTCAAAGAGGGCATTACTTGCAAAGTGGAATATTTTAGTCATTACCTGTCTGTAGTGTGTTAGCCCCATCTAGTGAATGATTAATGAATTCTCAGAAGCCTATATAGCATGTGACCCTTTCTTAAGCTACTGCTGAATCATGTGTGTTTGGTTTCCATTCTTTAAGCTTTACTTATTTCAGATCCAGCCAATGTTGAGAACGGGATTTTTTTTTTTTTTTTTTTTTTTGTGGATCAGTTTGGGAAATATTTTATGCTCTTTGTAGAAAAAGTTTATTTTACAACTGCAAGAATATGGAGAGCTGTAATCCATTTCTCAACTCCCCCAAAGATTTTATTTTTACTGAACATATAAAGACACATAATTTATATAATTATATAATTTTATAAGATTATGCACAGAAAACAGAAATCCCCAATATGCTTTTGTTTCCCTAAAAGCAAATATACTCACTACATTTTAGTTGTTGTAATACTTACCTTCATGTTGTACATATTAATTTATATGTTATAAATTTCTTGATTTTTTTTTCAGCTTCAAACATTACTTCCTGACTTTCCACTCAAGATGACGATTTATCCCTTGTTTCTTCTCAAGAACGTATCACATATGCCGAGGCACTGCATGCTAAAACAAAAGCTTGAGTAACTTTCCTTTCCTGCTCAGCTTCTTTCGCCCTGGAGTTTTGTTATTTATTCATCTGTTTAGTTTTCTAAGTTTTTATCACTGAGTCAGCCTCAAATTTGTTGTCCATTAAACTCAAGGCATGAGGACTTATCAGCTGTTCTGTTGATCTCATCCTCCTAAAGAAATCTTTCTCAGACCTTCTAGTCTGGCCCGACCTGGCTTGGTGTCCTCGCCCTTCCTGCTTGGGAAACAGGTGTTATCATTGGATCTGCCGTAACCGTTGTTCTGAAGAGCCCTTCTGCTTTGCCCCAGTGTTGAGTTGCCTGTTTTCCTTATCACGTACGTTTGTCTCCCTTGGCTTGTTCATGTTTTGGTGAAATACATCCTTCAGAATCTCGGAGAAAGAATGGATGCGAAGTACGTTTTTAAGACTTTATGTGGTGAATACGGAGTCCCTGGACAGAGTAAATTGCTAAGTGCTCTGCTACTCACTGAAAAATTAGTAGTTCACATCCGCCTGGAGGTGCCTCAGGAGGAAAGCCCGATGATCCTCTGAAAGATCACAGTCACGGAAAATCCTAGAGAGAACAATGCCACTCGGAAACCCAGCCGGTTGCCACGAGTCAAAATGAATTGGATGGCAACTGGCTTGATGTTTAGATTTGGTAGTAGTGAAGTGCCACTCAACTTCGTTTCCAAACTTCTTTTACTCTTTGGAATTGATTAGGAAAGGATTTCTTCCAGTCTGCAAGGCTAAAATCTACATTTCCTAGAATTCCTCAGTGTAGGGTTCTAGAAGCGTAACGTGCTGTGCCAATGAGATACAGACACCGAAAATTTGAAGAAGTGAGGAACGTGTCCAACATTTCTGTAGACAAGTGTCATCTTATCATGGAGGTTTCTTGAGTATATAGCCTGAAGCCACCGCACTCAAGAAGCCTCTATGATATACCTAAAATTTAGGTGAACAGCTGTGATCTGATACTTGGTGTCTGCTGAAAGGGTAAATCTTGAGGAAGGGGTTCTGATGCTGAGTGACAATGAAGTAACTTCGGGAGGTGAGAGGAAGTTCATCTACTCTCCGGCTTGGTACTCTCTGTTAGGGACTTAAGCACTTCGGAAAGAAGGTTCTTTTTTTTTAATTGCCACAAGGGTACAGTGGGTAAATTAGTCCCTTAAGGTATGTAAGTACTGAACCAATAAAAATTTACTGAAGGAGTAATTTATTAAATAGTACTCAGGTGACTTTAAAAAGTAATGTAGCTTATTAGAAGAGTAGCTAGGCAGGAAGAAGATGCTATTACAAAGAAATGGCATTTAGACAGAAAAGTGAGAAAATTAGGGTCATTAGCCTTTTAAGTCTGATCAAGCAAGTGTTTTCACTTTAAAGACACAGATGAGGACCTTATGTGTCTGAGAAAAATTAGATTAGGTAAAAAACAGTGTGGGCACAGGAGAAAGACTGTATATTTCATTTATCTGTTCATACATTTGATAAACGTGTACCGAGAAGTTACTTTGTGCCAGCTACTGTGCTCGATCCTGAAATAGAACAGTGATCCACGCTCTCAAAGAGCATCCTTTCCAGTGAGTCACAACGAAACAGTAAGCACATTCCAAACAATTTCAAAAATTCAGATTTTCCTGTGGTTAAAATAATTTACATATGGTATAGTTTTGAGAACATTTAATTACAAAAAATTTATGATGAGTAGTTTCTATGTTCTAGGCTGAATTCATTTTCCATATTGTCAAATCAGTAGCTTAAATATAATTCAAAAATAAAATATTCTTAGAAGGTTATCTAAACTGAACATATGCTGATAATAAATAAGATGATCAACTTTTACTTTGATTTGTTTATAAGTTAAAGTGGAATGAGTTGAAACAATGTCAGTTATAAGTTGCAAAAACTTCTGCAGTTTTCTTCCTGTGGTATCAGGTATTTTTAAATAAGATTCCATTCGCATCACCACTATTTCCATTGACTTCAATGGGGATTGCAAACAAGTGAATGGCAGGTAATTTTTCCTAAAGTGCTCAGCTCTGCAGTAATATGGGATAGAGCATACCTCTGTGAAAGCCCTAGATTGGCTGAGTACAACAGATTCAGGGTACTTCTTGAGCCTGTCCCTGCAAAACTGCGACCGAGTCAACGTGCTGTGAGCTTGCTGCTGTACATGAAGAACAGAGAAAGAAGGGTAGATAAAAGTAGGTTTGTCAGGAAGGTTCAGCACTAGGTTTGGGTGGTTGAAGGGTACACAGCTATTTATTTTTTTTCCTAATAATTTATTTGTTGTGGGGAACATAAACAACAAAAATTTATACCAATTCAAGTTTGTACTTGTCCAATTTAGTGACATCGGTTACATTCTTCAAGTCATGAGACCTTTCTCAGCTTTTCTGAGTTGTTCCGTTAAGATAAACTGAGTGCCATCTAAGGTTCCAGTTTTTTAAGTTTCTGTTGTTGCTCTGAGATGGAATTGACTTGACATTAACAGGTTTGGTTTCTTGGTTTGGCTGTTAGTTTCATTCCATACTGATACATCTTAAAAGAACATAATGGTCAAGGCAGATGTTCTTAACTAATGCTAAACTATCATTTGGTTTTAAAAAGACGTCAGGGGATATCTTTTGTTTAAGGTTTAAAGATTATTTTAGGGCAATAATTTTAGGGCAATTAGTTTTGGCGTTCATCTACCTTCCATGGTTTCAGAAAGTCAGGAGTCTATGAAATTTTGAATTTCTACTCTGCTTTTTCCCCTTTTTCTGATCAGGATTCTTTTACAGAATTTTGATCTAAATGTTCAGTAATGGTAGCTGGGCACCATCTAGTTCTGGTCTCATGGCAAAGGAGGCAATTGTTCACAGAGGCAATTGGCCAGAAATTCCATGTTCCCCTTCTGTTCCTGACTTTTTTTTCCTGTAGGTGCTTAAAGACCAACCATGGCCCTTTGGATGGCCTCTTGCAAACTTATAATACCCCAGGTTCTATGAAATGAACTGGGAGGTAGAACGGGAGCACTAAACACATTATTAAGCCAATTAATTGAAAGAGCTCATGAAACCATGGCCCTAAACTTCCAAAGTAATGAACTAAAGCTAAACCAAGGAATGAAATCCAGGGTGTTTGGTTGTACACAAGCAGGCTGCATAGCTACACTGTCTTAGTCATTTAGTGCTGATGTAAGAGAAATATCACAAGGGGTTGGCTTTCAAAAGAGAAATTTTATTCTGTCACAGTCCAGTAGGCTACAAGTCCAAATTTAGGGCATCAGCTGTGGGTAAAGTCTTTTTCTGTTGGTTCTAGAGGAAGGTTCTTATTGCTAATCTTCCCCTGGACTGGGAGCTTCTGATTTTCAAGTACTCTCAGTGCTTTCCAAAGGATGTACTTATTTCCTGACACTGCTTCTGGGTGGTATGAAGCCTCCAAATCTCTCTGCTAGCTTCTTTCTTTTACATCCTAAGAGACTGCCTCAAGGCACAATGTAATCTTACATACTTAGTCCTACACCACCAATACAACCGCTGCCCACCCTCCATGACACGTGCATTTTTAAAAACCGATGTAACTTGTTAGAAGTGTACAACTTGTTGACAGCAGTTATGATCATGCTTTATTATCTGTAAGGTCATTTAAAGTTACTCGGTATAAACAATGTATTGTTGGGGTGACAGGGTTTATATGAACCTATATGTATTAGGGGAACCTGGTGGCATAATGGTTAAATGCTATATCTGACTCAGATTTGGAGTTTATTTTTATTATTACATAATTTTATTTATTTTGTTGTTGTTATTGAGAATATACATGGGAGTTGTACCTGTTGAGCACATAAGACACTGCTCCTGAAATTTTTTCTTGAATCACAACAGTGATCCACAGATAATCATGAGGATGACCCAGGACCAAACAGTGTTTTGTTCTGGAGTGTATGGACATGCACAGAAGATAAGAACAATAATAACATCCCACATAAACAATTTTGTTCTCATTTCTGGATCATTCGTGTCTCAGTTATCAGTGCCACTGTAACAGAAATGCCAGAACTAGGTGGTTTTAACAGAAATTTATTCTCTCAGTTTAAGAAATTCAATGTCTCAGTTCCAGGACCCAGGTCCAGGGGAAGAATTTCTTTTTCTGTGAGCTCTTTGGAAAGAGGTCCTTGTTACCAACTGTTCCCCTAGTCTAGGATCTTCTCAGCACAGGGACTCTGGGTCCAATATACACCCTTCACTTCTGGATCTTCTTGCTTGGTGGTAATGTGATCCCTCTCTTCTCTTATACCTGAAAAGAGACTGACTCAAAACCGAACTTTATTAATGCTGTAGATTGAATCCTCATTAACATGAACCTCATTAACATGACTACCTCTAATTCTGCCTCATTAACATCAGAGGCTAGGATTTACAACAAATAGAAGAGTCGTATCAGACTACTGGGAATCATGGCCTAGCCAATGTGATACACATTTCTGGGGTACACAATTCAATTCATAACATTTCCCATCACCGTGGAAGCAGGTTGTAGTATTTCCCATTAAAAAGAAAAATCTGTATTTTCTGCCTTTTCCTTTATAAGAAAACTTTTCAAAAGCATGATCAGTACTTTGTGTCTGCTTTCTACATCTTTTAAGCCACTATGTCTGTCCAGACAGGCTTTTATCTAGATCACTCTACTGAAACTGTTTTTGTCAAGATCAACAGTTACCTCCAAATTGCCAAATCCAGTTGTCAATTCTCAGTCTCCAGTAATTTCCCTTAGTAATTTTCACCAGAGTTGCTCATCTTCTCCTTGAAATACATTCTCCACTTTTCCTCTAGAGAACCACAGGCTTCATTAAAAAAAAAAAAAAATTTGTTTTTTTTTGTGGCCTCTAACTTACAGGCTTCTGCTTCTTAGTGTGCTTTGCTAATGTTCCTTTTCCCGATCTCTAAATTTTCTCTGTGCTTCAGGGCTCTGTAGTTGAATCTCCTATTTTCTTGCCCTGAGGTTATCTCATTCAAACCCATGAATTAAAACATAACATTCACATTTCTTCTTCATCATCTTTATCAAACTAAAGACTATATCTGATTGATTTAAGTGTCAGTGTGTTAGCTCTGCTTGAGTGTTAAATAAAATTTTCAAACTTAACATATTGAAATGTAAGACAACATTCCAAATTCATCCCTGCAAGTTGCACCCAATTTCTAGACAGCCAGGAGGAAGTGAGAAAAAGGGCGCCAGTAACTGATACAGATTTCTCCATGAACATCGCGTCCTTCTGATCAGTGCCTGAACATGTTAGCCCATGGAAAGTAGCTGTTATTTCTTGAAGATCAGATAGCACGCAGCTGGGAAAGTTCCACCATAAGCTCAAAAGCTGTATGGACACTGATAATGATTCTTCCTTGAACATTCCACTTTATGTCACAGGTGATGGGCTTTGATGGACCTCATATCTTCTGCTGGCCAGGTTTGTCTACTGAGGTGGACTGCAAGGTTATGCTGTGTATGCCCACCTGTACTATAGCTGAGGAGACTCAGAATATTTCCTTTCCCAGCTATTTTACGTTTCTAACCTAAGTAACTTCTTGCATCTTTTTGAACAAACATCCTATTGCATCATGCCCCTGGCTTCTTTAAAAGGGGAGATAGTCAGCCCCGAATGGCATCTTATTAACCTTGCTAAAAAATTCTGGCCTTAATAGGGGATGGGGGTTTGTTCTGAAGCTTAAAGATGACAGCAGGGAGATAAACACAGAAGCCTGAAGGATTTATTTCCCACACTAAAATAGAATCTTTAGCTTTTTATCCCTCCCTCAAAATGATACTGCTCCTTTACTGTTTTTCCTATTATTTAGTCCAGGCTCTAAACATAGGGTCATCTTTAATTCTCTCTCTCTCTGTTTTTTTTATTATCATACTGTATATCAAATCTTTACCAGATCTGTTGGTTCTTCTTTGAAATCTGCCTCAAGACTTACTATCTCCTTTCCTGCCAACTTGTCAAACCCACTGTCACCTCTTACCTGAACTTACTGCAATAAGTCTGCTTTTCCAGTGATAACTTTCCTGCTTCTATTCTTGCTTGGCTCCAGTCATCCTTTATCCTTGCAGCACCCAGAATGATACTGTCACTCTTCTGTGCAAAACTAACATGCTAGCAATATATAATTAATTCTGCCAGGTGTCAGTAAAGGCCACAGTCAGGAACAAAATACTGTTATACATTTTAGAAAGATTGATTTATACCTAATGCATTATAGTGGTTGAGGCAGGTGGAAAATGGGGAAACATAAGGTAGAAATGAAAGGGAAAGGTGAAACAGAGGTAGGATCTTCACTAGACCCCCAAGGTAAATGTTACATGATTTAGAAATAGGGTAAAGTCAACTTTTTTAAATTTGAGATTACGAAGAAATAAAATATATTTCTGAGTCAAAATCTGTGATATTTGATATTTACTTGAAATGCTACACTCAGTGAGGCACATGATATTTTTGCCAGTATGTATGTATTTGCCTTCAGCCTAGTTGATCTCATTCAGGCTAGGTGTCAATTTTTAGGGTTAGCCAGTAGATTGTACATATAAGCAACTCTTTGTTCAAATGTTGTATCTTTGCCAGATATAGAAGCTCAGTTCTTCTCTATTCTGTTCTAGTTAAATGCTAAACATTTTCAAATGTCAGCAGGCACTTCCAACTAATTTGAGTATAATATTAGAACACAACATCGAAAAATAAAATTAATTATATTTAAGTGCTTGTTGATTACAGCATTTGAAGTCATTCTAGGAAGAGCATGACCCAAGATAGTAGTAAGCAAAAGTACTGCATGAGCTAATTGCAACAGCAAGAACCAAAAGACAAAATGGTACTGGAATACTTTGCATGCAGCAAATATAACCAACGAAATCTTTTAATTCTCAAAAAAATGAATAAAAGTTTAGCTTGTACATTTAGGCCAGAAAAGGATAGACTTCAGGCATTTAAAAAACTGCTGAATATTACCATCATAAAATACTGTTAAGAAACTGAATCCATTTACTTTCAAAGCAAAAGTGAGAGGAAGTTATTGGCTGAATGGGAAAATTGAATCCTCTTTTCTACCAGCAGTTTGGTATCTATTAAAGAGATGTTTCTGAGTTTATGGGCACCCTTACGACTATTGCCTTACAAGTGGAACTTTAATAATAAGAGTTCGTGAGCTGAAAGAGACTGCACCTGCTGCTACATTTTTAAAAGAGAAATTTGACTTACACAGGTTAACGTGCCATTTTTTCTAGATGTATCTTAGTTTAGGATGAAATTGGACTATGAGAATCCTTTGCTTCGTTGTAGGACACTGCATGAATACTTAAAACAGACAATATTTTCAGGATGGAAAAAACATCAACTACAATTCCTTGAATACCTAGTATGTGACGGTTAATGGTATTAGGATCTTTATAGACAATGCATAATATAATTATATCTAGAATCTGGTAAAAAACATTTAATTACTGTTGATAGCAGCATGAGTATTGGCTTTACATGTATAACATAGTGTCGTGACTAATAGCAACAGAAATCTGTACAAACCTCATTCAAGGTTTACTCTTGTATTCTGTTTGTATGTTAGTAGCATTCATTCTCAATGATTATTTAATGATGGAAAGTGCAGAGTGCAGTAAAATTTGCATTTTAGAATAATACTTTTGATGGTGTCATGAAGGGAATGATTTGGAGACAGGTGAATTTGGATGGGACATCAGAGGTGATCAGCTGGGCATAGGACTGTGCTACATTAAAAGGACTCATGCACACTTGCTAGAGAGAGCTATATGCAACACAGTGATTACGTCTAAGATTCAAGGTAGATAACAGCTGCTTACACAGCTTTAGTTTTATGTGCAGTCAGGTAGTACTGTTTTGTTCTTATAAATGGAGTAGGGGAACAGATCTTTAACCCAAATATTCTCTTCTTTCCTAGTCTATGAGAAAGATTTAAATGCCTTTTTTTTTTTTTTTTAACAAAGTAGTTGATCAGGGGATCACTTGGATTAGTCCAATTTCTACCCTGAGCACTGGCACCTGAGATGAGAGAAAAAGAGCCTGGTGTTTTAATGTATCATGTGCTGAATGACACACAAAACACCACTTTTTAGCATTCATTTAAGATTCACAGTTTGTCATGAGTGATGGTGTGGAGGATGACAGTGTCTTAGTGAGAATATGAGACTGGATATTGTGAAAACTGTCCTTCTGCCCCTGAATGTTCAGTCTTGGATGGTGATGACTCATATCTGATGATTTCTTTGCTTATGTCTACAACAACAGGGATGATCCAGTACAAGTTATTATTTTTTAATATGTATAAAATTTAAAACATATCAAGATAACAGCTTGACTTTCGTATGATCACAATAGTTGCTGCAGGTATCCTGATAATACTGACATTTTACTCTTAAATTTCTAAAAATATGATAATCCTTCTCTAATGTATTAATACTTTAAGAAGAATCTACTCCAGATAGATGACCCTTTTGCCTTTCAATTGTGATCAGGTAAAAGTGCAGACAAAACATACTATGGAAAAAAGAGATAAATAGAGCAAACGAAGAAATTTCAAAAATACTTTGAGAAGGTGACACGGAAATTTGAGAACCTCCACCAGAAATTCAAATGAGTAGTGTATTTTCCTGGTATTTCCAATGTGGTCTGTGGATTAACTGCATCCTGGTATGGCAGAGAAAAGAGTATGAGTCAAGAGGCAGGACTAAGGCGGCGGACTAGACACATGTCTCCTTAATTCCTTCTGATCACTAGGGCTTGGAATGATAATGCATGGAGCAGTGGAAATCTGGGGAGCCCTAGGACCTGGCATAGTTTCATCAGACTTGACTAGGCACCAGTAACTGACTAAGGTACCCCTTTCAAAGATGTGCCAGCAGCCACTGACCCCTGTTCCTGCTGACTCAACATATTAGAGAATTGCAGGTACTGATACCTTCTTTGTTATCTGGGAGGCAGGGACTGGGCATGAGCTGACAAATACACCAAGCTGCAGCACTTAAGTAAGCAGTGTACAGCACAGTGAAGATAGTCCATGGGATAACCATGCTGGCTGCTGACTGAGGCCACCACTGCACCTGTACCCTCTATTTTCTGAGCTGTGCCATAGACTGTTGTTTCAAAGCAGAAAGGGAAGCTTGTCTGGGACGCCATCTTGGTCAGCTAGGAGGCAGAGTCATCCAGCTGGGGACTTAACCACGGCTGATTCTTAAACAGAGCAGCAGCCCATCTGGCAAGTGTTTCTCCAGAAGAAAAAGAGCCTTAGAGACAATTTGTGCCTAGCCTCATGGGTGGGTCCTGGCAGAGGATGGCTGGAAGGCTCTAACCTCTCCGTGCTTTGCATCACATCATAGCATCTGGGGATGAGGTACTTTCATTGTCAGCTAGCAGGCAGGGCCTGCCATACCTGAGGGCTTGACTATTTGTGGCAGCAGCTGGGCAGCTCACTGCTTAGCAGTACCCTTTCAAATAAGACCTGGAGATCTGAGTGTTGAGAGTCCTGGAAGCTTCTCCCCAACCTTCACTGATTCACATCATAGGGTCAGCTTACAGCTTGTCCAGTGAGATTCCATAAATAGGGCTCCATCTTTGCAACTCAAGAGGCAGAGACTGCCACCTTAGAGATTCTACCTGGGTCCTGTCACTAGAGTACATAGAGATTGCTGGTGACCAACTCCCCTCTTAGAACTACACCTCACTCCTGTAGAGCTAACACCTGAAAAATCAAACAGTTGCTAGATGCCATACAGACAGTAGTCGATAGCTAAATATTTAAAGACACAGCTCACCATGGCTCCAGAAAACACCCAAAATAAAGAATCAAAAGAGTTCCTGGATGAAGAAGCCTTTCTGAAACTATTGGAGGTTGAGGACAAAAAATTATATAGAGCGCCCTCCTAGAAATTAAGCAAAATGCAGCAGAATAAAATGAAAAAATCAAATAAGCTGTTTGAACAAATGGAACATCAACGAACTGAAATACAGCAGATTAGGAAGAAGATTACAGAATTAGACAACTTGACCCTAAACCAAAAGAGCAGAATTGAGAAGATGAAAGTCAGACTTAATGACCTTGAGGGTAGAGCAACTGAAGCCAGCATTTATGAGGAAAAATCAGAGACTCCAGTAAGAGGAATAATTTACAATTAATTGGAGTTACTGAACAAGGGGGAACAGATGACAATACAGAGAACAGATGACAATACAGAGAGCATTGCTGTAGAGATGCTGACAGATGACTTTCCCGAGATTATGAACAAAGAGAACATAGACATCCAAGATGTGTATTGAATTCTACAAAAATCAGACCCCAAAAGAAAGACACCAAGACATATTATAACCACACTTAATAAAATGAAACATAAACAGATTCTCTTAAAAGCAGCAAGGTTCAAAGCAAAGTTAATACTCAGAGGCAAACCCTGCAGTCATTTGTCTGACTTCTCTGCAGAAATGATATTAGCATGGAAGCAATGGGATGACACATTCAGAGCCCCGAAGGAGAAAAACTTCCCACCAAGAATTATATATTCTGCAAAATTGTCTCTCAAATATGACAGTGAAATTAAGACAGTCACAGATGAATGGAAGCTTAGAGGATTTGTAAACATGAAATCAAAACTACAAGCAATACTGAAAGAAACTCTTTGCTTAGAAAAACAAAAAGATTAAGTGTATACTTAAAGGAGGCAACATATGACACAGTATCCTACTCACTTAGGGAAGCTGACAAACTCAATCGAAACTACATTATTAAAAAAAGGGAACCAGTGATCATAACATGAAAACTATGGCATTGCCACACTAAAAAGCGGGATATACTACAGTGAGCATAATTCTTTCAGATGGAGATGAAATTAAAAAGATGTGCAGAAGTTCAAGTTTGGTTTAAACTTAGAATAATGGGGCAGATTTGAGGGGTAGACCCAAAGCAAAATAAGAATGCAATATATCAAAACAAGAAGCTTAATACAGAAGTCTCAACAAACACAAAATCAACACTGAAAAATATATGTCAACCCGCAGAGAAGAATGACCCAGAACAGAATATTAACAGCAACATATAAAATGCCCCAGCCAAGTGCTGTCGAGTTGGATCCAGCAACAAAAAAGACAGCATCAAAATTACAGCACTAAACACCTATCAATAATTACATTGAATGTGAACAGACTGAATGCTCCAATAAAGAGAAAACAAGTGCACCCTGGATCAAAAGATACAACAGGTTTATATGTTGTTTACAAGAAACACACCTGAGACTCAAAGACATGAACAAAATGAAAATCACAGGATGGAAAAATATACACCAAGCCAACAACATACAAAGAAGAGCAGAAGTGGCAACGCTAATTGTTTTAGTCAGCTAGTGCTTCTCTAACAGAAATATCACAGAGGGGATGGCTAGACCAAAGGAAGATTTATTCTTACACAGTCTGGTAGTCTATAAGTCCAAATTCAGGATGTCCACTCCAGGGGAAGATGGTCCCCCTTGTTGGCTCTGGAAGAAACTCAGGTATTGCATCAGTCTTTGTCCAGGGAGCATCTTGGTGCAGGAACCTCAGGTCTGAAGGACGCACTCTTCTCTCGGTACTGCTTTCTTGATGGTGTGAGGTCCCGAATTCTCTGCCTGCTTCTCTTTCCTTTTATCTCTTGAAGGCTGAAAGGATTAAGGGTGGGGCAAGACACACTCCATGGAAACTCTCTTTACAATGATTTTATAAAGGGATTTACAGTTCCACACTAACCCTTTAACATGCCGCATAGAAAAACCACAAAATGGAAGACAGTCACAAGATACTGGGAATCAAGTCCTAGCCACATGGCTACATGTATTTTTTGGGAGACACAATTCAATACATGACACTAATCTCAGATAAAATACTTTAATGTAAGATCCACCATCATGGGCAAGGGTGGTCACTATTCACTGCTGAAAGTTTCAATACATAAGCAGGGTATAACATAAATATTTATGCACCTAATACTAGAGCATCTAAATATATTGAACAAATGCTGACAACATTGAAAAATGAGATATATCACTCCACAATAATAGTTGGAGACTTCAACACGCCACTTTTGGTAATGGGCAGATCAACCAAAAAAAAAAGCTCAGTAAAGATACAGAAGATCTCATTGCAACAATCAACCAACTAGACCTCATTGACATACACAGAACTTTTCACCCATCTACAGATAAGTACACCTTCTTCTCCAGTGCACATGGAACATTCTCCAGAATAGACCACATGTTAGGGCATAAAGCAAGTCTCAACAAAATCCAAACCACTGAATTATTGCAAAGCATCTTCTTGGACCATAAAGACATGAAAGTCTAAATCAACAGCAGAAAAATCGTAAGTAGAAATTCAACCTCACAGAACAGAACAACATCTCTCTCAAAAAGCTATGGGTTATGGAAGAAATCAAGGATGAAATAAAGAAATTTGTGGAATCAAATGAGAATGAAAACACATCCTACCAGAACCTGGTAGGGGTTACAGCCAAAGCTGTGTGCAGAGGTCAGTTTATAAATGGGATACAGCCAAAGCAGTGCGCAGAGGTCAATTTATAAATGCACACATTTGGAATGAAGAAAGGGCCCAAATTAAAGAAGTAACCTCACAGCCTGAACAAATAGAAAGAGAGCAGCAGATGAAGCCCTCAGGCACCAGCAGAAAACAACTAATGAGATCAACCACATACATAACACAAAAGATAACAGTCACCAGATTTTGTCAATTGATGCAGAAAAGGCATCTGACAAAGTCAAACATCCATTCATGCTAAAAACTCTCAACAAAATAGAAACAGAGTGGAAATTCCTCAATGCAATAAGGGGCATCTATGCAAAGCCAACAGCCTATATCATTCTGATTGATGAGAGACTGAAAGAATTCCCCTTGAGGATGGGAGCTAGACAAGGATGCCCACTCTCACCACTTCTATTCACCATTGTCCCAGAGGTTCTATCCAGAACAATTAGATAAGACAAAAAATAAAGGGCATCCACAACAGCAAAGAAGTACAAATCTCCCTACTTGCAGGTTGCATGACTGTATGTACAGAGAATCCTAAAGAATTTGTAAGTAATCTGTGGGAACTAATAGAGGAGTTCAGTGAAGTATCAGGACATAAGATAAACATAAGTAAATCAGTAGGATTCCTTTGTACTAGCAAAGTGGTCATCAAAGAAGAAATCACCAAATCAACACCATTTACTATAGCCCCCAAGAAGACAAAATACTTAGGAATAAATCTAAGTAGAGAAATAAGAGACCTACACAGAGAAAACTACAAGACCTTACTTCAAGAAACCAAAAGAAACTTACATAAATGGAAAAACCCACCCTGCTCTTAGATGGGAAGACTTAACATTGTGAAAATGTCTGTTTTACCCATATACAATGCAATCCCAATACAAATTCCAGCATCATTTTTTAATGAGATGGAGAAATAAATCGTCAACTTTGTTTGGAAACCCCGGATAAGTAAAGCACTACTGCAGAAGAAGAACATGGTGGGAGGCTTCACACTAACTGACCTTAGAAACTATTACACCACCACAGTAATCAAAACAGCCTGGTACTGGTACAAAAAGAGACATATAGACCAATGGAACAGAGTTGAGACCCCAGAGATGCTACCATCCTCTTATGAACAGCTGATATTCAACAAAGGCCCTAAGATTGTAAAATGGGATAAAAATAGTCTGTTAAACAAATGGTGTTGATAAATTTGGATACCCATCTGCAAAAAACTGAAACAAGACTCATATCCCACATCTTACACAAAGACTAACTCAAAATGGATCAAAGGTCTAAACATCAAGCCTAAGGTGATAAACATCATACAAGAAAAAATAGGTCAAATGATGGAAGTTCTAATACATAGCTTAGACAAACTTCAAAATCTGACAATCAACAGAAAATAGATAAATGGGAACTACTAAGAATCAAATACTTTTGTTCATTGAAAGACTTTATCAAAAGAGTTAAAAGACCACCTACAGAATGGGAAAAAATATCTGGCAACTACATGTTGGACTGATGTCTGATCTCCATAATCTACAAGGTACTGCAAACCATTAACAAGAAAAAGGTAAATAACCCAATTAAGTGATGGGCAAAGGAGATGGACAGACACTTGATCAAAGAGGACATCCAGGCAGCTAAAAGACACATGAGGAAATGCTCACAATCATTAGCTATCAGAGAAATCCAAATCAAAACTACAATGAGATATCATCTCACCCCAACAAGGTTGGCCATAATCCAAAAAACACAAAACAACCAATGCTGGAGAGGCTGTGGAGGGATTGGAACTCTCCTACACTGCTGGTGGGATTGCAAAATACTACAATCTCTTTGCAAAGCAATCTGTCGCTCTCTTAAAAATCTGGAAATAGATATGCCATCTGATCCAGCAATCCCTCTTCTTGGTATTTATCCTACAAGAACAAAGGCTGTCAGAAACAGACACATGAACATGAATGTTTATTGTAGCAGAGTCCACAATAGCTAAAAGATGGAGTCAACCTAGATGCCCATCAGCAGATGTATGGATAAACAAACTATGGCACATATGCTCAACAGAACTCTATACAATGATAGAAAAAACAATGATGGTTTTAGGAAGCATCTCATAACCTGGTTTCAATTGGAAAACATATGCTGAGTGAAATTAGTCAGCAGCAAAATGACAAATATTGTACAAGACCTATACTATAAGGACTTAAAAATAGACTTATGTACAGAAGACTCTCTCATAGCTACAAGCATGTGGAGGTGAGGTGAGAGTTGATCGCAGATTAGACAGTTGACAGAAATTTGGTTAGGTGAAAGTAGTGACAGCACGCAGTAGAAAGTAGATCAACTTAACTGGACTTTGCCATAAACTGAAAGCTTTTCTAACCTCAACCCAATATAGTAAAGATAGAGTGGCAGGGGCAGGGTCTGGGGACCATGTTCTTGGGGGCCAGCGAGATCAGTTAGCATAATTAGCCTATTGCTAAGAGAATCTTTTGCACCCCATATTGGTGAGTGGCATGTGGGATCTTAAAAGCTAGCAAGCTGCCATCTGAGATACACCGCATAGTCCCAGGTCAGCCGGAACAGATGATCAGTGAGAACACCAAAGACACGAGGAAAAAAGAACCCAGGAAACAGATGCTTCACCCATGTAATAGGAGACTGTATCGCCACTTGACCAGAAGAACCAGATGGTGCCCGGCCACCACCAAAGACAGCTGTGATGGGGCATACAATGTTGAGTCCTGGTGGTAACATGAGAAAAAGAGTGGCACAGCTCAAGAACTCTATGACAAGACCACAACTGATTGTCTGAGGGCCCAGGGTGTACCCTGGGAGCACAGCCTCAATCTGCTGCTGCCCCTATCTAGAATTCACTGCTGAGTTCAACTCTTTGGACAAAAATGTACTAGACTTGGGGATAGTGTGACCACATGATGGATATACTTCATGGTTCTATACATTTATTGGAGGCTGTCCTACTGGACTCTTTCTAGATGGGAGAGAAAAAAGTGGAGAGGAGGGGGCAGGAGCTTGTTATGAGGCTATTGACAACTATAAAGTGAAAAGGAGGGATGTGTTGTCATGGGGCAAGGAGAGCAGAGGAGCTGTAGATAGGCGGTCACGTAAAATTGATTTGGATTGTATACTTTCACTTAATCACAATAAAAAAAAAAGAGTATGTGTCAAAATGTAGATTCCTAGGCCTCACTTTGGTTCCACTGAACCAGAATCTTTGAGACTAAGACTGGGACACCTGCATTTTAACAAGTCTTGGAGATGATTCTTACATAGTTATTAGACTATATTAGCTACTGACTGTTCAGACTTGCATGGATAATCATGATTTGTATGTGGGACTTTCTATGTTCTTACATTATTATAGTTTAACATTTGATTTTTAACACACAAGGCTGTGAGATGATTTTACCAAAATTTTGTTCATTTTTTACATTAGTTGCACACAAATATCTGGCAACCACATGTTGGGCTAAAATCTGATCTCCATAATCTACAAGGTACTGCAAACCACTAACAAGAAAAAGGTAAATAACCCAATTAAGTGATGGGCAAAGGAGATGGACAGACACTTGACCAAAGAGGACATCTAGGCAGCCAAAAGATACATGCGGATATCCTCACGATCACTATTAAAGAAATTCAAATCAAAACGACAATGAGATACCATCTCACCCCAACAAGGTTGGCCATGATCCAAAAAATGCAAAACACTAAGTGCTAGAGAGGCTGTGGAGAGATTGGAACTCTCCTACACTGTTAGTGGGATTGCAGAATGGTGCAACCTCTTTGGAAAGCAATCTGGCGCTACCTTAAAATAATGGATAAAGATATACCATTTGACCCAGTAATTCCTCTGTTTGGAATATATCCTACGGAATCCAGGCCATTCCCACCAACTGATACATGCACATGAATGTTCATCACAGCACAGTCCACAAAGCAAAAAGATGAAATCAACCCAGAAGCCCAACAACAGAGGAATGGATAGGTAAACTGTGGTACATACACTCAGTGGAAAACTATGCAATGATGAAGAGCAACGATGACAGCAGGAAACATCTCTTAACCTGGTTTTAACTGGAGGACATTGTGCTGAGTGAAAGTAGTCAGTGACAAAAGGACAAATATTATATGAGACCCCTACAATAAAAACTTAAAAGCAGACTCATGCATAACAGAAAAGACTCTTTGATGGCTGCAAGGGTGGGGAGGGCGAGAGGGCGAGGGGCCAGGGTTTAGATTTGATAGTTGCTAGAAATTTGGTTGGGTGAAATTGGTGACAGCACACATTAGTAAGATGACCAATATTAATGGGACTTCAACACAACTTGTGTGCTCCTCCCATCTTAACCCAATATTGCAAGGACAGAGTATACACATTTTCATTGAGTAATAATTAAAAAAAAACCCTGAAAATATGAGAGAAGATAGTCTTTTTATAAGTATAAAAAAAATCCATGAACTTCTTTGTAAGAGTCAGTTACAAAACTGCATCATTTACTTTACAGAGGTTGAAGTTTCTTAACTGCTAGGGTTCTTATTCATGAAGAAAGAACATCATCTGTTTACCTCTTATAAAGCACTCTAATCTGATCTAGGAAAAAACGTGCCTATTGTTAGGTACACAAATGTAGAATGATATTATGGTTCCATAACACTGACGTGATATGAGTAGATGTATTTGCTGGTTGTCAGAAAATACAGAAGACAGAGCATGACTTTGGAGGGAAAGGATTTAGAATCCCTGACTGAGTTTCAGTTCCTTCACCTATAAAATAGAACAATATCAATTTGATGGGTTTGAGAACGCTAACCGAAATGGTGTATGTAAAACTCCCAGCAAAGGGCCCCAAATGCCATAGACATTTAACAAGGGGAGCTATCCTTACCATATTATTCTTTGTGTTTAACAATGATATCACTGAAATTGCTTTATCTGCTACAAGCAGCTCTGGGCTCTTTAACATACACAGGTGGTAATGAGAATTCTGTTTCTACATGTACTGTTTGTCTGGTTTGCAATACATCATGTATATTTAATCAAACCTGTCTATCCTAGCCTGAGTTGTCGTAAGTGTTTTCCTCAACTTGATTTTCTCACAGCTGTATCATATTTCCCCAAATCATGTTGTCTGTAGTTGTGCATAACAGCTGTATTCATTTTCAGGTCTTCTGGATTCACTGTCACTGCTAAAAAAGTATTTGGATATGATGTATTCTGATTTCACTTTCTCTTATTAATGCTTCTAAAATGTTGTGTTCAGTATTTTCAGGCTTATGGATCTTTACTTGCTACAATTATTTGATGGGCTTGTGGGTGAATGCAGTGGAACTTCTGGAAAACAAGTGTCAAAGAGTGCTGCTGTCTCCCAGTCAATATGTAAACAGTAAGAGCTGTTGAGTCAGCTCTCAGTGTATGCCTCATACCTGTTTTACGTCATTGATGAAGATCAAGAGATTCTGTATCTGCTCATGATCTCACTGAGCAGAGGCTCAATCACTGGGGGAGAGAGAAGTCCAACATTTTAAATCAAGGTTTTCAACAATGGGGATTTAAAAAAAGATTTTCTTTCTTTCTTTTTTTTGACCAACCAAAGTATAAACAGCACTAAATCAAATTGAATTGAACCATTTCTCATCCCCCTACTCTATAATTTCACCAACAGCTTTAAGAGTTTTTCAGTACATATTTAAACAGATCGAAAATTTCATTACATACGAGTTTAAGTTATTTTTGTAAAAAGTTTGATCTTCTGTAGTTACATACCACTATTATCAAACATCCATCGTATTGGAATGTTTAAAGAGTGGTTTATAGTAAATTAATTCTCAGATGAGAGGAGAAGATTCAAAGGTAAAAGCAAAAAAGATACGTACGATCCTGACTCAGGATTTGTCTGAATAATCTGAGCACTTCTAAAATGCTCTGACTAACGTGTGTCTGTAAAAATCCCTTTAACATAAGTACATACGATTGTTATTTTCGTTCTATGTGGAGGTACAAAAGGTTTTAATTGGAGTGCCAATTTTCTGCAGCACGAGATTCCTTAGCAGTGTTAAAATGTGTCTCACTGACAAAAGACTCTTATGAGTTCGTAGGGAAAAACATCAAGAAAGTAAGCTTGTTCTATTCAATTTGAGAACACTAACAGACCTTTTGTGATTTAAAGAAATTGACTTTTTAGTCCTAATTCATTTGGATGAAATACAAGATTTAAAAAAGTAGAATCCAATTATCTTTAACTTACCCATTTTGTTGAAAAGCTGTTAAATTGGAAAATTTTTTCAGAAGGCACATTTAAGCTGTCTGTTGACAATACAGACCAAACAAAAACACTTTAAAAATAAAAACCTTGATGGACTAATCCTGTCTTTGTTATGATTGAGGACCCATATATACATAAACTAGGCTCTATTTCTCATTTGACTCTTTATAACATCTTTCAATTTATGAACATACTGTGTATTAGGACATAAAATTTCATTAGCACAAGATTCTGTCACTAGGTGGCTCCATAAAGCTTTTAAAAACCTGTCTTCCATTTAAAAAAAAAACCAGCTTCTTTTTCTGGAGCATTTCTTTTTTCTTATTGATACCAGTATTATCATCTCATGTAATTTTGCCTTTGTTTTACTGTCTATGTAACTTAGTTGCAAATCATTAGCTGTATGAAATTAGGTCCTGTTTTCAATGTGCTGCTGTCTCCTTTCTGGCTGACAAATAATGAAAGGTGACACATGACAATTTTATAAGACTGTGGTTATTGGAAAACACCTTTTCTCAACGCTTGGAGTTTTAATAAAATGATTTCCAGCCTTATCTGATTTCACTTCAGAGGTCCATTTGCCATATACTTTGTCATAAAATAAATCTGAAGAAAGATAGGTGGATTTTTATTTTTTTTTTTTAACATTTCAGTGAGAATTCCTGATTTGGGAGAAATAGTGTGGTCAAGAAAAATACCCTGAACTAGGAGTTTCAGTTAGCTGGTAGAAAGATGAAAGGAATGCTTGATAAATTAAAATAGAACAGACAGAGTTATAGACAAGTGCAAAAAAAAAAAAGATTATGCACACACACACACAAATGTAAAACAGCATTTTTGAGAAGGGTGTAAGATTTCGAAAGCAAGAACTGAGAGCTAAATTTACTCGAACATCTATCTCTGAGACCATCTGAAAGGGAGTTCTTGACAATGGTAAAAGAATAAGTTAGAATGTTAAACTCATGGTAAGGAAAAGGAACTATATAGAACTCACAGTACAATGATCTTAGGCATAAATATATACATCACATTACAGCACTGTGCAGAAGGGTTCTGATAAGCATTTTCAATCGTGAGCATCTTTCAGTAACTAGCTATTGCAACGAATATATGCACGTGATGTACTCTCCTGAACTCCCTCTGTGTTCTGTGTTGTACAGATTTCTCTTGCTTGGTTCCTTTTTTTCTATATGTGTGTTAACATTTTTTATTAAGGAAATTATCAGACATCTTATTCTTAGAGCCAGAGAAAAATGAATTGGTGATCTATGGCATAACTTCTTTACAGTTTCAACCTACTCTCCTGTCTTCATCTGAAATTTTTCAACAGGAAAAATTCAGCACTACAGATACATCCCTTAAAAAGTTAAAATTTTTACCTTAACAGTATCCCAAGGCATAAAAGATAGACTCTGTTATACATTAAGCCTCAAGGAAATAGAGTAGGAATAATAGAAAAAAGGAAAAAGTAAGGAAGAGTGTTGAGGAAAAAAACGGACCTGAAGAGAAGCTATCCCCTTGAGAATTAGCAAAGTCCAGACCTGAACAGTAGCCTCCAGATTTTGTTGATATCTGCTTGCTTTCAGAAGAAATGTACTAACACATGGGAATACCCCAGGCTTTGACCTTCAGTGCATCAGATTTTGAATTCTAGTCTTGGGGCCTGTACCTTTGGGCAAGGTGCTTTCTGAACCTGTTTCTTCATCTGTAAAACAAAGCTAATGCCTATTCATGGAGCTGTCGGGAGACATCTATGAGACAACGCCTACATAGGCTCTAGCATCATGAGGCACACAGTTGGTGTTTGGGATTATTATTATTTTAACATTCAATTTTGTTTTAGGTGTGTATTCTGCTTGATTCTTCTCCAGGAGAGAAATCATTTTAATTTGGCTTCATCTTGCATGCACAGATGTTTCGGCATCTATGAAGTTTACTGGAAAATACTGTTAGATACTTCTGGTAACACTACAGCCCTGAGACGATTTGTATTGAGCTGTTGGATGCTTTCTGACACGTGGGTTGTAGAGGCAGCACAATAAAAGAAAGGGTATTGTTCAGGTTGTGGCTAATCTCTTAGGGGGACAATGCATGCATTGACAGAATTCTGGGAATTTTGCTTAATGATCTTAGTAGAAAGCATTTGGAAATGCTGTGTCTAGCAAGTGCCTTCTTTCTTTAAAGAAAAAAAAATTTTGTACTTTAAGTGAAAATTTACATTTTGAGTCCATTTGTCATGCAAAAGTTTAGATGCACGTTGCTGTGTAACTCTAGCTGCCCTGCCCACCCTGTGACAGCATACTCGCCCCTTTCACCCTGTCTTTCCAGTGTCCATTCAACCAGCTCCTGTCTCTTTCTGTCCTCTCACGTCACCACTGGACAGGAGCTGTCCACTTAGCCTCCTGTCGCTGCTTAAGCCAAGAAGCACACTCCTCACCATCACCACTTTATGCATTATGCTCCAGGCCAGTCTTTAAAGATTTTGTTTTGGGAGTGGTTCAGATCTGGGCTAACAGAGAGTCCAGGGCTCGTGTCTTCCAGGGACACTCCTGTCTGTCGGACCATCAGGTCCAGTCTATTTAATAGAGTTTGAGTGCTGTACTTCATCTGCTCCGACTATGTCAGGGACTCCATGTTGTATTCCCTGTCAGGACAATCACTGGTCACAGCCGGGCACCATCTGATTGTCTGGTCCATTGCTTATGTGGCACTTTCTGTCTCTTGGGCTTATATTTTTCTTATGTGTTTGATGTCTTTTACTCTTCTCTGCTCCATGTGGGTTGGGACCATTGATGCTACTTAGATGGATGCTTGCTGTCTTTTCAGACCTCAGTTGCCACTCGTCAAAATGGAATGTAGAACATTTTCTTAAAAAAAATTAGTTATGCCAGTTGACCTAAATGTCCCCTGAAATCATGGTCCCCAGACCCCTGCCACTGCTACTCTGCTTTTCAAAGTATTTAGTTATATTTAGGAAATAGCTTTTGGTTTAGTCCGGTTGTGTTGACTTCTCCTTCAGTGTTTGTTGCCCCTCACTTTCACCTGATTTAATTCTTATCTGCTATGTAATTAATGAACATCCCTTTTCCTTCCTGCCCACTCTTGTAACCATCAAAGACTGCTTCTGTGTTTCAACCTTTTCTTGAGTCTTTTTAATAGTGGTCTCAAGCAATACTTGTCCTTTTGCAAATGACTAATTTCGCTTAGCATAATGTCTTCCAGATTCCTTGATGTTATGTTTCCCAGGTTCATCGTTATTAATCATTGCAAAGTATTTCACTTGTGATTATACCGCAGTTTGTTTATCCATTCATCTGTCGATGGGCATCTAAGTTGTTTCCTTCTTTCCGCTATTGTGGACAGTGCTGTCATAAACACTGATGTGTATGTGTCTATTCTTGTGACCACCCTTATTTCTCTGGAATATATTCCAAGAAGTGGGATTGCTGAATCATATGGTATTTCTATTTCTGGCTTTTAAAGAAAGCATAAGGTTGATTTTCAAAGTGGTTGCAGCATTTACATTCCTACCAGCAATGTAGAAGTGTTTCAATCTCTCCACAGCTCCTCCAACTTTATTATTTTCTGTTTTGTAGATTAATGCCAACCTTGCTGGGCTGATGTACTCTCACTGCAGTTTTGATTTGGATTTCTCTGTTGGTTAATGACAGTGAGCATTTTCTCATGTCTGTTAGCCATCTGAGTCTTCTTTGGTGAAACGTCTTTTCATATACTTCGCCCATTTTTAAACAGGGTTATTTGTCTTTTTCCTGTTGAGGTTTTACAGTATCATGTGGGTTATGAAGACTGGATGCTGATCAGATTTGTCATAGCCATTTCCCCCCCCCCAATCTGTAGGTTGCCTCTTTACTCTCTTGCTGAAGTCTTTGAATGAGCGTTTAAGTGTTTGATTTTTAGGAGTGCCCAGTTGTCTATTTCCTTGTCTGGGATTTGTGCATTGTTGGTAATGTTTAGTATTCTGTTTAAACTATGTATTAGTTCTCCCAGCATTGTCTTTTTTTTTTCTTCCATGACCTTTATCATTTTAGGTTTGATATTTAGGTCTTTTATCTATTTTTAGTTTTTGTGTATGGCGTGAGATACGGGTCTTGTTTCATTTTTTGGCAGATGAATATACAGCAATGCCAACGCTGTTTGTTAAGGAGACTGTCTCTTCCTCAATTTACAGACTTGGGGACTTGGTCAAATATCAGCTGCTCATAGATGGGCGATGTTAGGTATGGAATGGTCTGTGTGTCTGTCGTTCCACCGGCACCAGGCTGTTCTGACTACAGGGGCAATGTAATAGATTCTAAAATCAGGTAGTCCTCCCACGTTGTTTTCTTTTTCAGTACTGCTTTGCTTTCTGAGTCTTGTTCTCTTTCTACATAAGGTTAGTAATTTGTTCTTCATCTCGTCAAATAATGCCATTGGAATTTGAATAGGGATTGCCTTGTATCTATAGATCACAATGTGGAATCTTTCTATCTATGAGCAAGGTAGGTTTCTCTACTTATGGGAGTTTCTTTCAGTTTCTTGAAGTCATGTCTTGTAGTTTTCTTTTATGTCTCTAGTTTGATTTATTTGTAAGTGTTTTATCTTCTAGGGGTATTGTAAATGGTATTGATTTGGTGATTTTCTCTTTGTTGGTGTAGAGGAATCTAATTGGGTCTGATGTTTACCTTGTATCCTAAATTTTTACTGAACTCTTCTGTTGGTTACAGTAGTTGTTTTTGCAGGTTTTTTTTTTTTTTATGGATTTCTGTGTACCAGATCGTATCATCTTCAAATGGAGATACTTTTACTTCCTTCTTACCAACTTGGATGCCCTTCATTTCTTTTTTTTCTCAGTCTGATCGCTGTGTCTAGAACCTCCACAACAATGTTGAATAAAAAGTGGTGTTGAAGGCATCCTGGATTGGTTCCCATTATTATGAATAATGCTTTCAGGCTCTCTCCATGTAGGATGATGTTGGCTGTTGGCTTTGTATAAGTGGCTTTTATTATGTTGAAGAATTTCTCTTTTATTTCTATTTTTCTGAGAGTTTTTAACATGAATGGATGTTGGACTTTGTCAAATGCCTTTTATGCATCAGTTGATGAAATCATGTGGTTCTTTTGTTTTATTTGTGTGGTTGATTATGTTGAGTGATTTTCTAATTTTCAACCTTCCCTGATTCTCTGATATGAATCCTACTTGGTTATGGTGAATTATTTTTTGGATATGCTGTTGAATTCTATTGTAGGTTAGAATTTTGTTGAGGATTTTCTGATCTAAGTTAAGAAGAGATAGAGGTCTGTAATTTTTCTTTTTGTGGTCTGTTTACCTGGTTTTGGTGTCAGGGTTATGCTGGCTTCATATAATGAGTTTGGGAGTATTCTATCCTTTTGCATGCTCTGAAATACTTTTAGTAATAGTGGTGTTAACACTTCTCCAAAAGTTTGGTAAAGTTCTTCAGTGAAGCTGTCAGGGCCAGGGCCAAGGCTTTTTTTTTTTTTTAATTTGGGAATTCTTAAATTACTTTTTCAACCTCTCCTTTTTTATAGGTTTATTTCAATTGCTCTACTTCTGTTTCTGTTAGTTTAGATGGGTAGTTTTGTCTAGAAATTTGTCCATTTCTTCTAGTTTTCAAATTTGTTAGAGTATAATTTTCTATAGTATTCTGTTATGATTTTTTTTATAACAACCCTATAGGTCTGAGTAGAACTGCCCCATAGAGTTTCTGAGGAGTGCCTGACACATTTGATCTGCTGACCTTTGGGACAGCAGACATAGCACTTAACCACTATGCTACCAGAGTTTCCTAATTTCAGTTGACCAAACTAAACCCACTGCCACTGAGTTGATTTTGACTCATAGAGACCCTATAGCCCATGTTTTTTTGAGCAAGATGTTGTTCAGTTTCCAAGAGTTCCACTTTCTATCTCTGTTTTTTCTACTATTGATTTCAACTTTGATGGCTTTATGATCTGAGAAGATGCTTTGCAATAATTCAATGGTATGGATTTTGTTGAACATTGCATTATGGCCTATCACGTGGTCAATTCTGGAGAATGTTCCATGTGCACTGGAGAAGAAGGTGTAGTTGTCTGCTGATGGGTGGAAAGTTCTGTATATATCAATGAGGTTTAGTTGGTTAATTGTGTCAATGAGGTCTTCTGTATCTTTACTGAGCTTTTTTCTAGATGATCTGTCTAGCAATGAGAGTGGAGTGTTAAAGTCTCCCACTATTATTGTGGAGTCATCTAACTCTCTTTTGAGCATAGTCAGTGTTTCTTTGACATATTTAGGTGCTCTGACATTAGGTGCATAAATGTTTAATATAGTTAAGTCTTGCTTGTGTACTGAACCTTTCAGCAGTAAATAGTGTCCATCTTTGTCCACGATAGTGGATTTCACATTAAAGTTGATTTTGTCTGAGATTCGAATTGCCACCCCTGCTCTTCTTTGTTCATTGTTAGCTTGATATATATTCTTCCAACCTTTAATTTTCAGTTTGTTCCTGTCTTTAGGTCTCAAGTGAGTTTCTTGTAGACAACATATGGATGGGTCGTGTCTTTTGATCCAAGATGACACTCGGTGTCTCTTTACTGGAGCATTCATTCCATTCACATTCAATGTAATTATTGATAGGTATGTATTCACTGCTGCCATTGTGATATGTTTATTTTTATGTTGATGTTTTCTCTGTTGTTCTTATTAGTCTGTTCTGAGACACTCTTTTTTGTGAGTTGAGTTTTCACCTTTTTCAGAGCTGGTTTTATAGTTGTTGAGACTCGTGTGTTAGATTTCTTGAAATGGTATGATACATCTTTGTTGTGCTCATAGAGACCCTATAGGATAGAGTAGAACTGCCCCATACAGTTTCCAAGGAGTTCTTGATGAATTTGAATTGCTGACCTTTTGGTTAGCAGCTGTAGCACTTAACCACTATGTCATTTAGGCTCATCTAATTTCTTATTTAGGTAATTTGATTTCTGTCTTGATTTTCTTTTGTCAGTTTGGCCAGTGGTTTATCAGTTTTTTTATTGTTTATTTTTCAAAGAACTCTTGGTCTTCCTCTTTCAATCATTTTTCTATTCTCTAATTCATTGAGTTCTGCTCTAGTTTTTATTAATTGATTTCTGTGGTGCGTAAGGGATTCTTTTGTTGCTTTCTTTCTATTTGTTCAGGTTGTAGTGTTAATGCTTTGATTTGAGCCTATTCTTCTTTCTGAATGTGTGCATTTATTGAAATAATTGACCTCTGAGCACTGCCTTTGCTGTGTCCCAAAGGTTCTGATAGGATGTGCTTTTATTCTCATTTGATTCTTGAATTTATTTTTCCTGTCCTTGATTTGTTCTACAACCCAGTCATTTTTCAGCAAAGTGTTGTTCAGTTTTCATGTGTTTGATTTTTTTTTCCCCTTGCTTTTCCTGTTACTGATTTCTACTTTTATGGTTTTCTGGTCTAGAAAGATATTTTGCAGTATTTTGATGTTTTGGATTTTATTAAGGCTTCCTTTACAGCCTGTTATGTGGTCTATTATAGAGAATGTTCCATGTGCACTGGAGAATGTTTTAGTCATCTAGGGCTGCTCTAACAGAAATACCGCAGAGTGGATGGCTTTAACAAAGGAAGGTTTATTCTTACGCAGTCCGGTAGGCTACGAGTCCAAATTCAGGATGTCTGCTCCAGGGGAAGGCTTTCCCCCTTGTTGGCTCTGGAGGAAAGTCTGACATTGCAACAGTCTTTGTCCAGGGAGCATCCTGGAGCAGTATCCTCAGGTCTAACGGCTGCGCTCTTCTCCGGGTGCTGCTTGCTTGATGGTGTGAGGCTTCCAGTTCTCAGCCTGCTTCTCTTTCCTTTTATCTCTTGCAGAATGAAAGAATTAAGGGTGGGGCAAGCCATACTCCAGGGAAACTCACTTTACAGTGGAGCAGCAAGGTGATCTCATAAAGGGATTTACAGTCCCACCCTAATCCTTTAACATGCAGCATCGGAAAACCACAAAATGGAGAGCAGCCACAAGACACTGGGAATCATGGCCTAGCCACACAGCCAGACATATTTTGGGGGCAGCACAAGTCAATCCATGACAGAGAATAAAGTGAATCTGACTACTCTTGAGTTGAGTGGTCTGTATGTATCTATGAAATCAAGTCATTTGATTATGGCTTTTAGATCTTCTGTGTCTTGTTGAGCTCAAAGTTTTTATTTACATGATTTACATACACTGATATTTTCTGTTAGAAGTAAAACTGAGAAAAATTAAAAAATAACATCCCTTAATTCCTATATTCATGTAACAATAGGTAATATGATAATACACGGGTGTTTTACATACATATAAATAAAGCCAAGGTACATTATATTAATAACAATAATTTAAATATATCTAACATGATAGCAATGATAAATATAGAAACAATGAAGTCATTTAGTGCTAACAAAAATGAATATTTTTATGAAAATTCACATCATTTAAAAAATTTCATGAGAAAAATGGTGCCGTTTGATTGAAATCTGTTTAATGTGCAGTTTAATAGATGACAGCTAAATTTTTATGTCTATTTGACTATTTAATCTGCTGCAGTAGCTTATCAGCTTGAGGTATATTAGGAAAACCTGACTTCTCATAGGTAAGTTGTTGGAAAAGGAAGGTGTACTTTTGTGTGTATTTAGAAAAGACCCACTATTCAAGTAATCACAAATGTTTTTATTTGACTACAAGCTAGAACTTAACTAGGAACAGTTTCTTAAAGTTATAGTATGAAACCTAAAACCATATCAGTGAACTCTCTATGCTCTGTTACTTTAAAATCCCTTGGCATATCCTAATCTTTGATTGTATCTTTAACCCCTGCACAATTTTGTAATGTCTCTCACTGGCCATTTGGAAAATGTCAGTTCACAGAGTTATATAAATATTCCAAATCTTGGTATTTAATTACACTGTATCAAAAAATTGTATTCATTCATCAGTATCACTTCTGTTCTCATCAGAAAAACCTGTTTACCTATTGGGAACATGTCAGACTCACTAAGGCAAGATACAAGTTTTTCAATACACTAGTTTTCTCTTAAAGTTCAAAGTTTATCACTGTCAATCTGCATTTCAGCCATTTTCAAGACAGTATTTTCCAAACACCCAAGTAGAAATAACTCTGGTTTATCAGTCAATCATTTTCTTCAGTTAAAAATTGTGCTTCATGAACAGAGCAGCTAGTTTAGAACCTCACAACCCAGTTCCACAAATACTTTTCTTCATTATGTAGCTTTTTTTTTAATGTACACTGTATATTTTGTCACATACAGTATCAAAAATTCATGTATCCAAAGGTTGGGATTTAAGAAAAATAATAATTTTCACTTCTTCATAAAGGATATTATTATGTGAAAATTGATTTATTTTTTAGTAACTGAGAATCTGCTGTAGTGTAGAATATATTACTATCAGCACAGCTTGTGAGATCTGGTTGCACAATGGTTAAGGCATCGGCTGATAATGGAAAGGTTTGCAGTTAGAACCCACCAGCTACTTGGCAGGAGAAAAGACCTGGAAATCTGCTTCCTTAGAGATTTTAGCCCAGGAAACTTAATGGGACATTTGTACTCTACCCCATAGTGTCACTATGAATCAGAATCAACTCTATGGCACACAACAACAACAATAATATTGACCCTGTCCTGATTGGTAACAGGGCGCCAACAATTTTATTTACTCTTGACTTTATTTAATCATTGCAAATAACAACACAGTGAAAAGGGCAAGTCATATCTTTATACTATTGCAGAAATAATTATGATTTTGCATATGCCCAGAATGGGTTCCTGGAATACCTTTTGAGAATTGCTGCTTTAACTAAATTTTGAGAAGGCTGTGCCTTCAAACGCTGCAGCACAATAAAACACATATGCACAACATACATAGAACACATATGCACAATAAAACACATGTGCAAACTAAAAGAGCTCCACTGGATTTTGAAACAAGGAAATTGTGGACAATCTTCAAAAGACAAATTTCAGGACTTTTGCTTAAGTTAATTCATCTTAAACTTCAGTAAGTACCTATCTTTATGAAGTGACACAGTGAAAAAAGCTCACTCACAGCCACTTCAATGGATGTATTTTGTCCTTCTCAAATAGAAATACTTAAATACATAAAAGGCAATAATAATGGTTGTCACCAAATCTGAAGGAGCATATCAAATTTCTCTGACTAGGAATTAAACGTTGTTTCCCTCTTTGAATTATGGATCTAGCATGTAAAACAATTTGACATGCCATTCACAACAACTCAGGGAAAAGGCAGTTCCCATGTAAATGGTACTCAGAAACTTCATTCCCTCTGGCTACAGTGTCCAGAAGTCAAATGAAATGATTTGATATTTCTGGAATTTACTTTAAGATAATCTGAATAAAAATATATAATGTTGTTTGGCATATTGTAGGATACATAAGGTACCCTTTTAACATCCAAAAGTAGTACACATATGAAAGGCAGGCTGGGTGCTAAGCATATGGCATTTACTGGTGTCTTCTGTGGGTTTTTCTCTGAGTCAGAAACATTGTCTATCTCATCTTACATAATATTTTCAAAGCCGTTTATGCTAGGTTTGCTTAATGCTTCCATAAAGGCCATTAACCCAACGTCAAACTTTGCATACACCCACAATGGGTTCCTGGGTTATCTATAACTCTGTCTAAAGCCAAATTTCATTTACAGTAAGCAACTTGCAAAAGTAATGGGATTTTTATTTCCTTGATTACTGTTTTTGAGTACAATTATTTTTCTTACAAAGCATGAATTTCTTCAGTAGGAATAGTTGTTAAACTTTGAATTCTTCCTACAAGGTACTGCTCTATTGCACTGAATTACATTTGCTTAGTTTCAGTCTCTAAGACACTTTCATAAACATAATTAGAAAGAAACAGAGGCTGATATATAAGATAGTCCTTTCATCATCTCGCAGGTATTGAACACCTCCAGGAACAAAGGATTCCACAATGTCCTGAGATACTTAAAAAGTAAGTAATAGTTTGCTGTCTTTGGGTTATAATTACTAGTATTTTGTCCCAGCAAGCAGTAATAAACCTTGCAACACTTCACGTAATAAGCACTGGATATGTTGGCGGGCTCAGTTTTGTTGATTCTGAGTCATTGTAATCGTAAAGGTGCAGATCTATAGATGTTTTCCTCCCTTGGAGAAGAATTTCTTATGTCTTTGCAAATCCAGTCTTTCAGTTAGCAGCCGACTGCTTAACCACTCAGAAACCATGGCTCCTTTTTGTTTGAATGTACACAGCAGTGATTATCTCATTGTCTAGTGATTTATTTCTTGTTTGGTTTTAGACTAGATATTGTGTTTCATTATTGACTACTTTCTACTAATTTTGGGTAAATCCTCTTAGCATCATATAACATCAGAAGTCTTGACAATTGTTCTTCATGAGACTTTACCATGTCAGGCAACTCCATTTGCGTTTGTTACCAACATGATTCAGTATTACATTGAAATCTAGCCTCTGTGTGTATGTGTGTGTGTGTGTGTGTGTGTATGTATTTCCTTGTTCTTGAGTCGATTTCTGACTCATGGTGACCCTCGTATATAACATGTGGGAGTACAGTTGCTCCAGTGTGGTTCTTGACTGTGATCTTTACAGAAGCTTATCACTAGGCCTTTTTACTATTGTGCTGCTGGATGGGTTTAAAAGCCAATCTTTAAAAGTTGAGTGCAAACCATTTGTGCTCCCAAGGGTGTGTGTGTGTGTGTGTGTGTGTGTGTGTGTGTGTGTATGCGCGCACATGTGTTGTTGTTATTAGGTGCCACTGAGTCAATTCAGACTTATAGCAACCCTATAGAACAGAGTGGAACTACACTGTAGGGTTTCCAAGGAGTGTGTGGTGGATTTGAACTGCCTACCTTTTGGTTAGCAGCCAAGCTCTTATCCACTGTTCCAGCGCCTTTCACATCTATATCTCTGTCTGTGGCCATATCCATCTTTCTCACTTCCTGTCGCTATCTCCCCCTCCACCTCCATCTACATCTATATCCACTCCCACATTTCTAAAATCTCTTATATGACATATTATGTCATTGATTTCTTTTTTGAGAACACTGTTTTAACTTTTCCAAGAAAACTAACATGATTTTGAAACATGTTTATATTTTGTTTTACCTCTTTTATTCATTTACCTGTTAGCTACATCTTCGTTAACATTTTAAGTTTCACTGAGTTCGTGATCCTCTTCCCCATTCTTTTGTAGCTAGGATCCATGGCTCCACTGAATATTGAAACTGGTACCATGATACGTCCTAACAAATATACAGCATATGAATATGAGGTCTGACAATTAAGTTCATGAACTCATTCTAGAGAAAGTGCTACATATCTCATTGATGAATATCACTATGGTCACCTTTGAAGTACTCCCTTTGGGAAGCTTTGCATGGACACTAGTGTCTAGTCCAAGCTTCAAAGCAATTTTGGAACTCTTTCTCTGGAAACCCTGGTGACGTAATGGGTTAAGTGCTACCTCTGTTAACCAGAAAAGGTTGGCAGTTCAGATCTGCCTGGTGCTCCTTGGAAACTCTGCAGGGTAGTTCTACTCTGGCCTCTGGGATCTCTATCAGTTGGACCTGACTTGAAGGCAGTGGGTTCGGTTTTTCAGTTTACCTGGAATGGCTACCAGAGACGTGATTGTATTAACCTTGATTTCCTGAATGCCATCAAAATGTCTTCCTATCAGTATTTTCTTTATCTCTGGGTAAACAGAAAAGTCATTGGGGGCCAGATCAGGTGATTAGAAAGGGTGTTCCAATGCAGTTATTTGTTTGCTGGCTAAAAACTCCCTCACAGATAGTGTCCTGTGAGCTGGTGCACTGTCGTGATACAAGAGCCGTAAGTTGTTGTCAAAAATTCAGATTGTTTTAATCTAACTTTTAAATGCAGCCTTTTTGGCCTTTCCAAATGATGAACTTGGGTAACTGTTTATTCAGTTGGTACAAATTTATAATGGACATTGTGATATCAGAAAAAGTTAGCAACATTGTTTTGACTCTTGATTTAGACTAGTGGAACGTTTTTGGTGGTGGACAATTGACTGAGTTCCACCGTGCACTTGGATGCTCTGTTTCAGGGTCCTATTGGTACACCCATGTTTCATCATCAGTGATGATATGGCCTACACTCATGTTTCATCACCAGTGGTATTATGGCTCCAAACATCATCTTGTCTTTCCGAAAGGCTTTGTCAGACTTTGATTCTCCTTTGATTTTGTTCATTGGTGAGCTCCTTCAGGACCATTTTGCACACACTTTTCTTATGCCAAGATTTTCAGTTAAGATTTTCCTGTTTGTCTGTTGATATTTACTTAGTCAGCTATGCTTCTCACAGTCAGCCGATGATTTTGATGTACAATTTAATGAATTCTGGCAATGTTTTTGTCAGCTCTGCACTTGGCTACCTGGCTTGGCTCATGACTGGCCACCCTGACCACTCTTTATCAGTGAGACTTTTTCTCGCTTCAGAAAAGTGTTTAATCCATCTGAACACTGCCATTTTCTTCATGGCATTATCCCCATACTTTTGGACTAACACATCCCTGATTTCATTTCCACTCTTGCCAGATTTAACAAGAAATTGAATGTTTGTTCATTGCTCTGATTCAAATTCTGACATTTTTGCAATAGCACACAAAAATACTTAGCAACAATAATGAACACCACTCAGCAAGACATTGCAACACATCAACAAGAACACAACTGCGAGACACTGATATGCCAAGGTTATAAAAACTTACTGTGTTGTTTGTATAGCGCTGCCAACAGAAGCACATGGTGGAGAGTTCGTGAACTTAATTGTCAGGCCTCAAACGCAGAGAAATGACGTACATGGAGAAAGTCACTGGTATTTTGAACAGATGGGGTGGAGTGAAAAACCAGAGAGACATAGAAGTGTAGGAGAAGTAAAAAAATAGAAACCCATTAAATTTGATGAAACATATGTGATTCTAAAATTAGTATAACTTATTCCCAAAGTGATTCTTTAGCTCTCCTTGTGCCTGTCATTTTCCGTTTGTGAAATATTTATAGTCAATCATTTATGGGGCATTTGGGTCCTCACTAAAGTGGAACACAGACATTTAAATCACATTTTCTGATAATCTTATTCTCACAATGAAAAATGAACATCATGTTCATACGCATCAGAGAATTTCTTTCTAAAATACTTATCTGTCTTTCTTGTGGTAAAAGGGAGCAAAAAATGAAATAACATGAATTTAAGATGGGAAAAGGTTAGATATATAAAAGTAAAACAGAAAAATATTTGAAGACTGTAATTTGTAGGTTCTATGATTTGTTGATGGAAACTCTTGCGGCACAGTGGTTGCCTGCTAGGGCAGCTAACCAAAACGGTGATGGATCGAATCTACCAGGCACTCCTTGGAAACTGTATAAGGTAGTTCTACTTTGTCTTATACAGTCACTGTGAGTTGAAATCGACTTGACTGCAATAGGTTTGATTTTTGGTTTATATGCTATTTAGACAAATTTGCTTCATTAAGAGTAGATGAAATCATTCAGTGTTGTTAAATTAAAACACTATAAAGAACTTAAATATGGCTTTACAACATTCAAATACAGGGTACTGTGGGACCTTAGAAGCAGTCAGTAAAGGCGATGATAAGAAAAACTTTCTAGAATAAACGATTGCTTAGGCTTGGCTAGTGTTGCTATAGCTGTTGTTAGAAACAAGGTGACAGGGGTTCCTAGTGAGGTTGCTATTTTGAGTTATTGAAAGACAGTGGTAGGTCAAAATCAGAATTTCAAATGCAACATATACAAGTTTTTGTAATTTTTACATTTACGACTTTAACTATAAACCCATGAGAATGAAACTATGACCACATGCAGTGGCTATTTGTTATGAAATAATATAAGACAAAAATCACTTTGGGTCACTTTGCCCTTGAAAACTTCTATTGTTCATGAATTATCACTTTAAATAAAGACTTTATTCCTGAAGGGAGGTAGGGATCTAGTGCCTGTAAAGCATTAAGACATATAGCTAAATGCTAGTGAGTTAACATGAAATTTCAGCTTTATCTTAACTTTGCCATACACTCAAAAAAAATTTTTATATACTTTAATTCAAGAGTGAGATGCTGACCAGAAAATGTTTTAGTTGAATATTTATGAAGCAAAGGTAATATCTTCCACAACATTTCTGGTAGAGAGACAGAAGTATATTTCCTTAGTCCTGTGAAAATGTCATAGGTGATTCTAGACTTTGGGTCAATAACACCAGAATAGAAACCAAGACAAGTGAAATGAACACTTCTTCATTTCGGATCCTGTATGGTTATGAAAATTTAAATCAAAGATATAAAAGTTCTGTGATCATTGCTAAATACCATTTGCTGGGCAGTTATGTACTATTCTCATGCCAAGCCAGCTCTATTTCCATAATCTACACACTATAAAATCCTTGTAATATCTCTCCAAGTTAGGCATTATTATTTCAGTTTTCTGGGTGAGAAAGTGAAGACCCAATGATCTCCACTAACTTGTATGGGTTTATATGAGCAGCACTCCACAAGCCCAAGATTCCCTTCAAATACAGTTTGAGACTAGCAGTCATGATTTTTTTCCCCCAAATTCAACAGTTCCTCTATAGGTTTGCCCTATAATCTAAAACTGCTAAATCTATGCTGTTAAGTCCATTAAATTCTATTAACTATATTCACAATTCGTTAAAATGTCTTTGCCTTGGCAGTTAATCAATCACGTTGATACTGAATGAGAAAATAAACAGAATCACTACCTAATTAAGCAGTTATTGCCCAGAAATGAGAGCAAATGGGTTGTAAATTTATTAAGGAGTAACAGGGTACCCTGCCTAATGTACATTAAATATGGTGTGTGTGTAAGCAAATTTAGACTTTTTCTTGTTGCCTTACAGAGGACTATGAGCTTAGTTGTAGGTCAAAATCGTATCATGCCTCATAAGTAGGAAATGATTATGCAAAATATACTGGGAATTTCTGAGTAATCATATCTGTAAAATATCGTGTTAAGTGGGGAGTTGAATGAGTTGGCTAGGAGGCAAGAAGGAATTGTACATATTAATGACAGCTGAAACACCAAGATGTGTGTATGTGTGTACGTGTGTGTGTACGTAAGTACATATATATGTGCTTCTACTTACAAATTCATCCATCTTTAATTTTTCTCGATTATTTCATTGCTTTGATTAATAGGTGAGATAGATGATTATTGATTGAATTAGTATACTACATCACTTCAAAATGTCTTTTGGCATTTTAGTCAGTGTAGAGAAGATGAGTTCTGAAACAGAGAAACAATTTTTATGTAGCTGAGTAGAGCTCATGTTACAGAATTGCTGGTCAAATACAGGGAGACATTTTTTTGGTCCTTTCTCAAGCTCTGTTCTTCTGTGATGACAGGCATAAAGCACTTGAGAATATGAAATGGAAAGTGAATGGAAATTCTAATTTTTCTTCACTTCAAGGCTTATTGTATTCAGTTTTGTCTGGTAGGAAGAAAGGGCAATGTGCCTCCTGTTATGGACCTCATTTTCAACAGAGAAGAGAATCTGTACATAATAATGAAAAGAAACACAGGCTCAGTGATATTTTATAAAGATGAGATATTAGCATAAGCATGATTACACCAGAATTAATCAAGACACTTTTAACTGAGACCAAGTGCGCAGTGAATCTTCAGTGCATAATATGAATGATGAGGGGCTTTTAGAAAAATAACACATTTTGGTTAACGAAGCTCCTTAAAAGACGGCATCACCTTCTAACTACTCTGGCTTGAAATGATGGTGTCATTACTAACTTCTTACTAGTACCAACCCTCAGCATCTAATCAGTCACCAAGGTTAGCTGATTCTGTATAGCACTGTCTTCCTTTTAACTTCCATCATGGTATCAGTTGCTGATTGCTTCTCTAACAGAGTGTCATCAATTTAGTGGCTTAAAACAACATAAATTTATTATCTTACCATTCTGGAGATCAGAAGGCTAAAATGAATCTGAGATTAAACAAAAGTGTCAGCAATTTTCATTCCCTCTGGATGCTATAAGGGAGACCCAGTTATCTTGTTTTTCCAGCCTCCAGAAGTCACCTAGATTCCTTGGCTCATGACCCCTTTCTTCACATTTCTTTCCTTTTTAAAATAAATTTTATTGTGGTTTAAATACAAGTTTCCATTCTATATCAATTTGCTGTATAATACCTGGAACGTTCACTGCTATTGTACTCTAACGTCTTTCCACTCTGCACCTCCTCACCTCCATGACAGCACACAGCAACTTCTCATCCAGAGTTTCCCACGTCCATAGGACTGAGATCTGTCTCCCTATCTTCTTGCCTGCAGCAATGAGATTCTCGGACAGTCCCTCGTATATATTTGAGTCCAAAAGTTTGTTCACTGCCACCTTCACTCTACGTTTTCTATAGTCCAGTTCAATCTTAGTCTGGAGGTCTGGCTTTGGTGTTGGATATAGTTTGGGGTTAGAAAGTCCAGGGACCATGCTCTCAGGAAATCTTCCAAACTGACAGACCATCAAGTGTGGTCATTTTGTAGAGTTTTAGTTCTGCCCTCTAATCCTTCTCCCACTACATGAGGAGCTCATAGTATGTGTGCCATCTGGGCAGTCACTGATGGTGGCTGGGCACCATCTAGTTCTTCAGGTCCTGTGCTGAAGTAGACACCGGCTCATATGACCCCTTGCATCTAGGGGGCTCATATTTTTCTCCTTTTATTTTTATTTCCTTCTTTTACCTCCAGTTTGGATGGGCTGAGACCAATTGATGCTACTTAGATGGTAGCTTGTTAGCTTTTAAGACCCCAGATGCCACTCACCCAAGTGATGAGCAGAGCATCTTCTTTACAGAAAAAGAAGAAAATAATAAAAAAAAGCTTAGCTATGTCAATTTGTCTGCATGTCCCCTGACAGTATGGTCCCGTGACCCCAAATACCGTTACTCTGTCCTTTCAAAGAATTGGGCTATATTTAGGGAACACTTTATTTTTGACGTTGTACAGTTGCAGGTACCTCTTCTTTAGTGTGTGCTGTCACACCTTATACCCAACCTGATTCCTGACTATTATCTAATTAGTAGAAATTCCTTTCTCTTTCTCCTTGCCCTTGTAACCATCAAAGATTGATTTCTTCTGTACTTAAATTGTTTTGTTGTATCCTTATAATAAAGGTCTCACACAATATTTGACCTTTTGTGTATGGCTGATTTCACTCAGCATAATGTCCTCTAGGTGGTCCCATGCTGAAGGTTCTCTAGGCCATCGTTATTTTTTACCATTGCATAGTATTCCGCTGAAGGCGTATATCATCCTTTTGTTATTGTGGAGAGGGCTGCAATAGACATTGATGGGCATGTATCTGTTTTAGTGGTGGCTCATATTTCTCTGGGGTGTATAGTATAAGGAGTGAGAGTGCTGGTTCATATGGTACTTCTATTTATAATTTTTTAAGAAAGTGCCAAACTGATTTCCATAGTGGTTTCACCATTTTACACTTCCACCAACAGTGTAGTAGGGTTTCAACCTCTCCACATCCTCTCCAGCATTTATGATTTTGTCTGTTTTTGATTATTGGCAGTCTTGTTGGGGTCAGATGGCATCTCATTGTAGTTTTGATTTAGATTTCTCTGATGGCTAGTGATTGTGAGCATTTCCTCATCTACCTGTGGCATCCAGTGTACTTTCTTTGCTGAAGTGCTGGTTCAGATCTTTTGCCCATGTTTTAATCAAGTTGATTGTCTTTCGCTTGTTGAGGTTTTGCAGTATTTTGTAGATTAGGGAGATTAGCTGTTGACTGGAAATATTCTTTCCCATTCTATAGGTAGTCTTTTTACTCTTTTAGTGATTGCTTTGGATGAGCTTTAAGTGTTTGATTTTTAGGAGTTCCCAATTGTCTATTTTCATTTCTGGTGTTTGAAGGTTATTGGTGATTTTTTTGTAGACTGTTAATGCCATGGATTAGGGCTTTCAGAGTTTTCTCTTCCAAGATCTTTATTACTTTATATTTAGGTCTGTGATCCATTTTGAGTTAATTTTTGTCCATGGTATGAGATAAGGTTCTTGTTTCATTTTTTTTACATGTGGATATCCAGTTATGCCAACACTGTTTGTTGAAAAGGCTGTCTTTTCTCCAGTTTGCAGTCTTTGGTCCTTTCTCAAATATCAGTTACTTATAGGTGGATGGTACTATATTTGGATTCTCTATTCTGTTCCATTGGTCTTTGTGTCTGTTTTTGTACTAGTACCAGGCTGTCTTGGCTACTGTGGCAGTGTAGTAGGTTTTAAGGTCAGGTGATGTGAGGCCTCTCATTTTGTTCTTTAGCAAAGTTTTATTTATTAGTGGCTTCTTCCTTTTCCACATGAAGTTGGTGATTTGTTTCTCCATCTCATTAAAAAAATGTGACTGGAGTTTGCATTGGAATTGCATTGTATATATATATAAAATTTTAGGTAGAATAAACATTTTCACAATATTAAGTCTTCCTATCCAAGAGCAAGGTAGGTTTCTCCATTTACATAAGTTACTTTTAGTTTCTTGCAGTAGGGTCTTGCAGTTTTCTGTATATAGGTCTTTTACATCTCTAGTTAGATTTATTCTTAGGTATTTTATCATCTTGGGGGCTACAGTAAATGGTAACGATTTTGAGATTTCCTCTTCGATCATCTCCCTGTTGGTGTAAAGGAATCCAACTGATTTATGTGTGTTTATCTTGTATCTTGAATTTTGCTGAAGTGTTCTACCAAATCCAGTAGTTTGTTGGTGGATTCTTTAGGGTTTTCTGTGTATAGGATCATGTCATCCACAGATAGCCAAGCCAAGTGCCATCAAGTCAGATCGGACTCATGATGACCCATGGGGCCAAAGTAGAACTAACCCCTAATGATTCTTTAACTTCTTCTTTTCCAATCTTGATATCTCTCATTTCTTTGTCATGTCTGGTTGCTCTGGATAGGACCTACAGAACAGTGTTGAATAGAAGTGAAGACAATGGGCATCCTTTTCTAGCACTTGTTCTTAAGGGGAATGATTTCAACTTCTCTTCATTCAGTATGATGTTGGCTGTTGATTTTGGGTAGATGCACCTTATTATGCTGAGGAATTTCCCTTCTTTTCTTATTTATTGAATTTTTAACATGAATTGATGTTGGACTTTATCAAATGCTTGTTTTGCATGGATTGCTAGAATCGAGTGATTCTTGTCTTTTGTTTATGTGGTTGATAACATTAATTGTCTTTCTGATGTTGAATCATTTCTGTGTCCCCTATCGGACTCAAGGTCTCACGGGCACTTGGCTTAGCTGGTGGGTATGAATATACTTGGTCATGGTAACTATTTTTGTGATGTGTTATTGAATTCTGCTGACTAGGATTTTGCATCTCTAGGTTAATGAGAGATATTAGTTTGCAATTTTTATTTATTTATTTTTGCTGTCTTTGACTGGTTTTGGTATCATAGTTATACTAGCCTCGTGAGTTTGGGAGTATTCCATCTTTTTCCGTGCTCTGAAATACCTTTAATAAGAGTAGTGTTAATTCTTCTCTGAAAGTTTGGTAGAATTCTCCAGTGAAGACATTTGGGCCAGGACATTTTTTAGTTGGGAGCTTTTAAATTACATTTTCAGTCTCTTCTTTTGTGATGGATTTATTTAGTTGTTCTATGTCTGTTTGTACTAGTTTTGGGTGGTGGTGTTTTTCTAGTAAATTGTCCATGCTTCCAGGTTTTCCAATTTATTAGTATTCTGTTATGATTCTTTTGATTTCAGTTGAGTCTGTTCTGATATCACCCATCTCATTTCTTGTTTGGGTTACTTGTTTCTTCTCCTGTTTTTCTTTTGTCAGTTTGGCTAATGGCTTATCAATTCTATTGATCTTTTAAAAAACTCAACTTTTGGTCTTGCTGACTCTTTTGATCATTTTTCTGTTGCCTGTTTCATTTATTTCTGCTTTAATTTTTTTTTTTAATTTCTTTTCTTCTGGAGCTCAATGGATTCTTTTGCTGGGTTTTCAGTAGTTGTTCAAGTAGAAGAGTTCATTCTTTGATTTGTGCCTTTTTTTTTTCTCTGAGAACTGCTTTAGCTGTGTCTCAGAATTTCATAGGACATGTTTTCATTCTTGTCTGATTCTATGAATTTCTTTATTTCATCTTTAATTTCTTCTATTACCCAGCAGTCCTTAGGCAAAATGTTGTAAGTTTCCATGTTTTTTTATTTTATTTACACCTTTTTTCTGTTATTGATTTCTAGCTTTGTGGCTTTATAGACTGAAAAGAGCCTTTGTATTATTTTAATATTTTGTATTTTGTTAAGAATTACTCTGTGGCCTAGTACATGGTCAGTTCTGGAGAATGTTCGATGTGTATTAGAAAAGAAAATATATTTGGCTGCTGTTGGGTGAAGTATTTTGAACATGTCTGTGGAGTGAAGTTGGTTGACTGTGGCATTTAGATCTTCTGTGTCTTTACAGAGCTTTTCTTAAGATATTCTGTCCTTAACTGAGAGTGGTGTGTTGATATCTCCTATTATTATCGTGGAACTATCTATTTCTGCTCTCAGTGTAAATAGAATTTGTTTTATGTATTTTGGAGCTTTGTTGTTGGGTGTGAAGATATTCAACATGGTTACTTTCTCTTGCTATATAGTTCACCTTTAGCCAATATGTGGTGTCCCTTTTTATCTGCTATAGTGGTTTTAACTTGAAGTTTATTTTGTTGTAGATTAGAATTGTCACTCTTGCTCTTTTCTGAATGTTATTAGCCTGATATAATTTTTCCTATCCTTTGACTTATAGTTTGTTTGCATCCTTGAGTCTAAAGTGTGTCTCCTGTAAGCAGCATATAGATGAGTCATGACTTTTTATCCAATCTGCTGCTCTCTGTCTCTTTATTGGTGCATTTAGACCATTTACGTTCAGTGTGATTATTGATAGGTATGAGCTTAGAGCTATCATTTTGATTTCTTTTCTTGTGTGTTGTAGACAATTCCTCTGTTCCATTCCATTTTCTGTGCTGACTGTTTTTTCTTTATAAGTTTTCTTGTGTCTTTCAATGTTTATTTTTTTGTGATTGCTGATGCTTTGTGTTTTGCTTGTTTTTTATTTTGTTTGGGGTTTTGAAGTGTAGCATTGTAGGTTTCTGTTGCAGTTACTCCCTCAGCCCCTTTTATTAATGTAAAAGTCATCCAGTCTATAATGTTTTTGTATCTCCTAGGTTTCTTCCTCATATAGAAGATGTATGGGTACATTAAATTGTCCCTCTTTTTCTTATGATGCTGCTGTAAATTAGATCCTGAGATCTCTGAATTTCTATTTTTTGTGAATTTGCTTTGGATATGCTGTGTGTATTTCCTAAGCTGATGGCATATGAGTTCTGTGGAGCACTAAATGTTTGAAAATATGTCTAGTGTGTTATTCAAGAAGATCCTTTAATGTTTCTTGTGATTTAATTTTTGTTTAGTTTTTGCAAGCTCTCCAAAATTCTGGTCATTTGTGAAAGTCCTAATTTCACCTTCACATTTAAGAGACATTTTTGCAGGGTACATAACTCATGGCTGGCAATTTTTCTCCTTCAGAACTTTGTATATGTCATCCCACTATCTTCTTGCTCACGTTGTTTTGGCTGAGTAATCTGAAATTAATGATTTTCCTTTGTATGTTATTTTTTGTTTAAGCCTAGCTGCCTTCAGTAGTTTCTCCTGATCTCTGGTCTTACTGAGTTTGATTATAACATGTTTTGGTGTAGCTCATTTGGGATCTATCTTGGATGGCGTTCAATGAGCATCCTGAGTGAGTATCTTTTCATCTTTTGTAATATCAGGAAAGCTTTTTATTGGCAGGTCTTCAAAAATTTCCCTCCATGTTTACAGTCATCCCTCTTGTTCTGGTACTCCAGTCATGCATATATTATTCCTTTTGATAGCATCCCACGTAACTTTCAGTGCTTCTTCATTTTTATTGAATCTTTTATCTGATTTTTTTTTCTCAAGCATGTTGGTGTGATTTACTGTGTCTTCAGTCTTGCTAATACTGCATTCCACATCCTCGATCCTTTCTTTGACTTTCTATTGAGTTGTGAAGCTCCATAATTTTATTGTTAACCAGTCTAATTTCAGACCATTTCTGCTGAAGCATTTCTTGCAGCTTGTTTAATTTTTCAGAGTGCTCTACTGCACTTTACCTGATCTCTTCCCTTGTATTTTGGATAGCCCTGTACATCATTCTTTTGTATTCTACCTCACATTCTTGTAGAAAGTCTTCTTCTGGGAAATCTGTTGGCTCTTTATTTTGGGATGCCATGTTAATCTGCCTCTTCAGATGTTTATAAGTTGATTGTTGTCTCTGCACCATCTGAAAGTCACTGCAATTTATTTGCATTGGTTATAGTACTTTAATTTATATTTATAGGTATTCAAGTCATTTAAGCTGCTTTGGTTTCTGGAGTCTCAATAAGTTGGTTGACCTGTCCTGCTTGGCTCTTTTGGAGGTAGACTGATGTTTTTCTGGAGGTCTAACTATCTTCTGCCCCACAAACTTATGTACTGTGATCTACTATCTGGTACAGGGACTTAGGCCATAGAGTTTGTCTACCTGATCCCACAAGTGTCCAGCCCACTAACCTGCACACCTTCCCCCTGTCTGCACTACATCCTCAGGTAACACTTGCTCCCATGTGAGCTCCTCCCCAGTTGCAATTGTGTTCCCTCCCTGGGACCTCTTCCCCAGACCAGGTGCACTCCCCTGTGTAGCCTCTGTATGCTGTGCTCACTCCCCCACACCACCTACCCAGGCCACACAAGATCAGCTGTGTGACTTCCTGGCTGCACTCACTCCCTAGCTTCTCCTCTCAGGATCATATGTGCCACCTCCCTGGGCCACATTTACTCCCATGAGCCAGCTACCTGGAGCATGTGGGTTCTCTGGCACCACCTCTCAGGGCTGCACTCAGTCTCCCACAGCAGCTACCTGGAGCATATGGGCTCTCTGGTACCACTTCCCCAGTCCTCAATCACTTCCCCGTAGTGGCAACTGGGAACACAGAGGCTCTGCAGTGCTGCCTCCCCCAGGCACACTCAGTCCCCCAGGTCAGCTACCTGGAGCATAGGAGCTCTCTGGGGCTGCTCCCCCATGTGCACTCACTCCCTGACAACAACTACTTGGAGCACATGGACTATCCAGTGCTGCCTGCCTGGTGTGCACTGGCTCTTCTACAGCAGCTACCTTGAGCATGTGAACTGTCTGGTGCTGCCTCCCCCAGGGGCACTCAGTCCCCCACAGTGGCTACCTGAAGCATGTGGGCTTTCTGGTACCACCTCTCCAGTGCACACTCACTTCCCCACAGTAGCTACCTGGAGTGTGCTCTTCATTTGTCAAAATGAACAGCTACTCTCTCTTCAGATCTCTCTTCTGACCCTTATACTCCTATTCCCTTCTTTCACTTTTGTAAGACTCCCTGTGATTATATTGGGCCTAACCAAATAATCCAAAATAATCTCCTTGTCTCAAAATTCTTAATTTAACCACTTCTCCAAAGTTCCATTTGCCACATAAGGTAGCATATTCACAGCACATGGATGTTTTGGAAGCACATTATTTTGCCTACATTGTCTGCTTTCTATCCCACAAAGATTCATGTATGTCCCACAGGCAAAATGCACTCACTCTATCCTTACATCTCCAAAGTTTCAACCTATGATAGCATCAACTCAAGGCCTAAAATCTTATCTAAATGCCATCAGCTCAAAAGTCACCAATCTGATCCTCTAAACAATCTAGCTCAAGTATCGGTGAGAATCTGAATCTCAAGTATTGGTGATCATCTTGGTACAAATTTTCTCTCTATCTGTAGCTATATGAAATTAGAAGCAAGATGTCTCTTTTAAAATATAATAATGTGGCAGATACAGGATATCAATTATAAATATTCCAAAGGAGAATAGAAGTTAAAAAATAGTCATTAAACCCCAAACCAAACCCACTGCTGTCAAGTTGATTCCAACTCACAGGGACCCTACAGTACAGAATAGAACTGCCCCATAGGGTTTTCAAGGAGTCTATAGTGTATTCCAACTGCCAACCTTTTTTAATTAGTAGCCATAGCACTTAACTTTTACAGCCAGCCAAGTGCCGTTGAGTAAGGTTTCCAAAAAGGAGCCATCGGTCTCAAAAATTTTTAGAATCCAAGTAAAACAGTATTAGGTTGCAAGGTCTAGGAATGTTCCTCTGAGATTCATGGCTCTGTCTTCTGAGCTCTTGGCTCCACTTTTCTAGTCATCCTTTTTTTTTCTGTCTTTCATGAAGATAGCATGTGTTTTCAGTTGACTGATTTTATCAGTCTGTTTCCATGCAGAGAGTTTTGGGAGTTCAGTATCTTCTTTCATTTTTTTTTCTGTGTCATTGTCAGTCTAATCTGGAAGTATTTCTGCTATTATAAAATTCTCAAGAGCCTTGTAGATCATCTGAGATTCATCCTATTAGAAATGTGGTCCCATGGATCCCATAATATCATCTTTATTTGCAGTTTCTGCTGAGATAGCTGAGGGGGATCCATGAGTCACATAACTTATCATTTCAAATATCCTTCTGTATGACTGAATACTGTGTGTTACCTTTAATTCCACAAGGTAATAGCAAAATTTTAATTACCCCACCTTTGGCTTTCTCTCCAGAGCATACTTTGATAGTGAATCTCGTAATTTTAGAATATTAGGCAATCAGGATAGACTAAGAAGCTCCCCAAATTTTGAGTCCTGGTTTCTTTTTGCTTAAGAGTTATTCCCTTAATTTATCTATTTCTCCTCACATTTTATTATAAGAAACAAGAAGAAACAAGGTTGTACTTTCAACACTGCTTGAATGTCACCTCAGCTAAATAGCCAAGTTCATTGCTTACATTTTCTGCTTTCTGTATGACTACAGATACAATTCAGTTAAAGATAAGACCTTTCTTCCTCTAGTTTCCAGTAGCATATTTCTAATTTGTTTATTTTTAGCCCTTGCTAGCAGGGCCTTTAACATCTGTATTTCTGCCAAAAGTCTGTTTATGGTGGTTAAGTATTCTCTAAAACAATATAGCTTTGGTGGTGAAATGGTTAAGAACTCCATTGCTTACCCAAAGCTCAGCAGTTTGAACCTACCAACAGCTCGTTGGAAACCCTGTGAAGCAGTTCTGTCTTATAGGTTCTCTTTGAGTTGGCATTGGCTCAATGACAATGGATTTTTTTTAAGAAGACATGGATTTTCTCTTTTACGTTCTTTATTTCTCTCACTGGCAGAGTCTTTAACATCCATATTTCTATTAATAGTTTGTTTAAGGCAATCTAGGTTTTTCCTATCATGTTTCTCAAAATTCTTTCACTTTCCACACTGCCACATTGTGAAATCAGTTTCACAATTTTAGGTATTTGTTATAGGAGCACCATCTTTTTGGGTACCCAAATCTGTATTAGTTTTCAATTGCTCTAATAAAAAAAAAATGCAGCAAATGTGGATCAGCATAACACAACTTGATTATTTTATGGTCAGTATTACTACATTATATAAGAATCTTATTACTTGAACAACTGAAGAAGTGCCCTGGCACTACTCTTCTTGCTTCCACAGTTTTTAAACACCACCACCACTACCATGAACAACAGCAAGTGCAAATACAGCAGTAGTAACAAATGCTAATAATTACTGAATGCTTAAAATGTGCCTGGCAACTTTCTAAATGCTCCGTATAGATTACCTAGTTTTTCCTACAGTGGCTTTATATAACAGATAATATTATTACCTCATTTCACAGGTTAAGGAATTGAGGCAGAAAGATAATATAATTTGACCATGAACCTCAAAACCAAAAACTCACTGCATTGAGTTGGGTCCAACAATGCACCTATTTGGTAGGTAAATGAACATCCAGTTCCCATTTTTTTTAAAAGTCATCTCAATAAAAGTACAATACAGCTTTTGACTGTCAGCTCAGACAATATTATTTTCCTTCAAAATAAGGTACAAATTAAATTGATCAGATATTGGTCAACATACTCAACCTGAATTGTGTATAATTTATTTTCTTTAAAATTTTTTCTACCTTTTCCATTTTTGTGTTTTTGCACATTATATCTCCTTTATTGAAGACAGTCCTTCAACTTTCTCTATCCTTCAGTCTTTATTTAAAGCTTCATCTGTTCCATATGCTATCATGGTCATTTAACTATTAAGTCTTACAATGATTAAAAACCCAAACCCAAACCCACTGTCATCAAGTCTATTCCAACTTATAGCCACCCTATAGGACAGAGTAAAACTGCCCCAGAGAGTTTCTAAGGAGTGCCTGGTGGATTTGAACTACCAACCTTTTGGGTAGCAGGTGTAGCACTTAACCATTATGCCACTAGGGTTTCCTTACAACGATTACTGCCCGTATAATTCACTGGGCAAATAACCGTATCTATTTTGTGACTTTCTTTATGGTGTAGTATAGGAGGCTTATTTCTCACTTATATTTCTACATAAATTGTTACAGATCTATTATTATTCCAAATAGTTCATAAATTTAATAAGGACTAACAGAATGTCCTGTCTGGTAAGCATTAAACCACCATTTAAAGTTAGTGTGTATATGCTTGTGTGGGTTTATGTGTATATATGCCTGTAAGTAAAAATTGAAAGACATTTGATAAGATAAAAATCACAGAATATGTCATTATAGTTACATAGTACTAGTTAACTTATACACTCATTAACATATGTCATATGTCATTTTTACATATGCCGTATATTAATTATCAGAATGTTACAAATTGAAGTTGGCTGATGTTGACATTCCTAGCATTATTTCCTCCATCACAGAACTGTTCTGATTGTTTCTTTCAATCAAGTTCATGAGGTATCAACAGAAAATAGAAACATTTTTAGCAATACAGGAAATCATTTAAGTTAATCTTCCCTGGGGCATAACATGAAATTTCATTCCGTGCCCTTTAGAGCAACGATTCTATAATCATGACCATGACCTTTCATTAGGGGTTTTATGCATTTATCAATAGCTGACATGATTCCATCAATGTCTAAGGATGATTTGAGAAAGGAAATAAATTACATATGCAAACCCTTTAAGTTGATAAATGTTAGCCTTTAAGGCAAGGTTTTGAACTTTTACTCTTTATGTGAAAGAACAGACATGTCAAAATAAATTTTCTCAGTTTAAAGCCTTTACCATGACTACTATACAGCAAGTGCTTATAATGTTACAGAAGATATAAACATGAATACTTTTTTTTATAAAGATCTCATATTTTGTGGGGGAAATAAATGTTTATGTAACTATTAAAAACATAATATTTTAAGTGTTATAATACAAATGCGTATGAAATATTACCAGATGGCTAGAAAGAAAGAAGAGAACGAAAATTGGATCATTGAAAAATAACTTATTAGAATAATTTTAAAAGGTGTGGGTAGGATGCAGAGGAACAATGAGGGATGGTAGAACACAGCTGTCACTTCTATTCTGGATGAACTGTAGGGTGAGATGGTTACCGGAATCTAGAAGGCTAGACAGAATCACCTAACAGGAGTTTTTTTTTTTTTATTGTTGTTGAAAATAAGCAGCAAAACATGTATCAATTCAAGTTTCCACAAGTGCATTTCATTGATTATAGTCTTCAACTTGTCCAACCATTCTTGTCCTCCTTTTCTGAATTGTTCTTCCTTCATGAACTAAGATGAGCTCACTGCCTCCAAACTTCCTCTCTGATCTTGCAAAGTGCTGTTGTCCATTTGATCCCATGCAGACAGCTCTTCAAATGCACATGGTGTTCAAATATTCTGTACTCAATCAGCTAACTCCTTGTTTGGTATAAAGATGACCTCAGTGGACCTTTATAGTCTAAAGTTTAAATATTATTTCAAGGCAACAGTTTTGGAGGTTCATCCAGCTTCAGTGGTTCCAGAAAGTCTAGATTATATGAGCATTTAGTATTCTCTTCTACATCTTCTATTGATCATAGTTCTCCTATAGAGATATCTTTTCTTAAAGACATAGACATGCCATTGACCTCACAGAGAGGGAAATGGAGGGAATGGATACCTTTATCTTTCCTCTGCTTTTATCTCCTGTCATTGTTCCCACCTGGATGAACCCAACTTGAATTCAGAGACAAGGAACTTTACCCATGTGAGTCAGGGCACAAGCAGAGCAGAGAACGGGAAAAGAGCAGAGATCTGGAAAAGGAAATGGAAGATATTCAGGACAAATATCATAAAAGCATAAAGGTATAAATGATTAGTTATTTCTGGGTGATAGGAGAACACATTGCTAAACAGAAATTTAAGTTAGGCTTTGAAAAAACAAAGAATATTTGAACAGAGGAAAAGGAAGGAAGCAGAATTTTACACAAAAGGAACTAGACAAGGAAAGGCATTGTTGTTGTCCTTAGCTGGTTTTGTTGTTAGGTGCCATCAAGTCATCGCAAGTCATGGTGACCCTGTATACAACAGAGCAAAATGCGGTCTGGTTCTGTGCCGTGTCTACAATCACAGCCATACCAAAGCCCTTTGCTACAGCTGCCGTGCCAGTCTGAAGTCTGCTCCACCAAACGCGACGTCCTTCTCCAGGGACTGATCATTCCTAACAACATGTACAAATTGGCTAAGATGCAGCTCCACCATCCTTTATTCTATGGAGAACTCTGGTTGGACTTCTTCCAAGGTGTTTCATAGTATATACAGCATCTTCTCCAACACCCCAGTTCAAAAGCATCAGTTCTTCTTATGTCTTCATTATTCATTGGCCAGCTTTCATATGCATATGTATGATGGAACTGAAAATACCCTGACTTGGGTCAGGTGCACCTTACTTTTCAAGGCGACGTCCTTTGCTTCTCAATGAGGTCTTATGTAGCTCATTTGCCCAGTGAAATATGTCTGTTATATACCTGACTGCTGCTTCTATGGGCATCAATTATAGATCCAAGTCAAATAAAATCCTCAACAACCTCAGTCTCTCCTCCATTTATCATGATGTTGCTTATTCACCCAGTTGTGAGGATTTTTGTTTTCTTTATGTTGAGGTGTAAGCCATATTGAAGGCTACTATCTTTGATCTTCATTAGTGTTAGCAGCCCTTTTTACTTTTAGCAAACAAGACTGTGGCATCTGTATAACACAGGTTGTTTAATAAATCTTTCTTCCATCCTGATGCCTTGTTTTCACTGGGTCTAGTTTCTCAGATTACTTAACTTGGCATACAGATTGAATGGATATAGTGAAAAGATATAACCCTGATGCACACCTTTTCTGACTTTAAACTGTGCAGTGTGCTCTTGTTATGTTCAAATGACTGCCTCTTGATCCATGCACAGGTGCCTTGTGCACCACTGAGTGTTCTTCTGGAGTTCTCATTTTTTACAATGTTATACACAATTTGTTATGATCCATTCAGTCAAATTGCTTTGCAAAGTCAATAAAGCAAAAGTAAACATCATTCTGGTGTTGTCTGTTCTCAGCCAAGATTCATCTCTCATCAACAATGATATCCTTGGTTCCACATTCTCTTCTGCATCTGGCTTGAATTTCTGGCAGTTCCCTGTCAATACACTGACGTAGCAGCTTTTCGGTGATCTTTAGCAAAATTTTACTTGTGTGAGTTATTAAGAAAATGCATAGAGAAATATAAATTTGTGTAGTATTTGGGAATTCAGAGAGGTGCCATTATCAAACTTCACATATTTTCATTAAGTAATAGGACTGAAAGCTGGAAATCTCTGCTTTCATTACTTTAGGAAAAGTAAAACACAAATTGACAATCTCAGTTGTTAATTTAAGGGTCTTGTCATTGAAATACAGATTTTTTTTTGGTGTTTAAATTTCTGGAAGGTAAGGTAAAGTAAAATTTGAGTTCATTTTGGTAGATTTATTTTATTCAATCACCTCCTCCTTTTTTTTAATTCTGAGCTTGGAAATCATTTGAAACCTTTGCTGCCATGGTCCTCAGAGTTGCTGTCCCTTTCAGCTGGCCTTTTCTCATCCTAGGGAATTCAGCAGAAACAGAGAAGGTAGTTGAGAAGATTTCAAGCAAGAGGGGAAAAGGCCAAAAGGGATGCTGGCCATAGGGAGGGAACAGAAGAGAAGAGCCGGAGAAGAAGAAAGAAGACGACGAGACGACAGACAGGAGGGGTTTAGACGCAATATGGGGAAAAGGAGATGATGAAAGTGGCCTTACTTTCGAGTACAGAGAGCAGTGGCTTTGGAGTAAGATCAGTTTTTAGATCAAATTCTTAGATTGTGATTTGTCAGCTATTTGATGTAAAACTTGAAAGAATGAAAAATAACTTCCAAACCAAAGTCAAATCCACTGCCATGGAGTTGATTCCTACTCAGAGCAACTCCATGGGACAGAGTAGAACTGTCCACAGACTTTCCAAGGAGCACCTGGCGGATCTGAAGTGCCAGCGTTTTGGTTAGCAGTGGTAGCACTCACCCACTGAGCCATCAGGCTTCCCAGTGACATCCCAGGCTGTGAAATGTCAAAGTCCTGTCACACGCTGTCAAGTTGAGAAAACAAGAGGCACTCCACAGGTGCTAACTTTCCCTTCCCTTCTTCTTTCTTCTGAAGTATGATCTGGTTAATTCACAACACAGAACGGTTAATTATGAATTTGTCCTAGACTTTCCTATTGACTAGATGTGGAAAACACTGTAATGTCTACGCCAATTGCAAAGGCTAGAAGCAGCTGAGTGGTTTACCACTTAATTTCTGCTCCCTTTTTGTTTTTCAAGTGTTAAACCAAACCCAAACCAAACTGGCTACCACTGAGTTGATTCTGACTCACAGTTACTGCATAGGACAGAAGAGAACTGCCCTGCAGGGCTTCTGAAGAAGCTCTTGGTAGATTCAAACTACGAAACTTTTTGTACGCAGCTATAACTCTTAACAATGACAACAATAGAATTTCTTTTTAAGTACTATTATGATGTGCAGAGCAAACCTCAGGGTTAAAATCAACATTGAATAGAGTTAGTCACGAAAAACAATCCAAGGACAACGTTGTTGTGAGGTGCTGTCCAGTCAGTTCTAACTCATAGAGACCCTAGAGGTCAGAGTAGAATGGCGCCACAGTTTCCAAGGAGCACCTAGCTGATTTGAACTGCCTACTTTTTTGGCTAGCAGATGGAGCACTTAACTCACTAGGCCACCAGAGTTTCCTTCCCCAAGAACAGTGTCCTCCTAACCAAACCCGATGCTACAGAGTAGATTCTGCCTCATAGATACCCTGCAAGAAAGAGTGAAAAACCCACTACCATCGAGTCAGGTCCAACTCATAATGATCCTAGAGATCAGAGTAGAACTGACTCAGAGTTTCCAGGGAGCACCTGGTAGATTTGAACTGCTGGTTAGCAGACATAGCGCTTTACCTGCTATGCCACCCAGGGTTTCCAATAAGACAGAGTAGAGGCTACTAACAAAAGGTACACTATCCCTTCTAAATTAATATAGCAAAAAGGGGTTATCATTCTTGTTTCTTTATGTCACAAATCAAAACCAAACCCATTGCCACAGAGTCGATTCCAACTAGGGGATAAAAAGGAAGACTTTTAAAAGGATGTACTGCTGTTGCTATTAGGGCCCTCCTTCAGAGGGACCCCACGGAATACAGCAGCACTGCTAGCTGAGTTCTCTTGGCTAGTCTTTAGGGAAGCAAATCACCAGGTCTTTCTCGTTCGGAGGCACTGGGTGGGTTGCAACTACCAACTTTCTGTTGGTCGCCAAGGGCATAATGGTTTGTGCCAAGAGGACTCCAAAGGATGCCTTAAGTAGTAATTCAGACAAGCCGCTGTTGTGGAGCCCGTTACAAATCAGAAGGATGGGTCAAATAGTAATAAATGACAGCTTGCTCTAATTGGCCGTCTGATAGTCATAATAAACTCTCCCAGGGGATTGGTTAAACATAAACAGCCCACAGGTCAGCAGGAACTATTTTAACAAACACTATTATGGAGCTCAAAAGAAAAGCAAGCAAAAAAAGCTGAATCACAATAACAATAAAACAGCCCCAAAGACAGGCAAAGAAAAAAAAATTACTGGTGTTTTCTTGAGCACTTTGTGCTAAAATTCACACTCTAATTTGTAAACAATGATGAGCACAGTATTAACAGACTGGCCCTGATGATCCCTTGGGTACCGCTGAGTAGTCGCTTAGAACACTGCCTTCTAAAAACACAGAAGGGAAAGCACTGCCGTTGTACTGTGCTCTGTCTCTGCGGAGCAGTTAGCTGGATTGTAAGTAGGGCACGTTCAATGTGCTCTCATGATCTGGATTTTTCGCAGGTCACCTGATCTCACTGAAGATTGATTTTCTAAAAAAGGAAGTATCGTTATAAAATACAGCCATTGCCTTTTATTTTGCTGGCGACGTGTGGACTTTATTTAGCATACATTTTAAAGGCACTCTAGTGGTACAGTGGTTAAGCACTTGGCTGCTAAGTGCAAGGAGGGTTGTTCAAATCCACCAGAGGCTTCACTGGAGAAAGACCCAGTGGTCTGCTTCCTTAAATAGTACAGGCTCAAGAAACCTGTAGGGCAGTTTTACTCTGTCCTGTAGTGTTGTTATCAGTCAAAACTGACTTGGTGGTAATGGGTGGATGAAATATCTCAAACTAAGATAACTAATTCCATCAGGTTAGATGCCACACAATGCAGTATTACATTTAAAGATGACTAATTTTAATGTTTTTATTTTTTAATAAAATAGATGGATTATGCTTATAGTAGTTATATTTTGCATCCATAATGTTTTAATATACTACCAAAAATTCTATATAACAGAATCATTGTATATATGCCCCCCATATTATCTTCTCCTTTGTATTAACTAAGATGAGATACCTGGTCTGATCATTACTGTTTCTTTCATCAAGAGAAGAAATTAAAATACTCATATTCTGTTATTAAGTTCTTACTGGGAAATTGTCCAAGGCTTAAAAGTTTTACTTAATTATAAATTTATTCTCATTGCCTGGTGCTGGCCATGTCTCCTTTAGTGGAAAGTATCACAAAGATACCTATCTCACAGTCTGTGCAGCCCATCTCCTTAAAAGAAAAAGTTCAGGCAGACCTTTTTTGGCTTTACCTTTGAACAGTGTGCTTCCTGCTCATGTACTGAAAGATTTGTATAGTGCTTTAAACTTGTTTGGGCAATTATAGTTTGAGAGAAGGGAATGAATAAAATTTATTAACTACTTTTATCTAGAAAAGTCAACTTTCTGGGTGAGGCAAACAGTTCAACGATTGAGTACCAGCTGACGGGCTGGTGGTTCAGCCTTGCAGAGGTGCCTCCAAAGACAGCCCCGTGAGCTCATTCAGAAAGCTGATGGCACTGAGAACGCTAAGGAGCCCTTACTACGCACGCATGCGTCACGGTGAACCAGAACCTACTCGAAGGCAACTGATAACCCACAACGTGCGGGCAAAAGAACAAAAATACAGTGGAGAAGGTCAGTATTACCATTATATGCAGAGTGCTGTGTGATTCTGGTAAAAGCTTAGTTTAAGAATTAAACGCCACTTGAAGTTTCACAGCTCAATGGATTTTTGTGCCTACAGGTATTCAAATGAACAAGAAAGGATAATTACAACTGGTTATTACGACAACGTGACTGTGTACATCAGTAAAAGTTTTAAAAAGTGACAAAGGTCAAAGACCCTGGCGGCAAATGCGTGTTGGTGATACTGGTTTCCTGGTTAGTACTGTACTGAATGCGACTTGAAAGGAGTGATCTAGATGCAATGGACTGGGACAGATTCTCAAGACACAGGCACCTCGTTCCATAATTTGAGTTTAACTGTCATCTCTGATGGTCTTTGATGTTTCTTTTATAACGACTCTCTTATGTTAATGTAGCAGGTAGGTCTTTGAGAATTAGAGTATTGAGATGCATGCCTGTACTCAGGACCTGAGAAGATGTGCTTGGAAGATGAAACACTTCATTTTCATAAGAATCAGAAGCTGAGAATCATAAACAAAAAGCGGAACAGGTACAGACCAAGTCTAAATGAATACACACCAGGTAAAGAGAAGAGGGAGAAAACGACGAATGCTGCAGCCCCGCTCAATTATTTGAGCACCTTTCTCGCAGCTTTCCCTTGAATGCTGTGTTCCTAACTGATGTCATTATTAAAGATGTAATTTTTAACTAGATAATTATGTATGAATTTTGTGGTGACAATCCAAAGTGGTTTGCTCTTGAAAAATGGAAAATAAATTTAAAAAAAAGTAAATAAAGTAAATATATTTTCAAAGTGCTCACTACTTAAAAGTCTCTGTCTTAACAATATTCTTATTTCTGGTTTCTCTTCTCGTTTCTTAAAATGCTCTTAGATTCTTTTTTCTCTCATTCTTTTTTGATAGGCAGTCTCGCATTTGGGTGTTTGTCAATATTTTGCCTAATGCAATAGCTTCTTGAAAATAAATGATTGGTTATGGGGGGGGGGAACACCAAAATTTCCTTAAATGAATAATGAATACTAAAATGAATGCTGTGTAGTTGTCACCTATGTCAAAAAATATTTTCAATATTTCTTACATATAATGTATTTGCATATATGTGTGTATGTGTCTTAATCAGCTAGTGCTGCTGTAACAGAAAAACCACAAGTAGGTAGCTTTAGCACAGAGAAATTTATTTCTTAAGAGTAAAGTAAGCTAGAGGTTCAAATTCAGAGCAGTAGCTCCAGGCGAAGTCTTTCTCTGATGGCTCTGGAAGAAGGTCCATGTAGCCAATCTTCCTCCAGACTGAGAGATCCTTTTTTTAAAAAAATATATTATATTGTGATTAAGTGAAGGTTAAAATCCAAGTTTATTTGCCACATAAAACCCCATAATACACCTCTATGCAGCTCTAGCTGCTGTCCCAATGCTGTGACAGCATATACCTCCTTGCTACCCTGTGCTTCCCGTGTTCCTTCAGTCAACTCCTGTCCCCTCCTCTCCACCCTCCTGTCTCATTTCTACGGAGGAGCTGCTAGGGCAGCCTCATGTCTTATGGTTCAGTCCAATTTTTATCTGAAGAGTTCAGTACTGGTTTCAACTCTGGGCTAAAAGTAAGTCTAAGGACCACGTTCTCAGGGGACCTTCCAGGATGTCAGACCATCAAGTCTGGTCTTTTAATAGAATTCTAGATCTGCAGCCCTATTTTTCTCCTTCTCTGTCACGGAGTCTAGGTTGTGTTGTCTGTCAAGATAGTCATTGGTGGTGGCCAGGCACCATCTAATTCTACTGGTCTCATGTGAAAGTAGTAGCTGGTTCATATGGACCCGTCTGTCTCCTGAGCTCATATTTTCCTCCTGTTTTGATGTCCCTTGTTCTTTTCTGCCCTAGGCTGATTAGGACCAATAGATGCACTTTAGATGGTAGCTGGTTAGCTTTTAAGACCCCAGATGCCACTCACCAAAATGGGATGCAGATTTTTTTAAACCTTCATTATTCTAGTTGCCTTAGATGTCCCCCAAAAGCATAGTCCATAGACCCCTGCCCCTGCTACCTTGCTACTCTGACCTTCAAACTGTTCGGTTGTATCTAGGAAATCTTTTAGCTCTTGATGTAGCCCAATAGTGTTGATTTCCCTTCCACTATGTGTTGTCATTTCCTTCACTTAAAGCAATTCCCATTTGCTCTCTTATCTATAAGTATTCTTTTCCCTCCCTCCCTTCCCTAGTAAACATCAAAGATTATTTCTTCAGTGCGTAGCCCTTTTCTTGTTGGACTGGCAGATTCTGAGGCACAGGGACTCCATGTCCAAAGGACATGCTCTGCTCTAGGAGCTTTTTCTTTCCTGATAGTAGGAAGTCCCCAGCTCTCTGCTTACATCCCTTTTGTTTATATCCAAAAAGATTACCTGAAGGCACAGTACGATGTTACACATTAAGTCCTGCCCCACCACTAGGAGTGCCATCAATTTTTCCTCGTTCACATCACAGAGGAAGGATTTACAACAAACTGGAACACCACAAAATACTGGGAATCATGGTCTAGCCAATTTGCTACATGCATTTTTGGGGGGGACACAATTCAATCCATAATAGTATATATTATAGCAACAACAACAACAAAAAGTTCAGTTGATTCCCACTCATAGAGACCTTATAGGACAGAGTAGAACTGCCCCATAGAGTTTCCAAGGAGTACCTGTCACATTCAAACTGCCAGCCTTTTGATTTGCAGATGTAGAACTTAACCACTACACCACCAGGGTTGCCATGTACATTATACGTATATGTGTGTGTATGTGTCTGTGTGTATGTTTATATGTATGTGTATGTGCATATATATGTTTAAACACACCATTTCATGGTAAATTACAAGCAAGGTAAAAATTTCTTTCTAAATACTTTGGCATGCATCTCTAAATATAAAATTATACTCCTAGATGACAGTGATAACATTACCGTATTTTAACAAAATGAAATGTAATTTCTTAAAATTATACAGAAAACAGTCCTAATTTCATTTTTCCCCACAATATATTTGAATTTTGGTAGGTCAGTATCTAATCAAACTTTACGGATTTCATTTTTATTATTGTTTACCTTGAATATCTTTTAATCTTCCTGTTTTTTCCCTACAGAAGTAGAATTAGAAGAGACTGCTCGATGGTATTTTAGAAGGTTGTATGTTCTGAATTTGTTTGATTTATCACCTCATGGTGCCATTTAACGTACTCCTTTATTTTCTATTCATTTGTTTCACTATTAATGCCACATAACCTTTGGTGTTTTTGCTTGTCTTTACTATTCTTATGTTAAACTATCTTCCACAGTGAAAACAAAGTTTTCTTCAGGGAGCACAGGCCTGGCTATGACTTTTTTTTTTAACAGTAGTAATACATTAACTCCTTAGAACTCCCTTCAAGACCTTATGCAATCTCTGCCTTTAATATTATTTCTTCCACGGACAATCTTCCTTTCCCATGTGTAAGTCCCCAGGGGAAGATCAACTAAGCCAGAAAAGGTCATGTTAGGTCATACCAGAGGTAGGATGCAGGAATAAAGCATTTCTGATAAAATGTGTTTTTAAGAACACATTCCAGGTGGAGAGGAGAGGAAAGGAGACTGTTGGGAGGATGAGACATGTATGGAGCAGAGTGGAATAGTGTGCTATCACCGGGCAGGGAGATCAGTGGAAGGTGCATATAGGTGGGCATGTAAATTTATATGGGAATATACATTTTCACTCAGTCATAATAAAAAAAAAAACAAGAAGAACACATTTTCATCACAATTTGATAAAAGTCAGGTTCTTCCAGAGCATGTATGAGGTCTTTGGTTCAAATTGGAGATCCCTAACATAAAAAAAAGAAATTCTAATTTTGGTATTTTTTTTTAAGTGAAATTAATTCTTTTTGTTGTTGTCTATTTAAAAAGCAAAGGAAAACAAAGCAAAACAGCCTTCCATTTCTAACTGAGTTTCTGTGTAAAATTTTGTCTTTTATTCAATGGTTATTGTCAAAATTTATTATACTTACCTTGTTCCAGATACTGATGTACAAATATCAGTAAGCTTCAGCTTTCTTACAGAAAACCTGGATGCCTAGTGGTTAAGTGCTACGACTGCTTACCAAAAGGTTGGCAGTTCGAATGTGACAGATGCTCCTTGGAAACTCTATGGGGCAGCTCTACTCTGTCCTACATGGTCACTATGAGTTGGAACTGACTCGATGGCAGGGGGTTTGGTTTTTTGGTTCAGACTTCTTAATATGTTTGTAATTGTGACTCTTTTTTTTCTTATCACCTAGCTACACTTAAGAGATCTTATGAAACACTGCTTTGGGTCTTTGAACTGAAGTCTCAACTCTGAAGTAACCTGTTTACAGTAACTCCCATGGAAACTAAGTGGAGAGCAGCTATCTGAAATCTGGGATCACCGTGAATTGGAATTAACTCAGTGACAATGAGGTTTACATTACATGCTTGTTTTCATGATTAAAGTCAATGACATTTACACACTTATAGCATCTTTTACATAGTAATCACTCAAAATGTTAGCTCTACTTATTATTTGGAAGCTGATTTGTCTGCAATGGGAAGAGTATGGAGAACAGAGAAGTAATGAGGCAGAATCAGATAGACAGTAACCAATCAAAGCTTAATATCAAACTGGGTCAGACTCCAAATTGGAAGTTTGCTCCAGAACCTCACTGTAGCCATCTTCGTTAGTCTTTGAAGTTCTCATTAAGTCATACCTACTGCTTTTCTTCTCTTGGATTTAACACAGTAAAGAGATTTGCCGGGAGCCAGCCCCGACACTTTACAGGGTCACGCACGGAGGGAGGGAGAGGCGCAGCGGGAAAAGAATTAGAGAGACAGGAAAGAGTTTTCTGGTTCATGGCAGCCCGACCCAGAGAGCAAGAGAGCGAGCTGTCTGTCTTTATTGTTTTTATAGTAAAAGTGATGTGAATTTTCTCCTGCCCACTGACCACACAATCTATTGGCTAATTTGAAACCAAAACCTCGTGGTCTTGAGGTGATGTAATTTTTACCCTGCCCCCTGACCACATGAGCTGTTACCTAACGGAAACCTTGTGATCCTCTTAATTGTCAAGGCTTTCTAGACGATGGCCCGGGGCAGGTGTGTAATTGACAGTGAAAACAAGGTTATGCCTCCAGCTCAATCAGCCCTACCTTATACCTCAAGGTTAAAAGGTACACAAGGAAGGGTCTAAAGTTTATGATCTCTATTTGTTCCTACTTTGCTCTTTATTCTATCTCCTCCTGCGGGGACAGTAAACATCTACCTTCCCCCACCCTATGTCTTTCTTAAGCTGTTCTAAAAAGGATAATTCTTTTCACATGGGTGGGGATGTGTAGTTGGGAGAAGTCAGCAGGGGTTGGGCCGGCCTCGCTGCTCTCAAGCTGGCTGTGTTAGAAATCATTCCTCTGAGCTCTTTTCCCCAGAAATTCCTGTACAGGTTTTCCCGATATTATTTCATAAACCAAGGGGGTAGTAAAGGGCCCCTCTCAAAAGGCATCTCCCCTGATCCTTGTGCCAGGAGAGGAGGGGGTATCTTTTTGACCAAAATTTGATTAGGAAGCCAAATAATATCAAGGGCAGTAGGCTAGAAAACATGTCGCAGGTGAGATGCTTCAGTCCGTCATTTACAGGGGTTCGTGACTTTGTCTACAAGGCTGATGGCGGACCTCCGCAGAGATTCACCTCGGTGTCAAAACAATGGCAATTATAAGGGAGGATGTGACTGAGAGGGAGGACCCAACAGCTTCTTATAGCTGGGCCTGCCTGGTAAATTACCATGTATAAGTAGAGACGTGAACCTTCTTCAATCTGGAAGATGCAAAAGACCACAAAGGAGAGAGAGAAAGAGAGACACAGAGGGAGAGAGACTGAGGAGCAATCTCTGTTCCTTTTCTAAATTTACCAGTCAAGTAGTTCACATCTCTGTTTAGGAGAAGTCCTAAGGTAGGGGATGCAGAGAGCTGTCTTTCTACTATAGTATCCCCAAGTAGTAGGACCGGGTGAGTCTGTAACGACCGTTTGTTTTATCAACATGTAGGAGTTAAGGGAACGGCACATGGTTCATCACAGAATGTTTTACTTGGTTTTTCTCTAGTAAGTTTCTTATAAAACGAAAAAAGCATTGGTATTAAGCCAATTTTGACTCAGAGTGACCCTACAGACAGAGGAAAACCACTCAGTAGAGTTTCCAAGGAGTGTCTGCCTCCCATCTTTTGGTTAGCAGCTGTAGCTCTGAACCACTGCGCCAAGTTACTTATAGACTTCACAAAGTCCTTAAATAAACAAATCTGGTTAAGAAATTTTTAAGAAGAAAGTAGTAGTTGATCAAAATACTCCCCACCCATCACTTCAGGCAATCCCCTGACAGCCAGCCTCCCTCTTCCTGGAGGGAAAGCTGGGTCCTGCCTCCTGCCTCCGACAGGATAGAGACTGAGATATCCTCTGGAGCTGAATGAGCACTAATTGTTGAAAACATTTTAATCCCCAGCACAAGGAAATGGAATGACATAAAAATTTCTGTGAGATACATGTTTCCAACATTAATAGAAAACATTCACTTTTATAGATGTCTCTAGAAACGTTTTAGAGTTTCAGCGTTGCTCTCAGGTAAGCACGTACTGCTTAAAGCATCTTCCACGTGTTCATTGCCTCCTGATCGGAGTCGCTGTGAGTGGTGTCTGCAGTATCGTCAGTAGCCTTTTACATGGAGCGTTGAAGGAGACTCTCATCTCTTTGACTAATTAGGCATGAGCTGTTAGCTCTTTTTATTATTTTTGAAACTGCTTGCATTAGTGTAGTGGATTTTGCATGGTTTATCCAGTCTTACACGTTTGGAAACTCGGCATCAGCCAGGGTATTGCTCACAGACAGTTTCCCGCCCATTACGACTTCAGGTTGAATTGTGTTACACAATGATTCTTGAACAACGAATCTTTCCACAAAAACATTTTTTTACATATTTTGATTATTAATACTTATATTAAAACATATTAGATTTTAACAGACAAAAGTAAACATTATTAAAAATGTATACAAGCTATTGATTTTGTCAGCTTACCTCATTGTTTGAAATGCAAAACTTTATCAGAGAATGCTAATCCCTTTAAACCACCTTTTCCAATCAGGTTTAAACAAACAAAAAAAAAACAAACCGAGAACCCAAGTGCTATCGACTCAATTCGGACTCAGCACCCTACAGGGCAGAGTAGAACTTCCCCATAGAATTTCCAAGGAGCACTTGGTGGATTTAAACTGCTGATCTTTCGGTTGGCAAACGTAGCACTGAACTACCCTGCCACCAGAGTTTCCTCCAAAGGTTTAAGTTATTTTTTTAATGATTATTAGCAGAAGTGGCATACAGGCAATTCTCCTTTTCTCTGATGCCATGTTAACTGAGAACTTTGCACACTAAAAGTATTTCTTTGCTTTGTACAATTTTGTGGAAACTGAGGTGTGCAAACAGGATACCACTACTACAAGTGCTAATTAAAAGTGTGACTTGCAAACCAAGTAGTGTGTGGTTCTCACAGTGTAATTTTCCTCTGCAAGTTAAAAAGATCAGCACAGTCAAATGTTTCCTGTTACTAAGTGCGTGAAGTACTTTCCTTTGAGGAACTCTAAAATTGACTGAAACTGTAGCTATGCATATCTAATACTTTTAGGAAAGAATTCTAATTTTTATTAACCTTGATTTCTGAAAATGAAAAATATAATCAATATTGGTAATTGCATGGAGTCAATTTTGATTTGTATCCATCCTGGTGGCAGAGTAGGACAGCCCCATAAGGTTTTCCTAGGCTGTAATTTTATGGGTGCTAATTGACAGATCTTTTCTCCCACAGACCTGCTGGGTGGGTTTAAACCACTAACTTTTGGTTCAGTAACCAGCACTTAAACATAATCAGTGTAGGCACAGTGTTATTATTTTATGTTATGATGTTCTCTGTGAATTTTGAAGTCTACCTGACCTTGAGATCCTTAGTTCTATTCACAGTATGTATTTCTTCTCTAAAATACTGATACTTGTCTTGAAAACAACTGTGGAACCTGTTTAAGCTCTGACTCTTCCATATTTTTTAAGTCGAATTTCAAAGGAAATTAAAAACAGTGAAAAATAGTGGTTTAATAAAAAGAATCATTTGAAGATAGTTTTACATAATAAAATATTCAATATGTACTTCAGTTGTAATTCAATATATTTTAACTTTTGCACATTGTATTACATATACATAATTTATACATCATTACAACTCTATTGGTGGTATCATTTTTAAATTTAATAAACCACATGCATTTCCCACGTTTTTGAAATGGTCTTCATATTTTAAATTCTATACTCTGAAAACATTTTACTGGGACCTCAATTTGTTAGTTTTCAGTTTGCCATTGTTGTGAAAACAAACACTACTCAAACAGCTTGTGGCTCAAGGAGACTTGCATATAGGAGGCATTCCTGTGACCAAAGTCCTCGCTGGATAACTGTAACAGGAATTAGCCCAAACTGTAAATAATGGCAAAGGGAATGCATTTTATAGCATGGTGCTAACTTTTTAATGCTGTAAACATGGAAGCAATTACTTATTCTCTCATGGTCAATTATTGATGAACGATATTTTATCACTTTTTAAAAGGGACCAATTTTTTTTTTTTAAGTTGTGATTGAGTGAAAGTATAAAATCGAAATTAAATTTGCGTGCCCACCTATTGGCAGCTCCTTCTGCTCTCCTTGCCTGATGACAGCACACTCTTCCTTTCTGTTCTATGCATGTCATATTCTCTTAACAATCTCCTGTCTCTTCCTCTCCATGCTCTTCTCTCCATTCTAGTAGGTTGCCAGTAGGACAGCACCCTATTAATGCATAGAATCATAAAGTGCACACACCGTATAGTCATACTGTATCCCCCTGTATGAAGAGTTGACCTCAGTAAGGTTTTCTGGTCAGGGGCAGCAGCAGGTCTGGGGGCCATGCTTTCAGGGGAACCTCAAGACCTTCGAACCATCAGCTGCGGTCTTTTAGTGGAGTTCTTGAGATGTACCCCTCTTTTCATGTGTTGCCACTGGGACTCGACATTGTGTGTCTCATCATGGCTGTCTTTGGTGGTGGCCAGACACCATCTGCTTCTTCTGGTCACATGTTGATACAGTCAGCCATTCACATGGGTCTTTCTGTCTTCTGGACTCTTTGTCCCTAATGTCTTTGTTGTCCTTAGTGATCATCTGTTCTGGCTGAGTTGGGACTGTTTGGTATAGCTCAGATGGCAGGTTGCTAGCTTTTAAGACTCCAGATGCCACTCACCAATGTGGGGTGCAGAAGACTCTCTTAGCAATAGGCTAGTTATGCCATTTGGCCTCGATGTCCTCTGAGAGCATGGTCTGAAAGGGACCAGTTTAATATAATGTGAAAATACCATCACAGTTAACCTTATTGTGACACAAGAATATAACTTTTTGCCAAAACACCTAACACCTTCTCTGGCTTGGGATTCACTTCAAGAGGTATCAATTTCCCTAAAATTCTAGCTAGAATTCTGATTCTCTGAGAAATGTATTTTTTATCGGTATATCTTTCTAAGACATCCAAAAATTGAAAATTTAGAAGATGTGTAAATTTCATATGCATTATGCACACTTTTCATTTGTGTGTTGCTGAGCTGATTAAGAAGTTCTTATAAACATACCTTGGCTTTATTTTGAAAGAAACTAAATATAAAATTATGGTGGTTTAAACATTTGAGTTAAATGATCCTGAGTCTTGATAATGTACATTCCAGTTTATTGTGAATTTTTGCTTCTGGATTTAGTTCCTTATCGATAACATACCATCCCATTACCTAAAATATTCCCATAAAATAAGATTTTAAGCTACTTCTCAAAGATGTAAGAAATAATATTCTTCATGCTCTTCTTTTTCTGCACTTGAGTTAACCTTGAGTTGTATCTGCTTTCTTTCTTTGTTAAAGTTTTCCATTAACCAGGATTTTGATAAGAAAAGACTCAGAACAAAACTTTTTGTCATCTTATTAGCAACAAATCAAATCTGTTCTTTGATATTTAGAGAGATATAATTATATTCCGTATAAAGCTCTTCTCTTTTTTCTTTTATTGCAACCGGTGCTATTAATGCTGTGGCAAAAGGTCCCAAACACATATGCCTGTATACAATCACATCAATCTGAATAGCTGCCTTATTTCACTTTGAAAAAGGAATTACTGGAATTGGGTAAGAATTTGAAGTTAGGGTGACTGGCGCCCAGTCCTAATTCCGTCACTATCTGGTGGTGGTTGTGACCCTGTGAGGTAAGGCATTTAAGGAAACAGAATTTATTTTTCACTTGACTTTTAGATTTAAAAATATACACTTCTCAAAGGTTTTAAGAATTTATTTGTATGTTATTTGCTGATATATTGGCCACAAGTATTGCTTATATATATCTACAAATATAGACTTCAATAAACAGAAACTTGCAAGTTAAAAACAAAAATGCAAGAAATCTAGTAAAAAAATGGAGAAATAGATAAATAAGCAATTAAAAGAAGGGGAAAACTGGATGTTTAATGAATAGGTGTGCAACACGTATTAAAAAACAACAACAACAAAAAGAAAAAAACAAGCACACTGCCATCGAGTCACTGTCAACTCATAGTGACCCTTGAGGTCAGAGCAGAACTGCTCCATAGTTTCCAAGGAGCACCTGGTGGATTTGAACTGCCAACAGGGTTTCCATATAACGTATTTGTATGTTACAGCATCTATACAACATAGATATGCAGCCGAATTTGTGTTAAGTATTTTATATGCAATATAAATGAAAAAGTAATAAACAAGAATGAAGATAAATAAATAGAATCTAGGAGTCCCCGAGGGACACAAATGATGAAGTGCTTCATGTGCTAGCCAAAAGGTTGGCACTTCTAAACCACCCAGAAGTATTTTGGGAGAGACACCTGGTGATCTGTTTCCAAAAGAGGAACCAAAAATCTGAAATCCATTGTTGTTGAGTCAATTCTATCTTATAGTTACCCTACAGCATGGAGTAGAACTGCCCCATAGAGTTTCCAAGGAGAGCCTGGTAGATTTGAACTGCCAACCTTATGATTAGCAGCTGTAGCACTTAACCACCACACTACCAGGGCTTCCCCCAAAAGATTATAGCCTTCAAAATGCTATGGAGTAGTTCTACTCTGCACATACGTGATGGCTCTGAGCCTGAATTGACCAAAAAGTAACAACAACAACAAATAGAAGTTGAAAGGCTCTGCCCTGGTTCTTGTGTATATTGTATTTTCTAAAGTTTTTGAACAGCCTTGATGGTTGTTCATTCTGAAAAGCATCACTGCTTTTGTCAGGTGCTGTCAAGTCAGTTCTGACTTGCGGTACCTTATGGACCAGAGCAAATGCTTCCTGGTCTTGTGCCATCATCCCAGTGGTTGCTATGCTTGAACGCATTGGTGCAGTTGCTGTGTTGATCCATCTTGTTGAGGATCTTCTTCTTTTTTTGTTGACCCTCTACTTTACTAAGCATGATACACTTCGCCAGAGACTGGTCCTTCTTATAGCATGTCCAAAGTAAATAAGAAGAAGTCCCATCATTCTTGCTTCTAAGGAACACTCTGGTTGTACTTCTTCCAAGGCAGATGTGTGTGTTTTTCTGGCAGTCCATGGTCTACCGAATATTCTTCACCAACACCATAATTCAACAGCATCATGTTTCCTCTGATCTTCCTTATTCGTTGTCCAGTTTTAGCTTGCCCATGAAGCTAGAGAAATACCATGGCATGGGTGGGTCTCGCTTTAGTCCTCAAGGTGATGACATCTTTGCTTCTCAACACTTTAAAGAGGTCTTTTGCAGCACATTTGCTCAGCACAATGCATTATTTGATTTCTTGACTCTTGCTACCATGGATGTAGATTGTGGATCCAAGTAAACAGAACCCTTGACAACTTCAGTATTATCTCCGTTTATCATGGTATTGCTTATTGGTCCAGTTGTGAGGATTTTTGCTTCCATAGTATTGAGGTGTAATCCATACTGAAGACTGTAGTCTTTTGATCTTCATCAATAAGTGCTTCAAGTGCTGTTAACTTTCAGCAAGCTAGGTTGTGTTACCTGCATATCTGAGGTTGTTAATGGGTCCTCCCGAATCCTGATGCTGTGTTCTTCTTCTGTAGTCATCAACATGCAGACTGAGTAAGTACAGTGAAAAGTACAACCCAGACACACATCTTTCCTGATTTTAAACCACATGTTATCCCATTGTTCTGTCCAAATGACTGCCTCTTGGTCTATGTATGGAGTGCTGATGAACAAAATTAAGGGTTCTAGAATTCCTGTTCTTCACAGTGTCATCCTGTTTGTTGTGATCTACATAGTGAAATGCCTTTGCATAATTAATAAATGACAGGTGAACCTCTTTCTGGCATTCTCTGCTTTGACCCAAGATCCCTCTGATATCAGCACTATCCCTCATTCCACACTGTCTTTTGGATCCCAGTTGAATTTCTGGCAGTTTTCTATATACTGCTGCAACTTTTTTTTTAATTATCTTTAGTGAATTTTTACTTGTGTAATCCTTGAAAGTTTTTAAAACTATAATTACTTAAAAACGACAGTTCTTAAAATCATTCTTAAAAAATAATTCTTAAAAGTAGTCCCATTTATTTTCCTCCTGGTTATTTTGACGTCAAATTTTCTTTTTCTTAACATTTAAACATTTCAACTGTTCTAGCTGCAATTACAATGCTGATATGTGTAAGTGGCTACACCCTGGGGTTATTTTTCTCTGATCAAGTCTTTAAATATGCGCATTTCCACTTGCCGGAATGATAGAATCAGCCACATGTAGGTGGTAAGTAGCTTTTTATACTATTTTGTCAGCGATAGCATGTTGCTGTTGTTAGGTGCTGTCCAGATGGTTCTGACTCATAGCGACCCTATGTACTGCAGAATGAAACACTGTCCAGTTCTGTCCCATGCTCACAATCATTAACATACTCGAGACCTTCATTGCAGCCACTGTGTCAATCCATCTTGTTCAGGATTTTCCTCTGGTCTGTTGACCTTCTGTTTTACCACACATGATTTCCTTTTCCAGGGACTGATTGCTCTTAACAAGATGCCCCTAGTCTTGTCTTCTTTCTTTTTAAGGAGCATTCTGGTATAACTTCTTCCCAAGACACACTTGTTCATTCTTTTGGCAGTCCAAGGTATATTCAGTGTCTTTTGCCAACACCACAACTTACAGACATCAATTCTTCCTCAGTCTTCCTTATTCACTGACTAGCTTTTGCATGCATATAATGTGATTGAAAATGCCATGGCTTGGGTCAGACATACCTTAGTCTTCGAAATGACATCTTTACCTTTCAATACTTTAAAGAAGTCTTTTACAGCAGATTTGCTGAACATGATGTTATTTGATTTCTAGACTGCTGCTTACATGGGTGTTAACTATAGATTTAAGAAAAATGAAACCTGTGACAACTTCAACCTCTTCTCCATAGTGAGTCAAAAATATAAATTTTTTTTAACAGTATGTGATACTTAACCAGTCTTTATGGTAAAATATGTTAAGTACTTGACTGCTAACTGATTGGCTGACAGTTGGAACTCACCAATCAGTCAGTCCATGGGAGAGGAATACGACAGTCTGCTTCTATAAAGATTTATAGCTTTGAAAATGGCACAGGGCATTACAACTCTGTCTTACAGGGAAGCTATGATTCAAAATTGCTCAAGAGAAATGCAGTTTTAATGCAGTACCTATCTCCTAAGAAGAGGAGAGAAAAGGGAAGAAGAAGAGGAGAAGCAGGCAAAAGAGAAGGAAGAGGAAGAGGAATAAAAGGTCATAAATGTTGGTACCTAAACAAATGGTTAAAACAGTAAAATAAACAAGTGAATGTAACTGGACAGGTAGTCCACATCTGTTCTCTCTTTTTTTTAATTCAGCAAAAAGAAGCTTTTTTTTATCCTGCCTAGAGATCCTGTCATCTTAACTATAAAAAATACCAAAAATGGATAGTTTTAACAAAAAGAAATTGATTTTCTAACAGTGTGGTAAGCTAGAAGTCTGGTAGGCTAAATACAGGGTCTCAGTCCCAGGGGAAGGTTTTCTTTCTGCCAGCTCTGGAGGAGAGTGCTTCTCATCCATTGTCCCCTAGACTAGGAGCCTCTCGCACAGGAACTCTGGCTCCAAGCAACAAGCTCTGCTCTCCAAGATGCTTTCCGGGTGTTGCAAGGTCCTGCTGTTGCTTCTCTCTTATAGCTCAAAAGGAATTGGCTCAAGACACTACCCAATCTTGTAGATTAAGTCCGGCCTCATTAACATAACCACCGCCTGTGCCCCCTCATTAACCTCAAAGATACAGGATTTACCACACTCAGGAAAATCAAGTCAGATGGCAAAATGCAGGACAAATCACACGATACTGGGGTTCACAGACTAGCTAAATTCATGCATGTATTTTGGGGGGACACAAGTCAATCTATGACACACACCATGTTTCCTGCCTCCTTAATTTTCCTGTTCTCCAGAGGAAACTCTTATTTTTTTAATTTCTTGGTAAGCCTCCCGTACCTCTTCCACCTTTCTCATTTTCTGTTTTTGACTTTGTTTCCTATTTCCCAGACCAAGTGGAAGCAATTAGGAGATAAGATCCACACCTTACTTCCACCAGAGTTGCAATTTATGTGCGTCTGTCCCTTAAACTCTGCCTTCCCTGCTGCTCCTGTGGATGCGCTCACTACCCATCCATGCTCCTGTTGAAGGTGAATGTGCCACTTCAGCAGTGGACCCCGTTTCCTTTCACCTAGTAGCTTTGCTTCTGAAAATGACCCCTCTCTCTTGCATCGTTGTTTTCACCTTTTCCATCCTGCTGGATTAATTCACATCTTCGTGCAAATAATCCTGTCGTGTTAGCCACCTTAAAAGTGTGCCCTGTCTTGGCCACATATCACCGTGAAGTCTCATTCTATTTTTGTTTTTATCTGGCTCCTTCTTTGTTCCACTCTTGCCCAAATTCTTGCTCTATAATGTTCAGATGAATCACCTTTTAACTTAACCCAGATCAGGACACTCTACTATTCAAAAAGCTGTGTTGACTAAGAGTAAAATCCAGAGTTACTATGAGTCAGAATCCACTCAACAGCAGTAGTTTTGTTGTTGTTGTTGTTACTGTAGTTTGCGATGCCTGTTGTGATATAGTCCCGTGGACCACCTCTGGAACTTCGTTTCCTACCACTCTTCCCTGTATTCTGGGTGTACTGGCATCCCTGTCATTCCTGAGCATGTCAAGCAGAGTTCCTTCTTGGACCCTTTGCATCACTCCCCAGAAATCTATGTGGGTTGTTCTCTGACTTCCTTCAAGTATAAGCTACAGAGAAGTCCTTTCTGAATAGTATACCAAAAATCGTATACACACATTAGTTATACTTTGTCTTCCTAAATTGTCTTCTTTTTTTAGCATTAATTGTTATTTAACCTAATTATTTATTATTTTATTTAAAAAGTTGCCTGTTTTCCTTAGGCAGTTACTTTAGGGGTGTGATTTTATTTTGTTCACTACTTAGAAGTCTTAGAAGAGTTCCTTGTTAAAACTAGATGCACCATTTTTTTTCTTATATGAACAAATGCTTGTATTCTCTGGTAAGCATTGTTCTAAGCACTTTACATATAAATCTGGAACTAGTCCATTACAATCAGTGGCATTGTGGTTAAGTGCTACAGCTATCAGCGAAAAGGCTGGTAGTTCCAACCTACCGGATGCTCCTTGAAACTCTATGGGAAAGTTCTACTCTGTCCTTTAGGGTTGCTATGAATTGGAATCTATTTGATGGCATTGGGTTTGGATTTTGGTTTTTATCAGCTATTGCAGCACCCAGCCCAAAGTCTTACAGGTAAATTGCAGAGCTAGGAATGAACTGATAAGTTTAACTCCAAAGTCAGTCTGACTCAATATACCTTTTCTGATGTGCTAGTATGTTACACAGCTTTTCTCCTTTAATCATAAAAATGACCTTTAAAATATCTATGTTTCTCTTTGATTTGCAACTTTTGAAACCAAGTCCCAGAAAACTGTCTTGAGAAATGCAATGGTGTTAACAGTTATTTTAGGAAAACATTTCTGTCCTCAATCAACTCAAAGGAAATTCTGAGCTGAAATCTTCCTAACCTTTAGTATATAAGAAGAGAATAAAGTTGATATATGTCTTCCCTAAAAGTTTTCTTAAAATTCAAAGTCACTTTTGAAATAAAAGTATTCCATAATAGACTGATTGAAGAAAACAACTTTTTTTTTTTTTTTTTACATAGCCTTTTATTGGGCCGTTTATTCTGTGAATGTTCCAGAAAACTTTTACCTGCCTGTAATTTAGTAAAAATGTCATTTATAATAATTACGTATCTAGCTGGCTGCCATTTAGGATCAGAAAATAGATCCATTTTTCTCTGAATTTTCTGTATAATATGCAATACCAGTAAATAAAATGATTAAGATACCTACATGTAAGAAAACATTGCTATATGATTATGTTAAATTGACAAAAATTAATGGAAATATTATTCTGGCTGCCACTCCACCCTTATTACAACTCATTATGGTTAGCGAGCTTAGGGAATTGTTTTCCTTTACAAAATATATCTAATAAAATCCCTGGGGACATTTAAAACCAGCCTGGATGAAACATTACAAAATGTACTGAAGAAAATAATTTGGCACAGGCAGGGGCATTTATTTAGATTCAATACATTCGCCTCCACCTCCACCCAGTACTGTTCCTAATTTTTAAAGGGAAACTGCACAAATTATAGCATGCCTATTCTTTTTAGGAGTTGCACGCTTCCTAGTTTTCAGCAATTGCATGTTTAGGGTGAGAGAGAAAGGTGATTGTGAGACACATGCCTAACTACTTGTTTCCAAAATAATTCTTTAGCAATTCATATTTCATGACCTTACACCAGCTCGTATGTGCCGTTCTCCAAATCCGTCCAGACAGTGTAAACGGAAGTGAAACCATCCAATCAGTCAAGAGAGGTCTACAATAGTGAGGGAGTCAGGAGACAGATGCAGGAAACAGCAGATACAAGATAGCTATTGTCCTCTAGTCTTTTGTGACTTATAGTGACCCTGCAGCACAGGTTAGAACTGAATTTGAAATTTTAGTTTACTGGACTGTGACAGAGTAAAATTTCTCTGTGTAAAGCTGTCCCCTTGTGGTGTTTCTGTTAGTACAGTACCAGATGACTAGGGCATGCTCCTATCTCTCTGCTCATTTCTCTGTTTTATGTCCCAGAACAGACTAGCTCAAGACACAGATAACTGCTGCTCTCATCAACATCATAGAGATGGGAGTTATAGCACATAGGGAAATCACATCAGATGACAAAATGTTAGACAGTCATGCAATATTGGGAATCCCAGGCCAGTAAAATTGATAGACAAATTCTGGGGGGACACAATTCAAAAATCAATGACATTGAGAACATCAATGGTAACATGACAACAGCTCTGATGGCCATTCTAGAAAAAAAATTCCAAAACTGTTTTGAAGGGTGGAATAGGCACTGGTATCAGTGCATAGCTTCCCAAGGGGAGTACTTCCAAGGTGAGTGTAGTGATATTCAACAATGAGGTATGTAGTACTTTTTCTAGAATGAGTTAGTGGACTTAATTGTCAGACCTCATATAACATTACACTTTGAATCCTGTGCCACCAACACAACTGCTGCTGATCTTCTCTCATTAACATCGTAGAGGCAGGATTTATGGTACATAGGAATTATCATTCAATACCAGACATCATGGCCTAGCCAAATTGCTACACACATTTTTGGAGTGACACAATTTAGTCCATAACAGAGGACCTTATGCTACCAAGAAACAAGAGCCAGGACAATAGTTCATCCTTTGGACACAGGGTTCTTGTGCTGAGAAACTCTTCAACCGGGAAAATTGATGTCAAGTACCTTCCCCCAGAGCTGACAAAGAAAGCCTTCCCCTGGTGCTGCCATCTGGAATTCATTGACAGAGTAAGTTTCTCTTTGTTAAAGTAATCTACTTTGGTATTTATGTTACAGCAGTGCTGGATAACAAGGACAGCAGTCTAAATAATGGGAAAAACTACGATTATTCCATGATCTTTAAAAGACACTTGTTGTAACATTAAATCCCTCTTACTGTTGGTAATGCCTGTACTGGGAAATGAAAAAGATAGTGAAACTAATATTAATTGTATTTTAAAATATTGGTAATGTGAGTGGTTCAGTGGTAGAATTTTCACCTTCCTTGTGGGAGACCTGGGTTTGATTCCTGGGTAATCCATCTCAAGGACTGTCATCTGTTTTTCAGTGTGAATTGTGGGTTGCCGTGATGCTCAACAGGTTTCAGTGGCTCTTCCAGATGAAGACAGACTATGAAGAAGGGCCTAGCTATCTACTTTCAAAAATCAATGAAAACCCTGTGGATTACAACAGTCTGATTCTCAACTGATCATTCATGCAGTGATTTGTCGTGCATGGAGTCATCAGGAGTTAGGATTACCATGAGTCTGGGTCAGTTTGAGGGCAGCTAATAACAGCAACATTTTAAAACATTAGAAATATTGACCAAGTGTAATGGATGTGTCAAGATTAGCTTGAACAGTGCTTGCCTTTTTCTTGTTGTATAGTTTATAATATAGAGAAGCCATCTTTTGTATGTCTGGTAAATTTTAATCTTCCTTTCTAAGTTTGAATAAGTTTCCAGTCAGTTTCTTTACAGTTTCACAAAGGATAATCATAGCAATAAAATGAAAAAAATGGTGTGATTAGTCATTGACATTTATGGCATTTGTTGTGGAGTAATTTGTAGACTAAAGGATTAGTAGTGAAGTTTGTACTGTGTGCTTTCATTCATTGTTAACATGACATATAACTGAAATTGGAAACATGTTTTTGAAGGACTGTGTTATTTAGCTAGATAGTGGCAACTGACATTTGGCATATTGTCACCGTGCAAGCCAAGGATTTTCTGGTAGATTCCTGCTATGCTTAATATCACTACTACCATCTTTATTGTTGCTTTTGTTAATGACGTTTTCACTGAGTTCCTATTGTGAACCAGGCATTGCTTGGTGTTTTCCAAAGCTTATTCCTTATATGAAATCTGTGATGTATTTTATCTCTATTTAACTGTTAAGGAAACTGGGTGCAAATATTCAAGAGATTTTCCTGAGGTTGGCTTAATAAGTGACACAGCCAGAACTACCAGGGCCACCAGACTGAGTCCAGCACAACAAGGTGATGTCTGACTACAGTATCAACTGCTTTCCCGGGAATCACAATAGAGGGCACTTGGCAGAGCTGTAGAAAAATGTAGAACAAAATTCTAACTCACAAAAAAGCACCAGAATTACTGGTCTGGCATAGACTGGAGAAACCCTGAGATATGGCTCTCAGAGACACTTTTAGCTCAGTAATAAAGTCACTCCTTAGGTTCACCCTCCAGCCAAAGATTTGACACGCTCAATAAACAAAATGAAGTTAAAAGGGTACACCAGTTCAGGGGCAAAGATGAGAAAGAAGGCACATGAAAGCTGGTAATAGGGAACTCACAGCTGAGCAGGGGAGAGTGTTGACATGTCGTGGCTTTGGCAACCAAGGTCACAGAACAATGTGTATATTAATAGTTTAATGAGAAACTAATGTGCTCTGTAAACCTTCATTAAGGTACAATTAAAAAAAAAAAAAAGCCCCCTAAAAATAAATAAATAAATGACACAGCCAGAACTAGGCCAGCCTGATTCTACAGGCATTGGTAGTCTTAGATTTTATTTGATTAACCCTTTTTTAATTGAATTGAATGTAAAATGAAGCTTTCTTGAACACATTTATGCTTTCAACTGGGGCTTATGAGGTAATTCTTCTTGGAATAAGAAGTTTCACTCATTTACCACATGTCATAGTAGAACCCATCATAACTGACATTGTAACTGCAATCGAGGATCCGTGCTGCCTGTCGGCAAAGCCAATACAAAGGCAGGAAGTGAGGTGATTAAATGAGGACATTTATTGAGTGCCAACACACAAGAGGCAAGGGGGAATCAGCTCCTCCGAAGCTTGCCAGCCTGTATAGGCTAAGCCTGAAGGATATACAGGTTGATTAAGGGAGGGGGGATGCTGATTAATGTTTTCCCACATGAGTAATTTGATGGTTCAACAATATTTTTTGTGGGGACTCCATGGATCCAACAAGTTGGGACTGGATCATCATCCAGCTACCTGGTGACTCGGTTCAGTGTTCTTAGAGAATAACTGAAAGGGTGTAAACAGAATAGCCATGTGACTTATGAACAGTACAAGGGAAATTCTAACGGATGGGGGCAATCAAGCTCTCAGGACTTAATGTTTATAACGTGGTTGTCTCACTACTGTGCTGCTGTTTGTAGTAAGATGGAGTCGGGCTGGCTAAGGCCTCCTTTCAACATCATTTCTTAAGTTTCAAATGTAACTAAGTCTTATTAAAGTTTGCTCTAGGACAGCTCCTTCTGATCATTGAAGCTGATGCTACAAAGAAAATGCCATGCATTTCATTTCATAACACCTCTAACTTGAACTTCTAAAAGGGTACTCAATAAGTCTCTCTGTTTCTGAAGCCACTAAAACAGAAATTTTGGATTCTATTTTGTTTACTGCCAATGTATTACAGAGAACTGTGCAGAATGGGATGAACTCAAATGAACTTTAGTTTAATCAAGGTGCTTAGATGGTTCTGTCCTTGACAAAGCGTTTCCATACAGGAATGTTAATAATACTGTTACCAGGTAACTTGTTCTAGACACAAAAATGAAGAATCAGAATGAACCCCCAGAAACCTTTTATTTTTTTTCCAATCAATTTGCTTTTTGCTTTGGTTAAACAATCATCATATGTTTCATCTTTTATAAGAATTATATTGAGTAAAATTAGAAATCTAGAAGCATTTTTGCAACTCGTAAAATTGGTTTGTTTAGATTATTTGTACCCTTGTTTTGGTAAATTATGTCTCAACTTCATCTTTCCTTTGTAATGATATGAAAATGCTAATATATTATGATTTAAGAGTAATAATTTTTTTCTGATATCTAAGATTAAAAATATCCATTTCCTTAAGTGTAGTTGCTTTTCTGAGTATTGAATAATATCTGCATGGCTTAATTTAACTCATTGGAAAGGGCAAGATTCTAGACTGCAGTTGTGGCCTCACCAGAACCCCTTCAAGCCAGTTACTCAGCTCACTGGGTGTGATATGTTCAGTGACATCCCTGAAAGAACTGTTTCAGATTAAGCTTATGGAGATAATAGACGGATTTTGTTTACTGGGTCATTGTTCTTGACAGATTTTTTTTAGATCAATTGTGAAATAAGTCAGCCAAAAGAAAACTTAAGAGTGCTTTAAAAATAATCAAATACAATTTATCAGCATTGTCAGTGAAATCTAGTTAACATATGTGAAGTAATTGTACCACTTTGTGAGGACTTTTTCCCCCTAAAATATTCTAGGTTTTGTGTTTACAGTATTGTGATAAACCATTGGTTAACATATTTCCTAGTACTCACAATTATCTTTTGTACAACAATACAGTCACTTTAGACCAACTGGTTTGTTCTTAGATTATATGTTCAAGCATTTAAAGGTTTTCCATAGATTACATACTCTTGCAATAAAATTGGTTTCTTTATTGTACTCTGTGCCTGTTCTTATTTTTATTGTAAGCCACCTTATTTTGAAACATGAAAACCAGAAGGAATGAAGGGATTGACTTGATTTGGTATTTTGATTCCACAATAAGGTCTTTTAACCTGGGTGTACATGCAGGGGGAGTTCTATAGTGGCACTGCAGGCCAGCTGTGATCTCCCTGAGACTGTAAACCAAGTTGTGTAGGCCTGCATGCAATTTTTAGACATAGTATTCCCCTAGTGACCAAAAACACTATTCTTACCGAGCTTTATTTTATTAGCTTACTCTTAGTAGATAATTTTCCCATCACTGACAGATCTACTGTCTTCCATAATCAGCTCTGTTGACCACAGCCTGTCATGGTCCTGGTCCCTCAGGGACAATTGCTGTCTCTGCTCCTTAACTGTTGGCTCAACCTTGCTTGTGTTCAGTAGCTTCTTCACCGGCTTTCAGTTTCCGCCCCTGCCTGTGCTGTTGGTGGATTTTTCTCGGTGCTATGGATCTACCTTGATACGGGTCTAGACATCCATTCAGCCTTGTTACAGGTAAATGAAAATAGGAACTTTGCTATGTCAGCTTAAGGCGTTTATAATTTGGCTACATTTATTCTCTTTTTTAAATAAGAATATTTGATATGTGTATTTCAAACTTATCAAAATAATGTCTTTAAAGATAAAAAATTGAAAAGAAGAGTGCAGAAGAAAAAAGTCTACATGTCTGAAAAAAGTGTTTTTATGATAAATTCTGTAGGCGAAAATGTCCCACTATATATTATCAACACTTCTACTGAGGCGCTACAGCCTGGTGGTGCAATGGTTAAGCATTTGAATGCTAACCAACAAGTAGGCAGTTTCCCCATCAGTTGCTCCAAAGATGTCACAGTCTGTTTTTGAAAGGTTTATAGTCTTGGATACCCCATGTGGCATTTTTACTCTGTCTTATAGGTCACTGCGAATTCTCAAACAGAAAGAACTGAAGAAAAAATTCAAGCCTCAAGCTGCAATAGTAAAGGGTTCTACCGGGAAAATATTAAAAAACTCAAGTAACATCAAAAGAAGATGGAAGGACTACACAGAGTCAAGATACGGGAAAGAACTGGTCTATGTTCTTTCATTTGAAGGGTAGCATATGATCAGAAACCAACGATACTGAAGGAAGAAGTCAAACCTTCACTGAAGGCACTGGGAAAAAGCAAGGCTCCAGCAATCAATGGAATATCAGTTATTTCAACAAACAGATGTAGCACTCAAAGTGCTCATTCATCTATGCCAAAAAATTTGGAGGACGACTACCTGGCTGACTGACTGGAAGAAAGCCGATCCAACTGAGTGCAGAAATTACTGAACAATACCGTTAATATCACACTCAAGTAAAGTTTTGCTCAAGATCATTCAAAAGCAACTGCAACAGTATATTGACAAAGATCTGCCAGAAATTCAAGCTGGATTCAGAAGAGGATGTGGAATCAGGGATATCATTGCTGATGTCAGATCGATCTTTTCTGAAAGCAGAGAATACCAGAAAGATGTTTACCTGTGCTCTGTTGGCTATGTAAAGGCCTTCAACTGTGTGGATAATAATCAGTCATGGCTAACATTGCAGAAAATATAAATTCCCAAACACCTAATGGTGTTCTTAAGGAATCTATACATGGATCAACAGGCAGTTGTGCAAGCAGAACAAGGGGACACTGCATGGTTTAAAGTCCGGAAAGGTGTGTGTCAGGATTGTGTCTTTTCACCATACATTTTCAATTTGTATGCTGAGCAAATAATCCAAGAATCTAGCTTGTACAAAGAAGAATGAGGCATCAGGTTTGGAGGACAGCTAATTAATGACCTGCGTTACACAGACTACAGCACCTTACTTGCTGGAAGAAGATTTGAAACTCTAATGAAGACCAAGGACTGCAGCCTTTGGTATGGATTGCACTTCAGCATCAAAAAATCAAAAATCCTCACAACTGGACCAGTAAGCAGTATCATCATAAATGGAGAAAGGTTTGAGGTTGTCGAAGATTTCATTTACCTTGAGTCCACAATCAACTCCCATGGAAGCAGTCGTCAATAAATCAAAGGGTGCATTACATTGGGAAAATCTGCTGCACAGGTTCTTTTTAACGTATTCAAAAGTAAGGATGTCACCTTGAAGACTAAAGTGCACCTGACCCAAACCATGGTATTTTCAATTGTATCATATGCATGCAAAAGCTGGATAAGGAACAAAGAAGACAAAAGAATTGTTGCCTTTGAATTGTGGTGTTGGAGAAGAATGTTGAATGTACAATGGATTGTCGAAAGAATAAATAGATCTGTTCTGGAAGAAGTACAACCAGAGTGCTCCTTGGAAGCCAAGATGGCAAGACTGCATCTTACATACTTTGGACATGTTGTCAGGAAGAATCAGTCCCTGGAGAAGGACATCATGCTCGGTAAAGTGAAGGGTCAGTGGAAAAGAGGAAGACCCTCGCGATGGATTGACACAGTGGCTGCAACAATGGGCTTAAGGGTAAAAACCGTTGTGGATATAGTTCAAGAGCAGGCAAAGTTTTGTTCTGCTATGCATAGGGGTGCTATGAGTCAGAACTGACTCAACGGCACCTAACAAGATAACATGAGTTGGAATAGACTTTCAACACTGAGACAGAACTATGGTAAAGCTATAATTTTTATGCAGATGTTATTTTTGAGGTCATGGACTAGTAATCAGCCTTGTAGAGTAATACTCTTTTTCTACACAAAAAACGAGGAAGCTGGGAGACACTTTTTGCTCACTTCTGCTGTCTGGTAGCATACCCTCCATACCAAGGTGAAACGCTCCTTCACTACTCTGTATCTATACTGCTTGAGTGAAGTTGACCATATGCTTAATTCCAAGGACATATGTCCATCAGTGTACTCACCCCTCTGTTCACAATGTGACTCAATTTAGGCTCAAAAGAGGCATATCCAGGACTTTTGTTTAACTAATGGAAGAAAGGAACTCTTTCTACCCAAGGTGAGAGGATCAAACCCAAACCTCGTATAGAGATCTTGAACCTTAAGAGAAATGCCCATCTGAGAAGGGTGGAGAAGAGTGTTGAGTGAAGAGAAAGAATAGGATCCTGATGGTGTCTTCTGAACCTCTATATCAAGCCACACCTAAAGCTAGATGTTTAATACCAAATTCATTGCTGCTGAGTTGACTCTGACTGATAGTTTACTATAAGACAGAGTAAAACTGTTCCAAATGGGTTCGAAGCAACAGCTGGTGTATCTGAACTGCTGACTTTTTGGTTAGCAGTTGAGCTCAACCACTGTGCCATCTAGACTCCTTCTGGGAGTTGAAGATTATTCAGTTAGATAAACCATGTATTTACTGTTTTGCTTCTAAGTCAATTCAATGTATTGAGAATGGGAGTCCCAGATGTATACAGGGGCTGGATTTAGGCCAAAAGATGATTACCCAAATGTTGGGGCCTCATTCCCCCGTTCATCCATTACACTTTGGTCCTCTTGTCCTCACAACACCTACCACTCTCATGTTGCCCCCTGACTATCCAGAACCCTCCGTGGTGGCGACCTCAAGGGCCTGCCTTTCTGAGCAGTGTCAAAGGATCTAGGCTTTAAGACAGGCTCTTACTTTCCTGTTAATCTCACAGGCTTACTGGCCAACTGGATCATGTGATGTATTAATTTACACTCCAGGACTAATACTTGGGAAAAAAAAACTTAATACAGTCTCTTACTAAAAGAAAAAAAAAAAAAGTAAAAGGAAATCTCACATCTTAATTTGTAATACGCGAGCTTTTAAGTTATTGTAGTAAATATTCACGGAAAATCTTTTTGATTTAAAAAGTCTTTTGTTGGTTCTCATCAATCTGCTTACATGACTGCTAATAGACTGAAAAGTCTTTTGAGAAATGTGCTGCTACTTGGTTCTTTTATTTTCTCCTTCCCTCCCTCCCTGCCTCCATCTCTCCCTTCCTGCCTTTCACCCACCTTGCTTTCTTCCTGTCTCTCAGTCTCTCTTTGCAATACCTAGTGCCTGATACTTCAAAGGAACTAAATAAATACTATTTGAATGATAAACGTATCTCTCCTTTCAGAAATGAGGGTGAATTAGTATTTTCCAATGATTTTTGAGCACCGACTCAGCTTGGTTTAAGGGATTCAATCCAAGGAGAGCACCAGGGTCAGACAGTCTACAACTAAAGGCAGTTGTGTAGTTTTGATCTTATTTTGTTCTCAGAGATGGTATTAGTCTGAGGTGGTAATGAAAGCATAGAAAGGACCCGCTGAGCTGCATCTACACAAATACTGTCACTCGGTAACAAATAAGCCAGCACCAGTAGGGTGTGCATTCTACGTTGTCACCACATGAACAAAACTGCCCACTTCTTACAGTGATCAGCAAAGAGATGGAAGTCTAAGTTGACGACGAAGATGAAATGGCAACCATTCAAATCTTTTCTGTTTAAATGACTCTCCTTGGAACTGAAGCGTCCCAGAGCTGTTAAGAGCTGTTAACTATTTTTCTTCCTTTGGCAGTAGCTTTATTTTTAGAGCATCAGGACATTTTCTTCAATCATTTTCCTTAAATATGTTGCATATTTGAAACCTCAGGCTGCAAACTTTTAAAAGTGTTATCCCTACTGAGTTGCTCCCTGGGTAATTGGCTAGTCTTTCTAGTGTTCAAGGACACAAATATTTTTCAGTAAGATTGGCCAAATTAAAATGATTTCAGGATGCTAAATTACCGATGTTGATTGGCACCTTGTCTCGCCGTAATTCCTTGCTCCTATGGAAACAATCGACTCTTCCCAGAGTTCTTGTTCAGCCTCTCAGCTACCTGGAAAATTGCTGTGTTCCTCTGGGTCATCAAGCAGTGTAACTTCACTGCAATTTCCTAGAAAGGGAAATTAGTTGAGGTATTCTGCCTTTCCTTTTTCATTTTGCCAGTTCATGGAATATTTGCAAGAATGAAATACATTATTTTTTTTCTGGTTCAAAAAAGAAATTTCAAAGCAACTTTTTTGAGAAAGAAAAGAAGGTATTTTAAAATGTCATCACCGAGTACCAAACTGGACATGATGTTTTAGATGTTATTCAGAACATATTAATAACATTTTTTCCATCTTTCTAAGTTTAAAACCTTACAGAGAGAGTCTTATTGCCTTAGTTGTGCTCCCAGTATTGTGAACTATGGGTGCTTTTTAAACTGATGATCTTTCTCTGTGTTCAAGCTATTTTAAAAGCTAAATGATCCTTCCATCCAGTTGTGCCAGCATTTTATTTTAGCGAAGGAAAGATGTTGCATCCACCTCCCATGCTGAATTATAATTACAATCTATTGTTGTTTTAAAGATTAAAGTGCAAAATATATTTGCCTAGCATTTTATGTAATATTCCATAGAATACAAACAATGAGTTAGAACCATGATACTGGGTTGTATGGTAGTTTTTCTTGATGAATTTGTGATTATAGAGAAGTGAACAGGGATATCTGTTTTTAAAGTTTTCCTTCTTGCCAGAGATAATTTTTCCAACAGTACCTTTCAGTTAACTTCTTCAATATGGCCTTACGGTTTTCATCATGGGGACAGGACATTTACAGGACACAACTGTCATATTTTCCTACTAGGGCTTTTAAATGTTAATAGACTAATGAATTATATCTGCATTCTAAGTGGTGATCACTTTGATGTTTGAGTCTGGGGTATTTTGAAAAATATCACAGAAAATGCTTTTGATATAATCTGCTAGCCCACGTCTTACTAGTTTTCATCAAGTGTTGAAATAGACTCAATGAATTAGAACTTTACTCAATGAATTAGACTTTACAGATCATCTCCATTTTTTTTTTTTTTTTTACAAATGGAGAAACGAAGTCCCCACAAGCACATGGTTCACGACACAGCACAAAAGGTTAACTATGTCACAGTAACAGAGCCAGTTCGTTGTTCTGTTTACATCAAACTGTTTTTCTTTTGAAACAGATGCTAATTTTATATACCTGAATATATCCTTGTTTATAATTTTTAAAAAAGTAATACTGCTTGTAGAATTCTTCTAAAGAATTGAAAATGTGGCAACTATTATCTATTAATACCAAGTCATACACCTGGAGATGTTCTAAATCCACTTCATGTGTTCACTTTCAGCTACTGCCTGTTTTACAGATGAGAAAACCACGCAAGAGTAAATACCTTGTTCAAGGTCATAGGCATAGTGAGGTTACTCTAGCATTTAAACTCTGGTTGCACAGTGGTTAAAAACTTTTTGTGATTCGCGTTGAGAAACATGTGGTATCCCACCCACTTTTTGTGTCTTTGGAGTTCTTTGGGAGCACATAATTCCCACTGAAAGAATTTGCTTCCCTCCAGTGGGACATAGGTAATAGTGAAAAGCAACAGAATACTCACTGACGCGAAGCAGCTGAGATATTAGGCCAAACCAGAGGTAACACGTGTGCCCAAGTGGAAGGTGTCGCATAATAAAGCCTGCTACCCAACACTAGTGGGCCAGATGGGATTCCACAAATCATGTATTTTCCTGTAATATTTTTCAAAAATCTCTATTATTGTTATTAGGTGTTGTTGAGTCAGTTCTGACTTATAGTGGTCCTATGCACAACAGAACAAAACACTGCCCAGTCCTGCACCACACCCAAAAGTGTTTCTATGCTTAAACACATTGTTGCAGCCACTGTGTCAATCCATGTTGTGGAGGGTCTTCCTCTTCTTTGCTGACTCTCTGCTTTACCAAGCATGATGTCCTTTTCCAGGGATTGGTTCCTCCTGACAACATTTGTCAGAATGTAAGATGTAGTCTTTGCTTCCAAGGAGCACTCTGGTTGTACTTCTTTCAGAGCAGATCTGTGTGTTCTTTTGGCAGGCTATGGTATGTTTAAATATTCTTCTCCAACACCATAATTAAAAGTATCAGTTTTTCTTCTGTCTTCCTTATTCGTCGACCAGCTTTCATATGCATATGATGTGATTGAAAATGGCTTGGGTCAGGCACAGTTTACCCTTCAAGGTGACATCCTTATTTTTCAATAATTTCAAGATTTTTTGCAGCACACTTTATCGATGCAGTGCATGTCGTGATTTCTTGACTGCTGTTTCTGTGAGTCTTAATTGTGGTACCGAGTAAAATGAAATCCTTGACAACCGCAGTCTTTTCTCCATTCATCATGATTTGCTTTCTGGTCCAGTTGTGAGGATTTTTGTTTACTTAATGTAGAGATACAATCCATACTGAAGGCTGTGGTGTTTGACCTTCATCGGTAAGTGTTTCGAATCCTCTTCACTTTTAGAAAGCAAGGTTATGTTATCTGCACAACACAGATTACTAATGAATCTTCCCCTAATCCTGATGCCTCATTTTTCTTTATATAGTCCAGCTTCTCAGATTATATGATGGACACACAGATTGAAAAGGCATGCTGAAAGGCTACAACCTGACGCACACCTTTCCTGACTTGAAGTCATGCAGCGTCCTCTTGTTCTGTTTGCATGGCTGACTCTTGATACGTGTACAGATTCCTCGTGAGCATAATGAAGTGTTCTGGAATTTCCATTCTAAGATAATTTTAGGTGGTTGAATATTTAATAAAACAGTTAGCACAATGTGTCTCTGTTTTCTAACTTCTTTAAGGCACTCGCCATTTGCTATATCACTCATTCATTTTGATTTTTTAATAAATGTATATATTTTCCTATCACTGATTCAAACTGAAAAAAGGCTTCCTGCCCATTTTAAAACTTTTATTTTTGCACTGAAAATAGTAACAAGCCTTAAGATAAATGATTCTGTGAATAATTCCACGTCTGCTATGCTATGATAATGCGAAGCCCAAAACCGCTTGCCAAGCTTTGCTGCTGCTATTGTATGGTAGTAGCAAGTGAAAACCATCTCCTTCTTTAAATATTTTCAAGCTACAGCCGATTTAAAAGCAGAATCACTTTCCTAGTAGATAGTCAATATTCATTTCATTTTAACTAGCAAAGGAAATGAAACTGATCTAATGATGTTCCAAACCCCATAAAAGAAAGTTATCCACATTTTTAAGACACATACCTTAACCATCATGAAAAAAAATCCCAACATTTTTCTATGGAAGAAAGAGGGAAAGACAAAATATTTTCTACTTTCACAGGGATTATTTGTTAATGTGTGTGTTAATTCATAAGTGGGCTCAGCAAGTTGTGTCTTTCTTTAAATGTTACTACGCATGTGCTTTTGTAACCTCACAGGTTCCTGAAACCTTTATATATCATTTATAAAGAAAACTTTTCCAAATTTAAATTCTTCACAGGCACCAAAAATATTTTATTATGCTACTTCAGAATAAAAAAGGGCCAGTTTTTATTATATTTGAAATATACTTTATATTTTACAAAAAAGTTACTATTAATACATGAAGATCAAAGCTGCATTTGGTTTTCATTCTATATCAATATTTTATCTCATCATTCATCAGTGTTACAAACACACCCCATTTAATGGCTATAACCTCATGGGTATAATCTAGCCCAAGGCTATTCATTATTTTATGTTCTGTATCCACCAGGCACTCCTTGGAAAACTCTAGGGGCCATCCTACTCCGTCCCATGCAGTCACTATGAGTTGGAACCAACTTGACAGCCATAGGTTTGATGTGACATAACATGTTCAGGTAGTTTTAAAAATGTGTTAGTGTGTTGAAGATAACTTAAGAAATGAATGACATTCAAAGTGTTGAAATGTGAATGCTGTTCCAAGTGTTGAATTATGTGTCTTTTGGCAGTTTCCATGATGCTGGGTAAAACTTGGATTCCATATTTAGTTAACTCCCTTGAGTCTATCAGTTTTTATAGCTCAGTATGGTAAATAAAGGTTTTGTATAAAAACGTAATCATCTCATGGGATAAAAATCAGTCTTGTGATTTTTATTAGTGACTTTTTTGTTATGTTTATGAGTACATGGTCATATTTGCTTAATTGTTACAGTCATCAGAGCTGTCATCATATTGCCCTTGATGTCCTGAAAGTCATCGAAATGTCTTCCTTTCAATATTTCCTTTATCTTCAGATAAAGAAAAAAAGTCACTGAGCGCCAGGTCAGATGAGTAGGGAGGGTGTTTTAATACAGCTATTTGTTTACTGGCTAAAAACTCTCTCAAGGACGACTATACTACTAAGTTTGTGAACTTGACACCATGCTACTGTGCACAATGGCCATTCCAGAAAGAGTTCCAAAATTGCTTTGAAGGGTGGACTGGGTGCTTGGCTTTGGTGTCTAGTTACCCAAGGGGAGTATCTCAAAGGTGACCATAGCGACGTTCAGCAATGTGGTATGTGGCATGTAGAACAATTAAGTTTGAGGACTTAATTGTTGGGCTTCATAATCCCAATTTCTGGGATTATTTGTTTAGCATATAGGTTGAATAAATATGGTAAAAAGTTACAATGTTGACACACAGCTTTCCTGACTCTAAACTGTGCAATATCACCTCGTTCAGTTCAAATGACTGCCCTTTGGTCTACGCACCGATTTCTTACGAGCACAATTAGGTGTTCCGGAAGTCTTGTTGTTTGTAAGGCTACTCATAATTTGTAATGATCCACCGTTAAATACTTTTATGTAACCAATGAAATAAATGTAAACATCTTTTTGGTATTGTCTGCTTTCAGCCACGATCCACCTGATATTAGCAATAATATCCCTCATTCTACATCCTCTTCTGAGACTTGCTTGCATTTCTGAGAGTTCCTTATTTAAGAACTACTGCAACTGCTTTTGAATAATCCTCAGTAAAGTTTTACTTGTGTGTGACATTAATGATATTGTTTGATAATTTCTGCATTCTGTTGGATTACTTTCTTGGGAATGGGCACAAATATGGAACTCTCCCAGTTGGCTGGTCAGACGGTTGTCTTCCAAATTTCTTGGCATAACCAAGCAAGCACCTCCAGGGCTACACCTGTCTGCTGAAACATCTCCGTTGGTATTCCATCAGCTCCTGGAGCCGCCTTCAGTGCAGTTTGGACTTCCTCCTTTGGTCGTACCTGTTGCTTCTCCAGCACACGCTACCTCCTGAAATGGTTCAGTAATGAAATCTTCTTTATAACTCCGTATTACCATCTTCTTTTGATCTGTTCTGTGCTACTCAATATTTTCTCCATGGAATTCTTCAGTATTAAAATTTGAATTTTTTCTTCAGTTCTGAGTAATGCTGAACATGTTCTTCTCTTTTGGTTTTCTAACTCTGAATCTTTGCACATTTCATACAATGCTTTATCTTCTTTTAAGCTCTGTTCTTCATTTCTTCCTCTTGCTTTGCTAATTCTACATTCAAGAGAAAGTTTCAGAATCTTTTCTGACATCCATTTGAACCTTTTCTTTATTTCTTATGTTTTTAATGACCTCTTTTTCTTTATGTATGAAGTCCATGATGTTATTCCATAACTCATTTGATCTTGGGTCATTAGTGCAGTGTGTCAAATCTACTTGAGGTGCTCTCTAAATTTAGGTGACATATATTCAAGATCATATTTTGGCTCCTGTGGACTTGCTATTATTTTCTTCAGCTTGCACTTGAACTTGGATGTGAGCAATTGGTGGTTTGTTCTGAAGTTGGCCCCTGGCCTTGCTCTAACTGATGATATTAAACTTTTCCATCATCTCTTTCCACAGACGTAGTTGATTTTACTGAGTATTCTGTCTGGAAATTCCACATGTATAGTTTCTTCTGCTCAGCTGTTTGTTTTTTTAGAAAGGTAATTGCAATGAAGAAGTTGTTAGTCTTGCAAAATCTATCACATGTTTCCAGACATCACTTCTATCATGAAGGCTGTTTATTCCAGTTACTGTGCCTTCCTTGGAAACCATGGTGGCATAGTGGTTAAACGGCTAAGTCTGCTAACCCAAAGGTCAGCAGCTTGAATTTTTCCAGGAGCTCCCTGAAAATTCTATGGAACAATTCTACTCTGTCGTATTGTGTCACCATGAGTCAGAAATGACTTGATGACCGTGGGTTTATTTTATAGTTTGGGGTATCTTCCTTGTTTCCAACTTTACCATTCCAGTCATGAATAAATGTCAGTGCGGCTTGATTGCATGTTTGATCTCCATTGCATGTTTCATTCTGTGAAATTCACAGAAATAAGCCTCAATAAATATTAAAAGATTGAAATTATATAAAGTATTTTTTCTATACACAAAAAATGTAGCTATAAATCAATATTAGAAAGAAAATTGGATAATTAAAAACATGAGGAAATTAAACAACACATTCTGAAACAACCAGTGGGTCAAAGGAGAAATAACAAGAGAAATTAGAAAACATTTTGACTGAGATGAAAATGAAAACACAATATACTGAAACTACATGGAGTAGATAAAATTCTAGAAACGTACAAATTACCAGGAGTAACTCAAGATAAGAGAGAAAACCTGAATCGACCTGTAACAAAAGAAGAGATTTAATCAATAATCAAAAGGCACAACAAAGAAAAGTCAGAGATCAAGGGGCTTTAATGGTAAATTCTATAAAAGGAATTGACATCATTACCTCTCAGACTCTCACAAAATGTAGGAGAGGCCTGAACAGTTCTTAATTCATTCTGTGAGACCAGCGTCACCATGATACTAAAGCAATAAAAAAGACACAAGAAAACTGCAAACCAATACTCTTTGCAGAATAAAACCCAAACCCTCCGCTGCTGAGTCAATTCCGACTCCCAGTGAGCCTCTAGGACAGAGCAGAACTGCGCCCTGAAGTTTCCAAGGAGTGACTGGGAGATTCAGGCTCCTGACTTCTTGGTTAACAGCTGTAGCACTCACTTAGTGACTACACCACCGGGGTATTCTCCTTATGCATAGAAATGCAAAAATTTTCAACAAAATACTTGGAAAGCAGATACAATGCCATGCTTAAAAATATAAGTACCAATTCATTCATATATTTTGACATGATGGACTTGTATTAGTGTTTCTCATAATAATGTTTCTCAAATGTTTATAGAGTATTAGATTAGCAGTTCTAAAGGATAAAGCCTTCTTTTTTTGTTAGAAAATGAATGAAATATGCCAGGAAATGTAACTAAGGATACTGAGGTAAAATTAAATGTTGTAACTAGCCAACAATTTGAGTAGGTGAAATGAAAAGTTAGGGTTGACCAGAAGCTTCACTTATAGGCAACTCTGGAAAATGTTCTCCTAACTTCTAATTGTGATCTGAAATCCTGATCCCACATGAATCTAATTCCCAGGAAATAAATATGAGATGTTTAGCTTGTAGTTCATTTTTCTCATCCAAAAGAGAAAAATGTCAGTTGATTGAAGTGTTATGATAGTCATTCCAATCTTTCCACAAAAAATTTATAATTAAAAAAATGTTTTATAAAAGTATTTTGAATTTAATAAAACAAAGTGTTTTAAATTCATATCTGTATTGCTATTTTGTATGCTTTCTTTCATATTTAAATTGTATTTCTCGAAGTTTTAAATACTTCCTGTCATTACTTTTAATGTAAGAAAAATAATTTAGAAAGTTAAAATTTACTTTTTTTGAGAATAATTCGGATCTGACTCGGCATCACTTGGCTTGGCTGGTCCTTTTTTTATTATTTAGAGCCCAAATAATATAGAAAAGAAGAATATTAAATATTAATTCACCAGTGGTCACACCGGGTGATGTGAGGGTATTAGTATCATCAGACTACCTTTGTAGCCAATCACTTTAAATAAGTAGAGGAAATTTAGAAATCACTTTTTTTTTTTTAAAGCAGCTGAAGAAACTAAGTATAAGTGCTTGCTCAAGGTCATGTAACTAAAAGTGTGGTAGATCTGTGCCTAATCGTGTAGACTTCTTGATGGCCTTCTGTTTATCTTCATATCCTTTCCCTCAACAGATAATATTTGATGTCACAATCACTTCGACTTTGTGTAGAACAAATACATATTACAGAACATTATTTAAATGAATGTTCTGGTGGTGTGTGTATGTGTGTAGCAGTGATATTACCATATTATTGTTAACAATACACTTTGTATGAGTTATTTTTGCTATGATGTTCATGTATTCTGTTTTTCCAATCAAATTTTCATACTTGATAATATGACTAAGACCTAGTTAAAAAAATTGTTAATCAGAATTAGGAATATTGTAATTTACATCACTGAGATAATCCTGTCCATGAAGTGGAGACGTTGATAATATTGGAGTCATTAGCACCAGACTGCCACCAGGTAAATCTGCCAAGGTTAGAATTGCCAGAAAAAAAGCTGTAACTCTTACAGACAGAAGGGTGGGAGCAAAATGAGCAGAGGGGGTGGGAGGCAGCTCTGGAATCTGGCTACTTAACATGAAGGCATACATTCAAGTTTTGAAAAGGACAAGTTATTCAAATGTGTTACATATATCAAGATTGTGGGTAAATATGCATAATGAAGGTCAAAATTTGTTTCTAACTGTACAATTTATATAGAAGCTTGAAACACATTTTTGCATAATTTTAAGTGTTGATGAGGAAAATACACATTAGGGTATCTCATCTATTTACCTGATGATATAAGAGTATTACCTAAGATGTGATCTTGAGTGTTATAGTAAGTATAACTGTACATTATCCACACAGCTATTTTTCTAGTGTTTTATATATACAGTGGTATTACAATCATGCTGAAGATGACCTAACACCTCTTTCCATTCTTGGCTTTCCTCTATGTCTTGTCCTCTGACACTCAAAAGCTGTAATTAAAGTGAAGTTAGAAGTTTCTCAGAGGAGAGGACTCTTCAGCTCACCATTGTTATTTGTCCTTATTTAGAATTCTATTACCTGCTAGGATGCAGAAAAGAGGAAAGAAATGGATTGTCCCTTTTCAAGCTGTGAAAGCAAGACTGCTTTTTAGTGGAGTTCGTTATACTTTTGACCATCAAATTTAAACACTATAACTTGATCATAATATGCCAGTTATTTTTAGGATACTTTCTTCATACGAATGAAAGGCAAGGAAAAGATGGTCTACAGACAACCAAGAGGTAAAATCCTAGTGTGCAAAGCTGTACGTTGAAAATCAAATTTTATCACCAAGGTATCTATTTGAGTTTTTCATTCGTTGAAACTAATTGTAATTACAGTTGATGTGTTTTAAAAACACTACCGTGTACAGAGCATCAAAGTGAAAATGTATCAGTGGAGGTCAGTCAATGAAAAGGGTCTTACTACAGAGTTCTACATTCATTGAGGAAAGTGACTTACTTTCCATGAAACTAAATTTTAAAAGCCTCCATATCACTGATAGTACGAAGTTATATTCTTCTACTATTTCCCTAGTTGTGTAAAATTTAGAATTTTATCATCATACATGGATTCTACTAATCCAGTTCTCCTTTCCCCTTGTTTTCAATTTATATTACATAAGCTTGATACAATAAATTTGCCTCAAATAAACCAGTATATAAATACAAACCTTTAAAACTCTTTTACTCGTAAGGCCTATTTAAGTGATTCTTAAGTTTCAGCGTAAAGTCTGTAATCTGATCGAATTGTGTCTGAGGCAGGAAGGTACCATCAAAACAGAATGTTTACCAATTTTGTAGATGAGAAAACAGGCTTATAGTCATAAAAATGCTTTTCCTGTTATCAAACAGCTAAATATTGGCAAAACTGGTATTTGTACTCATAATTTCCTTCTTATTTTGTTCCTATTTTTACTTTATCATTCTGCCTCTTTAATGGAGAAAACAGTTTTATACAAATGAAAAAAAAATGTTTTCTGGGTTTTTCTCTTTTATTTTCTCAATGCTTAATGTTTTAGAATTTTTTTTTAAAAGTTATGATCACACAATTTAGAATCTGTGCAGCTGATAGGTCTCAATATCCTTAGCTCTGTAAATGAGTAGGCCGTAAAACTATTGCTATTTACATGTAACTGCTTTCTATCATTTCATAGATTTAAAAATGACTTTTCATAGAAATTTGAGAACAACTTGGTGAAGCTCAAATATGTAACAATTTTGAGATAGAATCATAATGTGTTTAATTGTTTTGCTCTCTTTTTTTTCCATCTGTGAGAGCAAATGGCATTTGTTTATTTGCTCATTCACTCTTCACCGTGAGGAATGGTAAACTTTCTGTATTTGAGAAACTACAGTGAAATGTCTTTCATTAATTCCAGGGAACTGCAGTTAGATCAGAAACCCTAACGGCATAGTGGTTAAGTGCTAAGGCCAACCAGAAGTCAGCAGTTCAAAATTCACCAGGTGTCCCTTGGGAACTCTATGAGGTGGCTTTAATCTGCCCCATAGGGTAGCTATGAGTTGGAATGGACTCAGTGGCAGTGGCTTTGGTTTTTGGCAGGTTTGCAATTAGGTCATCAAATGTAAAACTAAGGAAAGAAAAAAATAACAGTGTTCCTTTGCTAATTCCATAGTGCTTTCCTCAGTCCTTGTTTAAGAATGAGTGAAACAATAATAAATAGAAACTATTTACTTCTAAGAAATAGGAATTAAAATACAGAATAGTGGTGAGAATTAATCTTACAGGATAACATAGTAGTTAACATGTCATACGTATGTATGTATGTATATATACAATCTTGTAAGTAGGATTAAATCTTACAACCATCTTGTATTTTAATTTTTATCTGGAGCCCTGATGGTCAAATGGTTAAGAACTCAAGAGTTAACAAAAATGTCAGCAATTTAGAAGTGCCAGTTGTTCCTTGGAAACCCGATGGGACAGTTCTACTCTGCCCTAAAGGCTTATGGTGAGTCAAAATCAACCGCATAGCAAAGGTTAAGTATATATAATGTAGTTAATACAGTAAAGGATGCATCCAGATTACTGTCTTCTATTGGTTTCTCGATCAAATTGAGTCCCAATTTATGCAGGTTAATAGGGTGAGAGCCAGATGGTACCTGCACGTGAAATGGAGCACATTAAAACAGGGGGACTCAGAACTTAAAAAACAAAAATCACAAAAATCCAAAACCAAAACCAAAACCCTCTGTCTTAGGTAAGGCTTCTGTTGACATGCCAGTCCTCCTTTCCAGACAGAGAAACCCTATCTCTCCTTGGGAATGTATGCAAAGCTTATCTGAGGAGGATAGGGAAACATCTTCATCTTTATGAACTTGGGCTGTGAGGACTTACAGTTAAGTTTGTGAACTCATCCCAGAAAAAGTGCTACATACCTCCTTGCTGAATATCACTACAGTCACCTTCGAAGTGTGCCCTCTTAGGAAGCTATGCCCGTGCCTAGTCCAACCTTCAGAGCAATTTTGGAACTCTTTCTGGAATGGCCATCTGAGCTGTCTTCACACTATCCTTGATGTCCTGAATGTCATCAAAATGGGTTCCCTTCAATGTTTTCTTTATCTTCAGGTAAGGAAAAAAGTTACCAGGGGCCAGATCACATTATTAAGGAGAGTGTTCCAATACAGTTATTTATTCACTGGCTAAAACTTCCCTCAGAGACAACTACACAATTAAGTTCACACACGTGGGCCACGCGGTCACCTTGCTATCATGCTCAATGGCTGTCCTAGAAAGTGTTCCAGAACTGCTTTGAAGGGTGGGCTAGGCACTGGCATAGGTGCATAGCTTCCCAAGGGGGGCACTTTGAAGGTGACCATAGTGATATTCATCAGTGAGGTATGTAGCACTTAGAACAGTTAAGTTTGTGGACTTAATTGTTAGATCTAGTATCTCTGGGGAGAACCGTGTCTAAGCTTTACTATCCTGGACTGACTCCTTACACAAACATCTGTGTTTTTCTTGCAAACACCTTTGCTCAGAGGATCTGTACTGCAGAAATATATTCATGGAGAATTTCTTCTATATATGTCTCCTAACAGCTGGTCTATAGGTTTGTCTATCTTGTGTATCATTTGGTACTTCTCCTAGTGATAAAGGTTCCTGGAGCCTGAACTGGAGATTAAATCTATATTTGTGCTTGCTTACCTTTCCAACTATATAGTCCTGGAGATTCTTCAGATTAAATTACTTTTCTCTTCTTAGTGTCACCAAGTTTGTGTTTGGTTCTTTTGTTAAAACAATGTCACTCTTTGGGAAAGGTTTCTCTGCTTCTAGGTGGGCTGGACATTTTTAACTTGCAGTCTCTTACTTTCTATTAGCAAATGAACTATCCTTTGGATCCAAAGTTGTTGTTGTGAGTGCTGTTGAGTTGGTTCTACCTCATAGCAACGTTGTGCACAACAAAACAAAACACTGTCCAGTTCTGTGCCATCCCACAACTGTCACTATACTTGAGCTTGTTGTTGCAGTCACTCTCTTAGTCCATCTAGCAGAGGATCTGACATGTTTTTGCAGACCTTCTACTTTACCAAGCAAGATGTCCTTCTCCAGCGAATGATCCCTTTTGAAAGCACGTGCAAGGTATGTGAAATACAGTTACTTTATTCTTGCTTCTAAGGAGCATTCTCACTGCACTTCTACACAGATTTGTTCCTTCTTCTGGTAGTCCATGGTATTTTGCAGATTCTTCATCAACACCACGATTCAAAGACATCAATTCTTCTTTGGTTTTCCTTACTTAAAGTCCAACTTTCCATGTGTATGAGGCAATCGAAAGTACCATAGCTTGAGTCAAGTGCACCTTCGTTCTTTTAGTGACATCTTTACTCTTTACTTTTTAACACTTCCAAAAAGTGTTTTTGCCTTTGCCCAATGCAATGCATTAATGTCTTGATTTCTGCTTCCATGGGTGCTGATGGTCGATCCAAATAAAACGAATGCTTGACAACTTCGGTCTGTTCCCCATTTATCTTCATGTTGCTTCTTGGTCTGGTTGTGAAGATTTTGTTTCCTTTATGCTGAGATGTAATCCATACTAAAGACTGTATAGTCTTTGATCTTCATCAGTCAGTCCCCTTCATTTCATAAAGCAGGTTGTGTCGTATGCATGTTGCAGTTTATTAACGGGTCTTCCTTCAATTCTGATGCTGCGTTCTTCTTTACACAGTCTGGCTCCTTGAATTATTTGCTCAACATACTGATTGAACAAATATGATGAAAGGATATAACTTTGAGGCACAGTTTTCTTGATTTTAGACAGAGCGGTGTCTTCTTGTTCTGTTTGTACAACTGTCTCTTGGGATACGTACAGGCTGTTCCTGAGCACAATTAAGTGCTGTGGCATTCCCTTTTGTCACAATGTCATTCACGATTTATTGTCATCTGCACAGTTGAATTCCTAGGTATAGGCAATACAACACAGGTAAGCATCTTTTTCGTATTCTCTGCTTTTAGCCAAGGTCCATCTGACATATCTTATTCCGAATCTGGCTTGACCTTCTGACAGTTTCCCATTGATGAACTGCTACAAATGCTCCTGAATTAGCTTCACCAAGATTTTACTCACATCTCGTCTTAATTGGTGCTTTTCACATTCAGTTGGTTTGCTTTTCGTTGGATTAAGGATTAATATGGATCTCTTTCAACTGATTGGCTGGGTAACTGTCTCGCAAATTTCTTGGCATAGAATAGTGACCAGCATTGCGTGAATTTATTGAAACATCTCAGTTGGTATTTTGTCAATTCCTGGAGCTTTATGTTTTTTTGCTTATGTCTTCAGTGGGGTTTTGCTTTCTTCCTTGGTTGTCTTTGGTTCCTGAAATAGTGGACTGTTGACCAGTTCTTCTCGGCACAGTCAGTCTGTGTGTACTTTCCATTCTTTTTGATGCTTCTGGTGTTATTCAGCTTTTTTCCCACAAGATTCTTCAAAACTACAGGTTCAAACTTGAATTTTCCTTCCAGTTCTTTTAGCCTTGTGAAAGGCTGAACTCCTCCTTATAATTCTCTACTTTGTCTTCTTAAATCCTCCCTTGGAATCCTCTGTTCAGATTTTTCATTGTTTCTTCTGTTCATTTTAGCTACCTTATGCTCATAAGCAAGTTTCAGGGTCTCTTACGACATGCATCTTGTCTCTCTTTTTTTTTTTATGTCTTTTGAATGACCTTTTGTTTTCTTCATATATGATGTCCTTGATGTCACCCAAATCTCGTCTGGACTTTGGGCACTGGTGTTCAATGCATTAACTATATTTTTGAGATGGTCTCTAAATTCCAGTGGGATGTGCTCAAGGTCCAGCAAAGTAGTGGGTCAGTGCAAAGGGAAAGACCCTCAATGAGATGAACTGACACAATGGCTATAACAATTGACTCCTGCATAGCGATGATTTTAGGAGTCAGAACCACCTCAGTGGCACCTAAAAGCAACATACTCAAGGTCATAATTTGGCCCTGGTGGCCTTGTTTTAACTTTCTTCAGTTGGAACCTGCAGCGAGCAGCTGAAGGCCTGTTCCGCAGTCAGTTCCTGGCCTTGCTTTGCCCTGACACTGTTGAGCTTCACCACGGTCTATTTCCACAAATGTGATCAGCTTGATTCTTGTGTGTGCCATCTGGTGAGGTCCACGGGTATACTCACCGTCTGTGTTGTTCAAAAAAAGTATTTACAATAAACTATTGGTCTGACAAAAAAATCTACCATGTAATTTCAGATGCCATTTCCACCACCAAGGCTGCATTTTTCTAACTACTAATCCTTCTTGGTTTCCCTATTCACTATTCCAATCAGCAGTAATTATCAACATATCTTGATTACATGCTTTATCAATTTCAGGCTGCAGAAGTTGGCACAAATCCTCAGTTTCTTCATCTCTGTGCCTAGTGTCTCTTATGTGAACTTGAATGATAGCCATGTTAGCTAGTCTTCCCTGTAGGCATAAGAATATTTTCCTACCATGGACAGCATTGTACTTCAGGATGGATCTTGAAATGTTCTTTTAGATAATGAATGTGATGCCTTTCCTCTTCAGTTTGTCATTCCCAGCAGTAGACCACATGACTGTCTGATTCCAAGTGACCAGTACTAGTCCATTTGAGCTCACTAATGCTTAGGACAGTGATATTCCATTTCATTTTTGACAAGTTTCAATTTTCCTTGATTTATACTTCATACATTCTGTTTTGCAATTATTAATGGATGCTTGCAGCTGTTGGTTCTCATTTTGAGTCCTGCCACATCAGGAAATGTATCTTCCTGAATCTGTGCTCCATCCAAGTCAGTAAGGCTGACTCTACTTTAGGATGCAGCTCTCCCCCAGTCCTATTTTGAGTGCTTACTAATCTCAAGGGCTCATCTTCCAACACCATGACTATGGAAGAGATAACGCTAAAGATATAGGTGTAAGTCAGGTCATAAGGGTCCTGAAGTACCCTCTGTGCTTCTATTTTACTCATCTGGACACTAGTTTTAAAACTAAGTTTCTCAACAAGGATGTTCTTTCTTTAATGGAAATTAATGCAGTTAAAAATTTAAAACTGCTGTTTTAGGTAATACAGGGATAGTTCAAGTAAGGAATATAGAGATCCCGGCTTAATATTTGTGGGGATAGAAAACATGAATATGAAAAGTGTTAAGACTCAATAATTAGATGTGATGGTCTTTGGGAGGTTTGCGCCAGTCTGCTAACCTAAATGTTGATGGTTCAAACCCACCCAGTGGCACTATGAATGAAAGCCCTGGTGACCAGCTTCTGATAAAGTTGATAGCCAAGCAAGTCCTATGGAGCATTTCTACTCTGTAACACATGGAGCCACTTTGAGCTGGAACTCACTATAGGCCACCAGAATTTTTTTTTTGCTTTTTGAATTTAGAGAGACAGATTTTAACAATGGGCATTACATATTATTGGTACTATTCAATGAGAAGTGGAACACTCTTTGTTAGTTGGTTCTGGACTTGGTTATGATAAAATGAGTATAATAATAGTGCCTCTCAGATTAGGTATGGATTGTAGTCAGGAGTAATGTATACATAGTAAAGACTACAATGCTGGCAGCTGTGGCTATTGTGATGTTGGTGTTTTACTCCAGGAGAGATCTAAAATTAGCAAATAAACAACTTCATCCGGGAGTAAGGAGAAAAATGTCATATGGTCATAAAACATTGGGAATAATCCATATATATTGGGCATCGTCTTACCTGAGTGTCTCTAATGGATCTTATTGTTTCTTTTTTTTGAGTTCCCGTGGCACTTATTTCTTTAAATCCCTTATCTTTAAATTATTTTTGACTGAAAATATTTGTTGGGGATGGTTGTAACTAAGTCATTTGTACACTCAAAGGAGCCTTAAATAAAATGCATATTAAAAAAGTAGAATTGAAAATGTGGATAGTTTGCTGAGAAATGTAAAGGGAGAAAGCTTTTACTAATGGGTATGAACAGGCATGGTATAAAGAGCTCAGAGTCAAACATAAATATACCTGAATTCTAACACAGGTTTGACACTAACTGGCAAATAATGGGTACTGAAAGATGTTTGTTGCCTTCTTTACCCTTTTGAGGATTTTGGTTTCCTCATCTGTAAAATTAGGGGGGGATAGACCATATCATATCTAAAGTTCCTTCCAGCTCAATCTGTAAAGTATATTGGAAGGATGGATCTTTTTGTAAGGTTCAGCATGCAAGGATAATGGTTTAGGGGTGTGTAGAATGATGGATGAGATGTCAGAATTGGTGAGGAGAGTGAACTGAATGCAACATGCTAAAGCAAGGACACGGCTAGCTCTTAGACAGCAGTGACCTAACATCAGACACTGTTGTCAAAATTGACACAAGGGGAATTAAGTTTACAAGGTACAGAACATTTTTGAAATTTAGGGCATGCATTAAGGTATCTTTCATTTTGAGGGACAACTAAAGCTTAGCGTAAAGGATTTGTGCAATTTTCTGATATTTTTCTCAACAGACTCTTACAGACATAGAAATCTCAGAAATACTTTGCCACTGATAAATGATTTTTTTGCTTGAATTGGAGAATTAGTAAGGTCATAAGCAGGCAGGTTATACCCCTTGGTGTATCCAATACTATAGTTTCAACAATAAACAGAAGGTATGCCTTGATTTACTGAAAATGGAATGTGAAAAGAAACATCAACCATATGCTTTTGGAAAACAAAACAAAACACTTTAGGTAAAGGACCTTTTGTTTATACCTCTTCTGCTGCTTTTTATGTGGCAGATGTGGATTGAAATAAGCTACTTAGCTCTCTCTTCAAAAAGCTGATTAAAGAAAATAGTTATCTTTGGGTAAACAAATTACTCTAAAATGAAGTCATGCTAAATTTTTTTTCACCTTTATAATTGAGTCGGAATGATTTGGTTTTAATTTAGAATCCCTTCTTGGTTAGCTATGTACAAATGAAGCTCCTTGCCATTGATGGGTTGTATTTAAATTCAAGATGCAGATCAGAAAGGGTCTGAGAGTATCACAAGGCAGCTGGATTCAGGGAACACTTAAAAACAAACACAGGGGGTTATTTTACTTTGACATTCTCTTGAAGAAATAACTACTTGGAAAAGTTTATCACATTCTACTACTTTTGTGATAATGTGGCAGCAGAAAAAACTGTCATGGGGTATAGGAAACAATGCTTCTCTGCTTCTTCTGGTATCTGTTTAAGAGAGCAGGCCTTCCAGACGTGGTGACTGTCTTCACCATTCAGTGAGGTGGCACTCAAGCTAATGTCACTGGTAATCATTGTAGTTTATCCTAATCTTTGCTCAGTAATTGAGTTAAGGAGGATACTCGGGCTTGTTTTTGCCAGAATATGAATGCTTTCTCCTCAAATGAATTAGTGTGGCAAAAAAATGCAACTAGGTTGTTTCTTGGTTCTAAACTATTCTTTTAAAGAGTGGATGTGGTTTGAGGTTGGATCTGCTGTCACTGTTGCTAGGTGGCATCGAGTGGATTCTGACTCATAGTCACCCAATGTATTTCACAACAGAACTGCTTCATAGGGTTTTCTTGGCTGTAATTTTAAGGGAAGGAGTCATGGTGATACAGTGGTTAAGTACTTGTTTGTTGTAACTGAAAGGTCAGCAGTTCAAACCCACAAGTAGCTCTACGGGGGAGTGGGGAACTGATGACCTTTCCCTGCAAAGATTACAGTATAGCAAATTTAATGGTGGCAGTTCTACTCAGTCACGCAGGGTCAATGAGTTGGAATAAACTCGATGGCACACCATCACAACGACAGTCTTAACGGAAGGCCTTTTCTTCACTGGTAACACTGAGTAGGTTTCTATCACCTACCTTTAGATTAGCAGCCAAGCACAGACTGTTTGTGCCACCTAAGTACCTTCTGGATCTGCCTACTTTAGCAGAAAACTGGAAACTGTCAAATACTGAGGGGGCAGGACTGTGAGTACATTCATTCTCATCCAAAATACTGAGCTTTGGAACCATGTCCTTGAAGAGAAAATGAAACTTAAAGAGGTCTATAGTTCAGTATTTTTTGTGGTGTGTATGCAGTTGACTAACAAAACCAAACTGGACACAACAAAACAAAACCGTTGCCGCTGAGTCAATTTTAACTTATAGTGACCCTACAGGCAGAGTAGGACTGCCCAGTAGAATTTCCAAGGAGCATCTGCCAGATTTGAACCATTGACCTCTTAGTACTTAACCACTACATGCCACCAGTGTTTCTGCAGTCAACTAAAGCACAAAGAAATCTAAATATAAGGGACATCTGTGGAGTTAAGAATAATGATGATTTGTGGACAAAGGCATTTAAAGAACAGATGGTCAATTTAACTTATTAAAAAATTTTAACTTCTTTCTTATTATAAACATAACAAAATGTAAATTAAATCTTTTAAAAGAACAATTTTTCTTTTAGCAGGAAAAGATACAAAAGTTTTATAGGAAGAATAATGGTGTTACTTAAGTTTTAAAAAGGAATTATTATACATCAATGCCTCACACATCTGTCAATAAAGTATTATCATAAAATGTGCCAAGACCCAGAAAACCAAATGAGAAGAATATGTCAGGCATTTTTCAGCTGGAAGAAATGAAGAGTTAATTTGAGCATCAAGCCACAATATTGAGGAATTCTATAAAGAAAACATCAAATGACACAGAAACCATCAAAAGAAGATGGAGCAATATGCAGAGTAACTGTACCAAAAAGAATTGTTGGTGTCCAACCGTGTCAGGAGTAGTGTGTGATAAAGCACTGATGCCAGTGAGGGGAAAATTCCAAGCTGCACCGAAGACATTCACAAAAAATAAGGCTGCAGGAACTGAGAGAATACTAGTTGAGATATTTCAACAAATGATTGTAGCACTGGAAGTACTCGATCATATATTCCAAGAAAATTGGAAAATATCTACCTGACCAATCACCTGGAAGAGATCCATATTTACACCCATTCCAAAGAAAATTGGCCCAACAGAATGTGGAAGTTACTAAACAATATCATTAACTATCACACTCAAGTAAATTTTGCTGGAGATCATGCAAAAGCAACAGTAGTCATAAATCAACACAGAACTGCCAGAAACTCAAGGGAGATTCAGGGGAGTACTTGGAATGAGGTATGTCATTGCTGATCTCAGATGGATCTTGGCTGAAGGCTAAGAATACCAGCAAGATGGTTACCTGTTTTTATTGACTATATAAAGGCATTCGACGGTGTAGATCAAAGCAAATTATGGATAACACTGCAAAGAATGGGAATTCCAGAACACTTAAATGTGCTCACAGCCAAAAGCCCAGCCAAGCATCGTCGAGTTGGATTCAACTCATGCTCACAAGAACCATTAAATAAATCGACAGTCTTTTGAAAAGAACAAGGGGATACTGCATGGTTTAAAGCTATGAAAAGTTTGTGTCAGGGTTTATATCTTTTAACTAAATTTATTCAGATTGTATGCTGAGCAGATAGTTCAAGAAGCTGGACCATATGAAGAAGAATATGGCATGAAGACTGGAGGAAGACTCACCGATAACCTGCATTGTGCGGATGACACAACCTTGCTTGCTGAAAGCTAAGAGGACTTGAAGGACTTACTGATGAACGTCAGACTAAACATCAGACTATAGCCTTTGGTATGGATTATATGTCAACATCAAAAACAACCAAACATGCTCACAATTGGACCACTAAGCAACATCAGGACAAATGGAGAAAAGATTGAAGTTGTCAAGATTTCATTTTACTTAAATCCACAATTCACACCCTTGGAAGCAACAGTCAAGAAATCAAATGACACATGGCATTGTGCAAATCTGCAGAAGAGACATCCCTACAAGTGTTAGAAAGCAAAGTTGTTATTTTGAGGACTAAAATGCCCTTAACTCATGCCATGGGGGTCTCATTTGACTCATGTGCATGTGAAAGATGACCCATGAATAAAGATGACTGAAGAAGAATTGATACCTTTGAGTTAAGGTGTTGGTGAAGAACACTGATTATAGCCCATACTGCCAAATGAATGAAATAATTTGTCTAGGAAGAAATACATTGAAAATGCTCCATAGAAGCAGTGATGACAAACTGTCATCTCACAGACTTTGCACACATTATCAGGAGAGACATGCTTGACAAAGAAGGGGATCAGCGAAAGAGAGGAAGACCCTCAACAAGATGGACTGTCATAGTGGCTGCAGCGATGGGTTCAGCCTTAAAAAGGATTGTGAAAATGGCACAGGACCTGGCAGTGTTTCATTTTATTGTATATCAGGTATATGCTAGGAGGTGGAACTGACTAGATGGCATGTAACAACATACGTTAATGATGGTTGTATAAGTCAGTTGAATGTCCAGTAGGTGGTAATTATTAAAATTGTTAATGCATGCAGACTTTGATCTAACTATACAATTGCTGTATCTATCCCATAGCTACACTCATGTATGTGGGATGATAGACTTACAAGAATAAGAAAATTACCTTAACTTCCTGTATAAACATTCAGTGTTTTAGAGTATTACTGACAATTTTTCCTAAACATTTTTACTTGTCACAGAGAAAAAATTGAGCTACAGATTTAGGTTTAGAATGTCTTTCACTTAATGTACCTACAGCATTTCCCCAAATGATGTGAAGGCCAAATGATGGCCTTTAATGATTATACATGTTACTATGCTTTTGTAGAATGATTTATGTTACACTGTAGTGATGTTGGAAATCTATTTTGTTTTCATGTTTTTTTTTTAAACTACTATAATGAATGTTAAAGGGCAGTATTTTGTTCTCATTTTAGATTAAATACTTAGACTAGATATCTCATTGTAGAAATACTCAATGTCTGTGTATTTATTTAGGACTTTCAACAGTATATAAAAATAAATTAAATTTTCCAGCTCACAGCACTATTTCCCAGCACTAACAGGCAAAGTATAATGTTTCATGCCTACTTTAAATTACCAAAAAGTCATTCATTTATGTATTAATGTTTTCATTAGCTATTAGCATTTTCCTGTGTACATATGTTTTCATGTACTTTTCCCACTTACTTACTAGGGGATTTATTATTTTCTTTTCAGTCAATATCAGCCTACTACTTATCACTTTGGAAACCCTGGTAATGGAGTGGTGAAGAGCTACAGCTATGAACCAAGAGGTCACCAGTTCAAATCCACTAGGCACTCCTTGGAAACTCTATGGGGCAGTTCTACTCAGTCTTATAGGGCTGTTATGAGTTGGAACCAACTTGCGGCACCTAACAAGAACATATGTTAGTTACAATCCTTTAATCAAGTATTAATTGCAATTTTTCTCTTCTTTATTTTTTTAAATAGTCTTCTCTTATTTTTAGGCCTATAAATTCATCTGTCAGTTAAGATTAGGTTTATATCTGCCTCTATTTTCTCTGGTATTTTATCATTTGAGTTTTGAAAAAATATTATTTGTTCAATCTATGATGTGAAACAATGATTTAGATTGATTTTTCTTCCAGAGAGAACTGTTTTCTATTAACCCTATAGCGAAAGAGTGACCATTACTTCTTCTTAGACTCTAGTATTCATTTTTGACAAAGAACCAACTTAATGACATCTAACAAAAACAACAACTGTATATTGTATTATTTAGGCTATTTGAACTTACTCTTTTTAAGAATTCACTGTCTCTTTGATTTGCTTCTGTTTTCAAACACTTACTTTTACTGTGTACCTTCCAGTGGATTCTGACCCAGACCTGTGGCTACTACAGCTGCTACTATGTTTACAGAAATTTCTTGGGCACAACTTATTAGCACTGCATTTAAAGCTTCGTCAGGGATTGAACTGTATTCTCCCAAAAATGTATGTAGCAATTTGGCTCAGCCGTGACTCCCAGTATTGCGTGATTGTCTTCCATTTTGTGATTTTCCTATTTTGTAAATCCTAATCTCTGCCTGTGGTTAAAGCGGCAAGACTGGTTTACTCTTATTAATGTAACTTCCCTGATTCCATGTAAAGGGAGCTGCCCTGCGGTGAGGCTCCTGTCAATTTTTGTCTTTTCATTCCACAAGAGGTGAAAGGAAAGCAGACGTCAGGGTCCTGATACTATCAATGAAACAGAGTAGGGAGCAGAGTGTGGTCCTTGGACCTGATGTTCCAGTGCTGACATGCTCCCAGACCAAAGAAAGACTGATACAACGTGAGAATCTTCTTCCAGAGCTGACAGACAGAGACTACATTCCCCTGGAGACAGCACCCTGAATTCTGGCTTACATCCTATGCTGGGAGAGAATAAACTTCTCTTTGTTAAAACTACCCACTTGTGGTATTTCTGTTATAACAGCATCGGGTGACTAAGACAGGCTTCAATCAATTATATGATTTAGGTCTTACTGTTTCTTTTTTTGATACGTAAAAACCAAGGCTCAGAAACGTTAAACAACAGTCATTAGCACACAGCTAAAAAGTGACAGAATCAAATGTTAAAATCATGGCCTCCCAAGTCCAAAGATCAGGTGTTTAATTATCAGTACTATTCTTCTAGGTTCTGGATAGAAAATACTATACACATCATATCTTAAGAAGGACAGATGATGGGTAGGTAGATAGACAGATAGATGTCTGCTTCTAAGTCAACTTAGTCTTAAAGAAACCTCATGTGCACAGATTGAAATGTTGCCGGGATGACGATCATAGACGACAATCATGCACCATCCTCACAATCGCCAGCAAGCTCAAGTCCACCTTGGAGTCTACTGTGCTAATCTGTCTCACTGAGGAGCTCCCTCATGCTAGCTGACCCTCTGCTTTACCAAACAAGACGGATCTTCCTCCTGTGGCTGAACCTTGTTTACAAGTCCAAAGCCAGCAAGTCAGACAAAGTTCTCTTGTGATTGGTAAGGTTTTCCTTGGCTACTTTTTGGAAATAGATCACCAGGACGGCTAAGAAGTAGATCATCCATTTTGCCTTAAGTTAGAGGATCTGTTAAAACCTGTCTACCCTGAGAGACTTGTCTGGTATTTGAAATACTAGTGATGTATGTATGCTTCCAGTATCACAACAACACAAAATCCACCATGGTAGGACAAACCCATGGATGCATGGCAGCAGGAAGAAAATAGTCTAGTGAAGGAAGACTTACATAAACATACATACTCAATAAAGTGCTGTGTATGATTTGAGTAAAGTCTTTTTTTGAGTGTAGCAGTCAAAAACAAATGAATTTTGAGGGACTGAAAGATGCGAACATTTGGATAAAGGCTTTTCTCATTCACTGCAATTCATTTAGTTATTGTATGGTGGTATAATTTTGTCTTCTGTATCCAATAATATGAATGCATAACAAGTAATGGTATACTAGGCTTTGAAAATTTCTAGAAACAAGTGATTTTTTTGTATAACAAATTCCAGATGAGCAAAAGATACTATTGTTAGAAGTAAAGGTCTGAAGAACTGAGACATAATTAAAGTGTAGAAGACAAATTGTCTATTTCATTGTTATAAATTTCAGTTGCAGTGGAATGATTAATTTGCCCTGATCTTAAAGGCAATATTTTTAAAATGAGGTAAAGCAATAATCATAACACATTGAGTTTATGCAGCATTTCAAGAAGCCTATGTATGAACCTACATAATCCATCAGGCAACTAGAATTTTCAGGTGGTTTATTGCTTATAGATGGGCAGGTTTTAGTGCTTTTTTCCCTCCAGATCAAGAAATCAGGATTATCAAAATGGTAATTGCCAAAAGGATTGAGTTAGTCTGTAAGACGTTGCTATGTGTAGATAGTGACTGTATACAGTGTAATTTTTTAGGACACTGATAAGAAAATAATAATTTCTCAGAACATATTTGTTCAATTTTTCCATTTCTTGTTGGGAAGATGAATGTTTTATCCACATCCTACCCAACTTTTCCTCATAGCGGGTCCCACGTTGGGACTTTTTGGTCATTTAGGGAAATAAAAAAAAAAAGACAGGATCAAATATTCTCCTTGCCCCCCCAAACTGACAATTTATAAAGCCATGAAATGATTACCAAAGAGTAGATCTCTTGAATCATTGTTTTAAAAATTGCAGTATCCTGTGCTCTCTAGACCTATAAAACCAGAACTTTTGTAGTTAATTCAAAGGAATTTGCATTTTTAATAAACATTTTAATTGATTATATGTCCCAAATTTGAAACTCAGTGATGCTATGCTTTAAGTTTGCTGGTTATGCTATGGACCTAGTCACTTGCTGGCTGATCTGATTTTGGGGAATAAGTCAGTTTGACTAGAAGAACATTTAAAATCTTACCTCATTAATCAGTGAGACAGTGTGGTCCACTTTGTGGTGGTTGTTGTTAGCTGATGTCGAGTTGGTTCCGACTCAGAGCAACTCTATGCACAACAGGACAAAACACTACCTTGTCTTGTACCACGTCCATAATCAGTTTTTTTGCTTAAGCCCGTTGTTGCAACCACTGTGTCAATCCATCTTGTTAAAGGACTTGCTCATTTTCAGTGACGCTCTGCTTTACCAAGCATGACGTTCTTTTTCAGGGACTGGTCCCTCCAGACAACATGTCGTAAGTATGTAAGATGCAGTCTTGCCGTCCTTTCTTCCAAGGAGCACTGTGGTTATACTTCCAGAACAGATCTATTTGTCCTTTTGGCAACTTATGGTGCTTTCGATATTCTTCTTCAACACCACGATTCAAAGGTCTCAAGTCTTCTGTCTTCTTTATTAATTGTCCAGCTTTCACATGCATATGATGTGATTGAAAATACCGTGGCTTGGGTCAGGATCATTTTAGTCTTCAAGGTGACGTCTTTACTTTTCAGCACTTTAAAAAGTTCTTTTACAGCAAATTGCCACAAAGCAATGTGTCTTGGCATAATGTTTGGAGTACGTGTTCTGAATTCTGGGGCAAGGATTTATGTTCTCTGGTTTCTTTATGTTTGTTTTTCTCCTTACGACCTTTTTTCTGAAGGTGGAGGGGCATGGCGGTGATACTTTTTCATGGTGTTTGACCTCAGGGTATTATCCAAAGAGGTTTCATTTTCTGTGACTATAATCTGTTTTCTCACATTAACTATATCAACTCAGTGGCATAAAAGCTATTATTATGGTGGTCCTGTATCAACTAGAGCTCAGGAGCACTAACGACTGCCTTTTATTTATTTATTTTTTTTAAAAAGCTCACAGTTGAGAATAAACTTTAGGTATAGAGTCAAGAGAGTTTCTGAAAATTTTACTGAAGAATTAAAAATAATCACAAAGTGGAAACCTTGGGATCCCGCCATTGTGATACAGGAGGAGAAAATTCGTTTGTCCTACAGGAAGATTGACGCTCGTCAAAGAATAGGTTGTCAATGGGGCATCCTCCCCCATCTACGTTTTATAGACTCCTCTATCAGTAAGACCTTTCTTCTTCAGTGGGAATGAATCATTAACAGGTTCGGAAAGAGACGCCCAGAGTGCTATAGTAAAGAAGTCCATTCATTGGACACGAGAAGCAGAAAATTAGTCTAAGTTCTCACATTTTGTCCTGGGTTCCCCAGATTTGGTTCCTATCAGTCGTTCTCTGGTCAGTGTGCCCTGCTTTGCTAGGAGAGCTTACTTTCCCTCTGCCTCATTCTAAAGTGACATTTCATTGTGTTCCTTGATTGTAAACTATTGAGATGGCTCATGTTTAACTCTTTGTTGAGTCTTTGCTGTGTTTCAAACCCTGTTGTGGACATTTTGCATCTATTAACTAATTTAATTCTTGTCGTGTTTTCATAAAGTTGGAATTATGGACAAGTAATATGACTTTACTAATTTTACAGATGAGAACAAGAAGACACAGAGAAGTTAAACAAGTTGCATGAGGAAAAGTCTAGTACATAACAGAGGGAAAGTTCAAACTCCGGTAATATGGCCCCAGTATTTTCACCTCATACTTAAAATTACTATAGACCACGTCAAACAACCCTGGTGTCTCAACACTTAAATTTACTATATACTCCACCAAATAGCTCCAGTGCCACGGTGGTTAAGTGCTTGGCTGTTAACAGAAAATTCAGTGGTTCGAAACCACCAGCTGCCCCATGTAAGAAACAGGTTGAAGTCTTCTTGCAGAATGACTGGAGCCTTCATACACTTCTGGTCAGGTCTTCCCTGTTCTACAGGGTCTATGTAGGTCAGAATCTACCCAATGGCAATGGGTTGTGGTATACTCCATCTAGGACTGAAAATATTTGTCATCTTCTATTGTATTTGTGATTGGTTCTTCTGCAGGGCCATGACAGCTGCCTGATTTGTTCAGTGTTCCCGTACCTTCCCCACCCTCTCTCTATATGTTTTTCACATAGAGGTTGTTGGTTGTATGCTATGAAACACTTGGCCAAAACAAAAATGAAAACCAAGACAAACATTGACAACAATAAAAATCAATGAGAGAATAGATTTACCAAAATAAATGCAAAACTTCTACACTGAAAATTATACAGCTTTGCTGAAATTAAAGATCTAAATAAATGCAGACACAATCCACACTTAGGGATCAAAAGCTCAACATAGTTAAGATGACAATTCTCTCCAAACTGATCTATAAGTTCAGTGAAATCCTGAACAAAATGCCAGCTTTTTTCCCCACAAAGATGCACAAGCATATCCTAAAGTTTGTGTAGATATACATAGCATCTAAAATAATAAAAATGAGTTTAAAAAAAGGAAGAACAAAATTGGGGCGATTACATTGCCTGGTTTATAAATTTGCTATATAGCTAGACTCATCAAGACAACATGACACTTGCCATAGGCTAAATACATAGGTCTTTGGGAAGAATCTGAGAGTCCAGAAGTAAATCTTATAATCATAGTCAACTGATTTTTAACAAAGGTGCCAAGGGGGAAGATGTCTTAAAAGGGTTTCCTCATTTGAAAAAACCTTGTCACTGGATTTCTGATACACAACTGTACGACTCAGTGGTGGCTGTGCTAGAATAGCTGTCAAGTGGCCAGTAATTACTTGGTTACTAGGGTTTTATCATGTTCTTGAGATTAGAGAGGTCCAATAGCAGACTCAGCCGCAAATGAGAGAACTATTGAGACCACAAAGCTGTAGGATGTGCTACAGAATTGCTTCATAGCTATTGTGAAATACATAAAGCACCTTTCAACAATCTCTTATTGTGAAAGATTTGCTTGATTTCCCCCCAAGCCCCAAGTGCCAGAATCCAACAGCCTGGAACCCTCTTAAAGCATCTGCCAGGGATTACATCAGATTCTACATTGAGAATGTGGAAACATATGAGCAGCACATTTTGGTAACCAAGAGGGAAAATATAGGAAGGACATAAATATAAATTTAGTAGCTGTCTGAAAGGAAATATCTCTGCATATCTCCTCAGCTGCAGAGGGAGAAAGAAAGAGAAAGAGAATTTTATTACTTCTTTATTTATGGCACCTGGCCAAAGAATCTTGAATTTGATCAAGGTAGCCACGGTACAAAAGCAGCAAAAGGAAAACTAGACCAGCAGAAATGTAGCAAAATAAGAAGAAAGTAAATCATGATGTTGGCAAGAGGCACAAACTGGATTCATGCATGACTTCTTAGACTTGCTCTTTTCTGTGCATCAGTTTGTTGATCTGAGAAATGGGGATTCTTTTAATTTGACAACTCAGATGACTGTATCTATGTCAGTAATCATTTATCAAAAAGCTTGGGAAACCAACTAAGTACCTGTTTCTGTGAGTTGATTTTGACTCATGGGGACCCCATGTGTGTCAAGGTAGAAGGGTGCTACACAGGACCTTCGACCCCTAAATTTTCAGAAGTAAGTCTCCAGGGCTTTCTTTGAAGACATCCCCCAGTTGAGTGCAACAACCATTTACACCACTCAGGGAATCTTTCTTTCGTCTCACTTTCTTTATATATCCATATATCTATAATACCTACAGGGATAAATTGAAAAAAATGTCAGGCATATGTCAGTTTGCTGTTGGACTATCCTGAAGTATATTTTGAAGAACTCTCATTTTTTTCTTGGCAAGTATCTATACCTCTTTATTAGATATCTTTATTAGGTATTTGGAAACATTTGGAGGTAAGAGATATTTATTAGATACTTGGAAATAATAAATAGGTATAACATATTACTACTCAAATTCAGCAATATAAAATTTGTTTTGTCAAACTAGTAATGACAAATATAATGGATAGGTATATCTTCACCCTAATGATAAAAAGCAAGGGCAATAATCTCACAGTGTCATCACGCTGTGCCTTTTGACCACTATAGTCTATAGACTCAAATGAGATAATGCATGTGAAGTGAGGTGTATGAAGGTTGTTCAGGAAATAGTAATTCCCTTCCATCAAAAGAAAGCTTTAGGTTTATTTATGATATATACTGGAATCAAGAGCCTTCTGCCAAGGTGACTCATCTGTCCCTCTTCCCACTTTCCTCTGCCAAAATGTAGGAAGGATTCAGGAGACTTCGCATTTAGCCTTGCTTCAGTCATTAGGTATGGCATGGCCATTCTGTCCAAATCTCAGATGTATTTATTGATTCTTTAAAGGATTTTGTGGAGCCACCAATTATTCATTTCTTATCAAATAATAAGGTTATTCATGACTTGTGAATGTGCCTTCTTCTCCTACTTCAAGTACCAGCTTCAGAAAGTCTTTTGTGAAGTCTGTCATGCATTCTTATTCCTCTCAGACTCAGCCGGCCCTAATTTGTGTCCTGATGAATTTTGGTCATTCTGATAGACTATCAGGGATCATTAGTCTTGTCATTCACTGCCTTGTTTCTCCCATAGACTATCTGAGTTCATCTAGTCCAGAAACCTTGGATTCTTCCTTTCTCTATTCTCAGTGCTTTCCGAAGTGCCCATACTGTTCCTGAAATATTTGCTGAGCTGCATGAATATGTAGGAAGAGGAAATTATTTCTAGGTGAATACATCTTGTTAAACCATTTTCTCCTCTTCATGTGGTATGCTGGAGTAATGATGAGAATATACAAAACAATGTTTCTAATAAAGAGAGACACAGACGTTCTTCTTGACAAGTGCTCTTGAAGCAAGAGAATATGATACCGAAAGATAATTACCTCGCTATTCAAGTTATTTATAACCTAATACTCTCTATTTCTTCTTCTGAAATTTCAGTTGGGTACCTTCATGATCCTGAGTGAACTCAGACAAGACAAAACTTCACCTTTGCCTTTTAGATGAGGTAATGACTTTAAAACAATCTCACATAGCAGATTGGATTGCTGTTGTATGTATTTTTCCATGTTTTACTGAATAGTCTCTGGCTCAGTGTTTTAGGTGGCATTAATTTGTTTGATATAAATCTAACATAGGAAATTCATAAGAAGTGAGTCATGCTGTCTCTTTCCTTCCTGTCTTTTCTCTCTCTTCTATACGTTTCCTTACTTCCAGACCTGGAAGTTATGTTCTCAATATTCATTTAGTTATTACAAACATCTTTTTTTTTTAAATATAGGAAAACTTGGATTCTGAGTTTGTAGGGGTGTGTGTGTGAGAGAAAGAGAGAGGACAAGAGATAGTGGGAGGGATGGAAGGAGAGAGAGAGAATGAGTGGCTTTGTAATTCTCAAATGTGTACAGAAGAGCTGAGAATGCTAAGCAGAGAGAAGAACAAATATCTATTGTATACATTTTGAGTAATAAAGTGATATTTTCTGGAAAAACTTTTTTCAGGTTTTGTTTTGATTCTTTTAGTATTCACTACTTAAAACAAACGCTTCTCATTACGTGTGAGAAAATCATTTATTTCACTTCCTGTGCTCTACTGCCCCTGCTCCCACTGATATCTCTGCTCCTGTTTTTATCATAGTTGCTGGCACCTGAGATTTTACTCCTTCACAGTTTTGTACCTAGTAAACCTGAACAAATCCTTTTTTTAGTCTTCCTAAAAAATCTTAGATAGAAAACTGTTTCAATCAGACGCTAATTTCTGTGTCTGCTGAGTTCTGTCTCTACCTATGGGAGTTCTCCTTGCCCAAACAGCATGTTCTACACTCAGTACCCAAGTCGTATTCCTGTGTTTTCCTCATTTGGCTTATTACCCAGAGTCTGACTACACACTCTGGGAAATCAACCTATATACTGATGCCAGCACCTAATTCACCCTTTAAAGTGATTTTGGAACTCTCTCTGGAATGGCCATCAGAGCTGTTGTTGTATTACTCTTGATGTCTTGAAGCTTATTGTAATGTCTTCTTTTCAATATTTTCTTTATCTTCAGGTAAAGGAAAGAAGTCACTGAGGGCCAGATCAGGTGAGTAGGGGAACGTGTTCTTTGCTTACTGGCTAAGAACTCCTCATAGACAATCTTACAATTATGTTTGTGCACTTGCCACCATGCCACCATGCCACCATGCCACCATATGCAATAGCCATTCCAGAAGGAGTTCTAAAATTGCTTTGAAGGGTGCTGGTATCAGTGTATAGCTTTCCAAGGGGAGTACTCAAAGGTGACTGTAGTCATATTCAGCAATGAGGTATGTAGCACTTAGAACAACTAAGTTTGTGGACTTAATTGTCAGATTTCATACATACAGATACATTTCACCATGCTTATTCATTCTGTATAGTGAGCAAATAATTCAAGAAGCTGGACTATTTGAAGAACAGTGAAACATCAGGATGGGAAGAAACTCATGAACAAGCTGTATTGTGCAGATGACACAACGCTACTTGCTAAAAAAGAAGAAGACTTGAAGCACTTACTGATAAGTGTCAAAGACTACAGTGGTCAGTATGGATTGTACCTCGACATAAAGAAGACAAAAATCCCCACAACTACCAATAAGCAATGTCACTGTGAATGGAGAAAAGACTGAAGTTGTCAAGGATTTCATTTTACTTAGGTCCACAATCAATGCCCTTGGAAGCAGTAGTGAAGAAATCAAAAGATGCATTGCACTGGGCAAATCTGTTGCAAAAGACCTCTTTAAATTGTTCAAAAGTGAAGATGTAACTTTAAGGACTAACATGCCCCTGACCCAAACTGTGGTATTTTCAATCCCCCAGTATGCTTTTGAAAGCTGGGTAGTGCATAATGAAGATGAAGAATAACAGATGTCTCTGAATTTTGGTGTTGGTGAAGAATGGTGAAGATACTGCGGACTATCAAAAGAGGGAACAAATCTGTCTTGGAAGAAGTACAGCTAGAATGGTTTTTAGAAGCAAAGATGGCAAGACTACGTCTCACATACTTTGGACCTGTTATGAGGAGGGACAATTCCCTGGAGAAGAACGCCACCCTGGGTAAAGTGGAGGATCGGTGAAGAAGAGAAAGACCCCCAGTGGGGTAGGTTGACACAGTGACGATAATGGGCTCAAACATAGCAACGATCAGAAGTGTGGCGTGGGACCAGGCAAAGGTTTTCTGTGTTGTACATAGGTTTGTTCTGATTTGGTGCCAGCTAGAAGACACTTCATAATAGTATATATGCATATATATATGTGTACACACACACACACACACACACACACACACGGAGCCCTGGTGGTGTAAATAATTAAGTGCTCAGCTGGTAACCAAAATGTTAGTTCAAACCCACCTGGCAGCATCAAGGCAAAAAGACCACAAAGTCTGCTTCTGTAAAGATTACAGCCAAGAAAACTCCGTGGGCAGTTGTACTCTGCCTCAGGACGTCCCCATCTGTAGAAATCAATGTGACAGCATCTCACAACAACACACAAACTTCCACATATGTATATAATCTCTGACTATTCCACACTTAGCTGTCTATCAATTTAAGTATGAAAGAAGGGGTGCTTAGAAATATCACACTCTGTATCATGTAACGGAAATGTGTCTCTCCTTCTAACAGAGGCACTCTCTTTCTTCCCTTTTGTTTTAGACATTAATCTCGGTGGCAGAGGCTGATTATGCAGCCAGTGGGCTTACTTTCCCCAAAGAAGGCTGCTCTGACAGACCTTTTCGAGGTGTGTTCTGGATCAGTGCTCACAGGCAACAAGTTTTCTAGCTGACTTCTTTCTCTCACCCAAATGACATCAACTTAGATAAACGTGTCAGTGGAAATTATGGTGGTTTTACAGAAACCTCCGGAAACTACTCTCATGAATATAGAACAGTGATGGTGGAAGCTTAAACGTCTATTTCATAATAGAAATAGGAATTGTTTGAGATCGAGTGCTGTTTGACGCTTTGTAAATTGCAGGCATTTAAAACGGCAAAATGTCAGAAACGTTTTTCCTGAAGCTGTGGTTTAAAGCATTTTTTTTCTTTTTTTCTTTTTTTTTTTTTAATAAAAACCTGGGTTGGACAAAATGTAGAAGTTCCGTCTAAGGCATTTCACAAGTATGTTGACTTATATAATATAGCTTTGCAAATAAAGTGTGTCTCGATTTGCTAACACCTTTACCACCAGTTCTAGAAAGATATTTTATTTTTGGAAAGTGGTTTTTCTATTGGCTCTAGCAAGCGTAAAAAGTGTTTAGAAAGACTTCAGTTGTAATCAGGTGATAAAATCAATAAGAATAGTAACATTTTTGACTCAGAAAAGAAAAAAGAAGAAGATTTCTCTGGAGTTAATACACATGATATGTATAGAAGAAAATCCTGATGATAACCAGAGGAAAACTGGAGGTGAAACACTGGCTGTAGAAATACAGTAATGACCTGTTTTATGAGACAAGTAGTTCCTTTCTCTGATCACAGGAGAGCACTGTTCAGCTATGAAACATTCTGTTTCAAGGGAATAACTGGAGGCTTTATGATCCAGAAGAGGTTTGATGTGGCAAATTGTATAGTCCTCATTATTGAATCATAGTTATAAAAGAGAAACACATTCTTCTCACTGAGAAATGGATATGCATGTACAAGCTTTTGTAAGCTGTCACTGTGCTAGTCTTGAAATCAATTGGCAAAGTACATATATATGAATCTTTCTAGTGTAAAGATGAAAACTCGGAAAGCCCCTGATAATATGCAAGATGTGTTTTCTCTTAGGAAGAGGGCAATTTATGCCATGTTTTACAATTAAAACATTTCATCTGAGCACTGATTTCAATGAAGCTCAAACTAGAAACACTTTACTTAGGTGTTTGGTAAATATAGGTACATAACCACTATGAAGATCTTTGAGGATGTCGTATGTGTATGTCAGTCAGGTAATGCTAACAGTGTTTCTAACTAAATTTTCTTTTGTAAGAGTCATGATTATTTCTGATGAGGATCCTTGTAAGAGATGCGCTCTTTTTTCACAAGAGCCATGAACAAGCAGTTTTATCCTGAGGATTATTTATATCAATTGTGTGAGAAAGTCATAGTATTTCTCAGTCATTTCTCTTGCAGATGGCAGTGTAAGCACAGATTTCCTTTAGTGCTTTAAAAATGCTGTATCAAAGCTGCTGGATAGAAGTTAAATTGGAGAGTTCTATCTGTTTTCTTTGTCACTGTTCAAAGTTATCCTTTGTGACATGAAGTTCAAAGCCACATAATCAGGAGTCATTCAGGAAAGCAGCTTGAGGTTACCAGTTCCATCTCGTCTCCTCCTTAACCTCTGTCCCTTCTCTCTCCTCGCTACCTTCACCAGTCTCCATCTAAAGCTGTCATACTGCACAACTGGATTTTCCTGTACTTACAGTGCATCCACTGATACCTCAGCCTATGAGATGAGAGTATACACCTCTTCATGCCCTGGGGTATCTGTCCAGGATCCTGAAAGGGAAATGTGTTTCCTTGAAGTCTCTGGAGTACACCCTCCCAAATGAGGAACTATCCAATGTGGTTAGAGAAGATGAAGCTTTTTGCTATCTGCAGTGATCCCAGTTGAAACTCCCACTTCTCAGACTCCTTGACCCATTCAGTGGTGAGCAGAGAGCATCAACTAAGTTCCTTCAAGACTAAAGTTTTTCAGCTGAGTCTCATCTGTTTGTGAATTTATAAACACCTAGAATGTTAATTGAAAACATTTTTTAACACAGATGTCTTGTCTCGGTAAATATAATCCAAGAGTACTATATAAAGAAAGTCTATAAAAAAATCTATACAGCATAAAATAAATTAAGATTTATCCTCATTAAAAACATCAAGAAGAAAAGTGGAAAATAAAAATTTTTAAGTAATCTGGTATACTTTCTGAAAAAGAAATCTCATATTTTTATATTTGAACATCACTGATAATTGATTTTCATTTATCCTTTTCACAGCACGCCATCACTGAATTGTGGATTTATTGTTGTTTTTAAAATACAAAGTTCTATAACATAAATTGACTATGCTAAAATTTTGAAGGTGTCTCCAATTTCAAATTTATTAACCATAAAATATTACTTGAAAAAAAAATTAAGGCAAGTTTTCAAAGGGCAAAAAAACTGTTTTCTTTTTCACAGAAATGCGAGTCATGATATTAAAGAGAGTAAAAGCTAAGAAACTGATTAAATAGGTAAAGTGTAGCCTTAAATTTAAAAAAAAAGTACTTTTCTTAGTATGAGGTAAGCATTACTTATCCGTAAAAAATTAAACTGAGTAAAGAAAAAAAGTCTTCATGACTATGACAAAATTCCCGTGTTTTATGTTGATTTGACTAATCCTTAATAAGTATAGTAAATAGAAAATGATTGAAAAATAACACATTTATGTATTGTGTGAGACCACTATTATAAGAAGTCAAGAAAAGCTTTAAACACAGAAGAAAACTGTCTGTGATGGTTATGGAGGTGGAGAGCGTGGGAGAGGAACATTCACTAACTAGATACCAAAAAACCCAAGCCCCCTGCTATTGAGTTGATTCTGCCTCTTAGTGACTCTATAGACAGAGTAGAATTACCTATGTTAGACAAGCATTATGTCACATGAAAGGGAGGACAACACACAATACAGGAGAACTGTACACAAGTGGATTAAACTATAAGCTAAGAAGCTTCCTGAACACAACCAAATACTTCAAGGTACAACTGGGGCAGGGGCCTGGGGACCAGGGTTTTAGGAGACACTCAGGTCAGTTGGCCTAAAATAATTTATTAAGACAACATGCTGGATCTTTGGTGAGTGATGTCTGAAGTACCTTAAAAGCTAGCAAGTGGCCATTTAAGGAGCATCATTTGGTCCCAACCTACCTGAAGAAAGGGAGAATGAAGAACATTAAAAACACAAGGAAAATATGATCCTGAGAGACAGAAAGGGCCACATAACCAGAGACTGCTCCAGCGTGAGACTGGAAGAACTAGGTTGTGTCCGGCTACCACCAATGGTCACCATAACAGGGAACACAACGAAGAGTCCCTGAAAGAGTGGGAAAATGTGGGGTACAGAACTCTGACTCTAGTAAAAAAGACCAGACTTGATGGGCTGACATTCTAGCGGGTGCCTAGAAGACATGGCCACTAGACTCTATTAGCCTGGAATTGAAACCATTCCCAAAGCTTACTCTTCAGATAAAGTTTAGACCGGCCTATAAGGCATAAAGTGACATTGGTTAAGCGTATGCTTTTTAGCTCAGGTAAATACATGAAAAGTTGGTAACTGCTATCTGGAGGTGAGATGAGAAGGCAGAAGGGGCAGGAGCTGGTTTGAATGGATACAGGAAATACAGTAGGAAGAGAAGTGTGTTCTTACATTGTAGGGAGAGTGACTAGGGTTACATGACAATGATTATGTAAGTTTTTGAATGGCAAATTGACCTGAATTGTAACTCACACTTAAAACACACACACACACACACACACACACAAAAAAGATGGCATGAATGGGGAATAGAGAGCAGTTGAAGAGTATTGGAGAAAACGTGACAGGAACACCCTTTTTCATAGATTTGTATTCATAATCATATAAATATTTTACATATTTGAAGAAGGATGTTAAAAAGAAAAAATCCACATTAAAATTAAACAAAATAGAAATAAAAAATAGCATATTTCTAGTAACAACTTTGGAGAGTCAAGTTTTCTCTCAGTCACCAAAGAAACAGTTGAGCGATACTTAAAAGAACTTTTTTTGTCCTATTGTAGAATTACTGACTACCTCTTTGTAAGAATAGAATGTATTTCCTGCCTCTATTTATCTATCTTATAATTTTGCAAATAAAACATCTCTCAGTTTCTCTTCCTTATTTAACTGATACGTAGCTTCAAAATTATTTGTGTAATAGGGATAGTGTTTTTCCCAAAAGGGACTCCATTTTTTTCTTAACCTAATCCACAACAAATAAATTCTTTTCCTCCAATTTGACTTTATCTACTTTGACTTTATCATAGCTTTTAAGGAGCATACAAATTGAAATATTCTTAAATATGCAATGTACAATAAAAATGTGATCAGTTATGGAATCCAGTATTCCATGACCAAGAGGTATATTACAGCTTCCGACAAGATATCTTGATTTCTTTTTTTAAGAAGAGTATAAGGAGAGATTTTGAATTTGTCTTTTGATTAGGTCTACTTACAGGTTAGTTTACAGTAAAACAGTGACTTCCTTTCTTTTTCTCTTAAATATGGTATCTAATATCTGTAATTTTAGGGACTTACTTTATTTTTTATACTTGAAGTATGGATTTGAATGAATTCCAAGTGTCATACTGTGTGGCTGTCTACTCTGTTAACTGTCTTATTTTTTGGTGTTTTAGATTTTTGGGAGTCTAAAACTCACAAAATGGATTTAGGCCGTAAGATAGAGGCCATAAGTTGAAGCAAAGGAACAAAATATCTTTCTGAATCAAGCTGGAATTTGAGTTGCTGGACACGTGCATACACACATATGCACACACACAAACACACATACTCCAAATGTAAAACTTCTGGTTATTTAAACTGACAGATTATATCAAGAAGATATTGATGTTTATATGATTAACAAGAGAGCTAAAGACATAAAGTGAGAACTGTGCAGCTGGAAAAAAATATGCCCTAAATTACATCACAAACAGTGGTACAGGGTAGTCAGTCTGCTGCTATGACTAAGCACTAGTGAAAGAAGCCTGTAGCCTCAACACCACTAGAAACAAATCCCAGATAATGTAACTACCTCCACAGACTCCTCCATTCTTTTGTTTCATTATTCATGAAAGTGTGTATGAATATATTTGACTGACGAGCCTAGGTTGTTTGATTACTATCTAGATGCATGGGAACTTTAAGCATAAGTTTCTGGAATTTTCAGACTCTATGGGGGTGAGAACGTTCATACGGTTTTTGTGGAAGGAACTTCAGACAAAGACTATGTGAAATTTCTCCTTTTGGAAATATATAGATGTTAACTTTAAATCTTTAACATAATTAAGCACCGTCGTGTTAGGCTTTCTTTTTCAAGCATTCATTAATTTAAACATTTGTATTTTGTTAATAGTCAAAGATAATAAAAAACATAAATCTGGAATAAAACAAAAATGAAATAAAAAATAGAAGGTGTATTAGAATACACATGAGTGTGTCTATAGGTTATGGGAAAATCTGATTATCATGCAACAAAGAATATACTTTAAAGACAAATAGGCAACATATGTTCCAATTTTTACTAAAAGGAAAATGACAAGCTTCATCTGTATTCATTGACTTGGCTCTGTTAAACAAGCTTCTGCTCTTAAAATATAAATGGAATCAGTTTCCCTTTGAAGTTGTTCAGTGGCATATGCTAAAAATGAGTTCAAAGCACTTTTCAGTAGTGTGGTCTTATTCTTTCTTCGTAAGAAGTGTGGATAGGGTGAGAAGAGAAAGTTTGGAATCTTCTCAAGTCTTACTTGATCCAAAGCTGAGATTGAGGTTGTTAGGTCACTGGTCTCAACATGTCATCATTGGTCTCGACAGAATTTGCTCCCCTGCTTTTCCCCTCCTAGCAGAACACGTACAAAGTTCCGCCTGGTCTGTCAGTTTCAGGCTGTGCCTGTCTGTCAACAGTTCTCATCCTTAAACCAGTAAAGCCAATTGCCGTCTAGTCAATTCCAACTCACAGTGACCCCATGTGCGTCAGAATAGAACTGTGCTCCTTAGGGTTTTTAGTGGCTGATTTTTCAGAAGTAGAACTCGAGGCCTTTCTGTGTGATGCCTCTAGACGAAATTGAACCTCCAGTCATTCAGTGAACAAGTGAGCTCCTTAACCCTTTGCTCTGTACAGAGGCTTCTTTCATTAGTGTTATTAGATGCCATTGACTCATTTCCAACTCATAGCAACCCTAAGCACAATAGAATGAGACACTGAGTGGCCCTGTGCCGTGTCTACAATCACTTTTATGCTTAAATTCATTGTTGTAGCTGCTGTGCTCAGTTCATCTTGTTGAGGGTTTTCCACTTTTTCACTGACCCTCCACTCTACAAAGCATGATATCCTCCAGGGACAGATCCTCCCGACAACATGTCTAAACTATGTGTGATACAGTCTTGCTATCTTTGCTTCCAAGGAACAACCAAACTGTAGTTTGGTTTAAAATTGACTGGAAGTAACACTTAGGATGAGAGAGACAATCAGCAGAATGACATCAATCAGAGAATGACATCATGTATGGTAAAGTGGGAGTCAACAAAAATGCAGGAAATTAACTCAGGGGATGTAACAAGGGGCGCAAACGCAGCAACAGTTGTGAGAATGGCCACACAAAGTTTTCTTCTGTTGTACGTAAGGTCCCATGAGTTGGAATTTACTCAATGGCAACTAGCAACAACAGTTCCTCACTAGACAGCCGAGTCACTAGAGGAGTGTGTGGGGAGCAGATCACACCGGGTAACACTGGCAGAGGACTGACGCCAGAATGACTATCTAGAAAATTTTTGCTCTTTCATCACAAGTTCACTATTTTTTTATAAAAATATCCCTGTACTTAGTTATAATAATAAAATGGCTTTTCATAAGACTAGTTTACATGTACCATGAGTCTAAAACTCTGAGCTAAATCACTCTTTGAACTGTCGAATGCATTGTGGGCAGAGCTGTCACTGCTACCCAGTTTAAATAACAGTTTGGATCGTGTGGTTCCTTCTGCATGTGCTACAAGCCTGCTGGCTGTTGTTTTCACAGCTGCTGGAGTTTCTGTAGTCACTGATTTTGTGAGATTTTCTGATGTTTTAGCTCCAGTATTTTAGTAATTAATATTTGTGAACCTGTACGAATAACTTTTCCAAGAATGAAGCGGTAATTAAAGGAAAAAAAAAACAGACCCTACTGCCATTGAGTTGATGACAAGTTGTAGTAGTGACCCTACAGACAGGTTACAATTGTCCCATCAAGTTTCCATGGAGCAGCTACTGGATTCAAACTGCCGAACTTTTGGTTAGCAGACATAGCACTTAACTCACTATGCCACCAGAGCTTTCTGTTAAAGGAAGAGAAAGAAAGAAAGAAGGGAAGAAGGAAAGAAGGAAAGAAAGAAAGAAAGGAAGGAAGGAAGAAAGAAAGAAAGGAAGGAAGGAAGAAAGGAGAAAAGGAAGGAAGGAAGGAAGGAAGGAAGGAAAACTTAAAAAGACTCATTACTAGCATTGTAACCAGTAATGTTGTAATTGAATGTCGATTTTGCAAAGCAATTTCGTTAGCATTCAAATAATCTAGGAAACGGTACATTTAAGCAATTTACAGCTACAATGACCACATGTTATGCAATGACTAAAATTGGAAATAAACATTAGTAAGGATTCTCAGTGGTCTGGTATGGGAGGAGGACCATGGAAAGCGTCTGGTACCAGGAGTCACTGCACTGGGTAACAACAACCCCAGTGATCCCACCTTCTGCCGCCACCATTTTTGCCCATGAGTTAGAAACACCAGTAGATATCAACTGATAAAGGAAAACTTTTTTTTTTAACTTTGTCAAGATTTGAGACACAAGGCAATTTGTTAATAGGTGTGCTTTAAAGTACTTTGTGTAGATATGGCTTGTTACTCATACCTGAAATCTATACAGTATACTATTAACATGTTGAATTAAAATGGAGGCTTTTCCTATTATCCATATACAAACAGAAAAAGATCTCTGAATTAAAAATTACAAAAAAAGGAAGATGAAAGCATTGAGAAGCTTCTACACAGAATTTTTATTAGATCTTCCTTCCTAATGCCATCAATAAAACAATGAAGCCCACATTCCTTTTTTTTCATAAGACTGCATACTATTATTTGTCCCAAGCAAAACAGGAAGTAGTTATTTCTAAGCTTCAATTACAGTATCATGAACAATTTAAAAATATCCTTGTGTTTGTCAGTGTTTGATAGTGGATCAGTTTAATTAGAAGTGATTTGATTAAATATTTTAAATGCCTACTGTTACATACAACAACATACATTATAGTCATAATATCACCATATTAGAAACAGTTGCAAGGTAAGAAGTATTGGACTGAAAATTTGCTTTCATCTCTTAGTACATGGTGCTGGCTAAGCCATTTGTCAGCTCTGTGACTGAATTTTCAAATTTGTAAATTGTCTTAATGACAGTACATTATCACTGAGCATAAGAGAGGTTGAATTTCTGGTAAAGAACCTGACTGTTAACCAAAAGGTCAACAGTTTGAATCCATCAACTGCTCCTTGGAACCCTCTGGGGCCGTTTTACTCTGCTTTATAGGTTTGCTTTGAGTTAACACCAACAGTATGGGTTTGGTTTGGGGTTTGGAAACTGTAAAGTCCTATGAAACATTACTGTTATTGCTAGTTACAAGAGAGAAATAGATATAACAGAATTTCAGAAAAAAGTTACTTCTAATTCTGGATGCTTACAATATGCTTGGTATAATATATGTATATATAATTGGGTAATAAAGCAAGTGAACTATTTTTTATTGGAAAAAAGCAAGGTAGTGATCAGCGTGGGGAGAATAGGCAGGATCGTTGTTGTAAAGAATATTTCTTCCTTTCTAATGACATCCTTTAAATTTGGAGGTAATGGAAATATCACAGAAGTAGAGCATGTTATGCAGACACTGTTAGATAATATAATTCAGAACAATGCTTCTATCTCACACTGCTTGGATCTTATCTCATTAATTGGTTACATCTTATTGGATCTTTGTCTCAGTTTCTTTACCCATAAAATGAAAATAATAACAAGAATCTATTCATAGGATTGTTCTAAAAATTAACTGGCATAAAGCTTGTAAAGTTTCTCCTTCAGGATAGAACTCAATTAATGATATTATCATTGTAATATCTATATACTTAACATCACTTAGATGTCCATTTTATTTTTGTGGATTGCCACAGTTTTCCCAGATATATTTTCTATCTTATGAAATATGTCTAACTTGTTCTTACATTGACTTAAAGCAGAAATTCACAATATTTCTTTGCAGTGGAATAAAATTCTTTCTTTTGTTTTTTTTTTCATTTTTTTTTCATTTCTTTTTCTTTCATTTTCTCCTACCCTCATTCCCTTTTCCGCCTCTGTATAGTTCTGTTGGAAAAGCCAAGAGACACAAGCCATTCCTGCCAACTACGTGGTGCGGTACACAGAACTGTGATCTAAGAGAAATGTGGCTTCAGATAATGGCTCTGATCAATCTGAAATAAATTCATTTACACTCTCTGACGTTTACCGTCTACATCTGTAAAGTGTGAGAAAAAACAAGCTACAACAAAAACTCACTTTTGAAATATTGTATGCAAATTGCCTTGCATATGACAACAGCTTGATAGACGATGACCAGGGGCACTGCTGCTTTTTGTTCAATCTTTGGGGCATTTGGACTTTAAGAGTTCCCCCCTGACTTACTGAGTATAGTTAAAGGTAACATTGGCATAGAGTGATATTAGGGTCACTAGCATTGGTCCAGAACTTCACGTGCTGGTATCATCGGGGGACTACGAAAGCCAGTATCATCTCCTATGCTTGGTATTCAGTATACTCAATCTTGTGCCTTGTCATCTAGAAGGCAGCTCTTTGGAAAACGTCTGATATTAAAGCTTCCATTTTAGATTCCGCTTTGCAGTAATGAATTCGATCTCTTGGATTCGCTCAAGAATTGAGTGCGATTCAGTTGCATCAGGTGTAACACACTTTAAGGACTGTACTGAATAGTTAATACAGATCAGCTGCTCATTCACAGCAGCTTTGGCTTCCTTTGAGGCCTTTCCCCAGGACTGTTCACTTCAGAATTGCATTTTTGGGAAATAGTGAATAAATACAAGGAAATATAAATATAAGGAAACCCCCAGAGCCACAGTGGTCTAAGGGTGAGAGTCTTTTCTTGCCTTTCTTGAATGTGTACTACTTAAGCTGACCTTTAAATGGTTTTGAAGACCTTTAAATATAGCCTTACAAATGTTATTAAAAAAAATTCCTTATAAAGATAAAGATTCCTTATTCCTTATAAAGATAAAACGAGAAGTACATGAAAGAAAAGCCAAGCTAAATTATAGTAAAAGTTTACAATCTTTTATAATTGAATAATGTAATTTGAGTAGTAGAAAGATTATAGGTAACTGATATCCTCATACTAGTGCTAGTGAGTCAGCAAGTCTTTAGTAAGGACTTGCTGTGGACAGCAAACTCTGCTGAAGATGCCCTTTTGTTCTAAACCGACAGGAATGCCAGGGAGGTGCCATCACATTCTTATACTAGGAATTTATACCTCATTCACAAATGTGAACTATTACAATAGCTGATTTATATAAGCTTTTTGAATTTATTTGCTATTCCAAACTAAAGTGACTTTATTTCTGGATCCACTTCCTGTGACGGACTTCATTTAAATTATTTTCCACCTGAGGAAATATGTATTGATGAGCTTACCTTTATGGAAACGGGTAAGGATTCCAATCAATGAATTATTTGGACTTAACCACTAATAAAAATAAACTTAAAAAATGAAGTCATGTTTCCTTTTCTATTGAGTGCTGTCCTTTTTTTTTTTTTTGAACAACTGTCTGTTACAGCCACAAGAGATATTTTTGAGAACTATCTTAAAGACAAGTCCAGTGATGTACAGTCAGCTAAAGGTAGCTCTTTCAAAGCAAGAAAAATAAGATCTGAGTCCAGGGTGTTATTGTGAGAATATACATAGTCTGATGATTAAGTTTGAGAACTTAGTTGTTCTAAGTGCTATGTATCTCATTGCTGAATACTACTACAGTCACCTTCGAAGTTATGCAGCAATGACAGTGCCTAATCTACCCTTTAAAGTAATTTTGGAACTCTTTTTGGAATGGTCATTGCAAGAATGGTGGCAAGTTCTCAAACTTAGTTGTACAGTTGTCTGTGAGGGAGTTTTTAGCCAGTAAACAACTTTATTGGAATATCCTCCCTATACACCTGATCTGGCCCCCAGTGACTTTTTTCTTTACCTGAAGATAAAGGAAATACTGAAAGGAAGACATTTTGGTGATATTCAGGACATCAAGGGTAATACAACATCTCTAATGGCCATTCTAGAAGAAGGGTTCCAAAATTGCTTTGAAAGGTGGACTAGGTGCTGGCATCAATGCATAGCTTCCCAAGGGGAATACTTTGAAGGTGACCATAGTGATGTCCAGCAATGAAATATTTCAAAGGGTGAATTTGCAAAATTAATAGTGAGACCTTGTACTTGACATGGAGTCCTTGCAATTACCCTGTGAAATAGACATAAGCACTGCCATTTGAAAGTGTAGGAAGCTGTAAGAACTTGTGAGTCCACTCTTTAAACCCGTGGATGTCTAGCTGTAGAACATACCTTCCTTTTACTACTCCAGAATTTGTCATTAAGGTTTTAATATGATTTTCTTTCGTCATATCTCTTTTTCTCTGTGGGAGCTAGATAAATGAGAAAACCAATTAAAAAGTGTTCTGAGATTAATTTAGTAGAGCTGCTATGCAATTTACAGCATTAGAGTAACAACAATTCCAATAGCTACCATACATCCCCAAGGATGAATAAATTGGTACACTAAAAATATTTAGTGACTTCCTGGTAAAGGCATAATACTGACTACTGAAGAGTCCCTGAAGATCTATCTCAGAGCTGTGAAAAATGGTCCATGATCATTTGCATAGAATAGTTGCTATGGTAACCTTTGCACACAATACTAAATGCAATTTACTAACTGTAACCTTTTATCTTTATGAGAACAATATACTTTATCGGCTGTGAGAGTTATGTGTCATTCATATCAATGTATCTGGCTGTATTATGAAGTCAGAATAGTTTAACTTTGAAATTGCTGCCTCTTATGAAATATTTATTTTTTTGAGAAAACTTAAAATGATGACTTCATTCTCAATTTATACTGTTAGAGAATGGGACCAAATAAGACATTAATGCTATTTTACATGATACAGGCATTTAGCAGACTGATAGAAATTTTGTTTCATTTTTAGTTTTCTCATTTCAGTTTACTGAACACTTTCCTCTCTCACTTTTCAGCAGTATTATTCTAAAAAAAAACAAAATCAAGTGTGCAACTGAGTTAGTGAGCTTCATAATCCAAACATAACAAATGCAGTTTTGCCTCTTATCTATGTATTCTCGAAGTTCTCAGTTCTTCACTGCATATTTGAGCCTATATTGTAAGTAGTAGGTTTCTTTGCGTGCTTCAGATGGTTCAGTTCTTGACTGCTTGGGAGAAGGAGAAGGTTGGTGTTCAAACCCACCAAGAGGTGTCTTAGTAGAAAGGTTTGATGATTTCCTTCTGAAAGTTCACAGCATTGAAAACTCTATAGAGTGAAGTTCTCTGCGTAAACAGAGATCACTATGACTTCTTTGTTTTTATTTCTTTATGGTGATCTAGGGGGCAATGGTAGTTCAGTGGTAGAATTTTTGCCTTCTGTGTTTGATTCCCAACTACTGCGTGCCATGTGCAAACATCACGTATCTGTCAGTGAATGCTCGTCTGTTGCTATGATGTAAAACAGCTTTCAGTAGTGCTTTTGGGCTAAGATAGACCAGGAAGAAAGGCCTAGAAATCTACTTCCAAAACTCAACAAATGCAGACCCTGTGAATCACGGTGATCTACATGTGCAAACATCACGTATCTGTCAGTGAATGCTCGTCTGTTGCTATGATGTAAAACAGCTTTCAGTAGTGCTTTTGGGCTAAGATAGACTAGGAAGAAAGGCCTAGAAATCTACTTCCAAAACTCAACAAATGCAGACCCTGTGAATCACGGTGATCTAATTGATCTACAACAGATCCCGGTGATGCTGCAGGCCTGGATGGCATTTTGTTACATTGTGCACGGGGTCTCCACGTATCAGGGCTGACTTGATTTCATCCAACAGCAGCAACAAAGAATTCTGGGAACCCAACAGTTCAGCCCTTAGCTGCTAACTGAAGGGTCAGTGTTTTAAATCCACCAGCTACTTTGTGGAAGAAAAGACCTGATGGTCTGCTCCTGTAAGGATTATAGCCTAGGAAGCCCTATGAAGCACTTCTCCTCGTGTCTTACAGGAATGATATGAGTAGGAATCAACTTGGTGGCGTACAGCAACAACACAAATGAAATAAACAATAGTAGACACACTGCACTAAATGTATAAAAAAAAATAGTTTATATTCTGGAAGTTAGCCTCTTGAATTACAATCTCCCAGATGATACACTAATTGACTTTTGTTTTTCAGGATCTTCTGAAAATGAACAAGCCTTGTATATATTTTCCAGCAACTGATCTACTTCCTGTTTCCAGACTTAAAATGCAAATTCTCCTTTTTATGTCACCTGCCTGGAATTCATTCCTTGGCCACTACCTCATTTGCTTATTTAATCCATCAGACCTCAGTTTGAGTCCTGTCTTTTCAAGCAAAATGTCTATTCAGTTGAACTCTTCACATAACCCACGTTCTTTTATTTATCATCTGTAATAAAGATATCACTTGGAGGACTTAGGTGCACCTGACCCAAGCTGTGTTTTCATTTGCCTCATATGCATGCACAAGTTGGACAGTGAATAAGGAAAACCTAAGATGTTTTTGAAATATGGTGTTGGTGAAGAATATTGGATATACTGTGAACTGCCACATGACTGAGGAAATCTGTGTTGGAAAAAGTACAGCCTGAGTGTGTCTTAGAAGCATGGATGGCAAGACTGTCTCACATTTTGACTTATTATCAGGAAGGACCAGTCCCTGGAGAAGGACGTCACTCTTGGTATAGTAGATGATCATTGAAACAGAGCAAGACTCTCAAGTATTGTAACCAACCTAGTGGCAGCAATGATGAGCTCAAGCCTAACAACCAGTTGTGGGATGATATGGAATGCGGCAGCATTTGGTTCTGTTGCATATGGAAGGTTGCTACTAGTGAGAACTGACTTGGTGGCGCCTAACAATAACGCTCTTTTTGTACTTGTATGCTTAGATGTCTTAGGAGCATCAGATTTGACATATACTTAAACCTACTTAAAACCCACTGCCACTGAGTCAGTTCTAACTCATAGCTACCTTATAGGCAGATTAGAACTGTCCCATAGAGTTTCCAAGGAGCCCCTGGTGGATTTGAACTACCGAGCTTTTGGTTAGCAGATGTAGTCCTTAATCACTACACCAGCAGGGTTTCCGTAGTTATACTAGATGTGCAAAATTTTGCTCAAGACCATTCAAAAGTGACTGCAACAGTATGTTGACAAGGAAATTCCAGAAACTCAAGCTGGATTCAGAAGAGGACGTGGAACCAGGGATATCATTACTGATGTCAGATGGATCTTGGCTGAAAGCAGAGAATACCAGAGGATATTTGCTTGTGTTTCATTGACTATGCAAAGACTTTTGACTCTGTGGATCATAACAAATTATGGCTAACATTGCGGAGAATGGAAATTCCAAAACACTTAATTGTGCATTTAAGGAATCTGTACATGCGTAAAGAGGTAATTGTGGTGAATAGGATGACGGGACACTGTAGGGTTTCAAATCAGGAAAGGTGTGCATCAGAGTTGTATTCACCATACCTTTTCAATCTGTGTGCCAAGTAACTAATCTGAGAAGCTGGACTATACAAAGAAGAACGAGACACCAGGATTGAAGGAAGACCTGTGAACAACCTGTGTTACGCGATGACACAGCCTGCTAGAAGTGAAGAGGATTTGAAACAGATACTGATGCACATCAAAGACCACAACCTTCGGTATAGATTGCACATCAGCATCAAGAAAACAAAAGTCCTCACAAGTGGACCAGTAAGTAACATCTTGATAAATGGAGAAAAGATTGAGGTTGTCAAGGATTTCATCTTACTTGGTTCCACAATCAAAGCCCATGGAAGCAGCAGTCAAGAAATCAAAAGATGCATTGCACTGGGAAAATCTGCTGCCAAGGATCTCTTTAAAGTATTGAAAAGTAAAGAAGTTACCTTTAAGACTAAGATGTGCCTGACCCAAGCCATGTATTTTCCATCTCACCATATGTATTTGAAAGCTGGGCAATGAATAAGGAAGACAGAAGAACTGATGTCTTTGAATTGTTGTTTTGGAGAAGGATATTGAATGTACCATAGACTCTCCAAGGAATCAACAGATCTATTGTAGAAGAAGTACAACCAGAGTGCTCCTCTAGACACATTGTCAGGAGGGATCAGTCCCTGTAAAAGGACATCATCGTTGGTAGAGTGGATGGTCAGTGGAAAAGAGGAAGACCCTCAATGGGAAGGATTCACACAGTGGCTGTGACAATGAGCTTAAACATAAAAATGATTGTGGATGTGACGTAAGACTGGGCAGTATGTCGTTCTGTTGTGGCCGAGCATTGCTATGAGTTGAAACTGCCTTGACAGCACCTCAGAACAACAAAGCAGATGTGAGACCCAACATATGGTAGGTTCCCTTTCGCAGCTCCAAAGGCGAGGAGAACCCTGCCTAGTATAGTGGAAATGTCTTTTCCACTAGTGAAATTTGGACGTTGTTGCTCTCATTCCCAGTAAGTACAGAAGATTTTAACACAGTTACTCTTTGTTAGTACAGATCAGGTTGAATAAACTTACTTGCAAGTCCCTTGCTGTTGAGTCTCCAGTTAGGACTATCTCCAGGCTCTGGGTATTATTCTAATTTCCTGTTGAAACTGACTTCTTACTAATCCCATTCAGTAGGGCTGGATTCACATCTTAGCGTTTCCACTTGGACCTCCTTGGTCAAAGAATTACATCCCTAAATAATGCATCTGCCTATATTCCTGGCTATTCCACTTCCAGCTGATCTCTTGGAGAGTGAAACTAGCACAGTATAGACCACATTGGATTAGCTGGTATATACTGCTAATAGTTCCCTGAAAGATTGCAGACATCTGTTGTGTTTCTTATTTAGTTGTGCATCCCAATTCTCAGTTCAGATACCTCCTTTCTCTTCATCATTCAATGAGCAACCAGGCAAGAAAGAATTCAGGAGACAGACTGACCGTAGTTATTATAGGTCATTTTTCAAGAATCCAGGCACTGGTCTCACAGGTTGGATTTTGGACATTGTTCAGTCCTAGGGAATTGTATTTGCCAAACAAAGGCATCTGTCTGGCTCAGTTATGAAAATGGGCACCAGATAGTATATCCAGATAGAATCCAGACATGATATATTAAGTAGAAACTCAGCTACAGGTGTATCTTCATCATAGGATTCAGCACAGGCAGGAGAAACTCCATACTGGCAGAAGTTTGTATGACCACAGGCCAACAAAGAACACTGATTTTCATGTTATTTTAGTAGGAGAGAGAGCTGAAATAACAACATGGGTCTCAGAGATTGATGATACTAAGCCATTATGCTGGGAAGATTTGCCAGTAAGCATCCGAGTAGAGAGAAGACAAGTTTAAGTTTTTTACTTGTTCTGATGCTGTTTGCTCTGTGAACCAAGAAATTTTAAGCCAATGAAAGTGACTTTTTCTGGGAAACTGAGGCTGCAGATGTAGTAGAAATGAGGTAAATATGATAGTAATATTAAAGGTATATTTATCTGATTAATAGCAAGATTTTATTTTTACTGGGGCTTTGAGCTCTCTTGTATTTACTTATACTTAATTACATTTTACTTAATTTTGTATTGAATTTTCCATGTCATGTTGTAATATGCTGCTATTTAAATAGGTTTTTTCCTTTCTTTCCCTTTCCTATCTCTTTTTCTCATTAGAGACTCCATAAAGCCTGAATTATATCTAATTTTTACTGTTTGTTGAATTTTGATGCAGTTTTTAAAATCACAACATAGAGTCAATATGCCAAAACAGCAACTTAAAAACAAATGAAAATAAGGAGAAAATATAGATATACATAGATTGTTTATTAAAATGTTATTTATAATAACAAAAACACAAAGGTACATTTATATTTATTTGTTTCTTAGTAAGTATAACTGATTTGCTAAACTTAAGTTACAGTGCTAGATTCTTGAAGAACAAAAAACAAATTTTAATCCCAGACCCTGAGTAGTTCACTGTCAACTGTGGGAAAGAGATTTGTAAGTAGGCAGGGAGAATGGAATATGATAGGAATCACACACAAATAACACAAATTTTGGAAACCGTAGTGGTGTAGTGGTTAAGCTCACTTCTTGGAAATGCTATGGGGCAGTTCTACTCTGTCCTATAGGGTTGCTATGAATTGGAATTGATTTGAAGGCAGTGGTTTGGTGGGTTTTGAACCACAGGATTTAATGAACACCCTTGAATGGGAGCGAAACTTGCTCGAATCGATAACATGTAAACCTAAACAATCATCAGTTAGTGGAAGGAAAAGTGGGCAGGAGAACAGACAAATAACTCAAGCAGAGGACATAACGTGCAGATGTCCAAGGTAATAATGACTTATTTGGATAATTGCATTAAAAGCTTTCATTATGAGGACAGCAAGTGCTAAAAGGAGTAGAGTGATGGAAAGAGGCTAGCGTGGTTATCAAAATACAGAGCAGGGAAGGCCTGCGTGACATATTTAGAAGTTAGAACTGTATACCGAGAGTATTAGACAGCCAGTTAAGCATCTTAAGCCTGAAACATCCTGATCAGGTTTGTCTTTTACAAGAAGCAAGGAAACACTGGTGTGTGGTAGTTAAGTGTTACATCACTAACCAAAAGGTCTGGGGTTCGAATCCTCCAGGCACTCCTTGGAAAGTATGGAGCAGTTCTACTGTGTCCTATAGGATTGCTGTGAATTGGAATTGATGCCACAGCAGTGGTTTGCTTTTGGTTTTGAAGAGTACGTAAGAGATTTGTGTCAGATAAGTCTGGAAGGAGGAAGATTTAATTCGTAGTGAACAGTGGCCTCAGTGGAGATGGTGGCAGCCATGCTGGAGAGAAGTGGCTGTATTCACCTTACATCAAGAAAACAGAATATTTCGAGTTTTATAATAGATGATATATGTGAAGGATGGAGATAGGTAAGAAAGAAATGAAACAAAATTCAGAGGTTTCTGGTTGAGGCATTAGGGACGCCATTCACCAGGCATTAGGGCATTAGAAGAGAGGGCAATGGTTTGTGAAAATGTTAATTGTGTCTTCTATAAGAATTCACAGCTATTATAAATGAGAGTTATAAAGACTATGTGCTAGTAAGAAGGAATTTATGTTATAAAACTAAGTAAGAAAAGCAGGATATGAAATTTTACATGAACTATGATTACAACTGTAAAATATGCAAAAAAAAATAAAACAGAAATAAAAGAAAATGCTAACAGTGGTTATGTCAGAGTATGGAGATTTTAATTTTTTCTCTAGTTTAAACTTTTTAAAATATCTTGCTTATTTTATTTTCATAGTGGGAAATACTTTCAAAATAAAACATGTTAAAATAACTGATCAATGTAGTATAGATTGTAATATTAAAACCAATTAATTTGATTATCTGTTTATTATGCAAAATATAATTCCTACCAATTTCTGTTATATATTTTGATTAACCAAAGCTAGTGACTTCATAGACACTGCTGTTGTTAGGTGCTGTCGAGTCAGTTCCTTCCCACAGAGACCCTGTGTGCAGCAGAGCCAGGTCCTGAGGGGGGCTCCTGGGCCACCCACACAACATTTGAGCCAGTCGTTGCAGCCACTGCATCGGTCCTTCTTACAGAAGGTCTTCCTTTGTCGCTGGCCCACTACATTGCCAGGCTCAATATTCACGATGGCTTGGGTCAGGTCTGCCTTAGACTTCAAGGTAGCGTCTTTGCTGTTCCACACTTTAAAGAAGTCTCTTGCAGCAGATGTGCCCAGTGCAACAAGCCTTGATTACCTGAGCCCCGCTTCCACAGGTATTGATAGATGGTAGAGACAGAAAATCAGAGATGAGACTATCTTTATGGAAGTTTACCAGTCACTATCTGTGCTAAGAATAGCTGCCTAATGACAACAGTTAAAATGTGGGTGACAATAACTACAGCATGTTCACATTTTTTTGCTTGAGGTGTTAAAAAACATTTATATTTTCCCCTATGAGCTGAGTATACATTATCTATCAAATAATTCCTATGATATTTAAAATAACTGTTCTGGAAAAGATGCTTTGGGCTAAATTTAATTAAAAATTGAGGTATTTAGACTTACTTCTACCCACTCCTTCATTTTAAATATCATCCAAAATGTATGTAAACTGACCAATAAACCAACATCCCAAATCTGTTGCCCTTGAGTTGACTCATGATAACCCTACAGGAAACAGGAGAACCACTGTATGGGATTTCCAAGGCTGTAAATCTGCAGACATGGACTGCCATATCTTTCTTCCCAGGAGAGGCAACAGCGTTCCAGCTGCCAAGTTTTCAGTTAACACCAAGCATGTCACCTTTGCAAGGCTGTGCTAATAGACAGACTCAATTATGTGGATATTGGCTCATTAAGCAAATAAGAAGGCCTAGGTGGCTCAATGGTTAAGAGCCAGCATGTTAACTGAAACGTGCACAGTTTGAACCTGCCTGTTACTCTGCTGGAAAAAGACATAGCAGGCTGCTTTCTCTAAGATTAAGATGTTGGAAACCCTATGGAGCAGTTTTCCTCTATATTATAGGATTGCTATGAATTAGGATCAGCAGTGGCTTCAGGATTTTTTTGGTAGTAACAAATACATCTTCTCAAGGAAGCTAATTCCTGAACAAATTTATATTCTTATGAATTCAGATTTTGACATATAAGTGCACTTTTTTTTTTTTAGAACAAGCTATAGGCAAATCCCAATGTCTTCAGAAGATGTATTGCTTGATTACTTCGTATATGAATTGACAACAGGATTTCTTTAAATAGTTGGTTTGAGTCAGTCCTAAATATACATTTAGGTATTTATTTTACCTCAAATAGGAGTTTTCTTGAACTTTCTTAGAAAAGATTAAGTACTACGGGAAGGGATTTTACTCAAAGTTGGCATTTATGAGGCTGAGAACTCTTGTCATAATATCTAAAATAAAGGTAACAACAATACTTAAAGGTACTAAGAGCTTTATTCTATCAGCTAATTCCATCTCCACTGCAACACTAAGAACCATATTCTGATTTTAGAAATGAGGAAGAGAGACTCAGAGAAGTCACACAGCCGACAAGCAACAGACATAGGATTTGAAGACATAAGTATTTCTCCAGAGTCTGCATTTTCAAGTACTAGGATATGTTACCTCTTTTATGAAAATGATGTCTTTGCTCTCAGGTTGACAAATTTGGTGGATTTCTGCTACAATGTGAGACAAGTTTAATTATTTCAGTACATGAATATATTAACTTCAATACTGACACATTCAAGGCAGAATAGCATAGGGTCAACATACACTACTTGAAACTTCTTTTTGTTATACATCATAAACTTGAGACTTAGAGAGATCACTGAGTTTGCGATAGGAATAGTTGTCTCTTCTTGAAGTCCAGATAATTGTGCCAAAGCATTTAGATTTGTTTTGAACTTCAAAGCACTGGTCAACTTCACTTCGTATGTGAGTGTCCTCTGACTAAACTTATTCAAATATTATAAATAGGACATTGCAAAACATGTAACATCCTCTCTTGAAGTGTTTTACTGGACACCTTAAACTTTATTTAAAAAAACCCTGATGACTTTTAACTCATCATGTATTCATACAAATAAAGTCTAATGACTCCTTTTGTGCATGGCATGATTTATCACTCTTCTTAATTTATTTGTAAAAGTATGCTATGTAGAGAATAATGATTACATAGCTGTGAGTTTATTAGCCTTATTTGGAAAAGATATAAGGATAAAAAGATCTTGCTAAAATACTCAGTGTTAGTCAGTAGGAAAATATACATTATACTTGATATGCAATTGTAGGTCCTAAATGTAGTTTATCATAAGACTAAAACTTAAAAATACAGTGTTTGTTTTTAAATGTATGATTTATAATACTTTGATGTTCCTTCTGTGAGGAACTCAGTGAGGTCTACAGCCATGTATTCACGACATAAAAATAAAAAATTAAATGATAGAGAGACATTCAGTAAGTTTTTAATTATGAGTATTTAAGTAAACCATTATTAAAAGTAACTCCAGCTTTAGCAAGCACCACACTGAACTCGATGGTGGAGACATAATATTTGTTAGCCACCTAAAGTTACAAAGATGAAAATAACACTTTTTGTGGGGAGCAGAAAGAAGCATGTTGGATGCCTGGACCATGAAGTCTCTGTTTAGAGACAGATTGCTTATGCCCAGAGATAAACAAAATTTTATCTTGTTTAAGTACTGCTGATTTTGTTTCTGCCAGAATAGTCAAAACTATATCATAGCTCATACACAAGTCTTTCTAGTTTGCTATTGATATTCTGTTTTGATATAACCATGCATTTTTAAAGAGTCTGTGCTCTTATTAATGTGTTAACTTTTCTATCTCATCCATCAATTATCCTCTTCACAAAGTAAAATCAGATATACATGTCTATATGTACGTATATGTAGATATGTAGTCTTTATCCATTTGCCATGGAAATGGTTTTAAATTATCATTAGCTAGGGAATCCTGAAAGTGGAATTTACTTATTTATTGCCATCATTCAAGTTAAGTGACAAGTGCATGGAAACAGATGGTCTAGGTACTAAAATACAAATCACATCCTTTAAATCCAGATATTTTATGTTGTTAATAAAAAAAGTCAACGTTACTAACATAAATAAGGAGATGACTTCTTAGATTTTGTTGCTGCTGCTCAGAACAGCGCTCTCAGTTCCTTGCATAAAGTTTCGTCAAGAGAATACTGGATACATTAATCAGCATTTCACTTCCTAGTTTTTAAGTCAAGTTCTGCTAATAGGTGGTTAGGGGATACAAATAGAGCTTTAGGACTAAGATGTCTTCATCTCTAAGCCAAAATTCTTTCTGAACATACTAGGTTTACAGAAAGTTATTTGCCTTTGGGGAATATTTAATTTTACTCACTTTTTCCTTCCACAGTTTAGTGACATCTAATGACATTAAGTACTTATCTCTACTCTGAAATTACTTTTTAAATGTAGAATTGGGTGATTTGAGGCTCAGTTGATAGGCAGCTTCATCCTTGAAGTAGGTAACTTCGAATATTAAAGTTCTTTAAAAATCTAATATTTGTGTTACAATTAATTAACGTTTATTTCAGTCATCAAATGTTCACAGACTAATACTGACTTGGAAACCCTAGTGGTGTAGTGGGTAAGAGATATGGCTGTTATTCATAAAGGTCAGCAGTTCAAATCCACCAGGCTTTCCTTGGAAACGCTTTGGGGCCATTCTACCTTGTCCTATATAATGACTTGAAATACAATTCATGCAAATAAACATTTTGTATTTTCTAAGCCATAGGGCGGTGCTTCAAAATTCCTTAAAGATTCTTCCGTCACTTAAAGATAAAATGTTGTTGCCTGAGCATAGCTTTAATTACTTTATGATTTGGTCCCTGTCCACCTGTCCAGTCTTCCTTAGGCAATCTTCTGATGCTTTAAGTTTTACAAATAGCATACTAATTTTAATTTTTCCATGAGGAAATGTTTTCTCTAGCCTTCACATCTTTGCACACAGTGATCCTTACTTAGGTTGGAGTTTCAGACCCATCCAGTGGCTCCGTACGAGAAAGATCTGGTGATCTACTTCCATAAAGATGATTGCCACGAAGACTCTATGTGGAAGTTCTACTCTGGCACAAAAAGTTGATATGAGTTGGAATTGACTTCATGGCACCCAACGGCAATTCAGTGCTGGCCCTAGTGTTCCATTGTCGGTGGTTCTCCTGACCCTCACAGAAGAGTTTAGGAATCGTTTCCTCCTTGCTTCCCTGCTGTCTTCTGCTTGTCTCCTTTGTAACTCTCATTGTGATGTACTGTAATAGTGTGTTTGTACACATCTCTCTATTGAATTAATGAAGACAAGAGTCACATTTTTACATACATTTTCATTATTTTAATCTTATGTCGAAGTAGTAATTTGCACTAATTTTATAAAGCTTGTACAACATACACAACACACTGCTATTCCGGTGCATTAAGTGGTGTTGTATGTTTTGGTAACAATGCACAAGTGGTGCCTTAACTTTTAACCTCAGCCTATATAAGGAAATAATACATCTTTTATTTTATTAACAACATTTGTTTCATTTACTGAAAGCTCCAACTTCGTTTAATTCGACCAAATTTTTTTTAAAGTTTTAAAATAACTCCTCATGAAGCATTTATGTTGCTAGGTGTTAAGCTCTAGTTTTATGTCCTGTGTTTCTCTTTTGTTAACATTTGAGTTAAGGAATGCTTGCCGTTATTTTAATATAATTTTGTCATGCTTCAATCCTGAAATATAGACACTTGCAAACACTTTTCTTTCTTTCTTTTCTTTTTTGAAGAAAGTCAAGAAACATTAGTAGCCAGCATATACATGGCACTATCTGATGAAAATCTTCAAGATTCATAAGTTTAACTCCTACTCAGCATAAAGACAAAATTTGTTCTTTTCAAGTATTCCTAGGTGAGACAACAAAAAATTCTGGACCCTCTATCCTGAGGACCATTTCTAAACAGGCTGTCTCTGGAAGCAAGTACCTGTCTTTGCACAAGATGTTTGGCCACCCAGAACATCAACCTGTTTCTGACAAGTTGGTTTTAACTCCCAGCAACCCTAAAAGACAAAGTCATGCTGCTCCACAGGGTTTCCAAGGCTGCAAGTCTTTAGGAGGCAGACTGCCACATCTTTCTCCCAAGGAGTGGCTGATGAGTTCAAATGACCAACCATCAGTTTAGCAGCCGAGCTCTTAACCACTATATCACAGGGCTTCTAACCCAGCATAAGCAGTTAACCGCGCAGTGGCAGTGCATTAACATTTGATCTGATCTAGAACCCTAACATTTAGTTTGCCCCTGCTGACTTTTTGTTTTGGATGTCCCCCAGTTCTGAGTTTTGTTTTGTTTTTTATTTCCTATCTCAGTAATGTAGTTACCAATGACTTAAAGCATACAGAAAATGCTCATAATGTTTCCTAACTGCTGGGTTTAAATCTAAAACTTTAGTCATGCTATCTCATATAATTGAAAGAAGTATATGCTGTTGGAGTGGATTCAACAACAATCTTTTTAAAAAATATGCATATAGTATATACAATTATTTTGCTATTTTATCCATGAGAAAACAAAGTCATAGAAAAATTGTCTTGTCCAAGACAATATAACTAAAGTAAACTTTAAAGGTGAGCCTGGGTCACATGTATTTCTATCCTTCATTGCTATACTGTGCTTCCTTTTCCACGGGTGAGAGATACATGGATGACAGAGAGCAAAAGAGTAACACCATATTATACATCCAACAAGTTCATAATATTTCAGTTACATTTGTTTTGGTAGCATGTGTTGTTGTTGCTAGCTGCCTTTAAGCTGGTTCCCCAGCTCATAGCAGCCACGGGTATAGCAGAGTAGAACTGCTGCGTAGTGATTTCTTGGCTGCAATCTTTATGGAACCAGGTCGCCAGGTCTTTTCTTGCGCAGTCGCCAGGTGGGTCTAAAAACTGTGAACATTCCTATTAGCAGCTAGTCATAAATGGCTTGTGTTACCCAGACTCCATTTGGCGGCATGTAAGGCTTTGGGGGGAAAAAATATTGGAAATACATCAAAATAGTTAATAGAATTTGAAGATGAGCTCTAAACTGAGCCTTAGAGATTGTTCAGGAGAACAGCAATAGACTTCAGAAATGTCTTCTTTGAGTTCAGGTACGTGGACTTCAGTGACTGCAGGTCAGTTTGATTCTTCAGTGATGTTGTAACCCTATAGAAGTATTAGATAAACTTGACTGAGTCTGGCAAGTATCTGTGGATACTAGGATAGAGAATAGAGGTAGTCTTTTATTATCTGACCATTCGTAGAGACGAGAGAATCCTGGACAGCCAGGTAAGCACCTTAACTTGTTTGTGTTCTATGAATATGCAGCGTACCTTTCTATGGCTTGTGTAATATGTTGGAATTTTGAAGTGAAATAAAATAGTTTAGTTGAAATATACATACATTAAAAAAGAATTGTCCAGTGTTTCTTTGTTCACTGATGCCTCATTAATTTTACTTGTTCATTTTTATAAATCTGCTTCTAGACATCTTGTTGTTGTTAATTGCCATGGAGTCACACAATTTTGTGTGAAGAGTAGAACTATTACTTAGGGTTTTCAGCACCATGGTCTTTTGCAAAGAGATCATTGGGATGTTTTTTGAGATTCTTCTGGGTGGATTCAAACTACTAGCCTTTTGGCTAGTTCGGTAACCATTTAAAAAAAAATTTATCTAGTCAAAAAAATTTATTTATTTATTTATTTAAAAATATTTATTTAAAAAAATGAGTTCAGTATGACATTCGTAAAACTGCTCTTGATGGCTAACACTCAGATTAATCAGACTTCCCTGTTTGACATAGTATATCCACTGTGTGGCCTCTCAAATTATAAAGTGAACTGAATTGGGAAAACTGTTCCTTCTAGGGTGAATTTTACAAAGATATTGCCTATCACCAACACTGGAGAATATACTCACTAGGCAATAAGTAAAAGGAAATACTTGCATCTATAAAAACAAGCCTGAAGTTAAATACATTCTACTGTAAAACCTGTGGGCAATGGATGCATTTGCTAATGATTATAACGAGACGGGCAATAGATCATCTCCAGGGTTGAAGGCTTGCCCTCTTATATTGAAGAAAAGTTATGGAGGTATCTTACTAATGTCACAAGTAATGGAAATCATTTTCAAACTTGGGAGAGGTCAAGTGTGGTTTGTAGCAAGCAAACTGCATTTGCTGAATCAAGCTTTTCAATCTAATTAGTCTAAAGGCTCTGGGTATACCTTACGACCTTTGGAACAGTTACCCATTTGAAAAGTTACCACCCCACCCAGACCTTTGTGAACTCTCTCTAGCATCTGACAAATTTAATATATAAAATCTTTCTGTCCCCATTTTTTATTAAAGTTCTGGCCAAGATATAGCAGCTAGGTTGGGAAGACAACAGTTAACCAGAGAAAGCAGCCTGGGTTTTGAAGATATGGACGTAAGTATTTTATCTAATGAGCAAGACAAAAGCATGGATCAGGCAGCAGTGAAAGAGATTCAAAAATCTTTGTTTCCAGGCTCTAAGAGCTTTGGAATTTATGTTCTGCCAAACCAATTTTACAAAACATATTCCACCAAGTATGAAAAAACAGATAAAGCATTCTAAATGGCATTTGCCATTATTTCCTCTCAAAAAGTAACATATTCTAATGCTTTGAACCAATGCATCGTAGATTTATCCTAGATTCATACAAAAAGAATTGTGAAGTTACAATTTTTCTTCCAGCAGAGTTATGCATATATTCTTTGACTTTGTAAATTTGATTATATAATCTCAGGACAACTGTTTAGAACTCTTGACAAGTAGTTTGGGCATCACTTAAGATAAAGCAGTTTGTGGTGAAAAACTCTAGTATTGCCATAGCATCATTGGAAGTACGGTGTATTCACATAGAGGAAATATGAGGGTAAGTAAAAGAAAAAAAGAAAAAGTATTGCTGAAAAGTCCGACACGACGGCAGTTCGCTGGCTTGGCAAAAACTCCTAGAAATATTTATTAAGCAAAAATACAAACACAACAGGAATATATCCTATTGTTTCTGGATGTATTCACCATCTGGGACTATACATTTTAGAAGATGATATTTCCATTTCTAATTCCCCAAAGAATTCTGCACTCTTCAATTTATGCTGTATCAAAACAGAAGTTTTGGGATCCTCATGGGACGCAGACTGTGTTCCTTTTCAATGTCCTTTGAGTTTGAGAAACAAAAAGAAGTCTGAAGGGGTAAGATCAGGGTTGTCAGGAGGATGGGATAAACTTTCCCTGTGTAATTCTCATAGGATAGCCCTTGCTATCCTTGAAAAATTAACATGTGTACTGTTGTGATTAAAAAAAAAAAAAAAAATTCCTAGGCAGAGTTTTCCTGATCTTTTATCACGAATGCTGTTTTCAATTTTCTTAAAACTTCTTCATAATAAGCCCTTGTGATTATCCTGTGTCCTTTAAGAAAATTGCTCAACTTTAGCCCTTCAGACCCTCCAGCCCCCCAAAAAAACAGCTGCCATAAATTGCTGAGCAGTCTTCCTTCTCTTGGCTTGTCCTTGAGGCTTTCCCAGCCTTCCTTAAAATGCTTGATCCACCTGAAAACTGTTGTTTTATGTGGGGAAGCATTCCCATAAACTTGTCCTAGTCACCTGGTACTGCTGTAACAGGAAATGTTGAGAGTAGAAGGCTTCACAAGGAGAAACTGTTACTGTCACGGTCTGGTAAGCCACAAAGCCATTTGTGAGTTGCAAGTCCATTCAGTAAGAGAAGTTATCACAGTCTGATAAGCTAAGTCCAAACTGAAGGAGAGCATCTCGGCACAGGAACCTCCAGCCAAAGGACATCCTCTGCTCTCAGTGCTGCTGTCTTGGTAGTGTGAGCTTTCCAATTTCCTCTGCTCACTTCTCCCTTGTGTACCACAAGCTTGTAGCTTGAGTCCTGCCTCACCGGCACAACTGCAAATCCTTCTCCATCATCAATATCACAGAGGCAGGATTCACAACACAGGGCACCATACTGGGACTCGTAGCCAAGTCAAGTCAACACATACATTTTGGGGTGCACACAATTCAATCCATGACAGGCAGCATTCCCATAAGCTTATTGCAAAGCTTTGATGATTTGGGAAGATGTCCACTTGGCTTTTGTTAAAAATTCAATATTAGCCATGACCTCAAAATTATTACTCTGGCACTAAAAGTAATCTTTTTTTTTCAGGACACCCTAGTGAGACTAAGATGATTATATTGCTGAGAAAACTTGTCTGCAGCCACTCACTGATTACAGAGATACGTTTAAGCATGTCTTGTTTGGAATAAACACGTGCATTATGAACTGGGACTGCAGTAGCAATGTTTCCAACTTACCTTTACATATGGTTTTATTCACATCAAACCACTGGGCTTGTGAGCACTCCATATGGGGCTTGTTTTGCCACAAGACAGGAAATCAAAGTTGTGTGACCGTGGTAAATTTGTTTCTAATTAAGTGACTTAGCCTCAGATGCTTCATAATAACATTTAGCATGCATGAAATTTGTGAATCATTACACATTTCATTTATCTTTCTCTTTCTAATATTATCTCATTATATCCTAATCCACGATGTACTCATTATTTACAACTCTCTCCACACACCCCTTCCAAATGTTTTATTTCTCCTATATCTTCTATCCAGGTAAGTGAATATATTGTTTATCAGGTAAACTAGTGAGAAAATCTGAAGCATTGAAATTCAGGTCTCAGTGTCTAAACAAAACCCTGTTACTGGAGGGTCTTTATCTTCTTGGTATAATGGGTAAGCTTTTAGCAGACTAAGATTTTAGAAAACAGCATCTTAGAAATATATGTATATATAAATACATAATTCAGAATGGAAGAGATGAAATCCTGCAATAAATGTAAACATATTGAAATGAACCTCACATTTGCCTTCATTTTCCTTCCAGGACTTTTGCCATTTTTGATGCAGACTAAAGAGGTTAAAGAAGAGACAGCCTGAAAGTGGTAGCAGTTTAACAGACTGAGGCACCCCCAAATCAAAGGGTCAGCATCACAGAAAAGGGGGAATTGGAGCAATGAAAGACCAAGATTTCTCCTCCAGTTCTCCTTTAAGACCAACTCCTAAGCTACACATGAGCTGTTGTTAATTACTGCTGAGTCAGTTTTGACTCATAGCAACCCTACGCACTTCAGAAGGCAATATTATCTCCTCCTCAATCTTCACAACTGTAATGCTTCAGTTCATTTTCACAGTTGCTGTGTCAGTCCATCTCATCAAGGACCTCCCTCTTTTTCTCTGACCGTCTACCAAGAATGATGTCCTTTCCCAGGGATGGATCCCTCCTGGCAACAAGATCTAAAGTACTTAAGAGGCAATCTTTCCACCCTTGCCTCTAAGGAGCATTCTGGTTGTACTTTTTCCAAGGTGATTTGCTCATTCCTTCAGTTTTCCTTATTGTTTGCCGACACCACAGTTTAAAGGCATCTTTCTTCTCTGATCTTCCTTATCCAGCTTTTCGATCCATATGAGATAAATGAGAAACTCATGGCTGGCACTAGGTGTCTTCAGAGTGGTGTCTTTGCTTTTTGAACACTTGAATGAAGTCTATTACGACAGCAGATTAGCCCAATGCAATGTTGTCTTTGGATTTTTTGGTTACTGCTGTTTTCATAGGTGTTGACTGCAAATCCAAGAAAAGTGAAACCCTTGACAAATTCAATCTTTTCATCGTTTATTGTAAAAAACAAAAACAAACCAAGCCCACTGCTTTCAAGTCGGGCCCAACTCATAGTGACCCTAGAGGTCAGAGTAGAACTGCCATGTAGAGTTTCCAAGGAGTGCGTGGTAGATTTGAGTGATCTTTTGGTTGGCAGACGTAGCACTAAACCCGCTACGCCACCAGGGTTTCCTCACTTGTCTTGATGTTGCTTATTTGTCCAATTGTGAGTTTTGTTTTCTTTGCACTGAGGCATAATCCCCACTGAAGGCTGCAGTCTTTGATTTTCATCAGTTAAGTGCCTCAAGTCTCTTCACTACCTGCAAGCAAGATTGTGTCATCTGGGTATGACAGGTTATTAACAAGTCTTTCTCCAACCCTGATGCCCCATTCTTCTTCACTGAATCCAGCTTCTCAGATTACTTTCTCAGTGTACTGATTGAATAAGTATGATGAAGGATATAAAACTTATACCTTTCCTGACTGTAAACTGCGCCGTGTCCCCTTGTTCTGTTGGAACGACTGCCTCTTGATCAATGCACCGGTCCCTCATCAGCACCGTTAAGTACTATAGAATTCCCCCATGTCTCTCAGCATTATCCATCCTTTGTTGAGCCACACAGTCAAATACCTTAGTATGGTCAATAAAACACAGATAAATATCTTTCTGTTATTTTCTGCTTTCAGCCACAATGCATCTGACATCAGCAATGAAATACCTGATTCTACATCCTCGTCTGAACCTGGCTTGAATTTAGGGCAGCTCTCTTTCCACGTACTGCTGCAATCACTTTTAAATCACAAACTCAAATTCCCGAATTTGTGCTGTGCGCACTGACTAAAAAGCTCGTATTTTTACTCACTTCACTCAGAGAGTCTCCGTCAGTTTCGAGTCACAGTACGCATTAACACTGAGAAGGTAGGTGAGTTCATTTTCAGTGTTGTGGGGAGTGATACATTGTCAGGTGAGAACATTTTCCTAAATGTGAAATATGTAAGTGTAGAAGCTGGGCGGCAAGAAGGGATGAACTGTGCTGAATGTTAGTAAATTTTGGCTTCTTAGAACCCGTATTCACTTTGTTCCAGTGCCTTAATTTTGGGGAAGTTATCCTTCCTCAATAGTATGTAGCCTTGTTAGAAAAGTACTTCCTGTGTGTACCTCTCACAATGGAAGGTGGAGTGCTGAGACACTTTCCCCGCTACTACAGCACTGCAATGGAGAAAGTGCGTGTCCTCTACTTGCCTTATAAGACTCACACAAATTCTAAGACTTTAGCATGTGAATGAGTGATCCATGGATAAAGGGAGTTACTGGAGGTCATTCACTGTAGCAGCTGCAGTGACAGAATTTTATTTTTATCAGACCATTCTGAAAGAACAGAGATTTTGATCTTTCTGATTTCTCAGACTACCTTGATTTCTTTCTGTTTCCAATCCTGATAGTCACCTAAACTCTAGAGTCCTGTTACATTTGAGAGGACCTACTAGCCTTTATTAAATTTTTTCTTGCTTAATTAGGAAGAATTAGTTCTTACTGATTGAGTTCAAGAATCCTAATTGACACTTCTAAAGTTTATAATCGCAAATCACACACATAAAATTCTTATCACAATGCCTGACATGTAAAAAAGCACTCATTAAATGTGAGCTTTCAATTTTGGTGATCAATCGAGTAACAATGTAACAATCAAATATTTTCTGTATTCAAAATAACTATGTATTTTCACATGGTAAAGACATGAATCGTTACATTTAAACTTATTTAGAGTTCAGTTATGCACACTTATTTCGATGGGGAAATGAAAAACTAAATTTGATTTAGTCTCTCAGTGCCTTTTTCTCTGCCCAATAAGCCCTTTAAAGATAGGCTCTACAACAGAAGAACATGAGCCTAAAAGCTTGTGGAAACTGTGAAAAAAATATAAGCTATCCTTAAGTAACTGACAGCTGCACATCCTCACTGAGCTCGTCTCACTTAGCTACTCTGCTGAAAATAAAAGGTGTCTTCTTCTTTTGGTCTGAGGCTGAAAGGTAAATGCGGTGGCTTAGTGAGTTCATTCTGAACTTTGAGTTAAGACAGTGGGTTCCCTTCTGCTGATTAGTGCCTCTTCTTTTCATATTTATTTCAGCATGCCAGCAATGATGTCAAGCACTTTGACTAGTTCTTATTGTCTTTGGGAGTGAGGGACTCTCCAACGTAGTATTCAGTTTAAAATATTCCAGTTATTTCAAAATATCATTCCCACTACAATTATGTATAATTTTGAATTTTAATAAAATAATATTTCCAATATGTATCTTGTTTTCTACTGTTATCATTAGGTATTAGCCAGTTGGCATTAACTCATAGTGACCCTGTATGCAACAGAATAAAGCATTGTCCTATCCTATGCCATCCATACAATCACTGTTTCATTTGAGACCATTGCTGCAGCCATTGTGTTGACCCTTCAAATTGAAGTTCTTGCTCTTTATCTTTCATTCCTTTCTTTACCAAGAATTGTGTCCTTCTCCAGGGACTAGTCCTTTCTGATAACTTGTCTAAAATAATTGAGACAAAATGTTCTATTAATGAGGTAATATTTTGGAAGCTGAAAACCATCAGTTCTGTTTTGAGATAGAAAATAATTGTATCTCTCCTTCTACATTTTTATAGTTTTACCGTTAATGCCACCATACATATACTTCCTCTGGTACAGCCAGATCTCTATCTTTCAGCTAAAAGAAAGGAATCAAACTTTTGGAAAGTAGAATGTAGACAGAGAAACAAAGTATAGCAACAAACCAATGTCTTTGTTCCAAAGTACTCTCTATACAAATAACAGAGCCATCTGCCATCTATATATGTTAACCTTTAAAAGTTACAAGCACAAACTATAGGGATATGCAAAACATTATAGAAGAACAAAGGAGAAAGTAACTTATCCTTGAACAGGGTTAGAGGGAAAAGCCTTTCTAGAGTTAAGGTCTCAGCTAGGCCTTGAAAGTCAGTAGGTGATTAGTTAGACAAGAACATTTTCGATCTGTGAAAACAACATACTAAGAGATGTAAAGTCATGCAAATGAGTTGATTATTTGTGTATGAAGCTAGGCAAGCATGGCTGAAATTGTCAGAGTCCAGTCAATGCTGAGGCAGGCAGGCTGTAATGTGGGATGAAGGTGATAAAATAGATTGAGAGGATCTTATGCCCCAAACCCCACTACCGCTGAGTGGATTCTGACTCATAGCAACCTGATAGGACTGCCCCACAGAGTGCAAGAAGCACCTGGCAGATTCGAACTGCCAACTTTTTGGTTAGTACTCTTAGCACTGAACCACTATGCCACCAGGTTTCCAAGAGGACTCTTACACTGTGGGAAAGAGTTGCTGCCAAAGCTGTAAAACTGAAGATGGCACCATTCACTCTGCATTCTAGTTTCACAATGTAAAGGCTCTACTTCAGGATATTGAGAACCTACTTGAGAGGACTGATGCAGACAATGAAGCAATCCAACTTGTTTTAGAAAGATAACTCTAGTAAGAGAATTGAGAAATGGGTTAGAATAGTTCTGTCTAATAGAAATAGATAGTGAACCACAAATATACTTTAAATTTTTTTTAATGAAAAGAAGTAAAATAAATTTTAATGTTTTATTGAACCTAATATACTCACAGTTTTATGGTTTGGCAGTGTAATAGTACAAAATGATTAATGTCAAATTTTATGTTTTTCTTTTATAATTAACTTTTGAAATATGGTTTTACATTTACAGCATATCTTAATTTAAATTGTCATGAAGTTTCAAGTGTTCACTAACCGCATGTGGTTAGTGGCTTGTATACTGGATAGCAAAGGAAAAAGCTTTAAAGGTTTGGAAATGAATTAAGATACTAATTTATGGAAAGGAATAGATAACTGACAGGGGTTAAAATGAGTAGCAGAGAGAATGCTGAGAGGTGAGCCAATTGAACAGACACTTAGAAAAGTGAATTAACAGAACTCAGTAATAAATTGGATACAGAAGGTGAAGAAATACAAGTGATAAAATATTTGAGACTTTAGATGACTGCTACAGAGGATTAGGTATTGCAGTAAAGATACTTAGCTTGGTTTGGTTTGCTAAAATGAAAAACACAGATATTTGCAAGAATGCACATACGAGTCCCAAGAGGTAAAATTTGGGAACTACTAACATAAAAGTACAAGGTAATCCATATGAATAAATGAAGTCATTCTTGAATAAGATAGAGAAGGAGTACCAAGGATGGAACCCTTAAGACATCAACATATCTATCACTTAAGGACTTCCCATTTAAAAAAAAAAAAAAAAGAAGAGCAGCAAACAAAACAGACACAGCAGAAGATGTACATAAAGAAAGGGGACATTGTATAGATAGAAATGGGAGGACGAATATGATGCAATGAGAAAAAAAGGACTAAAAGGGGAAATCCAGTTTGATGATTAGGAGATTGTTGGTTGCATTTTCAAAAACCACTTCCGTACTTATGATTTCTGTTTCTTTGTTTCCATAGGAGTTCCTAAGCTTCACAAATGGTTAAGAACAAAGAGTTAGCACTTTCCGCTCACCCATAGGCGTCTCTAAAGAAAGGTCTGATGATTTCCTTCTGAAAGACTACTGCAGTGAGAACCCGACTGAGCAGATCTGCTCTGATACATATGCAGCTGTCATGTATCAGAACAGACTCCACAGCAACTTTTTTTTTTCCCCATAGAACATTCAGGAACCTATGATATGTAGTCTCTGGGGTATGTGAAATAGTATACTAGACAATCCAAATATCATATTCAAACTTCCCAATGCGTTAGGTGAGGCCCCACTGTAATGGCAACGTTTAGTGTGGTTAAGTGACCTGAAAAGATCACAGTGCCATTAAACGGCAGTGCTGCACTGGAACCTAGTTGCGTCCTTCTCAAAATTTCATGCTTTTCTCACCATACTAAGTTGCATTCTCCATATTCCTGCGGAGCTTCAGGCTCACAATCGCCCTTCTGAGCTATAACAATCTTTTATATCTTGTTATCTGAAGAAATTATGTGCAACAGAAGCTGACAAATAAGATTGCCAGAGAATGGAAACCTTAATGTTGAGCAGAGCCACGAAGGTTAAGGAAAACACATTTCTCTAGAACTGAGCATCTGGGTTACTTACTCAGTGATCCTATATTCTGAACACAGCGTGCAGGGCTGTGCCTTCTGACTTCTCTTGAGGTCATCAAGGCCAGCTAGTGCTTCCCTCTTGAATAATTTATGCTTGACCCAGAAAATAACCTTATCTGCTGGCTAGCATCTTTTATATTGAAAAGTTTATAGCATTCAAGACAAACTGAAGAATTTTTTGGTAAATATTTACTTTTTGTCTTTTTATACTAAATGGCATTTTTAATTCATGCACATATAATGTACAATTTTAATAGTAAGGATTATGGAAATGTTATCAACACAAATGTGTATATCTGAGTCAGCACTGCAATTGTTTTTTTTTTTTTACTTGAATCAAGCAATTTAGTCTTGAAGTTTTCAAAATGTGTGGATAAATATTTCATGGAGTATCAGACTTGGTTGTCCCTGCCCAAGAAAGATCAGGGCTCTCTGCCACTTAGGGCCACATCTGGCAGAGGTAACTGATGGAGAGAAGTGAAAAGATGTTTCAGTCATATCACTCATTTAATTTAAAGGTGCCTTCTAAAAAGGAATTTAAGGGAGACAAGCTGAACTATGTTAGCACCCCTAGTTGAACTCCTATTGTGAAATGCACGGTTATAGAGTATATGACTTTATGTTACTGATGAAAAGAAAGGATTCTGACATCTCACTGAAAACATGAAAAGATACTGTAAATTACATTTCCAGACACTGAAACCCGACTCCTCTCTTGTGTATAACCTTAACTGCCACTATTTTCTTAAAACTGTCCTTTATCCCTCTCAGTAGAATGCTTTTCTTTCTTCTTCCTCTCAATGTTGAGAGAATTTTGTAATTATCTCATGGTGTTTATCATATTCAGCCTTTTATTAAAAGGATTGGTGCTATACTACTTTTATGTCCTCGAATAGATAAAGTTTGTTGAAAGCTATAATTATTTTCTGTTTATTATGGCATGTGTTGTGGCACTTAGTTTCTGTCTTACACACTCAGTGGGTGTTTGATAAATGCTTTTGTTTAGTTTTGAAAGAAGGTATAAATTAATGATGTAATGTTGGGGAAGGGAGGGTAGATCAATAATTTTGAGAGCTATATCTCTGTGTGTGTGTGTGTGTGTGTGAGTGTGTATAGACGTGAGGCGTAATGAAAACTATAGCATACAACTTTGTAAATATTAACCAGTATTTCATAGGTAATAGCAGTTAGTATTTACAAGGTGCTGGCTATATTCCTGACACGATTTTAAATGCTTTAAAACATGAACTTACCTGATTCTTGTAACAACATTTTGGGTTAGTTACTAGTTTAATTTCCACTTTATAGATTTAAAAACATGAGGAACTAGAAGCTGATTAATTTGTCCAAGATAACTTAAGCTGAAGTGGTAATAGGCAAGGCTGCACTGGTACCAAACTGGCTTTCTAGCCAAAGGCTTGTGCCCACCTAATCTGTATTGCATTCTGTGGTACTGAGAAGGTTATTGGCTATAAGAACCCTCTTGGACCCCCAACGTCATTTTATTTCATTCCATCCTCTTTCTTTTGGGACTGAATCATGTTTCGAGAGCTATAGCACCTAGTTTTTCAAACTTTTGACCAAACTTGGCAAAAATACCTAGATTTGTTTCCAATATAACAGTAGACAAGAAATGGAAGTATTTTATGGGGTGACAAAATTTAATAAATGAATCCGTTCTAACTATTTTTACATTTCTTTATTACATTTCTTGATATGGTATGTTGCTTCTTTATTGTGCTTTATAGCTGCCCCTATGATCCTGCTTACTAAACTATATGTAAACCCAATTTTGATTGCTATCAGTCTTGTCAACTTCCTCTCCATCTGGAAGGAGTATAACGACTGTAGTACATCCCTATTTTTAATATGATGATCTCATAGCTTACATGATATGATCACTAGATCATTTCTTTCACTATTATAGCTTTGATTGTGTTTGGAGCCTTCCCTAACTGAGTAGGATTCTGGATAATGTGCTTTTCTAAAATATAAAGTTAGCGGTTTTGTTCTTCCAAGCCAAGAAATTCTTTCAGTATTTCTTGTAGCTTTGGTTTGGTTTTTACAAGGTCTCTGAGTTTCTGTTTATCTGCTAATGTCTTAATTTCACTTTCATATTTGAAAGATAGTTTTGCAGGATATGTAATTCTTGGTTGGAAGTTCTTCTCCTTCAAGGCTTTGAATATGTCATGCCTCTGTCTCTGTGCCAGCATCGTTTCTGCTGAGAAATCCTGTGAAAGCCTACAGGGTTTCTCTCTGAATGTCAGCTTTGCTTTGAGTCCTGCTGCCTTAATTTAAGAGTTTCTGCTTATGTTTCATTTTGTTAAGCTTGATTATAATATATCTTGGTGTCTTTCTATTGAGGTCTATATTGAGTGGTGTTCGATATGCATCTGGGATATCTATATTCTCTTCTGTCATAATTTCTGGGAAGTTTCCTGTCAGCAGCTCAGCAACAGTACTCTCTGTGTTCTCAGGTGTCTCGCCCAGTTCAGGAACTCCAATTAAACACAGATTGTTCTTCTTAATAGAGTCCTACATGTTTCTTAATGCTTCTTCATTTTTCTTATTTCTTTTTTCTAATTTCTCCTCATAGATGCTGGAGTCAGTAGCTCTGTCTTCCAAATCAGAAATTCTCTTTTCCATTTGTTCCATTCCATTTTCTTGGCTTTGAATGGAAGTTTCTGTGTCTTTGATTTTGTTCTTGATCTGTTGGAATTCTGAGTACTGATGTTCCAACAGATCGAACAGCTTGCTTAATTTTTGGTTTTGCTCTGCTGCATTTTTTATAAGGCCTAGGAGGGCTCTCTATATAATCCTTTTGTATTCACCTTCTGATAGTTTCAGAAAAGCTTCCTCATCTGGGAAGTTCTGAAGTGATTTCTTTGGGGGTCCTTCTGATGCCATGGGTGACTTCCAGGTTACTGTCTTCTCCAATGTTTGTTGCTTTTGGGGCTTCATGTGGGTCAATAGAGGCTGGGAGAGACGTTGTGAAGATGGCCCACAGTTGTTTCTCTAGGCTGTCTTAAAATGAGAAGTAAAAAATATTTGACAACTCCCAAAGTCAGTCACATTTTCAGGAGTATACATCCCTCTTCCCAGCTGGCAAAGTAAGCACCTCTATAATGAACCTCAGATGTTATAAACTAGCTCAGAATACAGAAAGGCTATTGGCCTGCTGGCCTCTGCAGTCAGGCCCCAGCTGTAGGTGATATTGTGTAGAATTCTGCTTTTCTGCTGGAAAATCAGTCTCTTCTGGGTAGGCACTGTCTCCTAGCCCCGGAATTAGGTCCACCTGAGGCTTCTGTATGGATGACTCTGCCTCCTAGCAAAACAAGATGGCATCCCCCACAAGCTTGCCAGCCAGCCAGGCCCAGGCTCCCAGCAGAGAGAGGCCAAGAGTGCTGAAATGCCCAGAGTCCACAGCCTCTGATGCCGGGTCCCTGCCCCAGGTGACACTGTACAAAACACTACCTCCCTTGTGGAAAAGCACTCTCCCTCTGGCAGGCACCACTTCCCAGCCTGAGAACCAAGTCTGGCTGGGGCCTCTGCCTGGCCTTCTCCATTTCCCCATGGATCAAGATGGCATCCTGCACAAGGGTGTCTATACAGCTACCACATGGCAGAGGCAGAAAGATAGGTCAGGGAAGCCTAGGTGTATAGAGTCCAAAGCCAGGCTCTCAGAACCTGGTAATTACTCTTCCCAGTCCCACCAGCCATGTGACCTAGACCAGCAGCTAGTCAAGTTCCAGCTCTGCCTGCTGGCCAAGAAAGAGAAAAAAAAAAAATTCAAAATGGTGAGTTACCTTCAGTCTGTGCAAGCCTCTGCTCACTGAAAGTGGGGTCAGTGAAAGAGAGGAGGTTTTGCATTCAGTGTTATGAATTCCAAATTAACAGCCCTATGCTGCATCCCAGAGCTTACTAGGTGTCCAGAAGGCTCTGTTTAATTATCACTTCATGTCTTGGTTTCCAGAGGGATTTAGGGAGATGTGCATTTAGTTTGCCATCTTGACTCTGCCCTCTCACAAGATTTCTTTATTGGAGTGCTACTCTTAGAAAAATCTTCCTAAAAATGCCCAATAAATTTCATGTACATGGTTTTAAAATTTGTTAAAATCTTCATATCTATTTTTCCATTCTAAGCATGTACATAAAAAATACCTTTGTATCAATGGTATAAATACTTCAGTAAATATTTCCATAAAGGCATTCCTTAAAGCATTGGAAAATCACTCTGAGTTTGTCTTTGAAGGGATAATCCCATATGAAAACTAAGAAGGTCTCTATTTTAAAACATTGTCTAAGAAACCAAGCTGTTTTAATGTAACTATAATTTTTTTTTGGCTAGTAGATAAAATCACATAAAATAGTTTGAAACATTTTATTATTTTAGAGAAAACCAATTTTGTCCTTTTAAAAACATCAGTGACAGCACTGTTATTACCTTTTCAACAACGTCACTGAATGTGTTTTGTTGAACTTTAATTTCTGTTTGAGCATTTTACTCTCATTGTCTTTTGTCTTAGAATTCTCAAAAAGATCTTGATTGAACCTAGACTATATCTTTCTTGGTTTTTAACATTCTGGAATGCTTAAATACATTTTTAACATCTATGTAATGCACCCTTAAAATGATGTCCCTTTTTATATTTAATAATGATAGTGCTACAATATAAATAGATTAATTTGTATTAGGTAGCTGAGGCATGTCTAAATCACTCCTCCACACCACCTGGTTTGTTAATTCAGCTTGTTCATTATATTTAGAATTTGTTTTAGTAACTTTCCTAGAAGCCACAATCTGAAGATAATTTTTTTTTGATTAAAAATAAGACTGGGATATAAAATTTCAGAAAGTAGTTCTAGCTCAATTAATGTAATTAGCAATCTTCATGGTTTAGTTTTTTTAATTCTATTGCTTAGCTTATATTTGGGTTATCTAGTGCCACTCTAACAGAAATACCACAAATAGATGGTTTTAATAAAGAGAAATTTATTCTCTCATTGTCTAGTAGGCTACAAGTCCAAATTCAGTATGCCAACACGAGGGCAAGTCTTTGTCTTTGTGTAGGCAGTGAAGGAAGGTCCTTGTCAGTCTTCCCCTGGTCTGGCAGCATCTAAGCACAAGAACTTCAGGTTGAAAGAATTTGCTCTGCTACCAGCACTGCATTCTTGGTGGTATGAAGTTGCTGTGTCTTTCAGCTTGCTTCTTTCTACTATATCTCAAATGAAGAATTGGTGCCTTTGAATTGTGATGTTGGAGAAGAATATTGAATGTACCACCGACTGCTAATAGAACAAACAGATCCGTCTGGAAGAAGTACAATCAGAGAACTCCTTGGAAGCAAAGACGGCAAGACTGTGTCTTTCATACTTCGGACATGTTATCAGGAAAGATCAGTCCCTGAAGGACTTAATGCTTGATAGACTGGAGAGTCAGTGGAAAAGAGGAAGACCCTTGATGAGATGGATTGACACAGTGGCTGCAACAATGGGCTTAAGCATAAAAATGACTGTGGACATGGTGCGAGACCGGGCAATGCTTCATTCTGTTGTTCATAGGGTCACTACGAGTCAGGACCAACTTGATGGCAGGTAGCAACTACAGTCCACCTTATTAAATTGTTGTAGTAGAATTTGTAACACACAGGAATATCCCATCAAATGACAAAATGGGTGGACAAGCGTACAATACTAGAAATCATGGCCAATCTAAACTGATATATACATTTTTTCGGAGGCATAATTCAATCAATAACAGTTTCCTTATGATTCATTTTTCACTGATCCTCATGTTGTGATCATATTTGTCCTATACTAACAAACAAAAACAAAACATCCTTTAAAAGACCAGTTCACTCCAATTTTGTAATCAAAGTGTCCAAACTCCTTAATATAGAATACATTATTTGAATCCTAATTTCTGGTCTAGCCCCAGATCTGCTTGTCTCTTTTTCAGAATTGAGTACATTGTCTCTGAAAATTCCTTTACCTCTTTGCTTTTACATATGGTGTTCTTCCTTCCTAGAATGTCTTGATTCATCCTGTTGTCTTGTTAAATGTCTGTTTATTCTTTGAAATGCAAATTAAGTGATACCTCTTCAAAATACCTTACAATAGTATGGTTATAAGAGGGTAAGTAGCACGATGGAAATTTATGATGATGATACAGCCAGGAGTCATGACTGTGATGGTGGCTACAGGGAGCTACACATAAGACAAAATTGTAAAGAGCTACACACACATATATACTCACATATACACACAAACAGATGAGTGTGACTACAACTAGAAGGATCTGGATAAGTTCTGTGGATTATACTAAGGCCAATTTCTTCTTATTGATGTTGTTAGGTGCCACTGAGTTGGCTCTGACTCATAGTGACTCCATGAATAATAGAGCAAAACATTGCCTGGTCCTGGGCCATCATTGCAACAGTAGATATATCTGAGCCCACTGTTGCAGCCACTGGATCAATTTACATCATTAAGGGTCTTTCTCTTTTCCACTCACCTTTTGCTTTAACAAGCATGATGTTCTTCTCCAGGGATTGGTCCTCTCTGATAATTTATCCAAAGTAAGTGAGACACATTATTATTGAATAGATAAACAACAGATACTAAGGTCAGCCAATCGTCTTTGCCAAAGAATACTTATGTGACCCACTAAATGAATATATTCTCTCCTTCCTATAGACAGAAGACATTAATCTTTTTGCAAGGGACAATCCCAAAGATTATTGTTAATTTAAAAAATTATTTTGTTCTGGATATGGCTCTTCCTGGTCTGACCCCTGTGAAATAAGAAACAAGTTATCTGCTGATATCCACCCACAACCAGCATGCACATAACACAGAATGACAGAGTAGCTGCCATAGAATTGCCATTGAAAAGTGGAAAGAATGCAAAGCAGACACTGATCATTGATCCATAATATGTAAAAAATTCAACTGAATGAAATTACAATGAGCAGAAATTACGATCTGCCCCTTATGCCTCCAGGATAGAACAAAAGCTTTGGTTGCCCATGAATCTACTTTCCATTAGTGGGTATGGGACACCTTTGCTTGTCTCCCCAGCCTTGTTTTATACTCTAAGCAGCTCTTGTCTCTCCCTTGGAGCTAAAATCAAACCAAACCCACTGCCATCAAGTCGAGTCTGATTCACAGCAACCCTGGCAGTCAGAGTAGAACCTCCCATAGAGTTTCTAAGGAGCACCTGGCTGATTTGAACTGCCTACTTTTTGATTAGTAAATGTAGCACTTAACGCACTAAGCCACCGGAGTTTCCTCACTAGGGGATATAGAGCGTTAAACTTGCCTTCTTTTGGCGCTGCTTTAGGAACTTGCAGATGTTTGGGCAGTAGTAAGACACTTGTGGTTCCTTTGCCAATATTATTCCCTTAAAGTTGACAGACTTCTCATATTTATATATCCTCATGTATAGGTATTCTTACCCATAGCATCTTCCTTAGAGCTCCTTCAAAATCATTCCAATTTCTGTAAAAAATGAGTTTGGAGGTAGGAAAATTGACCTAACCATCTGGGAGAGAATTCTTCTTTGACTGGGAAGATTCCGTGATATCCTGATACCTTTAAATTTTATCTCTTTTTGTTTATCCTTCTTTTCCCAGTTTATAACCTCTCTTAATGTGATACTAACCACTATGCTTGATTTTCCTTAGATATTTATCTTCTTTAAGTCATTTAGCAAAACATGAGATATTTACAGCATGTCAGGCAGTGTTAGACACTGAAAATATAATCTTGAATGTGCATGATCCCTATTTCCATGGTTTTTATTGACTGGAGTGAGAAACATAGAGTAAACAAAATAGTAATCTTTGTTTTTGCTTAAATAATATTTTAATGAATTCTGCAGTGGAAAAGTGTGCACTACTGTACTGATGACTTTTACTATGGTTCCAGCTAAGTCTGATGTATTCTTTACTCTGTTAAATATTAAGTTTACTGCTCACTCTTTTTTTCACTCCCTTGATTTTATTCCTGGTCTTTTCATAACGTTTAGGACCTTTGTTCACGATGTTCAAATCTCTGTTTGAGGACTAAGTATTCTTCAAGTGTCCCATGAATATTAGGTCATACAGTAAGGAACTTTGGATCCCTCAAAAGTGGTAGTCTATAATATCTTGGAGGAGAGAATTTGGCAATAATGTGATTATAAAACTGAGGTATTTTTGAAGAATGTGAGTGTCTTAGTTATCTAAGATCCCATAAAACTTACTGCTGTCTTGTCAATACCAGCCCTCCGGGACAGAGTAGAATTGCTTTATAGAGTTTCTAAGGAGAGCCTGGCAGAGTTGAACAGCTAGCTTTCTGGTTAGCAGCCGTGGCTCTTAACTACTAGGCCACCAGGTTTTCTGAATGAAATGTTGCATTGCGTAGGAATCAAAGCCTTACCTCCTGCATGGCAGGCAAGGATTCTGCCACTGAACCACCAGTGCTAGGCAGAAACAAGGATTAAAAACCATTGCTATGAAGATGATTCCAACTCTAAGTGACCCTATAGGACAGAGTAGAACTGCCTCATGGAATTTCTAAGGAGCACTTGGTAGATTCAAACTGCTGACCTTTTGGTTAATAGGCATAACCTTTGAGCCACTAGGGTTTCTAGATAGCAATTGTCCTATTGGGGAATTGAACGCTGGTTGACCTCATGATAGGCTGGCATACTAACTTCTATGCCAATTTTTTTGTAGTTATCTAGTACTGCTATGGAAACCTTGGTAGTGTAGCAGCTAAGTGCTACATCTGCAAACCAAAAGGTTGGCAGTTTAAATCCACCAGGTGCTCCTTGGAAACTCTATGGAGCAGTTCTACTCTGTCCTATAAGGTCACTATGAATTGGAACTGACTTGATGGCAGTGGGTTTAGTATCACCATAACAAAAACGTCTCAGGTGGATGGCTTTAATAAGCAGAAATGTATTCTCTCACAGTCTAAGAGATTTGAAGTCTAGGTTCAGGGTTCCAGTTCCAAAGAAAGACTTTCACTCTGTTGGTTCTAGAGGAAGAGGCTTGTCGTCAATCCTTGTCTGTTCTAGGAGTTTCTCCAGGTCCAAACAACGAGATCTGCTTCCAGAGTTTCTTTCTTGGTCTGAGGTCTCTCTTCTCTCTGTTCAATTATTTTGTATTTCGAAAGAGATTGACTCAAGATATAACCGAATTCTGTAGTTTGCGTTCAGTGTCATTAACATACTTGCCTCTGATCTTGCCTCATTAATATTATAGAGGTTAGGATTTACAGCACACGGGGATCACAAAAAGGAGGACGACCACACAACACCAGAAATCATGGCCTAGGCAAGTTGGTATGCATTTGGGGGGTTGTAATTGCATCCATAACATTAAGTGTGAGTGCATTCACAAATGTGCACTTACATGCATCCTTTATGGTTGCTCTAAGAAAACAAGAAAACAAAGTGCAACACTTTTACTGGAACTGTTACCATAATCAATAAATGTAGCTTGCTTATTGATTGAAAACTGTATCTTTAAAGACAATTTAACTAGTCTAAGTTAAGTATGTTTTCCTTTAACCTTTTTCTAGCATACTCAAAGATAATAATTTTAAGTATAGAGACCTTTTCCCCTTGAAACTTTGGAGCTGCCTCCTAAAATTTATGCCTTTAGCAGGTATCTCTTTAAGAGCTAGGATTACTGTCAAACACTATTGTGAACAATATTCACACCTGTACTTCAGTTTGACAACTACAAATGTTTTTGATATGCACTGTATATTCACTGGGTGGTTTTACATCTTAAGTGCCTTTTCTCTTCACTGCCACATGCAGTTTCTATGGTTACAAGCTCATTCCATTTCTATTTTTGCCTTTAAGAGGCCATACTGCTCCACACTGAAACGAAAGCAAAGAACAAGCAACTTAGACCTAGTGGTCTCTTTTTGAATTTTGTTTTTAATCCAACCAAGCTTAGTACACAATTAATGGTGTATGAATTAATCTATTAATTATTATTAAACACAACTCACTTGTATGGTAAATGCAGCAAATTTTTGCCCTCTTTTCTACTAGCATAAGCATTGCTTTCCTGGTAAGATCTATTTGTTGAGTAATTTTTCAGAGTCTTAGATAAGGCCTTTGCCAGAAAAATCATCCTTCTGAAAAAAAAAGTATGATTTCTAATATGACATTCTTTCTTCCTAGAATCTATCACTCCCTATTTTGATAGAAGCACACACTTACACCACACACACACACACACACACACACACACACACATTTTATTTTCCTCTGTTATAGTCCTCCTAATCCCAACCATTCATTTCCAAAATAATTTGAATCTATTGGCTAAGAGACAAAATTCTACTTGTTGGGGATTAAAGCAAACAAAAATACTAGAGCTCCTGCTCTCAAGGTCTATAATTTAGATAAATAACATTAAAAGTGAGCCAAATTAGTAATATAGGCATCCCTTCAACGAAAAAATGATCAATGAGGCTCGAGGTCACTAAGTGTAACAGAGGTAGTGGTATGGAAATATGTTTGATAATTGTACAAAAATGCTAGTGACTAGATGTGGTGGACTCAAAACCGAGTGATTTTAATACTTAAATTTGCATCCTGCCACCTGCAGAGTTAATGGTCATGCAGAACAGATTGCTACCAGCAGGCTGTGATTTTTGTTGAAGGGAAAGCCAATGGGAAGTGTTCTACCCAACTAGCTGCCTGTACCGTGCTATGTTCATGCTGTATTTCTTTGTTTTAAATATCCAAGCATGGTTTAAGTATTACCCTTTTTTTAAAATATTGGATCTATTTGATGCTACATCATTGTTCTTTGGTTCAAAAATATTTGCTGACTATATGCTATGTCCTGGACACTATTCTAGCTCCCACAGACATGACAATGTATATTTTCATTTACATACATTTTGTCACTCCGTATGTGAAAAATAGAGGTTGTAATGTGCCACACAAGGCTACTGTGGATTGCTCATGAGGTCGCTTGTGTTGTGTAATTAGTTTCCTTGTTGTCACGTTTTATGCAATCTGCTGTATTATTTGTAAAAGTTTATTTTAATTAATTTATTTCAATAAGAACTCTTATCACCACAGCTACATTTTTCTAACCTAGGTTATACTAAATATGCAACTGTTTTTACAAAGTTTTTCTAAGTATCACCAAAGATCATCTTGAGGATAACCAATGGCACACACATCAGATTTTAGGAAACACTTAATGAGAGTATATGCTGTTGTGACAAGTAGGGACAACCCACATTAGGATAAAGTTACTGCAGTTAGTGTACTGCTTTTTCCTTTTTATCCCCTTTGCATTTATTTTCTGAAGGTAAATTATTTTGAAGTTGAAGAAAAAGTGCTTTATATTTTGATTGAGAGAAATGAAGGAGTGTTTGAAAACCAAGTATACATTCAACTTAGCAATGGATGCCTATGAAATTATGGGTTAGAGAATGTTATCAGTATTTGGTAAATGGAGTCAGGATAGACAGGAAATGCTCTAACAAAGTAAAGAACTTCTAGGGGAAAAAGCTTAGAATATTGTTAAACACAAAGGGTGTGACTAATAACTATTTTTCTCACATTCTCTCAGTCTTATAACCACAGATTTAAAATGAAAATGACAGGAGAAAAACTGATGACAACTATGGCACTGCTCCAAATAAGATTTCCGAGGAAATATTTTGAAAAATATAGACTTATATGCCACATTGGGCCAAGTCTTTGCAGGACTATTTACACAGAAGAATGTTAATGCAAGAGTTCATAATAAGTTCCCTGCCAGAGTAAGCTTTCTTGGAAAAAATTCCTTCTATTAGACAGGAGTGGCATGCAGCTATATTTTACCTTGTCAAAATAAATACATACTCAGATTTGAAACAGAGACTGATTCAGATTTTTCCTGTACACATAGTGCATGCGGACACCCTGCAGCAGGAAAGAATCGAACACCTTTGAGTAACTTGGAGGTTGCTAATACACCTGGAGCGTAGTGTATGAGGAGCCCAGTGGCAATGTGGTTAAGAGCTGCTAACCAAAAAGATCAGTGGTTCGAATCCACCAGTTGTTCCTTGGCCCCTGAAAACCCTATGGATCAATTCTACTTGATGCAGTATGGTCATTTTGAGTGGAAACTGACCCAGCAGCAGTGGGTTAGGTTTTATAGTATATGAGGTATAGAGTAGTGCAACATAAAGCTGGAGAAACTGAAAAAGTCTTAGGAGCTAATGAACCACGATAACCACATTTTATTCTTTGTGTTATAGGAAGCCACAGAACGACATTTTTTCCTACAAACTCAGCTAATTTAGAAAAGTGACTTGGTGAGATTAAGCTTGCTTTTTTCTTTTAAACTTGTCCATTAGTATGGTTGATACAATAAAAATAGAGGGAGAGTGTTAAGCACTGGGAGGACATGTCAGAAGGCTGCAGCTGCAGCAGTACCGATAAGGACAGTGGTGGCTTGGATTAGGTGGCTGTAGTTGGGTGTGGACTTGAGATACATCGTGCTGGTAGAGACGACAGGCTTGTTGGTAGTTTAGTTGGTCAATTTGATGGTGAAGATTATTTCTGACCTGAGCAACTATGTGGGTGGTGTTGCTGTATCTAGAAATAGGTAAGAGTACAGCAAAAACACGTTAGGCTTATATTGCTTTTGAAAACACCCAAGTTGTGATGTCAGGAAGGCAACTAAGTGTAAGAGCTGGAGATTTCAAGGACTTCTTCAGAGTGCGTGCAATGGATCTTGAAGTCGGTCATACAGTGGCCTGAAACTTCTATCTTAGGTGGATAGATAAGTAGATAAACCATGACATGCATTTATGATTAGACTATGAAGGTATTTGATTCAAAGACAAAGAGCTGAGTCTTCAGCTGGAAGGTGAAGAGGAGTTATTGTAAGTTTTGTGTAAAAACTAGCTGCTAAAGTAGTAGTTAATACTAATATGGTCGTGAAAAGCTCTGCGGCACAACAGCTAGGCACTCGTCAGGTAGCCAAAAGGTTGCATGTTAAAGACATACTCTACCTGAAGCTAAGTCTCTGCCATTGAGTCCATTCCAACTCATAGCTACCCTATAGGTCAGAGTAGAATTGCTCCATAGAGCTCTGAAGTCTGCCTGGTGGGTTTGAACTGAGGACGTTTTGATTAAAAGACGTGACCCTTAACCACCGAGCCACTATTTCCACTCTATTTTAAAAGTAGAGAAAATACCACAGGCAGAGAACACTTAAAATACAACATGACACTTAGAGAAATCCCTACCACCTTACGGTTTTACGTAAACAGATTCCTTCCTTTGTTCCTTTCTTTCTTCCTCTCTTCTTTCTTTTCTTTGGTATGAACACCTTTAAAACCTAAACAGGGAAACAAAAACAGACAAATCAAATGTTGGCTAGCTTTATGCATTGGTGTTATTTAATATATGATTATGCTTTTAAACGTTCACCCGTTCATTCAGTGGATTCAGAAGCAAAGAGATGCCATTTAGCGGTTCATACAGACGGGAGACTTGAAAGCCCTGTGGAGCAGCTCTGTTCTGCACACGTGGATCTGCCGGCAGTCTGAGCTGATTCAATGGCAGCTAACCACGGCAAGAGATGAGCCTGCATGTTTCATTCAGTATCTAAAATACTGAAAAACATGCCATCATTTCTACACGTGATATTCAATTGGATACACTCCTTGGCCGTCATCTAAGCTGTTTGCTGTGTTTACCTTCATTAAATCAAGACTTTGTAGAGTGTGTAAAAGATAAGATGAAGCCAGACCTTGTTATCAAGGGATATTTACTAACCCTTTTCTTGTTCCAATTCGACGGCACTTGGCTTGGCTTTTCTTGTTTTCTCAAATCTAATTAACAGCAGAAATTTTGGAAATTAAACTTGTCATGTGATGTATTCATCAGCATTTGAAAAATTGGGAAATTAATGCATGTCATTAAGTATCAGGGTCTTTGCTTTTCAGTTCAGCCAGTCAGCCAGCCAAAGCAGCTAATAGAAACGGGCACATGCAATTCACATACGATCAATAAGTAACACCTGAGACAATTAATTATCATTTTAAAATGGGCCCTCAGGAGATTGTGAAATGTATGCTAATCATGTGATTTTTTTCTGCCCTAATTTAGTTCTTCTTATAAAAAAGCAATAGATGAGACACCAGTAAGCTGAAAGTTATGAATACATTATTCGTTGAAAGAATGAATGAATAATATAAGAGATCTGACAATTCGATTTGCGCACTTGCCATCATGCACTTACATTTGGCAGCACTGTACAAACAACCCCATAAGGTTTCATAACCATGGAATATCAGTGTTTCACAGCTGTGCTTATGTCGATGTGTGGCGGTGTCCTGCTGAGTGGCATTCAGTGCTACTGTTGTTGCCTACTTCTGTGTGTGGCTGCCAGAATGTCGGAGTTTGAATTAGACGAACAAACAAACATTAAATTTCCTGTTAAACTTGGCAAGAGCAGAAGTGAAATCCTCCAAGTTTATGGGGATAATGCCATGAAGCAAATGGCAGTGTACGAATGGACTAAAACATTTTTCTGAGGGGAAAGTATCACTGATGAAGAGAGGTCAGGGCGTCCAGTGAAGACGAGAACTAAGGAAAACATTGCAAAACTCTGCACTAACTGGACAAACAGGTGCCTATTTGGAAGTGCTGAGAAGGCTGCATGGAAAAGTAAGATGAAAATGGCTTGAACTTTTCACCAACAAGCTATGACTCTTGCATCACAACAGTGTGCCAGCCCGCACAGCACTGACCGTGAGGGAGTTTTTAGTCAGTAAACACACTGTAATGGAACACCCTCCCTCCTCACCTGATCAGCCCCTCAGTGGCTTTTTTCTTTACAGGAAGATAAAGGAAATATTGAAAGAAGACATTTTGGTGACATTCAAGACATCAAGTGTAAATACGAGGACAGTTTCTGAATGCCATTCCACCAAAATTGGTTTGAAGGGTGGGCATAGAGTCCCAGGAGGAGTACGTTGAAGGTGACTGTAGTGACATTCAGCACTGAGGTATGTATCACTTTGTGTAGAATGAGTTTAGGAACTTAATGTCAAATCTCACATATACAGTCTTTTTATTGTAAAATTGGTTTATGCATCCCAGAGAAACTATGTTTTTACTTTCTAATTATCATACATATTAGAATGTCAATTAGAATATAATGGGCTTTGGGGCTAAATTTCATTTAGTTAATGCAAATATTTGACAGTCTCTTCTTAGTAACCTGATAGTTGAAATAAATTATTGTGGATACTAGATTAAAAGCTTCCTAAATGTTTACATGGGCCAGAAACCCAAGAAACTATCCAGACTGCTAAATACTGAGAAATGAATCTACCTTAGCTTGTATGACTCTTTGAAGATTAAATTGCATTAACTATGTTTTATCCATGGCTGGTGCTAAAGAACCATGGCGGTCCCGTAGATAAAATGAAGGGCTGCTAACTGAAAATTTGGCAATTTGAAACCACTGGTGACTCCCCAGGAAAAAGATGTTGTATTTTTAGTGCTATGAATAAGAAGCCTTATTGTCACAGCAGTTAAGCTATGGGCAGCTAATCAAAAGGTCAGCAACTGAAGCCCACTAGCCACTCTGTTGGAGAAAGATGTGGCAGTCTGTGGCTGTAAATATTACAGCCTTAGAAACACTGTGGGACAGTTCTACCCTTTCCTACAGGGTCAATATGAGAAAAACTGACTTGATGGCAGTGGGTTTTGTTTAGAGCTATGAATATGCATAAAATGTCTATAATCTTTTTTTTCTGTTCAGCATGTCAGTGGTTAAGTATGGACTTGTGTAACAGATATAACTCTACAGTGAGGAATGAGGCTTATTGTTTATGGAGATGTGTGCATAATTCTTTTTGTTTTTTAGTAAAGCAAAAACAAAAGTTTTGTTTGGTATATGTTCAAAGAAGCAAAGGTGGGAAATGGATGAGCACACTGCCAGAGCTATGTCTGCCCAAGCCCGTGGAATGTGACAGTATAGACAACAGTGGGACAATGAACAAGCACACTGGCAGGGTCATGTCTGTTTGAGTCCAAAGAATATTACAGAATAAGCAAAAGTGGGAAAATGGGCAAGCGTACTGCTCGAGCCATGCCTGTCTGAGTCAGAAAGACATTGCAGAATAATCAGAATGTATTAACATTCTGGAAGCTTCCACCTTTTTCTCAGATTGGCTACAAACTGCTAAATCACCGTGATGCTGCATTTTGAATTGTCGTTCTTAACAATTATTGGTACAGACTATAGTGACTACACTTACGACAGTCTTCACTGATCCAATAAATCTTACTGTTCACTAAATACTAGTAGAAAAAAATATAGGAGGAGAGGATTTGCATCTTTTATATTCTGTTTATGATTTGTTTGTGTGAACGTTTCCCTAAAAGATGTTTCCCAGGATTGTCCTGGCTGTTGTCTTCGTATTGCAAGGCCTAGTTGATGTGACCTCGTGAGTCTACTTTCAGCTGAGTCACATTGTTTCTGCTCAAGGACAGGGAATAGTGGCTCCAATATTATGTCCTAAATAGTTTCCTTGTTTTGACCAGATGTGGGAGATAACACAATGATGATCAATGCATGGGCTGCCTCTTCCCGGTTTACACATTGTATGTCTAATTTCTTATAATAGAATCATTCAATTCATTACAGACTGCCAGAGACCCAAATGTAGAGATGACATAATGATGATCAATACACAGGATTTTTAAATGGCAGGCATGGCAGGCTCTTCAAACATATGGTGCTGATTTTCCAATGGATACCATCTTGTTCTTCACCAGGGTGTTAAGTAAGATTGATGTTCTCATCAATTACATTGCTATAATGAGCAAACTCCGTCCACATAGACATTTAGCTTGAGCCCCCAGACAACAGAAGACAAGTTTTATTATGCCTAATCCTATCAGGATGCAAACTAAGAGTGTTACTATTCCTTGAAATAGTAATCAGGCCCATGTGTTTATTCCCGATTGTAATCAACCAAATAAATCTGATGTTTATAAGGGTTCTATGGTGTGTAACAAAATAGTTTGTTGTCCATTTCTGTGTGTGTCTTGTTCTACTTCTTCTGTGTCATGTATCCAAATGCTACAACACAGGCTACACTTTCTTGGACTAATAAAAAAATAATAATAATGCAATTCCGTTATCTAATGCCATCTTGACTAACGAGGTCAGAGTTTAGCATTGTGTTTCCATCCCTGTCACAGCTTCATATCCAGTTTGTCCGTAGTAACCGATAGATTTCTTAAACATTTCTCTGATTTATCTCTACCATAAGTGATGATTAAAGCTATTAACTTTACTCTGAGTGTTGGACCACAGTGTTTTCTTCTGACTCATATTTTACAACGTGTAACACCACCTTTCCAGTATATACTAGGACTATTACTGGGAATATGTGAAGCTAATCATGAAGTTTCCAAAGTATACTGTCCATGCACCTGTCAGGAATCAAACAAAAGATTACCACATAAATTCACTGTCAGTTGTAAAGGAATATCTAAACTAGAACATTTGGATCTTCCACACAGAAATATATACCCATTAAGAACACACAAAGTTTGCCTAAAGCAAACAAAAGGTTTAGAAAAATTTACATGTGACAATCATGTTTTCATTAGAGAATACTTGATTAGCAAGATAACACAGGATACACATCTCCTGTGGGAGATCCTCAGTCAATCTCTTTAAAACATGCTAAGTGTTCATCCCAAGGGCAAGCTGCCTTTCATTGGTTTACCTGTTGTCTATCTAATTTCTGATAATAGGATCATCCACTTAACTACATACTGTCTGAGACCTGAATGTGGAAATCATCTTTAGTCCACCATGCCTATAATATCACAATTAAATGGTATTTCATATTTTTAAGTTTTGGTGTAGTTAGGTGCCATAGAGTTGATTCTGACTCATAGCAAACCATGTGTAACAGAACAAAACACTGTGCGATCTTCACAATTGTTGCTATATTTGAGTCCACAGTTACAACCACTGTGTCAGTCCATCTCGCTGAAGTTCCTCCTCTTTCACTGACTTACTAATTTGTCAAGCATGATGTCTTTCTGAGAGTGGTACCGTCTGAAAACATGTGCAAAGTATGTGAAAAGTAGTTTCACTATCCTTGTCTCCAAGTAGCATTCTGTCTGTACTTTTTCCAAGACAGATTCATTAGTTCTATTGGCAGATCATGATATACTGAATATTCTTTACCAACACCATCATTCAAAAGCTAATTCTTCAGTCTTCCTTATTTGTTTTCCATATTGCACACGCATATGAGGCAGTTGAAAGAATTAGATTGGCTCAAGCACATCTGAGTCCTCAAGGCGAAATCTTTGACTTTTAACACTTAAAAAAAGGTCTTTTGTAGCAGATTTGCCTAATGCCATATGCTGTTTGGTTTTTTGGCTGCTGCTTCCATGTTGATTGTGGAACCAAAATAAAATTCTTGGTAAATTCAATCTCTTTCTCCATTTATAATGATGTTGCTTATTGGTCCAGTTCGGAAGATTTTTGTTGTCTTTATGTTGAGGCACAATTCATACCGAAGGCTGTAGTCACTGATCTTCATCAGTAAGTGTTTCAAGATCCCTTCACTTTCAGCAAGCAAGGTTGCATCACCTGGATAACGCAGGTTTTTAATGAGTCTTCTTCGAGTCCCAACGCACCTTTCTTTTTCTTATAGCCAACCTTCCAGGATTACTTGCTTGGCACACAGACTGCATAAGTATGATAAAAGGATGCAAATCCGATACATCTCTTGCCTGACTTTAAACCACACCATGTTCTGTCCAAACAACTGCCTCTTTGTCTAGGTACAGGTCTTTCATGAGCACAATTTAGCATTCCAGATATCAGAAAGATGTTTGCCTGGGTTTCACTGACTGTACAAAGGCGTTAGACTGTGTGAATAACATTTAGAAGAATGGGAATTCCAGAACAGTTCATGGTTCTTGTGAGGAATCTGTCCACAGAAAATTTAAGTTTAAATTTTGACATATACTGCTTTTCTTATTATCTGTATAAAATAAAACACCCTGGTGTCATAGTGGTTCAGTGCTATGTCTGCTAACCAAAATGTCAGCAGTTTAGATTGGTCAGGCACTCCTTGTAAACTCTATAGAGCAGTTCTACTCTGACTTATAGGGTCGCATGAGTTGAATTTGACTCTATGGCAGTGAGTTTGAGTACCAAATAAATCAGTTAACAATGAAGACGGTAAGTAGAAGATCTCCAGTTTGACTGTGGTTCACAGAGACAACTAAAACTCAAAACTCAAACCCCATCACTCTCAAGCCAATTTCAACTCATAAAGATGCTATAGAACAGAACATATGATTCTCAGCACCAATCTTTCTTTATTTTTTAAGTTCAACAGAGTTTCAAGGTGACATAAAGTTTTACAGACCTGAGAACCATATCAGTGATTCTGTAATGCTGTTTTATATTTTATGTGCACGTACTTAACTGCATGAGGTTTTCTTTCTTGATCCATTAATATAGCAAATAAGTGCATCTCTCAAGAATAAACTAAACAGTAAAGAGCTAAGAAATTGAATAGAAAAATCTATACAAAAGCCTTGTTAAACCAATCAAGTATTTCCCCTAATACATTCTTGTCGAGACGCAGAATGCCTGGGTCAGTCTTTAAAAGTTCTACTGTTTATAGATGTTGGCATTACATACAAGTAGCAGTATTAACCTCCTATATTTTAGCTCTGGAGAGTTATTAACTAACACTTCATTTAGTATCCACAAGGGCTTGACCCGAACAATACCTCAAACCTGTTTTTGCTTTCTTTTCAGGACCCTCTTGACCCTAGACTCCAAATTCTCTGGATTCCCACTCTAGCTACATTGGTGGTTTTCTGGTTAGCAATGGGTCAACTGATTACATAATTATTGAAATTACTTAGGATGTCAAAACTCTTCCTTGATAGTAGTTTAAATAAATGTTATATTAGCAATTGTTCTTTACCAGTCATGTTCTAGTTACAGCTAAGCGTTTCATGCTTACTACCTAATTTTATTTTTATAAGATTTTTTAAGAGGTAATTATCACTGGCTCTTTTATTTAACAGATTCAAGACAATCTTAATAATTTGCACATAGGTGCACACCTTTGGCATCGTTCAAGGTACATTGTAGAGGTGGCGCCTTACTTTCACTCCTTCCCTTTCCATAGGACAAAGTTAGGACCAACTTGCTTTTGTGAAGTTTTACATTGATTGGCTCTTCCTCTTCAGCTGGTTTAAAGTGGATTTTCTTGGGCTTGTGGTATTGTCAGGCTTGTGTTACTGCTTCCGGCTTCTCCCTAACTTCACTCCCAATTCTATGCTTGTTTTATAACTCAGAAATACTTTACTGCTACCCACGTCTGGATGGAAAAGCATCTTGATATCTGTATCTTGGAAGTTACTTGCTTAAAAAAGTGAATCATCAATCAAATAAGAAGGATGTGTATATAGATTTCCTCCCTCCCTCCTGTTTTCCTTCCTTCTCCCTCTCTCCTTCCCATCCTTCCTCCCTCTCTCCTTCCCTCCCTGCTTCCCTCTCTCTTCCTCTGTTCCTGCCTCCCTGTCCTTCCCTCTTTTCCTCTCCCCCTACTTCTGTCATAGTCTAGTTAGCCTAGTAAGTGAAGAGTTAGATTAAGACAACTTTTATATTATGATTGGACATTACTTTTGAACTACACTTATTTCCCATAAACCTTCTTAAAGAAATGTAATAACACATTTTTTCATAAACTTTATTATTGTGGTATGAAAGTAAAATTGAATTTAGGTTAAATAAACTATATTTGCTAATTTAATATTAATTTGTATGATATTAATGATCAGATTAAATGGGATCAAAGTCAGAAGAAGTCTAACTAGTATTTTGGGATTAAACCTTGGTGGTGTAGTGGTCAAGTGCTGTGGCTGCTAATCAAAAGGTCAGCAATTTGAATTCACTACATGCTCCTTGGAAACTCTGTATAGGAGTTATACTCTGTCCTATAAGGTTGCTATGAGTCAGAGTCAGCTAGATGTTAGTGGGTTTCGTTTACTAACAATAAAAGACATGATATACTTATCTAAACTGAAGTTTGATAGGAATAATACATTCTCTATAACGACTGGATTAAATATTTCAGTCAAGCACTAAAGACGTACCATGAATCTTAGACCAGAAAAACTAGATAATGCCCAGTTACCATCAGAGGCCTTCTTAATGGGATCACAACAGAAGGTTCCCGACAGAGCAGGAGAAAAGTGTAGAACAAAAAATCAAATTCACAAAAGAGATCAACTCGCTGGTCTGATAGAGACTGGAGGAAGCCCTGAGGCTGTGGCCTTGAGATACCCCTCTAACCTGGCGCTCAAGCCATTCATATAGGTCATCTTTTAGTTAAACAAAAGACAGACCAACAAAATAAACAATTATACCGGAAATGAATGTGTTACTTAGGACAATCAACTAAATGTGATCAATAGGACAATATTTGCCTAAAGCAAAGATAAGAAGGCAGGAAGAGATAAAAAATTATGAAGAAAGGAGACTTGGAACCCAAGGAAGACACGGGGAGACTGCTGACATTTTGTGAGGAATGCCGTTTATGTCATGGAACACTTTATGTACAAACTGTCAGATAGGAAACCAGTTTACTTTGTAAACTTACACCTAAAGCACCTTTGCCCACACACATGTGGAAATGTATGATTAGACTTACTTTAGTTTTACTCATAGTTTACTGTTCATTAATTTTAAAGTAATTCACTTTACTAGAGAAAACCTGGTGCCATAGTGATTGAGGGTTATGGCTGGTAACTAGAAGGCCAGTTGTTCAAATCCTCCAGGAGCTTCTTGGAAACTCTATGGGGCAGTTCTAGTCTGTCTACAGGGTTGCTCTGAGTTGGAATCAACTTGATGGCAGTGGGTTTGATTTTCTTTTTTACTTTTTTATAGCTATATTATTTAAACATTTTTAAAGCTTTCTTTATGCTCATATGAATTGGCCATCATGGAGCCACACAATATTTGAGATGCAAAAATATTCTTTTTCTTTGAAATTTGTTTAAAGTACAGAAACTTACATATACCTGATTATAATTAAGAAACACATAAGAGAAAGAGTGCAGCAGCCTTTTTCAGTGGATAGTCTTATATCTGCACCTTGATCGAGGATATTCCATGTTATAAATAATACACTTTCTATGATCCAACCCTATGGCACTTGGCTACTTGGCTGCCAATAAAAACTGATTAAATATTTCAGTCAAACACTAAGAAAGTACCATATCCCTAGACCAGGAGAACTAGATGATGCCCGTTACCATTACAGAGCATCTTACTGGGATCTCAACAGAAGGTTTCAGACAGAGCAGGAGAAAAGTGTAGAACAAGAAATCAAACTCACAAAAGAGATCAAATTGCTGGTCTGACAGAGACTGGAGGAAGCCCTGAGACTTTGGCCACCCTTTTGCCCTGGAACAGAAGCCATTCTTGGAGATCACCTTTCAGTCAAACAAAAGACAGACCCATAAAATAAGCAGCAACACCTGAGATGAATGAGTTCCTTAGAAACCTCATGTCTTGAGGGTCATAATGCTCAGGTGAACAGAATATTGCACTTAACCACCAAAAATTGCCTCTTTTTTTTTGCCTTGGACCAGTAGAAATGGCTTGTGGGTAGTATCATCAGAGCAGAGGTATGTGGTACTCATTAAGAATATCTGATGCATATTTCTCTACAACATACTTACCCAGAAAAAATAGTTATGCCATGCATGTCTTGACTACTTTTCCATTTTAGATTTAATGATACAGTCTTTTATAAGACTCTTACTAACTGTGTGCATTTGGCACTTCTATCCATTTAACTTCCTTTTGTATTCTATTTCTCTATTCCTCTTACTCATTGACTAGTTATGCAACTCACATCTTGGGTTACTTTCAAGAAGTTCTAATTCATTGTCTACCTTCTTTCAGCCTTTGTAGAAAATGCTGCTCTATTCTGATGTCAGTAGAGTAGATCTGTCTTCTTTTTTATGATTTGTTTTCTGGGTAATGACTTGGGATCCACGTCACACAAAGTGACTTGATGATGTGTAAGAGATATCTGAATCTTCAGACCTTGTCTTAGAATTAGGTACTTTGTCTAGTTTAATGTATTTACTAGCTCTCCTCTGAGTGATGCTATTTCCTAAACATGTCCTCTGATTCCGGAGGTTGTATCTTATTAATAGTCTGAAACATGCATTTCACTTATTACACTTAATGACAAGATAATACTTTGTAAAATAATAAATGAAGACCTGTGGACATAAACATTAGTTTCTTTTTTTTTTTGACTTTTAAAAAAAATTTAATATAACTGAGTGAAAATGTACATTCCCATATATATTTACATGCCCACCTATATGCAGCTTCCACTGCTCTCCCTATCTGGTGACAGCACATTGTTTCTTAATGAGGGGATGAAATTTACCCACTGAAACATTTCAGCCAATGGTCCTTTGGATATTCTGACTTTTCTATAAGTATGGGGGTATACCCCACACAAAGTTTCCTGCCACTGACTGCAAGTAGAAGGCTGGTAAGAATATTCTGCCATTAAAAAACAAAACCTCAAACAAAAAAACTTGTTACCACAGAGTTGATTCTGACACACAATAATGCTATAGGACAGAATAGAACTGCGCTGTAGAGTTTCCAAGGTATTCTGCCATGAGTTGTACCAAAGAGAGATTTTTAAACCTTAGCCTCAATTAATGGAGAAATTTAACAAAATAATCAAAGTAGTAGTGCCTGAACAAATTTGTGCATTTTCCACCAATGAGTTTATTTGAGGAGTTACAGTTATTTTCCAGTACAGTGGCAACTACTAACATACAGCTATTTTAACATAAAATCAACAAATTATTTAATTCAAAATGAATTGTAGCAATAAATCTCATCATATTTCAAGTACTCAACATCTAAATATAGCCTAGTGTTTGACAGTATAGATGTGATGTTTCCATCATTTCTGAAAGTTCTGTTATACAGAACTGATAGAGTACAGTTTACAAAACAAGTGGATTTGGGGTGAACACAAACTTACTACCTTAAATTACACAAAATATAATTTAGATGTATAAATTTTCAAATCTATTTCTTGGTTCCATTGGAAGAAGTTAAGATAATAAAAAAGATACAAAAGGCAGATACTTCAAGGGGTAAGGTAGAAATGATGTAGGATACTGTTTAGAAAAGCTAGTATGTCTAAAACATAAGAAAATCAATACACAGATTATCACATGAAGTCAGAGTTTGAAATGCCATGAGGCTAAAAAAATGGCTGGAGAGACATCATTAAACAAATGAGATGAAACGACAAAAGACATTAGAGTATCTCATCCACCCCAGTCATCCCAACTTCTGGCTGAAAATGGGGGTGGTTTTCTAAATGTGGTCAGGTTTCATGTGGAATTTTTAGAAGAATTCAGAAGTATTAAGTCACAGGTAAGCTAAGTCTTGTGACAGGTGAATAGAGTATGGCTATATTTCACCCAGTCTCACTGAAACATATTATCTCAGGGACTTTCCATAAGCACAGGCAAACAAAAACAACATACTCTAAATTCTCACGTTTATTAAAAAAAAACATTAATTTGTTTCATATGAAAACATTTATATATTTAGATTTACTTCTGATGCTCTGCAAGCTGTGTAGGTGTTCTTCCAAGGTTATTGTTTACGGGCTTGTCAAGGCAAACTTTTCTATACTTCTGTCCCTGTCTCCCAACACAAACTGTAGCTATTCTATCAGGTCAGATTCTGTAGAAGCAGAGGCTGAGACAGAGATTCTCATAAAACAATTTCACTGAGAAGTGAGAGAGAAAGGGAGAAGACAAAGAACAGGAGAAGATAGTTAAACAGTGTTATGCACTGGAGTAGAAATTGTACCACATTATAATGCCACCTTCAGAAGAAGCTTGCTTTTTGTAACTCCATGCCAGTTAATAATCAGTTCCTGGCTGTTCATGACGTGGTAAATATGCTCCTGTAGAGGAAATTCCTGGTTATTCAAAGACTATTCAGTTCTGTACAATGAACTTTCAGAGATGATGGAAATGTTCTACATCTGCAGTGTCAGATGGGACTTCATACCATTTGAGGCACTTCATACCATTGAACGAAAAGCCTCATCTCTTTCCCTGACCCCTGCTCCTGGCTAGCACTGGCTCTCATGGACTGAAGGTAATGTACCATTGTGACTTTTTTTTTTCTCTGTCTTGGTCAGTGGGCGGAGCTGGGTCTTGCCTAACTGCTGATCTCAGATGCGCTGCTGGTGGGATAAGCAGGTGAAATTGTCCTATTTTGAGAGCCAGGATTAGGACTCTGTTCATCTAGCCACTTTGGGCCTGTCTTTTTATCGCTGTCACAGTGTGGTTTGTACGGGACCTCAGTGCCTGTGTGCGGGACTCCATGATGGATACGGAGATTTTAGCGGGACTTCATTTTTAGTCTGGGTGCCAGTGCCTGTAAACAGGACAGTGCTTCTCCAACATAAAAGCAGTAGCTTGCACAGTGTTGCCTACGGTGGGAGTCCGGCAACAGAGGCTGAGGACTCACTTCGTCTTGGCACCTTTAGCCCCTCTATCCACCAACCGTGTGGAATGTGCCGTCTTAGATACGGCAGCCACAGCTGGACCTAATTCTTAGCTTGGGAGCCAGAGCCTGCCAACAGGAGAACGCTTTTCTACCATAAAAGCAGTAGTTTACACAGTGTCGCCTAAGGCTGGGCCCTGTCAGCAGAGGCCAACAGGGCAGTAGGATTGCTGTATTTTGAACCAGTTCATGTCATCTGGGGTTGGATATAGAGGTGCTTACTTTGCCAGTTGGGAAGAGGGACCTCTACACCTGAAAACCTGACTGACTTGGGAAGTGGTTGGATACCTTTCGTTTTACATTTCAAGATGGCCTAGAGAAATATCTGCAGTCCATCCTCACAGTGTCTCTCCCAGCTTTTACTTACTCAAATGAAACCTAGAAAGCAACAGATGCTTGTGGCATGCAAGAAATCATCCATGGCTTCAGAAGGCTCCCAAACAAAACAACCGAGGAGTTTTCTGGATGAAGAAACTTTTATGAAAGCATCAGAAGGTGAATACAGAAGGATTATATACAGAGCCCTTCTAGACCTTATACAAAATTCAGCAGAACAAAATGAAAAATTAAGCAAGCTGTTTGATCAGATAGAACATCACTACTCTGAAATCCAACAGTCCAAGAACAAAACCAAAGACATAGAAACTTCAATTCAAAGCCAAGAAAACAGAATGGAAAAAAGAATTTCTAACTTGGAAGACAGAGCTACTGATGCCAGAGTCAGTGAGCAAAAATCAGAAAAAAGAAACAAGAAAACTGAAGAGGCATTAAGAAGCATGTGGGACTCTATTAATAGGAACAACCTTCGATTAATTAGAGTCCCTGATCAGAATGAGACACCTGAGAATACAGAGAGTATCGGTGTTGAGCTGCTGACAGAAAACTTCCCAGAAATCATGAAGGGAGAGAATATAGATATCCCGGATGCATACTGTGTGCCACCCAACATAGATCTCAAAAGAAAGACTCCAAGACATATTGTAATCAAGCTTAAAAAAATGAGACATAAGTAGTAACTCTTAAAGGCAACAAGACTCAAAACAAAGCTAATATTCAGCGGGAAACACTGTAAGCTTTTGTCAGATTTCTCAGCAGAAACCATCCTGGCATGGAGACAGTGGCATGACACATTGAAAGCCTTGAAGGAGAAGAAATTCCAACCAAGAATTATATATCCTGTCTTTCAAATATGAAAATGAAATTAAGACATTCACAGATAAACAGAAACTCAGAGACTTTGTGAAAACCAAACCAATACTATAAGAAATAATGAAAGAAGTTCTTGACTTAAGCTTATAAGAACAAAACCACTACTTTTGTATTTTAGAATGACACATTATTCAGAGTTCTACTCAGTTAGGGAAGACTCCAAATTCAATCACACCTTTAATACTGAAACAATCCAGTGTTTATCATGAAAATGATGGTAGCATCATATTAAAAAGACAGATGTACTACAGTCATTATAGTCCTTCCAGATGGAAAGGAAGATGACAAGACTGGTAGTAATTAAAATTGGATTTATATATAGTCTATTAAGGGGGATTATAGGGACAGCCGTAAAGCACAACAAAGATGTAACATACCATATCAAGAAAGTTTATGAAATTTCTTTTCTTATACTTTAGAAGGCATTCTCTGTCAGCTTTGGAGAAATTTCCTTTCCTCCTTTGCTTCTGTTATCAGGATTCTTGGAGAACTCCTGTGTCTTGACATTTATCATGCCTCATTTCAGCTCTAAACCAAAATGAAACCCATCGCTGTCTTAGTGGATTCTGTCTCATACTCGTAGTGACCCTGCAAGATGAACTGCCCCATAGAGTTTCTGAGGAGCACCTGGTGGATTTGAACTGCTGACATCTTGGTTAGCAGCTATAACATTTAACCACTATGTGACCAGGGTTTCCATTTCTACTCTGCTCCTTGTTTACTCTCTTTTATATATCAAAAGAGATTGACTCTAGTTATACCCTACACTAATCCTGTTATTAATATAACAAAGACAATCCATTCCCAAATAGGGTTTAAATTGCAGGCGTAGTGGTTAGGGTATACAACACGTATTTTTGGAGTACATAGTTGAATCCATAACAAGTATATATGGGTAAATATTAAAGAATCCTTTAAAAAAAATCTTCAAAATACATTCAAAATTTAGAAGATTGGTCAGGCCATAATATTCTCCATAGCAATGGTGTGAGACTATATATTGGATAGTGAGGTGATTCTAAAGAGAGATAGGGTAGTGGAAGGAAGAGAAAGAAAAAAGAAACAAACAGAAAAATGATTATAGAAAATATACATTGAAAAAGATGCCAAAAAACAAAGAGCCTGAATCAAATGATCAAGTAATTGGAAACCATTCCTTACATAACTGAGTTGTCGGTGGAAAAGTAAAGGGCATAGAAAAGATGATGAACCACTGCTGCTGCTGCTCAATCCCCGTTTTCACACATGAACCTTCTAAAATTGACTCCACAGCAACTAACACCGCTGTTTACACTCCGGTCACTCAGTTACTGGTAGACATTTGCATATGCTTGTATACTTTGCTCGGGTATTTTTACCTCACAGCATCTTGGTTTTGAATAACCCAAAGCAACCCAAACCCCATTGATGGTGAGTATATTCCAACTCACAGTTATAGGACAGAGTAGAACTGCCCCATAGGGTTCTCAAGGCTGTAAACTTTACAGAGGTCCTCTGTTGACACAATGGCTAAGAGCTCGGCAGCTAATAAAAAGTTTGGCAGCTCAAATCCACCAGTTTCTCCCTAGAAACACTGTAGGGCAGTTCTACTCTGTCTTGTTGGATTACTCTTGGTGCTTGTGGGCACTGTATACATTCCACAAGAAATCCTTGCCCATACTATATTATAATAACACATTCATGAATCTGGATAAAGACAGCAGGCACAGCGTTGCAATTTACTTGTGCCTTTTACATGTAGTTTATACTTAGTTGATGTGTTGGATAAATGAATTAATGGTCATGTGAACTGAAATAATTGTATGTGTTATGATAAATTTTTTCCATCTTTGTATCCATAAAGTGCTATTAAACACTTTGGTTATTACTCACATTGATGTATATGATTTGATTGCAATGAATTTCTGTTTAAGTAAAAATAACCACTATATAAAGTCATTTATAAACATAGACAAACATTAAGAAACACAGAAGAAAAGTTAGAGGACTCAGAGTTTATACAGAGACACAGAATGAGATAACTAGAAACATGTAAATTAAAAAAAAATGATGTATAGTTGAGATGGAGGGTAAAGTATTGAAAATGCAGAGGAAAAATCAGAAACAGAGAAAAATACACAGTCATGAGAGGAACTGAGTTAATAACAGGTTAGAGTGAGATAAGTAATACTAATAATAGCATCTGTCAGTCTCTGTGGTAGTCAAATCTAAACAATTACTTTATCTTCATTAATATACACAGAAGGCCTGCTTTATTCCACAGAGTCTCTGAGGTATCTTGAAACTTAGAATTAATAAATTATTCTGAACATTTTCCCATCAAGTCGAATTTAGTTTCAGGGTTTATCTGGCCAAGCCAGCCAAGTGCCAGGGTTTATTTAAGTAGATGTAATTTATAATTAAGACAAAAAGGTGGAAAATTTCTTTAGATATATCATTATTAATAGCCATTCAATTTTAAAAGGCTTATTTCTGTATGACACATTCCTCAGAGTCTAACTTGAGGGGCATGATTGTTTTCATTATAACTTGCAGGGTGCTTATAAATGTCTAACAACTGCCTCTCGAGAGAGGGAGAGGAAGGGCCAGATTTGTAGCACTTGCTGATTTCTGTAGCGTGACTACTCCTACCATGGGCAAACTAAAGAGAGTAACATGACATCACTGGATGTGAATCTGGGAGAGATATACATAATTAGTCCTCATGGTACCCCACGAGTGGTAACCCATTTTTACAAACTTTTTGTGACGGTAATTAGCATGCCTAATCTCTCTCTGTGCTAGTCAACACTCTTCAATTGCAAAAGACTAAATCTCAGTTGAAATTAGCTTATCCAAAATTGAGAATGTGTTGGTTCTTTGTCATTGCTGTTAGGTGCTGCTGAATCTATTCTGACTCATAGCGGCCCCAAGTGCAATAGAACAAAACACTGCCGAGTCTTGTGCCATGCCCATAATTGTTGCTATGCTTGAGTCCATTGTTAGAGCCACTAGTCAATCTATGTTGTTGAGAGTCTTCCTCTTTTTCTCTGATCCTCTGTTGCATCAATCGTGATGTGCTTCTCCAGGGACTGGGCTCTCCTGTTGTGTCCAAAGTACGTAAGATGCAGTCTTGCCGTCTGTATTAGTCTAGTACTGCTGTAACAGAAATGCAGTAAGCAAATGGCTTCAATGTAGAAAAGTTTATTCTTACACAGACCAGTAGGTTGGAAGTCGGAATTCAGGGTAACACATTCTCTCTCTCTGTCAGCTCTGAGGAAGGTCCTTGGGTTGTTCCAGTCTTTCTTCAGTCTGAGACGATCTTGGCTCAGGAACCCCAGGATTGAAGGACATACTGTGTCCTGGTGCTGCTTTCTTCATGAGGTCGCCAACTGTCGGTTTGCTTACTTTTCCTTTTATCTCTTGTTGGATAAAAGGTGGTGCAAGCCACGCTCCAGGAAAACTCCCTTAGTAAGGGAATTGCAGTCTCACCCTAATCCTCTTCAACATAATCTGATCTGTCAACCACAGGTAGAGCTGGATTTACAACACAGGAAAAATCACACAATGGAGGACCATTGCACAATACTGGGGACCATGGCACAGTCACATTACCATATGAATTTTTTTGGGGGGGGCTACAATTCAATCCATCCTTGCTTCTAAGGATCATTTGGGTTGTACTCCTGCCAAGACAGATCTGTTCGTTCTTTTGGCAGTACATGGTATATTTAATAGTCCTCTCCAAAACAACAATTCAAAGCATTAATTCTTCTGTCTTCCTTATTCATTGTGCAGCTTCTGTAAGCATACGATGTGATGGAAAATACCATGGCTTGGGTCAGGTGCACTTAGTCTTCAACGCGACATCTTTACTTTTCAACACTTTAAAGAGGTCTTCTGCGGCAGATTTTGCCTTTGCAGTGTGTCTTTGACTTCTTGACTGCTGCTTCCATGGCAGCTGATTGTGCATTGTCGGGAGCCGAAATCATCTTAAAGAAAATCTTAGAGAAGTTTACCGGGCAAGGCTCACTTAAGAAAAATATTGTGCCAGCAAGGTCATGAGAACTGACTGCTTAGCAATATCCCAAGAAAGAATAACAACATGTGGCTGTCCTTGGATAGGGCTAATTATTAGATCAGAGGTTTTGAGAACTAGGGAACACAGGTGCATGAGAAAGACCAGAGTTAAGAATAAACAAAGAAGTGTGTGCTGTATAAAAGTTTGCTCAGAAAAGAAATAAGCGTCTCAGCTTGACTGAGTCCCCCCTGATGTGATTGTTTCGGCTTTATTCAGCTCCCGCGCTTTCCCCTCAGCTCTGTTCGTCTGACGGCTGGTACCGTCAGTGCATCCAAGTAAAATGGAATCCTTAACAACCTCAGTCTTTTCTTTATCATGATGTTGTTTACTGGTCCAGTTGTAAGGATTTTTGTTATCTTGATGTTGATGTACAATATGTACCGAAGGCTGTAGTCTTTGATCTTCATCAGTTATTTCAATTCTTCTTCACTGTCAGCAAGTAAGGTTGTGTTATCGGCATAATGCAGGTTGTCAGTGAGTCTTCCTCCAATCCTAATTCCCCATTCTTCTTCATATAATCCAGATTCTCAGATCATTTGCTTAGCATACATACAGATTACACATTGATTAGGTATGGCGGAAGGATGCAACCCTGACACACGTACTTTCTGACTATAAACCATACAGTGTCCCCTTGTTCTGTTCAAACCACTGCTTCTTGATCTATGTACAGATTCCTTATAACCACAGTTAAGTGTTCAGAAATTTCCACTTTCCACAATATTATCCATAATATGTTATGATCCACACAGTTGGATGCCTTTGTATAGTTAATAAAACATAGGTAAATACCTTTCTGACATTCTCTGCTTTCAATCAAAATCCTTCTGACATTAGTAATGATATCCTTGAATCCACATCCTCTTCTGAACCCTTCCAGAACCTCTGGCAGTTCTCTGTCACTGTCTTGCTACAGCTGCTTTTGCATGATCTTGAGCTAAATTTTACTCGCATATGATATTAATGATACTGTTTGATAATGTCCACATTCAGTTGGATTGCTTTTCTTGGGACTAGGCACAAATATGGATCTCTTCCATTTGGGTGGCTAGGTAGCTGCCTTCCACATGTCTTGGCATAGATGAGTGAACTCTTTCAACACTGCATCCATTTGCTGAAACATCTCAGCTGATGTTCCATCAATTCCTGAAGGCTTGTTTTTCGCCAATGCCTTCAGTACAACTTCAATTTCTTCCTTCCATACCAGCTGTGCTTTGTAACATACTACCTCTTGAAATGGTTGAATATCAACCAGTTCTTTTTGCTGTAATGACTGTATATTCCTTCCATCTTCTTTTGATGCTTCCAGCATCGTTTGATGTTTTCCCTCAAGAAGACTTCACTATGGCAACTCAATGCCTGAATTTTTTCTTCAGTTCTTTCAGCTTGAGAAAAGCCGATTGTATTTTTCCCTTTTGGTTCTCTGTCTTCAACTCTTTGCTCATGTCATTATAATGGTTTACGTTGTCTTCTCGAGCTGCTCTTTGGAATCTTTTGTTAGTTCTTTTACTTCATGATTTCTTCCTTTGCTACTTGATGTTCCAAAGTAAGTTTCAGTATCTCTTCTGAAATCTAATTTGGTTTTTTTCTTTCCTTTTTTTCAAATAATAATAATAATAATAATAATAATGACCTCTTGTTTTCTTCATGTATGATGGCCTCAGTGTCATCCCACAACTCATCTGTTCTTTGATTGTTTGTGTTCATCACATCAAATCTATTCTTGAGATGGTCTTTAAGCTCAGGTGGGATAGACTAAAGGTTGTACTTTGACTGTTGTGGACTTTTTCTAGTTTTCTTCAGTTTCAACTTGAATCTGCATAAGAGCAGTTGGTGGTCTGCACTGCAGCAGCTTACCTTGTTCTGACTAATGATACTGCTCTAGTCCAAGGTCTCTTTCCATAGATATAGTGGACTTGGTTCTTGTGTATTCCATCTGGTGAAGTCCATGTGTATAGTCAAGTTTATGTTAGTGAAAAAGATATTTACAATGCAGAAATCATTGGTTCTTTACATAACTGAAAAGATTATGAAGTGCATCTAGTATGGCAAGATTCAGGGATTCCATTAATTTTATCAACAATTTATACTCTTTCTTTTTTTTGTTCTTTCTGTCTCTGTGATTGTTATAATTTCAGGCACACTTCTTTCTTGTGATGGACGTTTTCTAGGGTGGTATTACCCTGTCTAATTAAAGTCCAGGAAATGAGTTTTTGTTTTAAGTGTTAAGTATCAAAACTATTATCATTTTTCTTTTTCTTCTATATATTGTAATACTTCAAAATGATTCTCTATATTTTATAATTTTAGATTTTATGTCTAGAAATTTGGATAACAATTGATAAGCCGATCATTGTCTTTGTATTTGCTGTGATAATGACATACTCTGGTTTCAAGCTATCATTTTACTAGAAAAATATGTTCTTGCCTTTCTAGAGCTCTTCATCCTATCACTGACATCTTTTGTCTAGAATTCCCATCATTAAAAGTAAGATATACACTATTTATAAAAATGATGAGATGATAACCTATTTCTTAAACATTTCATTTTTCTTCTGTTCCTTCTCTCTGAGGTTAGGACTTTACTTATAAATGATATTTTTTCTTTTTTCCCTTTTCAAACTGGTTACAGTGATTTCATCTGGTTAAGGTGGTATACATTCATTATGGGAAATAGCTTAACAAATTTATTGTGTTGTTACATTCCATCTGAAATGCATCCATCCTTTTAAGCAATTAACTTATACTCTGAAACATTTAACAGTGTCATAAAAATAGTTTTGGTACTTTTTTCTTCACAGTTGTTTTTGGTATTCTGTTCTAACTCTGTAGCAGTGGTAGTCAGTTAACTGCATTAAGCTGAATGAAGATTTTAAAAAAAATTGTTTTTATTGTGATTGAGTGAAAATGTACAATCCAATATAAATTTGCATACCCGCCTATGTGCAGCTCCCGCTGCTCTCCCTGCCTTGTGACACCACACTCCTCCTATCCTGTCTGTGCATGTCATATCCTCCTAACAATCTCCTGTCCTCTTCTATTCACCCTTTCCTCCCCACCTCCAGTAAGAGGCTAGCAGGAAGAAATTCTATAGAAGCATAGAACCATAAAGTGCACATATAATATGGTCACTCTCTGTGGTCAAGTCCAATCCATTCCTGTCTGAAGAGCTGACCTCAGTAATGATTTATGGACTGGGGCAGCATCAGACCAAGTGCCATACTCCGATGGGAACCCTGAGGCCCCTGGACCATCAATTGCCATCTTTTAGTGGAGTTCTCAGGGTGCACCTCTTTTTGTTCTTGTGTTGAGAATGAGACTCAACTTTGTGAGTCCCATCACGGCTACTACTGGTGGTGGCTGGGCACCATCTGGTTCCTCCGATCACATGTCAATGCAGTCACCCACTGGCATGAGTCTGTCTTCTGGGTTCTCTGTCCTCCATGTCCTTTTGGTCCTTAGTGATCGTCAGTTCCTGCTGAGTTGGGACGATTTAGTGTGCCTCAGATGGAAGCTTGCTAGCTTTTAAGACCCCAGATGCCACTCATCAATATGGAATGGAGAAGACTCTTAGCAATACACTAGTTAGGACATTTGGGCCTCAATGTCCCCTGAGACTGTGATTGCCAGACCCCTGCCCCTGCTACTCTGTCCTTGCAATATTGGGTTAAGTTTGGAGGAGTAATCATATTATGTTAAAGTTCAGTTAAACTGATCTTTCTAATGTGTGCTGTCACTGATTTCACCCAAACAAATTTCTATCAACCATCTAATTTATAACCCACCTCTCTCTCCCTCCCCACCATTGCAGCTGTCAGTCTTTTCTTCTGTACATGAGTCTATTTTTAAGTCCTTATAGTAGGGGGTCTCATACAATATTTGTCCCTGTGCTGCTGACTGATTTCACTCAGCATAATGTCTTCCAGTTGAAACCAAGTTGTGAGATGCTTCCTAAAATTGTCATTGCTTTTTATCATTGCAGAGTGTTCCATTGAGTACATATACCATAATTTATTCATTCATCTATTGCTGGGTATCTGGGTTGATTTCAGACTTTTGCTATTGTGGACTGAATGAAGCTTTAAAAATAAAGTAAGACTCTGGACTCAATAATAAAGTTTTCAGCTTTTGCTTAGTATAAAATTCTATTGATAGTGTGTTCAGTTTGGGAGAAGGTAGGAAAAAAAAGGTCCTTCAGATTTCAGTGATGTTATGTTGAAAAATGGTGATATATGAAAATCTACTGTTCCAAATAGACAGGAAAGTTTACCTGGAGGCTGCTTTGTGCTCTTGGGCAATACAGAAAAATAAAATAAAATAAATAAAATATCTTTTTAGATAACAGTCACTTTTCACTGCTGTGAGGGCTTAGACATTTGTTTCACTGAAGCTTCTCTAACTGTAACTTTTGGCAAATACCTTCAGCTCTTGCAGCTGAATATTTAAAATTAGGATCAGGGATTCCAAAACCCATGATGAGCAAAACTTCAGAAACAAATACCTATCAACAGATAAGTGCTTTTCAATAGATAGAATTCAGTGTATACACAGAATGGAATACTACTCCGATGTAAGGAAAAGTGGAGTCCCAGTACACAACATGCATAAACCCTGAAGACATTGTGTTGAGTGAAATAAGCCAATCACAATAGGACAATTATTGTATAATTTCACTAATATGAACTGACTAAAATAAGCAAGTGTATAGAGATTAGAGTTTAACAGAGATTAACACGGTGACAGACGGGAAGAAGAAAGGGAGAGTCATTGTTTAGAAAGTGCTGAGTTTCTGCTTATGGTGATGAAAACTTTGACAATGGGTGGCGATGGTTGCACACATAATTGGCATTACCGATCTTGTTGAACTGAATACAGGAAAATGTTAAATTGTTACTTATCTTTTTGCCACCACAACAAAAAAGGTACAAATATAGAAAATAAAAATCCAGTAGTTAACTTTATGTACTGGTTGAGCTACAGCCTAGTTGTTTGGTCAAACCATAGTGTCTCAGTTACGATATGATATTTTGTAGATATGATTAACAATTATATCTGTTAACTGTAAAGGAGATTACCTTTTACAGTGTGAGTGAGCCTCATCTATTAAAGCAAAGACAAATTTCCGGAGTGAGAAGGAATTTTGCTTAGATTGCTACACAGAATTGTTGTCAGAGTTCCAGCCTGCTACATGACTGTGAATTCATTCTTGAGATTGCCGGTTTCTAAACTATTTCCTATGGATCAATATTAAAACAATTTTATGTTTTTAATGTAAGTTAATTAAACGAAATCTTAAGGTTTTAAGATAAAAGCTTCTCTAAATTTAAAACCAAAAAAATGAATACAGATGCTTTAAAACAAATGTTAAAAATAAAGAAGTGCTTTTTTTTTCTCAAGGGATTACTATCTCATATCACTTGAAAATAACACATTTTCTCTTAAAATTGTAAGGGGAAACACAGCCAAAATGTTGCTGGTGTGCTTAAAATGTAACTACACACACACACAAGTGCACACACATGCACACACATGCACACACATCCTAGTTAGAGAATTTATGGTTATGATGTCTGAAGCCCAAAACAACTGTTTGTTTGCTTTACTCAGAATTCTCTTCCTTCCAAGTGACAAAAATCAATTTTTTTTTTATTTAATATGACTGAGTGAAAATGTACATTCCCGTATAAATTTACATGCCCGCCTATATGCTGCTTCCACTGCTCTCCCTGTCCGGTGACAGCACACTCTTCTTCCTCTCTGCTCCATACATGTCTCATCCTCCCAACAGCCTCCTTTCCGCTCCTCTCCACCCACTCTCCTTCCTCCAGCCAGAGGTCAGCAGGATAATATCCTATAAATGTATAGAACCATAAAGTGTAACCAATATGTGGTCACTCTGCATTGCCAAGACCAATCCATTCCTGTCCAAAGAGTGGACCTTTGTTATAATTTATGGGTAAGGGCAGCATCAGGGCTGGGGACCATGCTCCCAGGGGAACCCTGAAACCACTGGAGGTCTTTTAGTGGAGATCTCAGGATGCACCCCTTTTTATTCTTGTGTTGCCAGTGAGACTCAACCTAGTGAGCTCCATTGTGGCTATCACTGGTGGTGGCCGGGCACCATCCAGTTCTTCCGGTCCCAAGTCGATGAAGGCACCCACTCTTGTGGGTTCAATTTTTCTTAGTTAAATAAAAGGAATAGCTTAGCTTATGGAACATGAAATCCCAGAATTAGGAAAAGTAAATTTGAATTTTTGCATATGCTTAGGAGAAACCAAGCTAAAAACAATTAAGGAACATATGAGTCCCCTGGCTCTTTAGTTTAGAAATCCATGAAAAGGCTGGTTTTAGGTGCAGTTTGTTTAGGATTCTGGCACCCTTTCTCTGTCATGTCTCCTCTTTGAACTCCCCATGTGTTAGCTTCAACCTGAGGCTGGGGTTCCTCAGGGTGGTGAAATACGCATAGCAGATTTTAGCTTCACAGTGATATATCAAATGTCTAAGGGGAAGAGAGAGAGCTTCTTTTCTCCCAGCCTTTTTCCATGTTCCTTAGCTCTGATCTTATTAGACCAAAACTATAAGGTTTTCTTAATGCCGAACCATTTACTGTCAACAGGAGAAATGATATCTAGTAATTGTCTTGATTCAGGGCTGAACATCCATCTGTGAAACAATCACTGTGGTTCACAGACTAAGGTTATGGCTAGTGGCAGAGGGACATCAAGATGCATTCTTTAAAATGGGTAAACTTTACCCAGATGATGTGGCTGCTGTAATCAAAATCAAACGAAACCTGTTGCTGATCTTGACTCAAAGCAAGCCTATAGGACAGAGTAGAACTGCCCCATAGAGTTTCCAAATAGTGGCTGGTAAATTTCAACAGCTGGCATTTTGGTTAGCAGCCCTGTTCTTAGCCACTGCACCACCAGTGCTCCCTGGCTGCTGTGATGTTACCAGGTGCTGGTGTGTCAGTTCTGACTTGTGCTGACCCTGTGTACAACAGATCCAGACACTACCTGGTCTGGGTCGTTCTCGCAATCATTACCCTAGAGCTCACTGTGTCAAGCCATCTTATTGAGGGTCGTCCTCTTTTTCACTGACCTTCTACTTTGCCGAGTGTGTTGTCCTTCTCTAGGGACTGATCTCTCCTGTTAACAGGTCTGAAGTATGTGAGTTGAAGTTTCACCATCCTTGCTTCTAAGGAACATTCCAGTTGTACTTCTTCCAAGATGAATTTGTTCTTTTGGCAACCTGTGGTATATTCAATATTCTTTGCCAAAACCACAATTCAAAGGTATCAATTCTTTGGTATTCCTTATTCATCATCCAGTTTTTGAATGCATATGAGGTGACTGAAAGCACTACGGTGTGGATCTACAACAGAGAAAAGATAAGATAGACGTTGGAAAACTATTGAAAAATGTCTACCACATCTGGTTTCAGGTACGCTGGATTACAAATCCATTACCTGTCTTATCACTGCTCCGTTTGGTATTTGCTTCTTTCTTAGGAATGATCTCCCCAAATGGTAACAAGATGACTACTGGATTTTCTAAGGTGAACAAATTTTCTACCAACTTAAAAACCCAGAGAATTTTTTTTTTCCCATAGTAATTCTTGGAAATTTTCAGTATGAATAGATTAACTTGGTTCACTTATCTACTCTTAAATGCAAGTCTTATGTCAGGGATGTAAATGCTTATATTATTTAATCTTGGACCGTGTGACATTCTGGATCTACAGGTTCAGATCACCTCTATTTGAACCACATAAATTTAATGTGAGGCTTGGGTATGTATCCAAAGGAGAGGAAGGAACTTCAAATACTATGACCCTTCTTCCAGACACCCTGCCAACTCAGAAATGAAGATAGACACTCCTGAAGGCCAATTTTCAGACAAAAATTAGACAGGCCTATAAAAGAAAAAATAACACACACAAGGTACGTGTTTCTTAATTCAATCTAATATATGAGACCAGATAGACAACTCCTATTTCAGAAGGCAGGAAGTACAAATGGACACATGGAACCCAGGGTGGAAAGGGCAAGAGTGCTGTTGTGTTGCGGGGATTGCAGTCAATGTCACAAAACAATCTGTATATAAATATTTGCATACAAAACTGACTTGAGCTATAAACTTTCATCTAAAGTGCAATACAATTCTTAATGATGAAAAAAGAAAGACTTCTTTAAGTAAAGGAAATGACAACCACAACTTTCAAATACAAAATAAAAAGTAGGTCAACAATTTTAAGTCAACAAAATTCAAATAATGTATGAGTTTAGCTCAGCTGATTGAAAATAATTTGCTGTTTGAAAAATATAAAAAGTTGATTACCACTTGTTCATCCTTGAGGCAGTCCGTAGTTGTATTCAGCATTCTTTGCCAGCACTGCAAATGAAATGCAGTTCTTCTTTAGTCTCCCTTGTTCGTTGTTCAGCTTTTGCCCATGGTAGCTCACGTAATTTGCAATATTTCAGTGAACCTTACCTGAGCTCTATAAAGAGGCCCAAAAGAATTACAAGAAAGACACAGTTAATTTCAGATTTGTCCTGAGCATTCAAATAGCTTTAGATAGTGAATGGAGCCACTGGAAAATGTTCTTATATTTGATACTATGCTTCAGAAATTGTGTCTACTTCTGTTACATAATCCAACTTAATGTAAAATTATGTGGCCTTGCGTAGCACTAGTGACCATATCAGGAACAAGACCAGCAAACTAAGAAAAGCACTAATTTCTGTTGGGGAGTACAGAAGCTTTTTGAAAATGCTTATGAGTTCAAACAATATTATGTGAAAAAAATGCTCCAAGGGATCTGATTAGGGATCCGATCAGCCCCAAAGTCATCATATAAGTCAATTTCCAGTTTAGTTTTGCAGTTCACCTTTAATAACAGTGCTACCAGCATATGTACAACCATTAACCTTCTTTTTGCAAAATCCATCTGAGTATAGCATAATTTACCTACAGTCAAACACAAGGCATATATTACTTCCATATTTAACATGACAGAAGTTTGCAATGTGCCTATTATGGACTTGATTAGACTGCAATAAAAACTCTACCTATAGAAAGTTGGTCATTCTAAAAGCATGGAATGTATTAGCAATGACAGTTATGTTTCCTATTAGTGCTGACTTTACAACATATGCAGACTGAATCAAGACATTAGCTCTAAAACAGGATTTATGAGAGCCGTTTTGTTTAACATGATGGATTTCTAACCCTTTGCCTCCCAGTTCAGGAATGAGGTGCTCTTTATGTACTGGTTGATTATGTGACTACTTCTTAGAGAAACCTCTTTCCTTTGTATCATTTTATCTGTCCAGTTATTAGCAGCTGCATAATGACAGAACATGACTTAATTTGAGTCACTTACCCATATTTATTGAACACTGCTAGCAAGTACTAGTAAAAGAATTAATATTTTTCCTGCCCCCAAGAATATATCTTGGTATAGGGAAAAAAAGTAGAAGTGTGTGAGTATGAATGTGAGTTTGTGTGTGTGTGAACCTTAGTGGCACAATTATAAACAACCCGGCTGTTCACCAATAGGTCAGCAGTTCTAATCCACCAACTAATTCCTTGGAGAGCCCACAGGGGCAGTTCTACTGTCCTTTTGGCTTACCGTGAGTTAGAACCAACTCATCGGCAAATACCAACAATGGCAGCAAAGAACAGGTAAAATCAAACAAAAGATGGATAATTATTTTTCCTTGTCAACATAGTTGTTATCATTTCATGTTATTTTGTTGTTGTAAGGTGTTGTTGAGTTGATTTCAACTCCCAGAGATCCCATGTACAGCAGAAACTCTGCCTAGTCCTGGGTCGTCCTCACAGTCACTGCTGTGCTTGGGCATACTGTTGCAGACACTGTATCAGTCCATGTCGTGGGAGGTCTTCCTCTTTTTCACTTACCCTCCACTTACCCAAGCTTGAGGTTCTTCTCCAAGGACTGATTCCTCCTTGATAACATGTTCAAAGTAGGCGAGACGGGATCTTGCCATCCTTGCTTCTAAGGATGTACTTCTAAAAGGTCATTCTTTTGGCAGTCTGTGGCATAGTTAGTGTTCTTCTCCAGCATCACAGTTCAAAGGTGTCCATTCTTCTTTGGTCATCCTTTCTTATTGTTCAGCTTTCACATGCGTGTGAGGTGATTGAACATACTATGGCTTAGGTCAGATATTCTTCAGTGTTCAAAGTGATATTTTCTCCTTTTCAGTGCATTAAGGAAGTAAGTCTTTTGCAGCAGATTTGCCCCATGCAATGTATTATTTGACTTCTTGACTACTGCTTTTGTGAGTGTTAGCTGTGAATCCAAGTAAAATGAAATCCTTGACTACTCCCACATTTTCTCCATTATCAAGATGTTGCTTATTGGTCCAGTTGTGAAGATTTTTGTTTTCTTCATGTTCAAGTGTAATCCATACTGAAGAGTGCAGGTTTTGATCTTCATCAGTAAGTGTTTCAATTTCTCTTCACTTTTAGCAAAGATCTGTCAGTCTACTTTTGAAAAGAATTATCCAGTGGAAACCTTACGAATAGCTGTAGAATGTTGTCTGATACAGTCCTAGAAGCTGAGCCCCTTAGGTGGGAAGGCACTCAAAAAGTGACTGAGGAAGAGCTGCCTCTTCAAAGTAGAGTGAATCTTAATGACATGGATGGAGCTGAGCTTTCAGTACCTTCATTTGCTTATGTCGTGTGACTCAAAATGAGCAGAAGCAGTTGCAAACATCCATTAATAACTAGAATTTGAAATGTGTGAAATCTGAATCTAGGATGATTGGATACTGTCAAAAGTGAAATGGAACACGTAGCCATCGATATCCTAGGCATTGGTCAGCTGAAATGGACCGGTAATGGCCATTTTGAACTGGACAGTCATATGGTTTACTACGTTGGGAATGACAAACTAAAGAGGAATGGCATCACATTCATTGTCAAAAAGAACATTTCAAGGTCTATTCTGAAGAACAACATTGTCAGTGATAGGATAATATCATATGCCTACAAGAAAGACCAGTTAATGATTTTTATTAAAATTTGTGCATCAACCACTAAGGCTAAAGACTAAAAAATTGACGTTTTTTAAATACAATTTTGGCAGTCTGAAGTTGATCAAACATACAATTACAATGCCTTGATAATTACTGGTGACTGGGAATTTTAGGGTAAGTACTGATTGAATGAAAAAATGACACAGAAATTACTGAAAATTGTACCTATTAGCAGGTGACTATGAGTAGAGAAAAACACAAAGAGAAAAATCTGACAAGAAAAAAAAACTAACCATGCCTCTGCCCCCCCCCACCGAATTAAGTGATAGGCAAAGGAGATGGACAGACACTTCACCAAAGACGACATCCAGACAGCCAAAAGACACATGAAGAAATGCTCATGATCATTAGCTATTAGAGAAATCCAAATCAAAACTACAATAAGATGCCATTTCACCCCAACAAACTCAGCTATGATCCAGAAAACACAAAACAGCAAATGCTAGAGAGGCTGTGCAGAGATTCAAACTCTTCTACACTGTTGGTGGGATTGCAAAATGTTACAACCTCTTTGGAAAGCAATCTGGTGCTTCCTTAAAAAGCTGGAAATAGATATATCATTTGATCCATTAATTCCACTGTTCAGAACATGTCCTACAGAGTCAAGGGCAGTCACATGAACAGATACATGCACACGAATATTTATTGCAGCACAGTCCATGATAGCTAAAAGATGGAGTCAACCCAGATCCCAACCACAGACGAATGAATAATCAAACTGTGGTGCATATACTCAACGGAACAGTATGCAATAATAAAGAACACTGGATTTTAGGAAGCATCTCGTAACTTGCTTTCAATTAGAAGACATTACGCTGAGTGAAATCAGTCAGTGGTACAAGGACAGATATTGTATGAGATGCCTACTATAAGGACTTAAAAATAGACTCTTGTACAGAAGAAAAGAGTCTTTGATGGCTTCAAGCTAGGGGAGGAAGGAAGAGGGCTCGTTATAGATTAGATAGTTGACAGAAATTTGGTTAGGTGAAAGCAGTGACAGCACACAGTAGAAAGAAGATCCACTTAACTGGACTTCACTATAAAGTGAAAACTCTTCTAATCTTAACTCATTATTGTTGGGGGGAGTCTGGGGACCATTCTCAAGGGACATTGAGGCCAACTGGCATAACTAGCTTGTTGCTAAGAGAGTCTTCAGCACCCCATATTGGTGAGTGGCATATGGGGTCTTAAAAGTTAGCAAATTGCCATCTGAAGCACACCAAAAGGTCCCAACTCATCTGGAACTATCATCAAGAATAACAAAGACACAAGAGAATAAGATCCCAGGAGACAGAAGGACCCATGTGAATGGGTGACTGTATCAACAACACATGACAGAAAGAACCAGATGATGCCTGGCCACCACCAAAGACAGCCATGATAGGGCACACAATGTTGAGGCCAGGTAGTAACATGAGAATAAGAGGGGTACACCACAAGAACTCCTCTAAAAGACTGCAATTCATGGTCCAGTGGACTGAGCCTTCCCCAGCAGTATGGCCCCGAGACCTACTGCTGCCTCTGTCCAATAAACACTATTGAAGTCAACTTGATACTGAGGACAAAAATGGACTGGTCTTGGGGGCACAACGAGACTTTATGGCTGTATGCATTTATAGGATGCTACCCTACTGCTGTCTTTCTAGATGGGAGATGAGAGGCTGGAGAGGAGGGGACAGGTGATTGTTAAGAGGGTGGAACATGTGTAGAATGAAAAGGAAGAATGTGCTGTCCCTGGGCAAGGAGAGCAGAAGGAGCTGCAGATGGGTGGGCATGCAAATTTAAGCTGGATTGTACACTTCCATGTAATCACAATAAAAAAAATTTCATGAAAAGTATAAGTTAACTGAAATTGTAAACCTATCTTAAGTTCCCCTGTTTGTAAAACTTGCTGTAGCTCATAACCACTGATCCTTTCAGGGACCCTATTACAAAGCAAATGACCAAATATGGAAATTTCCAAATAAATTATGGTAAGTTTGGAATATTTTTAACAGGCTAAAACTGAGGGGACTGGATCGATGCATAGGCTGCTATTTACAATGTAACCAATCTGTAGTTCTCTAAATATTCTAAGGGGAGGAATAAAGGTTCACAAGAGTGTTTCTCCTTTAGTCATTAGCATAATACTTTAAAGTGTACAGGTATTTGATTTTTTAAGCAATTACTGAATATTTTATGAGTGGTGTAAGAATTTGCCTCTGGGTGGCTCTTAACAGTATTTTGTGTGGAACGATTGACTGTTGCCTTGAAATAGATTAAAAAATCACAAGAACATTATGGATATTTTCCAGCTCATTTGACTTTCAGGATTTATTCCAAATGAAACTGATTTAAAAGTTTTTTGAGGAAAAAACATGGCAAAAGCAGAGCCTATCTAACAATGTTTAGCAGTAGTTAAAACTTTATACCGTGTATTCTGCTCTTTCGAGCTTTTAACACTTTGATCATGCCAAGACAAGACAAGAGATGATTCTCATGAAGTTGTAAAATTACAGTTTTTTCTTTTTTTTGTTGTTGTTGGTTGTTGGATTATTTCTTATTACAAGGTCCTTACACATTTTTGGTTCAGTTGCAAGCAAAAATGCACAGGCCATTCCCGATTATGAATGCCTGACTTCCAAACAACCTGTAGCTATGAACCAACCTCTGTGAAGTCTAGTATATGAAAAATGTGAGCTACATACAATGGTTCGTAAAAACAAATGGAGCTGCTTGTGACACACATCAAAACATTATTATTATTAATGTATAATTATTTTAAAGATGTTTTAGTGTGTCTGGAAATGTTTCTTTAATTTCTTTTATGAGTAGAAAGATACACAATATACTGAACACTAAGACAAACACTTGGCTAACTGATCTGAGACAGGAACCATTCTAAATGCTCCTACTTACATATGAATTTGACTTCAGACAGATTTAGGAATGGCACTTGTTTGTAATCTAGGCATTGCCTGTACCTTCACAATATACCTGTTTTGCTTGTTTTATGTGCACATGAAAATACACAAACATTGTTTTAGGAGAGCTTGGCATTACACAAACATGGCATTTGCTTTAGGCATAGACATTCCTTCTGCAGAGCATTTTTTTTTTTTTTCCAATTTTATTCCCAACATCTAAGCCCTCAAATTTTCTGGCCACTTCTCTGTTTCTTCTTAACCTCTTCCTCAAAGACATCTTTGAGACTGAACTGGAAAAACCTTCTTGGTAGCATGATAGCAGCTGTGTTGCATTATGTCAAATGAAGCATAGGTTTTGAGATAGAGAATGCTGAGATATGGGGGCTCCAATAATCTCCTTCTGATGTGACCTTGGGTAAATCTAAGAAGAGCTGCATTCTCACAAAATGGGAAGGAATGATAGCAACTATCTCACAGAGTGCTTGTGAGGAATAAATAATGTAAGGTAAGTGAACAATTTGACATGCATAGAAACAGAAGTAGACTTTGGTCTTTTCACTATTCCTTCTTGTGAGACGTGTGGAGAAAAAAAAAATATTCATGTGGTCCAGTTGCTTATTCATAGACACTATATGTTCCCAGATGGATTCAGATAGCCCAAATCATTTGAGCTGCCTTCAATGCCTCTCGGACCACCACCGTCATCAAAACATGATATTAGAAATGTCAACAATGAGTTTTCTCCCTCGTGTACCTCATGTTGTAGTTGCAAACAAAATAAAAATATAAAACCCCACATTCTAACTTGAACAGCACTTCTTCAGCTACATCAATCAAAAAAAAAAAAAAACTGAGTGTCACAAGAACCAAGGGAGTTGAAGATAGTATTGTATTTCATAAAATGAGGTCACTTTTAAGAGTGATTTTCTAAGATCTAGAAATACTGAGATTCTTTTTGGTGTGTTCTCCTGGGTTTGCTACAAATGTTGTGAAATATCAGGAGTTCAGACTGCCACTGAATGGATTTCCAAATCAGGAAGCACCAAAAATAATGTACCACTGGTCTTTTCCATTTCTGAAGCATTTTTTTTTTAATGAAACAAATATACAAAAAGCATGATTGAGCTGTAATACAAAGTGGAAACCATTATTTAAAGAACAATTTTCCTTTTTTTTTATTGTGATTGAGTGAAAGTGTACAATCCAGTTTAAAGTTGCATGCCTGCCTATGTGCAGCTCCTCCTACTCTCCTTACCCTGTGACAGCACACTCCTCCTCTTCATTCTATACATGTCATATCCTCTTACCTGTCTCCTGTCCCCTCCTCTCTGCCTTCTCTACTCTCTCTGGTGAGAGGCCAGTAAGATGACATCCTATAGATGCATAGAACCACAAAAAGTACACATGATATAGTCATTCTATTTACAGAGTAATTGTAAAGGTCATATGATAAATGAAGTTTGGATAACCAAGCTCAAGAAATTTGTTAAATGTCACAAAATGGGAAAGTTTTGTAAGGTTTATTAGTGATGTCAAAACTGTTCCTTGCCTTCTTAGAAACATTCTCTCTTGCTAGGGTCCCTAAGGTTTTCATAACACATATACCTATCCTCATTAAGTGGACACTAATCATGATTTTGGGTAGCCAAGCTGAAAAAGATTTTAATAAACTCACAGTCTTTGACTTGACTGGTAAAGGCAGAGTCCTGAGAGGATGCATCTCCAGGCACACTGAAGTTCTGCCTTAAATGATCTCATGAGTTTTTTGACAAATTTCTGGTGAATTCTTCTTAGGGATCTAAACTGCAAGGATATTTATTTTTCCATGAGGCTAAAGAATTGAAAATGCCCACCTTTTCAACAATAGGGATAACCTCTAAAGCAAATGGAAGCAAAAGCAGCAATCAAGAAGAGAGTACTTATTTCAGGGAGTAAAAGCCACTTGCAAAGCCCCAGGACTATGGATGCTGTCAGGCATTTAGTTCAGTGGGAAGCAAGTGAAAATAAAGTTATTAACTAGATAGGGAATTTAGTTGCCTATATTTACACAGGAAACCCTGTTGGCATAATGGTTAAATGCTACAGCTGCTAGCTAAAAGGTCAGCAGTTCAAATTCACCAGGTGCTCATTGCAAACCTGATGGGGCAGTTCTACTCTGTCCGATTACATCTCTGTGAATCCAAATTGACTCATTGGCAATGGTTTTGGGGTTTATATTCACACAAGTAAAGAGCATAGTACCTACTTTATATAAAAAGGTCAGAGCTCAAATAATCTAATAATTGTTTTCAAAATGTATAGCATTTCATCTTGGCCAGCCAGCCAAGCCAAGTGCCGTTTTTTTAGATAACTAATTTGTCTGTGTGCATCTTCAGTATATCTGTTGACAAATCTTCAGATTTTGATTTGTTTATTTCTATTCCACGATTTTGAACTCTTAGAGAGAGATGGGAAGAGTACTTGAGAATGCACGACTGTTCATGCTTGTTTTTTTTCCATAATATGGTGTTGATAACTGTATATTAATGATCCCCAAAGATAACTTTTCTGCTTAATTGGCATATGGTCCCCCAAAAGACCATATTGTGGAAATCTTGGTAAATTAGCTGTGGACTAGCTAGTTTTTCTGCTTTTGTTACAGGATATTCAGGTGACTCTCTGATTTAGGGAGAATATGGCCTTTATGAAGGTTGACAGTTAGAGTCCATCAGGCATTTCTTGGAAACTCTGTTGGGTACTTCTACTCTGTCCTATAGGGTCGTAGTGAGTCAAAACAAACTTGTTGGCAGTGGTTTTCTTTTCTGTTTTTAACAGCTCTGTAAGGCCAGCCCTGTGGTAAATGGTCAACATGGGCAGAAATTCATGTTTCCGGATGAAGAGTTCACAGATGATCAGTTAAGATTCTAACTAGAAACTGATTAAGATAATTTTGGTTCCAGAAAAAAAGAAATTCCCACTTCAAAATAGTGTAACCAAAAAAAGCCCGTTAAGAATATCAGATCTTAGACATAGTTGTATGAGGGCTCTTTTTAATCCTTTTATTTATTTATTTTTGGTATATTTACAATATTTACTATGCCTGTCCCCTTGCTCATTCAGGGTTCTTGAATCATTTCTTTAATAATTTCTGAATGTGGAATTTTCAATACAGAGTTAAATAAAGGATGGCCATTTCAAAGTGCATATAATGTTGTGTCTTCCTTATTTTAACAATTAAATATTGGCCCTTTATGGCTAACGGAACTGTGCCCAGCATGATCTATTTTAGAAACGCTTTGTGTGTGTGTGTGTGTGTGTGATTGCTGCCCTGCTGATCTTCTGTGCTCCGTGCTATTTCTGTCTCGTGTCTGCTGAATCAGAATGGACACATCTTTGTTTCAGGGATGTTACTACTTTCAGACATTACCACATTTCCCTATATTCATTTTCTAAAACTACTCCTTTCACTTCTAAAGATTTCTATAGCTTTGTCTCTCACTGTCCCTAATTTGGTTCTGAATAGATTTTTGAAAGACTGCAACTTTAAAAACATTTGTTCTTCAGTGTGTGTTTTGCAAAATGCCCGCCTGTAATCCTTAAGTGACATCTTGCTCCAGCAGGGGCAGGGTCATCTGGGTTGCTTTGGATGTAGGCTGTCAGTGAATAGCTTTCGGGTTGGTCACCACCTGAGAAAGCCTTCCCTGCTGTGTAGAAGTCATTGACTTCAGGGCACTCACTGGGCTGCACAAACTCAGGAGCATTGCTTTCAGAAGCTGCAGTCTGAAATTTATTGTTTTAACTCTTTCAATCCCTGTGTGTACAGACTAGCAAAATGTTTTATAATCTTGTAATCATCTTTATAGAAATGTGAACTGTCAATATTGTCATTGTCATTACGGTTACAAGCTCTTGTTGTTTCCCAGCTCGATTTATCCCTGACGGCTAAGAAAGACTCTTTGGTCTTGAGGTCATGCCACAATTTTGCAATCACTAGTCCAGAATATTATATACACGCTATTTAGCTTCCACATTCACTCAGTGCAAATTTATTGGATCCTTACTGTGTGCTAGGCATTGCGCTTGGAGATTCAGTAATTAATATTTAGTGATGTTATCTTCTATTATGCCAAAAATGCTTTTAGAGTAATGTTAAATTGTTTCCATTATCCTTTAACGGCTAAATAATAAGCTTTAAATGCTTTATCACACTAGATCTCAAAGGGTAGTTCACAGACTAATGTCACTGACATTACCTGCAAACGTTCTGGAAATTCCCTGTTGATTCACAAACACAGGTGGGCTCTCCCAGCAGTATGTGTTTTAACAAGAATTTGTGATGATTCTGGTGGCACTAGAGTTTGAAACCCACGGTTTTACAGTCTATTTGGTGTAGAGAAGAAAGTGCAGAGAGTCAGGCAGATTTGCAAGGCAGGAGAGAAAGAGACATGAGTTTTGATAAAAGAAGAAGAGAATTTTTTTAAAAGGTATGTATTTCCACCATGGAAGCAGAAGACTTGCTGGGAACACTTTGGTTAAGGGGTATAAACAACCTGGATTTTAGTACCTGCACAGAGGGTGTCCAGATGGACAGAAGTGCAAAAAAATGAAAAGAATAAACTAGAACGATACCAAAATGAACTTCAGATACCTCATTGTTTTCCCAGAGATGGCTGGCTCAGCTGTGAACACTGTTGACATCTGTGTCTTAGTCTGCTCTCGCGAAACACTGTAGCGTCCACTGTGCTTGTGGATCCTTGGTACAATGTTCTAGCAGATGCTTTGGTGCCATTCAGTCCTTTATTCTGCTGTAACTGACGTATCATCCCTGTTGGCTTTGTTCCTGAATTTTCTTTTGTTGGTAACTTGTCTCACAGAAGGTGTCGTCTGTGGTAATTCGCATCCCACAGCTTTAAAAAAGATGGGAAGACGTAACTGCCAAGCACAACTTTTAACTTAGTTGATAGAATTATTCTCTGCAGGTATCCTGAAAGACATTTTGGTTTTCTTCTGTATATATGCCTGCCTTTTGCCAATGATCTGCTCAGAGAGTAAATGTCAGTGCAAGTTTTATTTCATTACCGGTGATGAAGATCTTTGGGCAAAGGGTTCCTCCACTGAAATTGCTAATACCAAGCCAAGCCAAGTGCCGTCACTTATAGCGACCCTAAGGGCCGGGGTAGAACTGACCCCCAGAGTATTCAAGGAGCGCCTGGTGGATTTGAACTGCTGAACTTGTGGTTAGCAGTAGTAGTAACCTTCATTATATTACAGCTTTGGGTCAGCTCGGTGCAATTGCATCATCAGCATCCACTGGTTTGGATTTCTCCTCTGAAATTCTCATTAACTTATATTAGTGTCCAAGGCATTAAGTTTGGATTCAGAATGTAAACAGAAACTAATCCAGTTCTTTGTTTCATTCTTGATTATGTGTGTCATACAGTTCTCTCCATCTTGGGTTGTAAGCTGTGTGGTCATTAATATATCCTTTCTTCTTTAATTACTAGATATAGGAGCTTGCAACTGTACTTACAAGCTAAATTAAGATGTTTTTATTATATAAAACCAAATCATTCTTCATTTAGTGAGTTATGGCACCTAAGAGACTCCTAATAAATATTAATAAAATTTTATTTCAAATGGTCGTGATTCTCTTTGGATTACACAACCTGTGTCTAGACAGAACAAATGGTTAGATAGAATGGCAGGTGGCTTTTCTGTGAAGGAGTCTGAGATACGTGCTTGGATACAGTCAAAAAAAATGAGGACCATGTGGAAGTGATTGGAGCCAATGTGAGAAGTCATAAATCTCAAAATCAAGAATATGAATTTAACTGACAGACAGCAAAGTTTGTAATATTTCCCTAATCGCTCAGAAGGCAGGATAAACTATAATTGAACACATTTTCTTCCTTTCCTTACTTCTTCATTTTCCTTCCTTTTCTCCGTGTATATCCACTTATAATGTACAATTATAATTATGAAAATGTAGTCTGATACTAATCACTTTAGCTTAACAAACATGTTTTATAAATAGGATTTTAAAAAGTTATAAAACCCCAAACTTGAATTCTAGCCTTTACATAGCAGCTTTGTACTCTAAGTTACTTAATAGCTAGCTGAATTAGTTTTCTCTTTAGAAAAAATTGTCAAATTTATTTCGATAAACAGACTGATTCATCTGTGATTTGCAGCACTGTGAATCATTTAATATGGCCCTTCTAGTCACAGTCTTTGTGGCTTTCACACAGTGATTGACTTGGCTAAGGCAAATAAAGTGCGTGCAATCCTAGTGAAGAGATAGTCACTTTTGCCATCCTTCTAGGCTTGCAATGAGACATTGCTAAGGTGGGAGGAGAGGATGTCTCTACCACTAAGGGTATGCCCTGGGCATATGGTGGAGCTAGATTTGTGGACCAACGCAGCTAGAGCTGAGCACCTTCAGGCAAAGGCTTACTGGCAAAACAGGGTGCCTCAGGCAGCTTATCGGCAGAAAAGTTACAAGAGGTTTGTAACACTTGCCCTAGTAAGGCAAGAGGCTGAAGGTCAAAATGAGGCATGACTACAGGCAGCGCTGAGAAGTCTGGATCCAAGAACTGTAGTCTGAGTGTTTCTGCACCTAAACTGTAACTTGCCACATCCCTAATAAACCCCCAAATTGTGAGTATTATCTGAGAGTTATGTGTGGCCACTGCAACAAATTTTCGAACTCAGCTAAGAAATACAATGCCCTGTGTTTAAAACAGATGGCATCAGAATTGGTAAAAAAAAAAAAAAGGCGGGGGGAGGCTGGCAAGAGGGGTGTGTCTGACTTCTGTCTCGTAGGAATCAGCTTCAAGCTGTGGATCTTGACTGTCGTTCCCCTTTGTGAAGTTAGACACGTTCTCAAGACACTGTTACACCATTCATTGCTTGACAACAGTTATTGATTATTACATCGTAGACATTGTGCTACATACATTAGTGCATGAATATAATCTTCTAATATGTCAAGTGACAGTGATACACGCAAGGAGGTAAATATAAATGAATATGAAGAAGAGTAATAGCTAAGATTTAAAATAAACAAAATGCTTTATAAGTACTTGTTTAATTGTTATCATAATTCTGTGAAGCAGGAACAGCTATAACCCAATGTTAAAGATCCTAAAACTTTGCTCAGAGACCCAAAGTAGCATTTTCTAGGCACTACCGCTAAAGTTGTGGAGACAAAATGTGAACACAAGAAGTCTTGCTTTAGAGTTTGAACTCTTAAACATTTTACCAAACTGTCTCATGCTAGATAGACAGTGCATCACATTTTAGGATTATCCCAATACATATAATTAGTAGTTCCAGGCCTCAAAAGTCTCCTGGTTCCATGTGAAACACAAATATAGCAGAGAAATGTACAAACTGCTAAGGAATGCAGAATATGGTGAAACCATCTGCCTAGGGAATTCAGAGTGGTGGAAGAGGGAACATGTTTTGAGCTATGAATGCAACAACACAGAGGTATTTACCAAGAGGGAAGGAAGAAAGATGAAAGAAAAGTATTATAAGCACATCATTACATGTGCAAAGTCAAAACCTGAGAATCACAGTGTGATGAGAAAAGTCAATGTTGATTTGGATACGAGAGTCTCTTGAAGGAAGGACAATGTTGAGCAAAAGTTATCAGGTAAAACACTCAAGCAAGAAATGGATATTATTGTCTCCAATTCGTAGATGAGGAAGTTAACTTAGGGAGGTGCTACTGTTTGACTTCTTAGGGCTAATGAAAGTCAATGAGAAAAGCTACTAACTCCAAATCTAGTAATCTTCAATTTCTGCCAAAATCATAATCAAATTACAGAAAATCAAACGTATCAGTACTTGAAGACAGTGGAGTACAACTCTGAGAGAGCTAAGAAAGAAACGACAGTAAGTCACCAGTGAAAAAGTTTATTGTTGTGAAGACTCATGTTTACAGAGTAATTACCCATTCGATTGACCTCCACTGGAATGCTGTCTTGGACGCTTAAGCAGTAGAGATTTTGGAATAGCTGATATCATGGACTGAACTGTGTCCTCCCAAAACCGTGCGTAGCCATTTGGCTGGGCCATGATTCCCAATAGTTACAATTGTCCTACTTCTTGTGATTTTGCTATGCTATATGTTAGAGGACTAGAGCGGGACTGTAAATCTCTTCATAAGGTCACCTCCCTGCGCTATTGTAAAGGGAGTTTCCCTGCACCACCTTTTATCCTACAAGGGCTAAAAGGAAAGAGAAGCAAGCAGACAGTTGGGAATCTCATAACCCTAAGAAGCAGCACTGGGATTAGAAGATGTCTTTCAGACCTGACATTCCTGAGCCAAGATGCTAACTAACCAGAGACTGGTGCAACACAAGGACTTTCCTCCAGGGTTGACAGAGGGAAAGTCCTTCCCCTAGATCAGACATCTTGAATTGGGACTTGTAGCCTAATGAACTGTGTAAGAATAAACTTTTCTCTCTTTTTTAAAGCCATCTATTTATGGTAGTTCTGTTAGAGCAGCACTAGCTGACTAAAACAGCTGCTATTTATAAAATTATAATGAATCAATTAAATCTATTCAGACAATATCGAGGGTTAAGGGGGTTAAAGTGTATAAAAGGTTAACAGAATAAAATAATAAAATATTGCAAAATGATAAGGAAATCATACTTGATTGGGTAAGCCCAGAAATTAGATTGATCTGGGATGCAAGCGGAGGCAGGAGAACTATGAGTCATTGCAACCTATATTATCAGAAATAAGATGTACTTGGAATGCATTTGGCATTGTTTCTTGTTTGTCACTAGACAAAGAAACATGAGCTAGGAGATCCGAAGATTAGGTGGAGGACTGACACTTTCAAATGCCATATGAAAAAAAAAATCCTGAATAATAGATTGCGTTCTCTGTGGTATCACTCTGATCAACCATAGTGGCTGTCTTGCTACTTTTTCTTGTTCCCGTGAAGTCTGTTCCGACTCACACTGGCCCTGTGTACTATAGAAGGAGACATTGTCTGGACCTGCCTCATCCTTACAGCCTAGCCATATCTGGGCCTATTGCTGCAGCGACTGTGCTGGTCTGTTCAGGGTCTTCCTCTTTTTCATTGACTCTCTACCTTACCGGTCCTTTCTAATAATGTGTGTACCATACATAACACAAAGTCTCACCACCCTTGCTTTTAAGAAGCACTATGTACTTCTTCTAAGATTAGAGCAAGCATAACTTTACCCCAGAGTTTTGCTGTCCCTCTTAGCTCAGACATTTCTGTGGCTTTCTTTCACTTAATTAAGGTTCTTCTTAGCAAAGTCTTCCCTTACTACCTTTTCATGTTCAATTGAATTTATCATTCTTTAATTTTCTGCAGAGTATTTAAAAGTACTTGACACTTGTCTCCCTCATAATGGTGATGATTAAAAAAAATGTTCAGTGGCTTTGACATCACAAAAGTGCTTGGTATGCGCCAGCTGTGCATTAAATATCTATGGAATAAATGAATACTGGAATAAATGAGATGGGATTTCTTGTGAAGTTGTGCAGAACTGTCTTGTTTTAATTAGAATTACGTGAAGACATAGGTGGCAGCTCAGCAAAAACATGGAAAGAGCTTCCAGGAAGATGATAGGGAATGTAGATTGTGCTAGGAACACCTCTACCTACGCCTTTTAGCACAATGCCTGAGACATAGATGGAATAAATAGCAATTCATTGGAATCAAATATGTTGATGACACAATGCTGTGAAAGAAGCTCTAATGGGAGGCTAAGCCTTATTAAGATTGAGAAGAGTTCTAATAAAATAGAAAGATAAACCGTATCTAAGAAAATAAAATGTAACAAGAAAACTATGACAATGATGTCAGATAAAAAAACAAAAGCATGAACACAAGGAGAAAGCAAAATGAAAAGAATTTTAAAATAAAATAAATTCAGCCTAACCCAGACCTAGAGGGTTAGTAAACCACAACATACATAATAATTGTGTAAAAGGGGTGTTATAAAAATATAATTCAATATGTGGCTTTGTTAACAGAAGCAGAGTGTGTGGGTAGAGTAACAATTCTTCCATTATATCTGAGTTCAATATAGCATATCTAGAATATAATCCTCAGTTCACTCATTGATTTAAAGAATATTTGTTGAGCATTACTCTATGTGTTCTAAGCACTGAGACTACAACGGTAAACACATTTCAGTAACTCAGCTCGCTTCATGATGGAATGCAGCTTTGAAGTATCCACGGTCTGCTTTTCTCCTGAATATTTTTGTGGAAGAATTGACAAATTAGCACACCCTTGGCAAGAGCATATTTGACGAGGATAAAACTTGAAACTGGTAGAAAAAGCCTTGCCTTAAATGTTTAAAGGGGTGCATTTTGAAACAAGAAACAAATGAATTCTGCATTCCTTTAAAATTGAAAACTAACAGCAATAAACAAATTTACTATATAGAATTCAAGTCTCTATAAGGAGAAACTCAGTAACCCTTGACATTATCCACAAATTGTTGTTCTTTCAATTCCTGGATGTGTTGAATAGAAACTAGATACCAATTATTAAAATTGCTTTAGACATTATTCATTAAAGGCTGGATGAAACCATTTCCAATTCAGTAGGTTTCAGAGTTTCAATCTCTGAAGCCCATCCCCAAAGAATGAGAGAATTGTGGTAAGAGAGTGGGTGTCAGGGTGTTTTCAGAAGGAGAAATTCCAGAGCTTGTGATCCCAACATTGGAAACATTCTGAATGATTTACAAGATCTGTTGGGGAGACTGTGCTTGTTATTTTGTAAGGACAAGTAGAGGTGAGGCAGAGTCCTGAGGTGAAGATTGCAATGCAATGTGAGACGGGACTGCAGGAAAAGGAGAAGGGATAGACTAGAGATGGAAATTATCACTCAGTTATTGTCTGATCAGTAGTGTTTGACATTAGAATCAATAAAGAGTTATCTTTAGGACTGATGTGGAAATTTGTAAAAGCAGAAGGGGGTAGCAGAATATTTAATTAGCTTCATAATCTTACTTTGCTCTTGAGAGAAATGGGAACCAGTGCAATTAGCACTAGAAAATGATTTAATGAAAATGATAGCATCAGAACGAACACAGGGTTCTCAGAAATAAGGATGTAGAGGCACTCTTGTGAAGAAGATCAAGGAGACAAGATGATTTTATGGAGATATAAACAGCAAAGCAATCAAATTAAGTAAGAATGGAAAGAAACTTTGGGATAGTATCCTAAGATATACAGTGGAAAAGAATTTCACTCCCAACGTAGTAGTTGGGAACAGTAGGATGACGGCAGCAGCAATTTTGTAGGAAAATCACACGAATTTATTAGGAATGTATCCTTAATGGTTGGCATGAAAATTGTTGAGCAGCTTATTTTTTGAAATTAGAACAGACTCTTTCTTGTTGTATTGGTTGTACCAGGGTTTGCCTAAGAAAACAAATCCTTGGATGAGTAAAAATGACTCGCGTCTCTTGGAATGAACAAAAGGGACAATAGAAAGAATTTCAGGTTCTGACTAGGGTAGAAATAATCTATACTAGTAAGAGAGGGTGGAAGCACTCCACAAAGCTTCAACAACACTTAGTTGAGAAAATAACATGGGAAGATGGATTGTGGTTGTATGTGAAAGGAACCAAACTCAGGTCTTAAAGTCAAGCTAATTGAATAATGGAAGACTGTGTATAATAACTTTCTAATCATATGCACTGTTTTATCTCAGGATCCTCTTACACTTTGGAAAAATTTAAACAGTGGGTGTAATGATGAAGAGCCTAGATTGTGGAATCAGACCTCCTGAGCTTGAAACTAAGCACAACCATTTACCATTATCTATTTTTTGGACAAGATAATTGACATTCTTGTTTACAAGATGAGCATTATAATACTACTCATCTCAGAAAGTTGTTAGTGATGATTAAAATTACTTACATTAAAATATAGTTAACAGTTTCTGTCACATAATAAATAGTATTACGAACTAACTGTTAATATTCTAAATAAGTGACCAACTGGACTGTAGGAAATCCTACATAGAAAGCTGCCATAGCAGAAGAAGATGGAAAATGCAGACTTCAGAAACAGGCTGCCTATCAGTGAGACACCTTGTAAGATTTTTCCATTGCTATAAACTCTTATCACCCTAAGTCTTGGCAAGATGCAAGAACAACAAACCCAGAATCTCTTGTTTAAGTATTTCTCCAGGGACTTAGTTTATCATAGGTATTTTCTTTAAAGCACAGATGGTTGGATCTTTATCTTGTACTTATGTGCCCTGATAAAACTGGCAGAATGAATGATAATTGTAAAAAGTGGCTTTATCTGTCTTGCTTTTTGGAAATGTCTATGTACTCTTTCTGTTATCAGAGATTTGGAATACCGGAACTTCGTGTTTTCTTACATTAGTAACTTCTCTCTGGCATCTAAAATGCCCTTTTACTCTAATTTGATCATTCTTAGTATCAGTCCCAGTAACTTAGGAATCCATATTTCCATAAATGCAATCAAATCATCTCCTTCAGAATTTGCCGACCCTGGAGTCTAGCAGTACACAATCAAGTTTGGTTTCTTAGCCACTCAATTTTGTTTAGTGGAACTTGATTAGATTTTGTCATCCTACTCATTAGAGATTCCATCTGTTTAAAACTTCTTTTCTGTTTGTAAGAAGATTTCTTTCTTATTCTCTGCTTTCCTTTTGGCTTACTCACTTTTTAAACTTTTTAATCTCAAAACAATATCTACCATGTCATTTTTTTTAGGAAAAAAGGCACACTTTATTTTTTTTTCTGGAGAAATTAAATCATTTCCTGCCTAAAAATTAAACATTTCAAACAAATTGTCCTACCTTGCATAACATAAACATAAATAAATAGGTAACCTAACCTACTACTGACAAGTCAATTCTGACTTATAGTGACTTATAGGACAAAACAGAACTGTCCCACAGGTTTTCCAGGAGCACCTGGTAGATTTGAACTGCTGATCATTTACTTAGCAAGCATAGCTCTTAACCACGACATCACCAGTATTTCTTTGCATAACACAGGGGTAGGATATAATGAATCTAGGGGTCAGACATCCACTGAGTCAACAAGCCCAAAAGGCAGCAGGATGTGATGATTGTGATATTTGATGGGAAAATTTAATCAGGAGATGTTCTAAACACTCAAGCAGAGCATTTGTATGGAATGGATAAACTGGGAGGATGGATTGGATAGGAAAATTTAAATATTCTAGTCCTTAAAGGGAGTCATGATCATGAACTAGAAAGTATGATTGTTGTTGTTAGGTGCCAAGAAGTAGTGCAGAGTCACAGCAACTTTGTGTACAACAGAATGAAATACTGCTAAATCCTGCACCATCCTTGTAAATTGGTGTTATGTTTGAGCCCAGTGTTGTGTCAGTCCAGCTCAAAGAGGGTCTTACTCTTTTTTGCTGACCTTCCACCTTAACAGTGGGATGTTCTGCTCCAGAAACTAATCTCTTCTGATAATATGTTCAAAGTAATGAGACAAACTCTTGCTATCATCAGTTACAAAGAGAAATCTGCCTGTATTTTTTTTCTGAGACAGCCTTGTTCATTCTTCTGGCAGTCCATGGCAAATTCGTTATTCTTTACCAACATCATTATTCAAAGGCATCAATTTTTCTCCCCTCCTCCTTATTCATTGTCCAGTTTTCAAGTACATATGAAATTGAAAATATCATGGCTTGTATCAGGCATACCTTAGTCATCTAAGTGACATCTTTGCTTTTTAACACTTTAAAGGGGTCTTTAGCAACAGGTTTTCCCAGTGCAATAATACACTATTTGCTTTCCTGACTGCTGTTTCCATGAACACTGATTGTGGACCTAAGTAAAATGAAATACCCCAAACAAAATCTTTTCCCCATTTATCATGATGTTGCGTATTTGGTCCAGTCATGAGGATTTTAGTTTTCTTTATGTTGAAGTGTAATTCTAAAACGAAGGCTATAGTCCTTGATCTTCATCAGTAAATGTTTCAAGATCTGTTTGTTTGTTTGTTTTTTTCCAGAAAGCAAGTGTTTTAGTCATTTGAAATACCACAAAGTGGATGGCTTTAAAAACAGAAAAGTTTGTTCTTACAAAGTCTGATAGGCTAGAAGTTCAAACTCAGAATGTCTGCTCCAGGGGAAGATTTTACCTCTTGTTGGCTCTGGAGAAAGGTCGTTGTGTTGCATCAGTCTTTGTTCAGGGTGCATGTTGGCTCTGGAACCTCAGGTCTGAAGGATGTGCTCTACTCCTGGTGCTGCTTTCTTGATGGTGTGAGGTTCTAAACTCTCTGGTTGCTTCCCCTTCCTTTTGTCTCTTATGAGAAAAAAAGATAAAGGTTGGTACAAGCTACACTCTAGGGAAACTCCCTTTACACTGGAGGAATGAGATAATCTTAGCAGGGTATTTACAGTCCCACTCTAATCTTTAAAATATGGCATAGGAAAATGATGAAAGGGAGAACAATCACAAAATATTAAGATTCATGGCCCAGTCAAATGGCTATACACATTTTTTGGGGGACACAGTTTAATTCATGACGGCAAAGTTGTGTCATCTACATAACACCATTTGTTAACGAGTCTTCCACTGACCCTGATGCCACAGTCTTCTTCATATAGACCAGTTTCTTGGCATGCAGATTGAATAAGTATTGTGAAAGGATACAAAGTTGATGCATAGCTTTCCTGCCTTATACCATGTAGTATTCCGTTGTTTTGTTCTAACTACTTCCTCTTGATCTGTGTGCACGTTCTCCATGGACATAATTAAGTGTTCTGGAATTCCCATTCTTTGCGTTCTTTGCGTTCATAATTTGTGATGAGTCACACAATTGAATGGCTTTACATAGTCAATAAAGCATAGGTGAATGTCTTTTTGGTATCTTTTTTTTTTTTTTTTTTTTGCTTCCAGCCACACTCCATGTGACATCACCACATCCTCTTCTGAATTTACCTTGAACTTTTGGCCAGTCCCTTCCAGTGTACTGCTGCAACAGTTTTAGAATGATCTTCAGCAAAATTCTGCTTGCCTGTGATATTGTTTCATAATTTCTGCATTCTTCTGGATCACCTTTCTTTTTGGATTACATGTAAGTATTAATCTGTTGTAGAGGTTGTCTAGGTTACTGTCTTCCTAATTTCTTGATGTAGACCATTGAGTACCTCAAGTACTATGTCTTCTATTTTCTCTGTTGTTATTTTGTCAGTCTCTGGAGTTTTGTTTTTCAGCAATACCTCCGGTACAGCTTGGATGTGTTCCTTCAATACCACTCTGATTCTTGCTCATGTACTACCTCCTGAAATGCTTGAATGTGGACCACTCTTTTTTTGGTTCCGTTGCTCTGTGTATTCCTGCCATCCACTTTTGACACTTCACACACCATTCAATATATTGCCCATGAGAAAACAAAAACGAATCCATGGCTATTGAATTGATTCTGACTCATAGTTACCTAACAGGACAGAGTGGAGCTGTCCTATATGGTTTTCAAGCAGCACTTGCTGGATTTGAACTGCCATCCTTTTGAGTAACAATCATATCTCTTAACCACTATGTCAAGGTTTGCTCATTGCACTCTACAAAATTGCAGCTCAAAGCTTGAATGTTTTCTTTGGGTCTTTAGGCTTGAGAAATACTGAGAATCTTCTACTCGTTTGTTTTTCTAACTCCATGTCCTTACATACTTCATTGTAATATTTGAGTTTGCCTTCTTGAGCTGCCCTTTGAAATCTGTTCAGCTCTTTTATTTCACTATTTCTTTCACTGGCTTTAGCTACTCTGTGTTCAAGGGCAAGTTTCACAGTCTCTTCTGACATTCATTTTGGTCTCTTCTTTCTTTCCTGTCTTTTAATGACCCTTTGCTTTCTTTATATATGAGTATGAAACCTTTGATTTCTTCCCACAACTCCTTCTGATCTTCAGTCTTTAGTGCTCAGTGTATCAAATCTATTCTTGAAATGGTTTCCAAATTCAGGTGAGTTTTACTCCAGGTCTTATTTTTGCTCTCATGGACTTGTTTGAACTTTCTTGAGCTTCAACTTTAACTTGCATGTGAGCAATTGATGGTCTGTTTCTCAGTTGGCCCCTGGCCTTGTACTGACTGATGATATCAAGTTTTTCCTTTCTAGAAACATAGATGATTTGTTTCCTTTGTTTCTCCCTTTGTGAAGTCTGTATGTATAGCTGCCATTTATGTTAAGGTATAAAGATGTTTGCAAATCAATAGTAATTGGTTTTGCAAAATCCTATTACTTGATCTCTGGTGTCATTTCCATGACCATATTTTCTAACTACTGATCGTTCTTTGTTCCCAACTTTTTCATTCCAATTATGGCAATTACCAGTGCATCTTGATTGTATACTTGATCAACTTCAGAACATAGAAGTTGGGAAAAATGTTTAGTTCCCTCCTTTTGTGCATTATGATTAAAATGTGATTAAGGTGGGTCAATATAATGAGATGAATATAAAATCTGGAGTCGCAATCCTTTGCTTTTAAACTATAATTCCACTACTTAGCTCTTTGGTCAACTTACATAAAATCTCTGATCTTCATATATTTTATCTATAAAATGTGAAGAGTAATATCTACCAGTGAGCATTAAATTAGGTAGTATAAAATCCCTGGTTCATTGATATAAACTTGTTTTTTTCTTCTAGAGGGCTCCACATTTTTTGGTTCCTACATACAAGTTCTGGCAATTAAGTCCACAAACCTAATTGTTCTAAGTGCTACATACCACATTGCTGAATATCACTATGTTCAACTTTGAAGTACTCCCCTAGGGAAGCCATGCACTGATGCCAGAGCCTAGTCCACCCTTCAGAGCAATTTTGGAACTTTTCTGGAATGACCATTGCACATAGTGGCACAGTGATAAGTTTGCAAACTTAATTGTATAGTTGTCTGTAAGGGAGTTTTCAGCCAGTAAACAAATAACTATATTGGAATATCCTCCCTACTCATCTGACCTAGCACCCAGTGATTTTTTTTGTTACCCAAACATAAAGGAAATCTTGAAAGAAAGACATTTTGATGACATTCAGGACATCAAGGGTGATACAGAAACAGCTCTGGTGGCTGTTACAGCAAAGGATTTCCAAAATTCCCTTGAAGAGTTGACTAGACACTGGCATCAGTGCATAACTTCCCCAAGGGAGTACTTCAAAGGTGACCATAGTGATATTCAGTGATGTGGTATGTAGCACTTTTTCTAGGATGAGATTACAAGTTTAATTGGCAGTCCTCATATCTTGGAATGTGGTTTATTGAAACTGTTCATAGAGAATCAAATTTAAGTCATACAGATTATTATGCATCTCTAAGACATCTGCCCTTTATTTACCAATAGCAACAACAACAAAAAAAACTAAACTTTTTCATTGAACCAGTTCTGACTCACAGTGATACTATAAGACAGAGTAGATCTGTCTAGTTGGATTTGCAAGCAATAGCTGGTGGATTCAAGATACCAACCTTTTGGTTAGTAGTTGAGATTTTAATCACTGTGCCACAAGAGCTGTTTTGTTTACCTGGAATTTTTAATTGTATCAAGGCTGACTGTATCAATCCTTCCTGAACTTACTGTTGCTTGAGTAATCAGCCTAAGGTGCCACCATTAGTTTCTCTTTTTCTTGTACTATACACTGTTGTTTTGAAATTATATTGCTCATTTACATACTTGTTCATTGTTTGTGTACCTTACTAGATATAAGATCCTTGAGAGTCTAAGTTGTCTTAATTACATTTTCTCTAAGTCTACAGCAATTTTTCACAAAAGGTGTAACCAGTTATTATTTCTTTAGTTAAAAATCAACTTAATAATTATATGTATAGTACATGATATAGTAAGTTTTCAGCAGTGAGACTTGTTACCAAGTGATAAGACAAAGAGCTGTAGGTAGCTTAAATAACAAGAAGTAATTTGTTTTTCTGCTTTGTACTTTGTAGAATCAGATGGCCTAAATTTGCAGCAGCAATACTTGCTCTACAATAGAGTAGACATCTCAATTAACAGTAATGTGTTTTGTTAATTTTTTTTCAATTGATCGTCTATTCTCTAATTCATTTAGTTCTGCTCTAATCTTTATTATCTGTTTTCTTCTGGTGCCTGAGGAATTCCTCTGCTGCTCTCTTTCTACTTGTTCAAGCTGTAGGGTTAATTCTTTGGGCTGAGACCTTTCTTCATTCTGAGTGTGTGTATTTATAGAGATAAATTGATCTCTGAGTACTGTTTTTGCTGTATCTCATAGGTTCTGGTAGGATGTGTTTTCATTCTCATTTGACTCCATAAATTTCTTTATTTTGTCATTGATTTCTTCTATAACCCATGGCTTTTTGAGCAAGGTGTTGTTCAGTCTCCATGAGTTCAAATTTCTACTTGTGATTTTTTCTGCTGTTGATTTCAACTTTTATAGCTTTATGGGCTGAGAGGACACTTTGCAATAATTCGTTAGTTTAGATTTTCTTGAGACTTGTTTCATGTCCTAACATACAGTCTATTCTAGAAAATGTTCCATGTGCATTGGAGAAGAAGGTATACTTATCTATTGATGGATAAAAAGTTCTGTGTATGTTGATGAGGTCTAGTTGGCTAATTGTCATAATAAGATGTTCTATATCTTTACTGAGCTTTTTCTTAATTATCTGTCCAATATTGAAACTGGAATGTCAAAGTCTCCAACTATTATTGTGACGTGATCTCCTTTTTCAGTGTTTATATTTGTTAGATGTAGTCAGATGCTCTGATATTAGATGCATAAATATTTAATATTGTTATACCTGCTTAGATATTGAAATTTTCAGCAATAAGTAGTGACTATTCTTGTCCACAGTGGTGGATTTTGCATTAAAGTCTACCTGATTTGAGGTCAGTATTGACACTCCTGCTCTTCTTTGTGTGTTGTTAACTTGGTATATATTTTTTGATCCTTTGATTTTTAGTTTGTTCATCTTTGAGTCTAAGGTATGTTTCTTGTAAGCAACATATAGATGGGTCATGCCTTTTGATCCAGGATATCACTCATTGTGTCTGTATTGGAGCATTCAGTCTGTTTACATTCAGTGCAGTTATTGATAGGTGTGTGTTTAGTATGGTCATTTTGATGTATTTATTTTTGTGTTGGCACTTTCTACATTGTTCTCAATATTCTGTCCTGGGTAATTCTTTATAGTTAGACTTTTCAACTTTTTCAGTGTTGGTTTCATGGTTATTGAGACTCCTGTATTACATTTTTTGTTTTGATATGTTGCACTGTTATTGTACTTTGCAATGACCCCAATAGCCCCCTTAATATTCTAAGTTTAAACCCAATTTTAACTTCTGAATATCTTTTTAACTTCCTCTACCTCTAAAAGGACTATAGCTACTGTGGTATATCCCTCCTTTTAGTGTGATGGTGTCATAGTTTTTGTGATATTGTCACTGGTTTCCTCGTTTTAATATTGTAGCATTGAGTTTTGTGATTTCCCTAACTGAGTAGGTTTCTGGATGCTGTGTCCTGTACATTGCCTCCTTAAATATACACTTAATGCTTTAGTTTTTCTAAGCAAAGAGCTTATTTCCATATTTCTTGTAGTTTTGATTTGGTTTTCACAAAGCCTCTAAGCTTCTGTTTATCTGTGAATGTGTTAATTTCATCTTCATATTTGAGACACAGTTTTGCAGGGTGTATAATTCTTGGTTGAAAGTTTTTCTCCTTCAAGGCTTTGAATGTGTCATCCCACTGCCTCCTTGCCTACATTGTATCTGCCAAGAAGTCAGCCCAGTACCTCCAGGGCTTCCCTCTGAATGTCAGCATTGCTTTCAGCCTCACTGCCTTTAAGAGACTCTGTTTATGTTTCATTTTATTAAGCTTGCTTGTAATGCATCTTGGTGTCTTTCTTTTGGAGTCTCGTTTTTTGTGGCATTCAATAAGCATCTTGGATATCTATTGTCTTCATCTTTCATAATTTCTGGGAAGTTTTCTGTGAGCAACTCTACAATACTCTCTATTTTCAGCTATCCCTCCTTATTCAGGAATTCCAATTATTCATAGATTATCCTTATTAATAGAGTCCCACATGTTTCTTAATGCTTCTTCATTTTTTCTTATTTCTTTTCTCTGATTTCTCTTTGTAAATGCTTCTGTCATTTATTCTAAGCTCAAGGTCATTAAGTCTGACTTCTATCTCCTCAATTCTGCTCTTTGGCTTTGGAATGAATTATTTAATTATGTAATTTTATTATTGATCTGCTGTGTTTCACACCACTGATGTTCCATCAGTTCAAATAGCTTGCTTAATTTTTCAGTTTGTTCTGCTGCATTTTGTTTGTCTCTAGGAGGGCTCTCTATGTAATTCTTTTGTACTCAACCTCTGATAGTTTCAGAAAGGCTTTTTCATCTGGGAAGTTTTTTGAATCTTTATTTTGGGAGTTTACTGGAGCCATGGTGGACTGCTTCTTTAAATGGTTAGCTATGAGTTGTTGCCTTCATGTCAACTAGAAGGTATTCACTTTCTCTGATGCTATCTCAACAGGAGCTGAGGTATAGTTCTAACAGGGGAATTGGTCACCAGCCATTTATGTGTACTCTCGTGACTGGTCCCAGGTGGACTCTCTGGTGTGACAGGCTCTGACCTCTGGCTGGCAAAGATGGTGTGCTACTTACAGAGTCACTGGGGGACCATCAACTGAAGCTCGGATGTGGATCAGTGAGAGGTGGAGAAGATACTGTCGAGCCACTCAGCAGACGGTTATCTGGGTGATCTTATTTTAAAAAGGTACTTTACTGTTAAGTGAGGAGCTGTCCAACAGCTGCCAAAATCAGTCAGGCCTTCAGGTGTGGCAGGCCCCACCTTCTGGCTTACAGGAAGCACCTCATAGGCCATCCCTAGATGCTATGGCATGGTTCAAAGTAGGAAGAGGTTACAGCCTTGCTGCGATCCTCTGCCAGGCCCTGCCCACAACTGTAGGCACCACTGTCCTTAACACAGGTTTTCTGCTGGAGAAGCCCTTTCCAGACAGGTCCTCCTTCTCAGTGTGAATACTAGCCTCAGCTGAGACCTCTAGGTGGGTGACTCTGCCTCCCAGCTTCCTGACCAAGTTGCCTTTCCTGCTGTGAAACAGCAGAATTTATGGTGAAGCTCAGAAACAAGAGGGTGGAGGGGCAGTGATGCCCTCTGTCAATAGCCAGACTCTCAAAGTGTGACTATCCCATGTACAGTCTCTCTGTTGTGCCATACACTGTTCACTAAGCACTGCAATTTGGCATACTTGCTGGCCCATGCCCAGTGCCTGCCTCCTAGAAAACAAAGGGGGCATCAGTACCTGTGGTCCTCCCAAAGGGTGAGTCACCAGAAGCAGGACTCAGTGTGCAGCTGCCTCGTGTTAGAGACAGGTAATTTCCCCTTTACTGGTACCCAGTTCAATCTGACAACCCTATGACAGATTCTAGGGCTCCATGGATGTCCATGCTATTCTGTTCAATTATCATTCCATGCCTTATTTCTCAGAGGGGATCAGGAGGCCTGTGTCTAGTCGCCATCTTGGCCCCACCCCCGACAGTGGTATGTTTTGGACAACTAATGGAATCAAATTCTTTAAAATATAAGCCAAGCCAAGTGCCGTCGAGTCAAGTGATCAGTAAATACATGCAAGGCACATAGAATACACGGGTGAATAGGAAATTTTATAATGTAAGACAGAAAGTCAACATATGATCTTAAAAATACAGAGGTTTAGGAAAATTAAGAAAAATATAGAGGTATAGTAATAAAACAAATAATTGGATCTTTTCCTTGATGATTAATTTTTTTACTATGAGAAAGGCCAACTGTTTAGCACAATAGTGCTGAAGAAATTGGAAGACAGATTTGTTGAGAACCTATTGGTTAACCAATACTTTTGAAACTAAAAAATATTACTAGATTCTGGTAGTTAGCCATTGAAATGGGGTCTGCTCTTGGATCCAAGAGGATTACTATAGACTTGCTAGCTCACTAAAATCTTCTGTTAAGTTCTAGGTTTTCTGTAGCTCATTGAACTGCCACTGAAAGAGCTAACTACACTGTCTAGTGAAAAGTCGGCTCTCATTAAATGTGAGTTAAATTGATCAATGAATGACAATACAGAGTCAATTAGAAGCTAAGTTTCTCATAATGACATTTTGAGATGTGAATCTCAAAATCATAGTGTTAAAAACTAGATAAAAAATTATGGATGATATATTCTGTCTCTTTATACTCAAAGCTAAGTTACAAGATGGTGAAGTGACTTGCCAACTTAGTTTCAGAGTTGGAAATTTACTTCTTACTCTATAATGCTGTCATAAAACAAACTTTCATTGATGAAGTGATACAGCAGGTAATATAAAGATCCCAGATACTGTAAATATGTGCAGTTACAGACAATACACCACACATTACAGAACTTATTGGTTTCCAGAAGAAGGAATAATATGACTATTAAAGTGCCTACCCAGAACTGTAAAGTCCTGTACTACATCTAGCTATCTCCTGGAAATGTTAGTATATACATCAGTAGTAACAAGAGGAAGCAGCAAGAAACTTTTTTTTTTTCTCAAAGAGCATCCCTTTCAGTTACTGCATAAACTTAACTGTAAAGAATATTTTGCAGATCAAACATAGGTTAAAATGACATTTTTCCTCTGAAATATGACAGATCAGGTGATATGAGTCAGGGGAAAAGTACTAACTATATTAGCTGGGGAAGACCAGATGAGGAAATTAGAAATTGGAGATGGACTTTGAGATGCAGAAGTCTACAAAGCCAAATTCACATATAAGTCATGAAACAAATGCTACTCAGAACAAAACACTTTTAAGAGTACGGCAGCAGGCAATAGGTGGCAACTTGGCAAGAATTTGACATAAAAGAATGCTAAACACGAGTTCTCAACAGGAAGAAGGAACAGAGCAACAAAGAGACTGGATGTTTCTAGATCATGATAGATAAGCAGTTGGCATGAGAGTTAAATGGTCTCAGTTGCTAACTTAAATGTGAATGGTTTGAGTTAACTGAGAGTTGCCTCAAAAGAAAAGCCTAATGATCTACTTTCAAACAATCAGATGTTGAGAACCCTGTGGAGCACAGTTCTACTCAGATACACATGGGGCTCCCTCTACGTTGAAATCAACTTGATGACAATTTTTTAAAGAGTTAAACTGCTCTGGGATTTATATAAACTTTTTTTCCCTGGAGTTGAGATGCAAAACAGAACTCCAGATCTAAAGAAATCAGAGTACTGTGTGGTTTATTAAGACTTACATATGAAAAAGGATAAAAGGACTTTGATACAGTAGTGGTGTGCACTGAATACTTATTAATAGGAAGAGAGTAGTTCTTCCACTACAGGAACTTGGGATTAGGGTGAAAGTTAGACCAGTAGCATAATGAAGAAATGAAGGATTCTCCCAAGAGTTAAATTATCTAAATGCCTCAAGATGACACAACTTTGTTTGCTGAAAGTGAAATGAACTTGAAGCACTTACTGATGAAGGTCAAAGACTATAGCCTTCAGTATAAACTATATCTCAGCATGAAGGAAATAAAAATCCTCGCAACTGGACCAATAAACAACATCATGAAAAAAGAATGAAGTTGTCCAAGATTTCATTTCACTTGGATCCCCAATCAACACCTAAGAAAGCAGCAGTCAAGAAATCAAATGGTGCACTGCATTAGGCAAATCTGCTGTAAAAGACTTACATAAAGTGTTTGAAAGCAAAGATGACATCTTGAAGGTGCACCTAACTGAAGCCATGAGTAAGGAAGACCAGAGAAGAATTGACATCTTTGATTTACGGTGTTGGTGAAAAATACAGAATATATCATAGACTTCCAAAAAAATGAACAAATGTGTTTTGGAAGAAAAACAGCAAGAATGCTGTGCAGAAGCAAGGTGACACTATGTCTCATAGACCTTGGACTGATTATTAGGAAGGGTCAGTCTCTGGAGAGGGACATTATGCTTGGTAAAGTAGCAGATCAATGAAATAGATGACCTTCAATGAGACAAACTTACAATACGTGCAACAGCGGGCTCAAGTATAGTAATTGTGAGAATGACGCAGGACCAGGCAGGTAGTATTTTAGTATGTTCACAGGTCACCAGAAGTTGAAACCAACTCGATGTTACCTGACAACAACAGCATATGTTAAGGTAGGAGCCCTGATGGTGCAGTGGTTAAATGCTCAACTGCTATCCAAAAGGTCAGCAGTTCGAATTCATTAGTCACTGAGAAAGTTGGGGTGGTTGGCTTTTGTAAGGATTACAGCCTTAGAAACCCTATGGGACAGTTTTACTATATCCTGTAGCATTGCAGTGGGTCAGAATCAACTCAACAGCAATGAGTTTCAGGTTATACCTCGAGATAAAGACAGGTGCTGAGTAAGAGCTATGGGGACAGAAAATTTTTAGGTGCGAGTGGGCTCTCTCAGTTGTGGGAAATCCAGTAGCCGCAGAAGCAGTGAGAAAGAATGAGAACGTTTAAGCCAGTTGTGTTTACTTGTATTAATTCTTTCTGTATTTGGAATTGTTTTAACTATACACACCAATAGAGCATACAAAAATTTCATGTGTAACGTATTTATACAAATGTATTTGCAAAGCAGGACCAAAACTTCTTTCTGATATGAATGAGGAATCACAAAATATTGCATGCACTGGAATTATGGGAAAAGATGGCAGATATGCAGGTTAGACAGCCTTCAATTTGTATTCCACACCACCTGTGAGAATTCAGACATTTCTATTTTCTGAAACTTCGTTTTACGTCTGTACCATAAGAATCATGAAAAGTACCTGATAGCATGTTACACAGTAAGCACTCTAGTATGGCAAACATTGATACTTTAACATGATCAATTAGTATTTACTTCTAGTTTAATAACCACATCAGAGAACAACATGGCCAATATTCAGAAAAGTATGCACTCGGAAGAAGCTGAAAAGAATCCCATGAAATTCACTGTAAAGTGAATTGTTAGATATTTTTAGAAATCATATTGTTAGAAGTTATTTATCGGCATCAAATTCTCCTAAGCTTTGGGCTATTAAATCCACTTCTCCAGAAATTTATTTTAGACAACTAATTTAAGAGAGGAGGAAGAATATCTTGTATAAAGATGTTTGTTGTTGCATTAAGTATCACAGAGAATAATGTGAAACGACTTGAAAACCATTGAAGAAAGGAAAGGTAACGTGGTTCTGAAAACAAACACATGAAAGTAAAACCTATGTCTAAAGTTATATGAAAAAACAACCTGTAGTTGTATGCTCAGTGTGATTGTTCCAGGGTAAAAATAGATTCATGTTTGGAGAGGGAACAGATGAAATTGCTGATGGTTGTAATAGGGCAATGAACACACGGACAGTTTATTTTTTTCTGAATATTTTACCAATTTTATTTTTATAAAACTTAATAAAGCATTGAAAGTAAGGGTAGCAAACTTCTTCTTCATTTCTTTTTGTGGCAAGTAATCCTTCTTCTGGAGGCCTGATGGTGCAGTGGTTAAGAGCTCAGCTGCTAACCACAAGATCAGCAGTTCAAATCCAACAGCCACTCCTTGCAATACTTTTAGGGCAGTTCTATTCTATCATAAAAGGTTGCTATGAGTTGGAATTCGCTCAATGGCAAAAGGTTTGGTTTGGTTTTGGTCAGTCCTTCCTCTGAGAACTAGCTGTTGCCCTACTTAGTGTCATTCTGGTGGGTTTGTTAACTGTCAGACTCAGTTATAAATATGCAACATAATTTGCTTTGTTAATCAGAATAGCCATCCTTCTGAAAACAGAAAGTGATGTCAGGAGCAATCCAAGGAGGGTTAATCAGAATACCTTTAAGAGTTTTTATGAAAGTTGGGACAGAAAAGTCACTCTCTCTCCAGCAGCTCGTTAACAATAGAATGAGTCTCAGGCCATCATGCTTATCTTTCAGAAACAGAGATGTGGAGAGACCTTGAATCATAAAAAAAGTTTTCTTGCATACAGCCATGTCTGAAGTTTTATTTGAGTCAATGGATTTCTGTTTTGCATAAGTCCTTTTATTTTTGAGTGCTCTCAGTGAGATAAAATTTTGAGTGATTCATGAGAAAAGAACATCCATCACTGGTTTAAGACTTGTGAACATTTGGAAATGCAGACACCAGGATTTTATGTCCTTGATTTTACATGAATAATAAGAATTACATATTAAGAAAAATAAACCAATTATCCTCTAGCTTGCATTATCTAACATAAATAATATCAGCTAATTTTATGTCTTGTTCTGAACTCAGATATTTATGTTTATGGAGCTTATTAGTTGCTGAAATCTCTCCTCTGTACAACTATTAGGTTATATTCTGTTTCCCAAGAACTTTAAAGTGTTCTCCTTTCTACTTCAGTTTCTCTGGGGGCTGGAATGCAAAGTAAGCTCCATAATCGTTGATGTAAACTGCTGTTAATTTATTTTAGGTGACAGATTCTGGGACATTATGACAGACGTACATAGATGACACCTTTAGATAATGCTAGAAGAACAAATTGAAGATGTATCAGACCACTTTATTGAGCTAAGCCAAAAAAAGATCACACAGAACGTTTGCAAAAAGTGTGAACAAAAGAAAGGGATTTATGGAAGTCATTTTTAGAATATTCCCCTTACGGATCCTGACACAGCAAAAAAAGGCATTGGAGTACATTACACCTTTTTTTCATGTTTTGTTGGCAGGCACCTCTCACTTGGGGGGACTTTATTTTATTAAATGGCTGTCGGGAAAGAAAATGATCTGCATTATCACATTTTTCAGGAAAGGTAATCTGGTGCAACAGCTGTTAGCTTTTGTATATTGTTTGTAATTCTGTCTCTTCCAAGGTGCATTAGGAGGCTTGATTTTGATTTACAGGATCTTATGGCAAGCATAAAATAGATTACTGGCAGTGTGCATAAATGAACTTTAGGTTTTCAAATAATAGCCATTTTATTCAGGACAATACATAAAACACAAGATTATTACACTTTCTATAGTTATTTTGAACAGCTTTAAAAATATGTGCTGTTAAAAATAATTTTTTGCAAGTAAAGTTTATATTGGTAATTTGTTATAGATAGCGCATGGCTTTGTGATTTGTTCTTCTCTGATAGAACCTGGGAAAACCAGGTGACTTAATGCTACAGCTGTGAAACAAAAGGCTAGTAGTCAAAATCTACCAGGTGCTCCTTGGAAATGATGGGGCAGTTCTACTCCGTCTTTTAGAGTCACTATGAGTTGGAAGGAAACCTTGGTGGTGTAGTGGTTAAATGCTAGGGCTGCTAACTAAAAAGACAGCCGTTAAAATCCACCAGATGCTGCTGGGAAGCTCTGCGGGACAATTCTACTCTGCCTATAGAGTCACCGTAAGTTGATTCAACTCAGCGGCAATGGATTTAGATTGTGTGTGTGTGTTTGTGTGTGTGTGTGATTAAGTGGAAGTATACAACTCAAGTTAATTTTGCATGCCCCCCTATCTACAGCTTCTCCTCTTCTTGCCCCATGACAGCACACCCTTCCTTTTCTTTTTATACTTGTTGTATCCTCTTCACAAGCTCCTGCCCCCTCCTCTCCACCCTCTTGTCTTCCACCTAGAAAGAGACCAGTAGGACAGCATCCTATAAATGCATAGAACTGCAAAGGACACAAACCATATGGTCACATTTTGTCCCCGAGTCTAGTCCATTTTTGTCTGATGATTGCCCTCAGTATGTCTTCTAGACAGGGGCAACAGTAGGTCTAGAGGCCATGCTCCCAAGGAATTCCCTGGCTGTTGGACCGTCACTAGTGGTCTTTAAGTAGAGTTCTTGAGTTACACTCCTTTTTTTCTTGTGTTGCCACAGGGATTCAACACTGTGTGCCCCATCAGGGCTGTCTTTGGTGGTGGTCAAGCACCATCTGGTTCTTCTGGTTACATGTTGATGTAGTCTCCCATTCGCATGGGTCCTTTTGTCTCCTGGGCTCTTTTTGACTAGTGTCTTTGGCATTCTCACTGATCGTCTGTTCTGGATGAGTTGGGATGATTTGGTGTACCTCAAATGGCTTGCTAGTTTTTAAGATCCCAGACACCACTCACCAGTATGGGGTGCAGAAGACTCTCTTAGCAATAGGCTAGTTATGCCAATGGACCTCAATTTCCCCCAAGAACATGGTCCCCAGACCCCACCCCTGTTACTGTATCCTTGCCATACTGGACTGAAATTAGAAGAGCTTTCTGTTTATGGTGAAGTACAGCTAAATTGGCCTACTTTTTACTCTGTGTTTTCACTGTTTTTACCTAACCAAATTTCTGTCGCCTATCTAGTCTATGACCAACCATCTCTCTCCCTCCACACCCGTGTAGTCGTCAGTCTTTTCTTCTGTATAAAAGTCTATTTTTAAGTCCTTATAGCAGGGGTCTCATACAATGTTTGTACATTTGTCATTGACTGATTTCACTCAGCATAATGTCTTCCAGCTGAAGCCAGGTTATAAGATGTTTCCTAAAATCCTCACCGTGTTTTTATCATTTCATAGTGTTCCATTGAGTACATGTACCATCGCCTGATTATTCATTCATCTCTTAATAGGCATCTAGGTTGATTCCCCGTTTTTGCTATTGTGGACTGTGTTGCAATAAACATTTGTGTGCATGTGTCTGTTTAGGTGACAGTCTTTCTCTCTGTAAGATAAATTCTGAGCAGTGGGCTTGCTAGATAAAATGGTGTATCAGTTTCCAGATTTTTAAGGATGTTCCAGATTGCTTTCCAAAGAGGTTGTACCATTTTGCAATCCCACCATCAGTGTAGAAGAGTTCCAATTTCTCCACAGCCTCTCCAGCGTTTGTCATTTCACATTTTTTTGGATCATGGCCAATCTTGTTGGAGTGAGATGGTGTCTCATTGTAGTTTTCATTTGGATTTCTTTAATAGCTAATGATCGTGAGCATTTCCTCATGTGTCTTTTGGCTGCTTGGGTGTCCTTTTTGGTAAATGTCTGTCCATTTCCTTTGCCCATCGCTTAATTGGGTTACTGACATTTTTCTTGTTGATATTTTGCAGTTCTTTGTAGATTATGGCCATCAGACGTCATCACAACATGTAGTTGCTGAATACTTTTCCCATTCTGTAGGTGGTCTTTTAACTTTTTTGACAAAGTCTTTGGTTGAGCAAAAGTGTCTGATTCTTAGTAGTTCCCTTTTATCTATTGTCTCTCCTGTTGATCATGCTTTGTTTGTCAGGTTTTGAAGTCTGTCTAAGCTGTGTATTAAAGCTTCCATTGTTGACCCTATTTTTTCTTGCATGATCTGTATCATTTTAGGTTTGACGTTTCAGTCTTTGATTCATTTTGAGTTTGTTTTTGTGTAAGGTGTGAAAGATGAGTCTTGTTTCACATTTTTGCCCGTGGATATCTGATTTTGCCAACACCATTTGTTAAAGAGACTATTTTTACTCAGTTTATAATCTCAGGGTCTTTGTTGTGTATGAATTGTTTGTACGAGGATGGTGGCATCTCTGGGGTCTCAACTCTGTTCCATTGGTCTATATGACTTTTTATAGCAGTACCAGGCTGTTTTGACTACTGTGGCAGTGTAATAGTTCTAAAGTTGGGTAGTGTGAGGCCTCCCACTGTGTTCCTCTTCTTCAGTAGTGTTTTATATATTTAGGGTTTCTTCCCTTTCCAAACAAAGTTGGTGATTTATTTCTCCATTTCATTAAAAGGTGACACTGGAGTTTGTATTGGAATTGCACTATATATGTAGATCACTTTGGGGAAAATAGGCGTTTTCACAATGTTAAGAGGATAGGTTTCTCCTTTTATGTAAGTCTCTTGGTTTCTTACAGTAAGGTCTTGTTGTTGTCTCTGTATGAGTCTCTTATTTCTCTAGTTAAATAGATTCCTAGGTATCTTATCTTCTTGGGAGCTATAGTAAATGGTGTTGATTTGGTAATTTTTACTTTGATGATCTGTTTGTTGATATAAAGGAATCTTACTGATTTGCTTATGTTTATATTATACCCTTATACTCTGCCGAACTCTTTTATTAGTTCCAGTGGTTTACTTACAGATTCCTTAGGATTCTCTATATATACAATCATATGATCTACTAATAGGGATATTTTTACTTCTTCTTTGCTGATGCAGATGCCCTTTATTTATTTGTCTTGTCTAATTGCTCTGCTTAGAGAGTTGGCATCCTTGTCTAGTTCCCTTCTGAAGAGGAATTCTTTCAGTCTCTTTCCTTTCAGTATGATGTAAGAGGTTGACTTTGGGTAGATGGCCCTTACTGAGTTGAGGAATTTCCCTTCTATTCCTATCTTGCTGAGAGTTTTTAGCATGAATGAGTGTTTGACTTTGTCAAACGTTTTTTCTGTAATCAATTGACAAAATCAGATGACTCATCCTTTTTGCTGTTTATATAATTGATCACATTCTTTGTTTTTCTGATGTTGAACCAGCTTTGCATGCCTGGTATGACACCAACTTGGTCATGGTAAATTATTTGTTTTTTATATGTTTTTGAATTCTGTTGGCAAGCATTTTGTTGAAGATTTTTGCATCTAGGTTTATGAGTAATATTGGTCTATAATTTTCTTTTTTAGTGGAATCTTTCCCTGGCTTTGGTATCAGGATTAAGTTGGCTTCATAGAATTAATTTGGGAATATTCTATTCTTTTCTATGTGTGAAATAACCTGAGTAGTACTGGAATTAACTCTTCTCTAAAAATTTGGTAGAATTCTCCAGTGAAGCCATTTGGGTCAGGACTTTTTTTTGATTGGTAGTTTTTGATGACTTTTTAAATCTCTTCCTTTGTAATGACTTTTAAATTTTTTTTATTTCTCTTTTCAATAATTTTTGTAGGTGATATCTAGAAATCTGTGCATTTCCTCTAGGTTTTCAAATGTGTTAGAGTTCAATCTTTTGTCGTATTCTATTATGATACTTTTGATTTCTGTTGGAGCTGTTGTGACATCTCCCATCTAATTTCTTATTCAGGTTATTTGTTTCTTTTTCTTTTGTAAATTTAGCCAATGATTTATCAGTTTTGTTGATCTTTTCAAAGAACCAGCTTTTGGTTTTATTAAGTTTTTCAGTTGATCCTCTGGTCTCCAGTTCACTTAGTTCTGCTCTAATCTTTATTATCTGTTTTCTTCTGGTGACTGTAGAGTTCTTCTGTTGCTTCTTTCTACTTGTTCAGGCTATAGGGTTGATTCTTTGGTTTGGTCCCTTCTTTCCTTCCAGAAGTGTGCATTTATAGAGTTAAATTGACCTGTGAACACTGCTTTTGCTGTATCCCATCGATTCAGGTAGGATGTGTTTTCATTCTCAATTGCTTTTATAGATTTCTTTCTTTCACCCTTGGTTTCTTCTGTAAACCATGGATTTTTGAGTAAGGCATTTAGTTTCCCATGAATTTGAATTTTTACTTCTTTTTTTGCTATTGATTTCAACTTTTTTGCTATTGATTTCAACTTGCAAAGCATCTGAGAAGATGCTTTGCAATAATTCAGTGGTTTGGATTTTGTTGAGACTTGCTTTATGTCCTAACATGTGATCTCTTTTGGAAAACGTTCCATGTGCATTGGAGAAGAATGTGTATTTATTTGTTGATGGGTGAAAAGTTCTGTATACATCAATGAGTTCTAGTTGGTTGATTGTTGCAATGAGATCTTCTGTATTTTTACTGAGCTTTTTTTCTGGAGGATCTATCTAGAGGAATGTTGAGATCTCCAATTGTTATTGAGAAGCAAACCTTCTCATTTTGCTATGTTGTCAGTGTTTGTTCAATGTATTTAGATGCTCTGGTATTGAGTGCATAACTATTTAGTATTGTTATGTCCTCCTTATGTATTGAACTTTTCAACAGTAGTAACCATCCTTTTCCATGATGATAGACCTTACATTAAAGTCTATTTTATGTAAGACTAGTATTACCACTTCTGCTCTTCACTGTATGTTGTTCACTTGGTATACATTTTTTAATCCTTTGCTTGTCAGTTCAAATCTTTAAGTCTTAGGTGTGTTTTTTGTAAGCAACATATAAACAGTTCATGTCTTTTGACCCAGGATGTCACTTGTTTCTTTGCTGGAGCTTTCAGTCTGTATAATTATCAATAAGTATGTGATTAGTGTTGTCATTTTGATACATTTATTTTTGTGTTGTTGATATTTTCTATGTTTTTCTTAATGTTCTGCTCTGGATCATTCTTTACGGATTGTCTTTTCATCTCTTTCAGTGCTAGTTTTGTGTTTGTTGAGACTCCTATATTATGCTTCTCATTTTGATGTGTTACATTGGTATTTTGCTTGGTGGCTATCCCTAAGACCACTCTTACTGTTCTAAGTTTAAACCAGACTTGAACTTCTGCTTATCTTTTTAATTTCTTCTCCACCTGAAAAGCCTACACCTACTGTAATATATCCCTCTTTTTAGTGTGTTGATATCATAATTTTCCTGTTATGATCACTGGTTCCCTTTTAATAATGTAGTTTTGATTGAGCTTATTGACTTCCCTTAGTGAATAGGATTCTGGATGCTGTGTCGTAAATTCATTCCTTAAATATACACTTAATATTTTTGTTTTTCTAAACAGAACTTCTTCCAGTATTTCTTATAGTTTTGGTCTGGCTTTTACAAAGTCTGTAAGCTTCTGTTTATCTTCTAATGTCTTAATTTCACTGCCACATATGAGATGCAATTTTGTAGGATATATAATTCTTTGTTGGAAACTTTTCTCCTTCAAGGCTTTGAATGTGTCATCCCATTGCCTCTTTGCCAGCATTGCTTCTGCTGGGAAGTCAGATCAAAGCCTACAGGGTTTCCCTCTGAATGTTAGCTTTGCTTTGAGCCTCACTGCCTTTAGAACAATTTGTTAATATTTTGTTTTATTAAGCTTGATTATAATATGTCTTGGTGTCTTTCTTTTGGGGTCTGGTTTTTGTGGCATTTGATATGCTTCTTGGGTATATATATATATACAAGTATGTATATGTATATGTATATGTATATGTATATGTATATGTATATGTATATGTATATGTATATGTATATATATATTCTCTTCATAATTTCAGGGAAGTTTTCTGTCAGGAACTTTACAGCAATGCTCTCTGTGTTTTTGCCTATCCCTTCTTGTTCAGGAACTCCAGCTATTCTTAGATTATTCCTCTTATTAGAGCTGCACATGTTTCTTAATGCTTCTTTGCTTTTCTTGTTTCTTTTCTCTGTTTTCTCCTCATAAATATTAGTGTCAGTTGCTGTATCCTCAAGGTCACTAAGGCTGATTTTCATCTCCTCAATTTCTGCTATTTTAGCTTTGGATTGAATCATCTAATTCTGAAATTTTGTTACTGATTTGCTCAATTTCAGGTTGTTGATGTTCCATGCATTCAAATAACTTAAAATTTTTCATTTTGTTTTGCTGCATTTTGTTGAAACTCTAGGGTTGCCATAAGTCGGATCTAACTCGATGGCACTTGGCTGTCTGGCTAGGAGGGTTCTGTATACGATTCTTTTGTACTTGACCTCTGATAGCTTCAGAAAAGCTACTTCATCTGGGAAGTTTTTTGATTGTTTATTTTGGGAGATTCCTAGAGCAATGGTGGACTGCTTCTTTAAATGGTTAACAATTGATTGTTGTCTGTGTGCCTTCTAGAAGCTGTTCAGTACCTCTGGTGTTACCTAAACAGAGGCTGAGGGCTAGTTTTATGAGGGGAGTTGGTCTCCAGCCATCTCTGGGTTGTGTAGCAACTGGTCCCAGGTGGACTCTGTGGGGTGGCATGTCTGCCTCTTGTCTGGCAAAGACAGTGCCCTATTTATGGAACCACTAGGGAGTCATCAGCTCATGCTATGATGTGGATCAGTGAAGGGTGGAGGAGATACTGCTGGGCTTCTCAGCAGTCAGTACTTCAGGTGGTCTTATTTTAGAAGGATTCAATATTGCTGAGTGGGGGTGGGCTGTCCAACAGCTGCCAGAAACAGTCAGGCCCCCAGGTTTGACAGGCCTGCCTTCTGGCTGACAATGAAAGTGCCTCATAGGCCATCCCCAGATGCTACAATGTAGTTCAAAGTAGGAAGCGGTTAGTGACTTCTTGCTGTCCCCTGCCAGGCCCCACCGTTAAATCTACACAGGGATCATCTCAAATGCTGCTTTTCTGCCAGAGAAGCACTTCCCAAGTGGGCTGCTGCTCTACTTGAGAATCAACTGCAGCTAAGGCCCCCAGCTGGATGACTCCACCTCCCAGCCAACCAAAATGGCATCCCAGTTGACCTGTCTTTCCTGCAGTGAAACAGCAAAATATGTGGTGCAGCTCAGAAAAGAGAGAGTGGAGGGGCAGTGGTCCAGTCAGAAACTGGACTCTTAAAATATGGCTGTCCCATACACAGTCTCTCTGTTGCACTATGTGCTGTTTACTTAAGCACTGCAGTCTGGCATATTTGCCACTGATGGCCAGTCCCCACCTTCCCAATAACAAAGATGTCAGTACTTGCAGAACTCCAAATCAGTGAGCCAGCAGGAGTAGGACTCAGTGGCCACTGGCTTGTCTTTGAGAAAGGTAGTTTAGTCCATTACTGGTTCCTAGTCAAATCTGACAGCCTTCTGCCAGATCCTAGGACTCGTCAGATGTCCATGCTGCTCCATTGGCGTATCATTCCAGCCTTAGTTCTCAGAAGTAAGGGAGGAGAGGTATGCCTAGTCTTCCATCTTTGCCTCCACCTTTTTTTGTTGTTGTTGTTATGATGTAGCATTGTAATTATCTCCTTAAATGTCTTCCCTGGCTTTTTACACTTGCCCACCCCACTAGATTTTGAACTCTGTGGGTGCAGAGAGGTAGCTTGACAATTTTATTTATCTTTGGAACCCCAACACCTTAAATACACATATGACATAGAGGATTTGGTAACTATTTTCCACATGATGATAAATGGAGAGAACAATTTATTCTTTTAATGGTTATCAGTTATTAAGGCCTTTTGTCTGTTGTCACACATGGTCTTATTTTAAATCTTGACTAGTTCATTTTCTGGTAGACTACATGAAAAATCCGACAGGCATAGGCAAGCCAGCACTTGCTTATACTGCGTAAATATCTTCTATCAATGATGATTCCACTTTATACCCCTTTTTCCTGATTCATTGTTTCTTAAAGTAATATTCCACATAATTTTATACCAATGATAAAAACCGTAATAAGTAAACTTCATACTCTGCCAAGTGTGGAAATGCTATTTGTAGTCTTCATTGCCTTCTTGGAAATCTCTATAATGCTCATAAAATAAACATCTTGATTTTTCTTAACTCAGTTTAACTACATACCATTTAACATTTAGCACTTTAGAACTATCATGTGCTAAACTTATTTATATGTAGAATTTTTTTCTCTGTAATGCCCTTTACATGAAATATGCAAAAAATCCTATCCATCAGGTTATGACATTCATTGCTTTTTCAAGTTTATACAAACACTATGTACACTTGGCTTCACTGTGTTTTTGCTTGCTCCACTTGCCCCCAACAAGCTTTCATGTAAACGCCTATATGTTTTGCACCCACATGAACCGAAGTATGGCCTTGAGTATAACCCTCCTGATTTTAAAGACCACTCGAAGAACAGATTTGATGTGCTGACCACTAATGACTGAAGATCAGATGAACTGTGGAATGACATCAAAGACATCATCTATGAAGACAGCAAGAGGTCATTAAAAGGACAGGAAAGAAAGGAGAGGCCTAAACTGGATACTGAAGACTCTGAAACTTGCTTTCAAATGTTGAGCAGGTAAAGCAAAAGGAAGGAATGGTGAAGTAAAAGACCTAAGCAGAAGACTTCAAAGGGCAGCTCAAGAAGACAAAAGAAAGTATTATAATGACATGTGCAAAGAGCTGGAAAGGAAAGCCATAAGGGAAGAACATGTTCTGCATTTCTCAAGCCGGAAGAACTGAAGAGAAAAGCCTGAAGTTGCAATAGTGAAGGATTCTACAGGGAAACTATTAAATGATGCAGGGAGCATCAAACGAAGAGGGAAGGAATACACACAGTCATTATTCCAGAAAGAATTGGTCAATGTTCAGCTATTTGAAAAGGTAGCATATGATCAAGAACTGATGGTATGGAAGGAAGAAGTCAAAGTTGCACTGAAGACACAGGCAAAAAAAACAAACCTCCAGGAATTGATGGAGTATCAAATGAAATTTTTCAACAAACAGATGCAGCACTGGAAGTGCTCACTCACCTACGCCAAGAAATTTGGAGGACAGCTATCTGGCCAACTGACTGGAAGAGGTCTGGACTTATACCCAGTCCAGAGAAAACTGACCCAACGAAAGCAGAAATTACCAAACAACATGGTTACCTTTGTATGCACGTAAAATTTTGTTCAAGATCATTCAACTGTATAACAAGATCTGCAACAGCGTATTGATGATGAACTTTGAGAAATTCAAGCTGAATTCAGAAGAGGACTTGGAACCAGGGATATCAGTGCTGATGTCAGATGGATCTTGGCTGAAAACAGAGAATACCAGAAAGATGTATATCTGTGTTTCATTAACTATGTAAAGGCATTCAACTATGTGGATCATAATAAATTATGGCTAACATTGTGGAATGGGGAATCTAGAACAGTTAATTGTGCTTTTAAGGAATCTGTATATGGGTCAAGAGGCAGTCATGCAAACAGAACAAGGGGACACTGCATGATTTAAAGTCAGGAAAAGTGTATGTAAGGGCTATATCATTTCACCATACCTTTTCTATCTGTATGCCAAACAACTAATCCTAGAAGAGGGACCATATGAAGCAGAATGTGGCATCATGATTGGAGGAAGACTCATTAATCACCTGTGTTACCCACATGACACCACCTTCCTTGCTGGAAATGAAGAAGATTTGAAACACTTAGTGATGAAGATCAAGGACCACAGCCTTCAGTAGGGATTACACCTCAACATCAAGAAAACAAAAATCCTCACAACTAGGCCAGTAAGCAACATTGTCATAAATGGAGAAAGGATTGAAATTGTCAAGGATTTCATTGTACTTGGGCCCACAATCAATGTTGATGGGAACAGTACTTGAGAAATCCAAAGAAGCACTGCACTGGGAAATCTGCTGGAAATGAACTCTTTAAATTATCAAAAAGTAAAAGTATCACCTTCAAGACTAAAGTACACTTGACCCAAGCCATGGTATTTTCAATCTCATCATATGCATGCAAAAGCTAGACAATGAACAAAGAAGACAGAAGAAGAATTGATGCCTTTGTAATCGTGGTGTTGGAGAAGAAATGAATGTACTATGGATCGCCAAAAGAACAAACAGATCTGTTCTTGAAGTACAAGCAGAATGCTCCTTGGAAGCAAAGATGACAAGACCGTGTCCCACTAACTTTAACATGCTGTCAGGAAGGATCAGTCCCTGGAGAAGGATATCATGGTTGGTAGAGTAGAGGGTCAGCGAAAAAGCAGACTCTCAGGGAGCTGGATTGACACAGTGGCTGCAACAACGGGCTTAAGCATAAAACCAATTGTGTACGTGGCTCAAGAGTGGGCAGTGTTTTGTTCTGTTGTACATAGGGTCACTATGAGGCAGAATCAACTGGACGGCACCTAACAACACCTTCAAATCTTCTGTTGTATGAGATCTGACATCTTCATCTTGATTGTCTCATTTAGTTAGCTATGTGATTATTGTCACTTTGCAGTCTCTTCCTACTTCTTTTTCACAGAAACTATTGATAAAAGATTTTTGAAATGCCAGTCTGTTTATCCTTGGAATCAATACTGAGGGTGAGCCCAGTTTAAAACTCATTTTAAAAAATAGGAAAAAGTTTTATCTTTATATTTTCATTATTAACAGAGAGATATTAAAAAAACAGACCAAAGTTTTTATTATATTAATCTTTCATGAACCAAATCTATTAGGCAGGCCTTCGCAGGTACCTGGTAAATATAGCTTTGGTGTGCATTCACTGTGTGGTGTTGTAGTCTCTATTTTTGTCTGCTTTCCTGCCATTTCACGGATTGTTAATGAGATATGATGATGAAAAAAATGTACTGGAAGCACTAACTGGGATTCAACGGATCTGAAAAACAGGTAGAAAACGCGCGGCTTTGGGTCAGGGTACTATGCTACCTAGAAACATATTTTCTAGGTAGAACAATATCAAGTAGAATGTCAGGTAGAAAATCTCTTCAATACCTGTTAGTGCTTCTCAACACTTAATCAAAATGTTGCCATCCAGGTGCTCACACATCCTCCTTGTAGCAGCACTTTCATACTGAGTAACATCATTTTGCATAAATTGTTACTTCTCTGTGTTGTTTCTCAGACAGTATTCTGCAGAAAGACATGCATCATGTCTGTGCTCTTTAGCACAGAGCTGTGTACAGTAGGCAGTCAGTAAATACTTTGTCTCTGAAGGAGTGAATGAATTCAGACATCATGGGTAGTCTCCAGTGCCTACGTAGTTAAGTCTCAGTAGCAACTTGTATCTGTATCTGAACTCAAGGTATATGACAAAGATTCTAAGGTGTATGAAGAAAATTATTTTTCCTTCCTATAAAACAAATTAAATTGCACTCTGAACTCATCGTCCTGATGGATGACGGTAAATTCCGTCTCATTATTGGCAGAGCCTTTCCTTTTCATAGGGTTGCCATAAGGCAGAATTGGCTCAGTGACAATGGATTTTTGTTTCCTCCTGTTTCTCAGAGTTGTCTATAATCTGGGAAACATATGAGGACTGACAATTACGTTTCTCATCCTAGAAAAAGTGCTATATATCTCCTTGCTGAATATCGCTGCAGTCACATTTAAAGTACTCTTTATTAGGAAGCTATGCAGTGATGCCCGTGCCTAGTCCACCCTTCAAAGCGGTTTGGGAATTCTTTTTTCTGGTGATTGTATTACCCTTGATATCCTGAATGTCATCAAAATGTCTTCCTTTCACTACTTCCTGTATCTTCAGGTAAAGAAAAAAGTCACTCGGGGTCAGGTTGGATGAGTAGGGAGGGTATCCCAACACAGTTATTTGTTTCCCGGCTAAAAGCTCCCTCATAGACAACTATACAATTAAGTTTACAAACTTAACAACAACAACAACAACGGCAACAACCAATCTATCAGGAAAGCAAACTGGGAACCAGGTCACATCCTTTGGACCTGAGGTTCCTGCACTGAGATGCTCTAAAGACCAAAGAAACACTGATACAACGCAAGGATTTTCCCACGGAGCCGACAAACAGGAAAAGGCTTCCCCTGAAGCAGACACCCTGAAACTCCAGCTTGCTCTGCCTGGACTGTGTAAAAATAGTTACTCTTTTTTAAAGCCATCTACTTGTGGTATCTCTGTTATAGCAGCACTAAGTGACTAAGACAACTATACAACATAAAACCTAAGATTATATAAACACTGCAAATGAACTTAGTAGATGAGTGATAAGTTCGGAGGCTACATTTGTGTTATCTGAACTTGATAATAGATTAATTTTTAGAAACCATGAATACATAAGACAAGCGGGCCAGTAGCAAGATAGTAAAAAGAGATGAACAGACTATTCATAGAAAGGTTGGTCCAAAGGCTAACAGATACATGAACAGACAGATCACTAATAATAATAGTAACAAAAATTGCCACTTACATAATGGAATGGTAATAACTATTGTTACCTAACCTCAACGAAATGTCATTGATCACAGAACTGTGAGGAGTTGGAACACTCATGGAAGTTGCTGGGAATGTAAATGTTTAAGATCATCTGAAATAACCTGACAGCATGTTCCAACATTGTCCAGCCCGTAGCCATCAAGTCAGTTCTGACTCATAGTGACCCAATAGGTCAAAGTAGAACTTCCGCATGGAGTTTCCAAGGAGCGCCTGGCAGATTTGAACTGTCTGCCTTTTAGTTAGCAGTTGTAGTGTTTAAGCACCTCACAATCAGGGTTTCCATGCCAAAATTAAGCAGATATATATCCAGCCAGCCGACTTCTGAGTAGCATATGGTTGAAGACAACTTCTGTAACCACAGATGTGAGGGACAGACATGTCTATGAAATCACCCTTCAATGAAGGGCTTGTGGGACATGTTCTAGGAGTATTGCCAATAGACAGTTTTCAATTTCCAACCCCTACATGGCATAGCCAGACTTCAGCTGCAAAGACCACTTAGCCCAAAGCCCTTCACAGGACAACACACACGCAATGAATGATTGATGAAGATGTAAAATGCTCTAGACATCTCTGTCTGTTTGAGAAGAACTGTGTAGCAACATTCTAACTCTAAAGTTTCCTATGGAGTTGCCTAAAATTGTCATTGGCTCTGCATCACCCCTTAACTTGCCATCTGCACTCTCCTTCCTTTTCCTCATTCCTTGTTAAAACTCCTGCACGTGATCCATGCTTCCAAGGAAACCTAGCCTGCAACAGTTGGTACCAGGAGTTGTCTGAGATGGAGTTTTGAGGCTGCACCATTTGCTAGCCAGGAGACAATGAGAATTTCATTATTGATAGTAGCTGAAGCAGAGGTGACACCTGGCACAAAGTGGTGACTTGGGATGATGTACCTGTGAACGGAGTTGTATTAGCTGGAATGATATATTAAGCATTTGAGAGGTACTGAGGAACTGGTAACTATCAGGCACCCTGGTGGTACAGTTGTTAAATGCTATGGTTTCTAACTAGAAGGTCAGCAGTTTGAATCCACCAGCCACTCATTGGAAACCTTATGGGGTAGTTCTACTCAGTACTGAGTAGTTGCTGTGAGTCAAAATTGGCTCAACAGCAACACATTTGGTTTTGGTTTAGCAGCTACTATAAGGAAAATACAATTAAATTGCTATTGCTAAGCCTACTAATATTCTGGGGTTGGGGGGAAATAAGTAAAAACCAACTCACTTTATTGCTAAGCCTATTAATGTCCTGGGGATGTGGGGGGAAATATGTAAAAGCCAACTCACTTCGTGAATTTTGACTTCTAGTCTTTATATCTCAGGGATCTTCTAGTTTGAAGATCTGTGTTCTCAAAAAGAGGATCTCTCTGTCTGGGATACAGCAAAACACAGTGAACTGTAAGTCACTTTTGATGCTTGACGTTTTCAGGGTCTTTGTACTAAGGGATCAGCAGACAACAAATAGATGGATTTTTCTGGCTGTTTTACACAATGGAGAAAAAGGAATATGTTTCTTGGCTAGATCATTCAGTTAACATTTCTTTTGATGGTAAATAAATAAGTTCATCAACCCTGATCTGTAAAAGGCATGGTGAGCAGGGGCTCAGATTCCTCAGAGATGAGATCCTGGATCATGTTATCAGTTATGCCATCAAGATCAGCGGAGGTGCTTGCTTGAGATGTACAATGGCTATAGCGGAAAAGAGAGATGATTATTCATTATGGTGATCAGCTCTGGGACCAGCTAACATCACTGGGTCACTAACTCTTTTTTTTTTTTCTTCTATGCAGTGGTTAAGAGCTATGACTGCTAACCAAGAGGCTGGCAGTTTGAAGCTACCAGTTTTTCCTTAGAAACACTATGAGGGAGTTCTACTCTGTCCTGTAAAGTCTCTATGAGTCAAAGTTAACTTGACAGCAATGGGGTTGGTTTCTATTTTTATGGTACACCAAGAAAGAGAAGTCCACCAGGATCATGGAGGAACTGCTTCCAGAAATATGTATGAAGAAGTGGATCTGAGCAGCTAAAGGTATGAACTATAGTTTATCCTGTTGATCCTGCTTCTGGCAGTGCTCCCTGCAGACCACCTTTATTGTGAGCCCTTTCAGGGATTTCTAAAGGTTGTACTCCTTCCCAGGATGGTCCTTAACCAATGAATTATGGATGTGAAAGTATAAAAGCTTGGTCATTTGGCCTAGGGAAAGGTATATTACTGTAATTTAGTAGATACTTGAACATACTTAAATGATGGAGAAAAGAAGACAGGATACAGAAATTTTGAAAAGTGGGAGAAACTTGAGAAGTGAGTCTGAGATTCAGATCATGTGTTATTCTGTGTTAAAAGTATCATTCTTATCAATACTATACAAGAAAGAGGATTTAACATAATGTTTTATATTAAAAGTATAATGTTATCTATACTTGTTGCCGTGGAACCAATTTTGACTCATGGTGACCCCAGTTACTTCAGACTACAACCATAGGAACTCCATAGCGCATTCAACAGCTATAAATTTACCGAAGAACATTGCCAGGCTTCTTTTCAGAGTAGATTTGAACTGCTGATGTTTTGGTTAGTAGCTATCATGGATTGAATTGTGTCCTCCAAAAACATGTGTAGCCATGTGGCAGTGTCATGACTCCCAATATTTTATGATTGTCCTCCTTTTTTTTTTTTTTTTAACTATGTCTTCATTTTTTTTATTGTGATTGAGTGAAAGTGTACAACCTGGCTTAAATTCACATACCTGCCTACATGCAGCTCCTACTGCTCTCCTTGCTGGTGACAGCACATTCTTCCTTTCTGTTCCATACAAGTCATAACCTCCTAACAATCCCCTGTCCCCTCTTCTCCACCCTCTCCATTCCTCTCTAGTAGGAGGACAGTAGGATGACATCCTATAGATGCACAGAATCATAACATGTACACACCATATAGTCACTTGGTGTCACCGAGTCCAATCCATTCCTGTCCAAAGAGTTGACCTCAGTAATGATTTATTATCAGAGGCAGCATCAGGGCTAGGGGCCATGCTCCCACGGGTACCTTCAGGCTTTCGGACCATCAACTGTGGTCTTTTAGTGGGGCTCTCTGGGTGCACCCCTTTTTATTCTCATGTTGCCACTGGAACTCAACTCTGTGAGCCCCATCATGACTGTCACTGGAGGTGCCAGGCACCATCTTGTTCTTCTGGTTACATGTTGATGTAGTCACCCATTCACATGGGTCTTTCCATCTTCTGGGTTCTCTTTCCCCCAAGTCAATTTTGTCCTTGGTGATCATCTGTTTTTGCTGAGTTGGAAACATTTAGGGCACCTCAGATGGCAGCTTGCTAGCTTTTAAGACCCCAGGATTGTTCTCCGTTTTGTGATTTTCCTATGCTGTATGTTAGAGGACTAGGGTGGGACCGTAAATACTTCCATAAGATCAGCTCCCTGCTCCACTGTAAAGGGAGATTCCCTGGAGTATGGCTTGCCCCACCCTTTATCTTTTTATCTTACAAGAGATAAAGGGAAAGAGAATCAAGCAAAGAATTGGGAACCTCTCACCACCAAGAAAGCAGCACTGGGGGAGGACTGCATCCTTCAGACCCGAGGTTCCTGTGCCAAGATGCTCCCTGACCAAAGACTGGTGCAACAGAAAGGCTTACCTCTAGAGCTGACAGAGGAAAGCCCTTCGCCTGGAGCAGACACCTTGAATTCAGACTTGTAACCTGTTGGATTGTATAAAAATAAACTTTTCTTTGCTGTACATAGGCAGGCATGTGAAGTTAAAGTTTTCTATGCTACCCACTCTGTGGTATTTCTGTTAGAGCAGGACTAGCTGACTAAAACAGCAGACAATCATAAAATTTTTGAATCACCAAAAAAAAAAAAACCCAATTCAATGCCACTGAGTCAATTCCAACTCATAGAGACCCCATATGACAGAGTAGAACTGCCCCACAGGGTTTCCAGGAAGTGCCTGGTTGGATTTGAATTGCTGATCTTTTGGTTAGTTAGCAGGTGTAGCTCTTAACTACCAGACAGTTAGGGTTTGGTTACCCAGTAAAACTTAAAAAGTAGTACTGTTTATCTGTTCCTTTATGGAAGAGCATTTAGGTTGTTTCCACCCTGTGGCTGTTGTGCACAGTATTACAGTGACACTAATATACAAGTAAGTGTTTGAGTCTCTGCTTTCAAGTATTTTGAATGTGTACTTAGGATTGGAATTGCTGGTCACATAGTAGTTCTGTATGGAATACTACTCAACCAGTGATACAAAAGAAGTCTTGACACATGCTACAATATAAATGGATCTTGCAGACATTATACTGAGTAAAATAAAACCATCATATAACAACAAATATTGTATGAACTCACAAAAAAGACAGGAACAGGAAAATGTATAGAGACCAAAGTTCGTTACTGGTTACCAGGGTAGCAAAGGAAGAGAGAAGCGGAAGTTACTGCTTTTGGAATGTTGAGTTTCCGTTTACGATGAAGGAAAAATCTCATTGATTACAGGTAGTGTTGTACAGCCAATTAATGTAATTTCTGTCAATAAGTTGTACACCTGTAAAAATTTGAATTGGCAAAGTTGTGTGGTACGTATTTACGACAACGACAACATAAATGAAGAGTAGCTGCTGCAACTGAAGCTACTTATGTATAAATAAAAACCTCACGTGATTTGATTCCTCAGTTTGAAGGTTTAGGGAGAAGTTTTCAGACATCTAAGTTAATTTGTCTAATAATGTGTTTAGTGATTCTGTTCTACCTCCTAGTTTGTTGTGTTGTGAATAGAGTCGTAAAAACTTCCAAGCAGGCATCCAAGGCACAGAAATTTGTCTCTGTATGCCTGCAGCAATAGAGGAAGCAGGAAAGTCAGGAAGAGGAGGAAGATATGTAATATGTGGGTAATTCCTTCCATAAACAATTGTCTGTTGACAGGATAGTGATTGACTATCCCTGCAGAACATTTTAATCCAATATCCTGTAGAAGAAGCCTGATGAAAAGAGGAAAAATGCAGAATAGAATTTCAGATTGTCATGGAACTGACAGATTTTGGAGCCTTAGGTACTGAATGAATTCCTGAAACTACTACCCTGAAATAACCTTTAAACCTTAAACCAAAAATATCACTTGAAGTCTTGTTAGAACCAAACAATGGTTTAGCTTAACTAGTAAAGAATGTCTGCCTTGAGCTTTATGCTCCTTTAAGATCTATCTGCATGCAACAGAAATGACAATAGCAACGTGAAAAGTAGGATGCGAAACTTACAGGGGAATGAGTTTATGTTGGAGGAGGAATCATTCAGAAAAGGAGGTAAAAATGATTCCACAGCTTGGAGAATGTAGTCAGTGTCACTAAACTGTACATGTAGAAACTGCCGAATTGATATATATTCCACTTTGGGGGTTCTCAACTACAAAACTAAAATAAATTATTAAAAGAAGTGTTACTGTTAGCCTCACTGAGTTTCTAAAGTCAGAGACTTATAATCAATCTAGTGTAATACTTAACACTGAGTCTTTAAATGTTGTCTTTGAATCTTCTGCACAGTACAGAATTTTAATATTATCATATGATCGATATTACAGTATTATCTGAAAATTTAGGTTAATACACACTGAAACTATGCTTGTACATTTCTTTTAAGAAATTATTTTTCTCATGGATTTTGACTGAATTAGGTCATGGATGCTAGCAAAAACCTTTCCTTTGCTCTGGGCTTCGTACCAAATATTGTGTTTTCATGTAGAAGGAAAACAAATCTTCTTATATATAGATGACTAGGGAAAGGAGCTGATTTGGATATACGGGAATCCTGAAAGCCTGGCTGTTTTTCCAACCATGTGGCCCCTTGTTTTCCTCCCTTCTGGTTCGCCCCATCTCTGCCGAGGGAACCGGTCCCACCGCTGTTCCCTGCCAGCTCCGTCTCGGCCCCAGCTGGCCCCAGCTCCGTGCTGGCTCTCGCTTTCCCGTGTTTTCACGCCAGACGAAGGCGTCCGTTTCCAGCATGGCTGGCCACGTTGTCATTCATGGTCTCAGGCCAGATTCCAACTCATCCAGGTCAAACGGAAACTTAGGTGTGGATAAACAGAGCTGGGGGTGAGTATTTTGAGTTTCCTACAATTTATCAAACATATAACACATTTGTCATAAATTGAGGAGTATCCTCCTTTCAAAGTGCAATTCCTTACTGGCATTCCACCACCTTCTGTATGCTTCTGCTTCCTGCCTGCTGAAAAATCTGGGTGGGAGTGATCACAGGCATTCCTTTGATTTGCAATAATGTCCTGTAACTCTGCTATCTCTCTGACATATTTTGCAGTAATTTAAGTTTATCACAAAGCATCAGTCACTAGCTGTTTGTAAAAAGGCAACTGGGATACATAGAGGCTTTCCTGAATCCTCAGTTAAGAATCTCTTAAGTATGTCAGTGAGCAAAGCAGGAAGAATGCTCCTACCATTGGTATTTTCCCAAGTCTTCATCCGAGCAGCTAGCTGATAATTAGGCAACTGGTTTGAAACAAAAGGTAAAGTATTAGCTGCAAAGCTTTCAAATGTCACCCTTCCTATCTGCCAGTTTTGAAAGTATTTTGTAAAAATAAATCAATCTGTGAAGAAGCAGGATAGTCTTTCAACAGTATATAATGACCATGCTAAACGATTGTTATTCAGACTATTTTATACAGATATTACTATAGTATACTCAACATTCTTACATATAAATCTGTTTTAGGAAATAAAGCATATGTAGATTAAATCAAATGACTATTTAAAGACACTGTAATAATCTAAAAAAACAGTTCTTTCAAAACCTGTAGAGACTAAATTAGGCTAAGTGTAACTGCATGTATCCATTTGTGAAATGAGAGCTTTTTTGTTTCCCTTCCTTAAGCCAGGTTAAAAGAAAAATAAATAAATAAAGGCCACCATTTTCACCATTTGTTCATAAACTGCAGAGATTGTTGCAAATTTAAGTCTGCTGAAAAACTGTAGTGCCTTCTGTATGGCCCGTAGCATTCTCTGATAGGTGTCAAATAAATCTATTGACAGTTAGTGATAGCAGTGACTTTCCAACTGCCTCTATAAGTAACTTTAGAACTCCTATCCCATGCACAAGCTCAGTTTTTTCTGAAGCAAATTCTCTGATGATGCTTTCCCAGCTATTTATTTTTTCCTGGATTCAAAAGATTCTGGGACCAAATTTCCATTTGTCCTGTTGTCTTAGGCTGGGTTTTCTATAGAAGCAAAACCAGTAACACGTGTAGGTACAAGGAAAGATTTATAATATATATATAGACAGATAGATAGATACAAATATAGGCAACAGCTCACGTAATCACAGAAGCTGAATGTCCCAAGCTCTGGCACAAGCCTCACGTGTCCACGGAAGCTGAGGAACCCAAGGTCAGCAAGTCAGAGACCAGAGTTGTAGATCACTGGTTGTGTAGATCAGTGGATCCCAAGCTGGTGGCGAGACGAAGCGACAGAGGCTGGAGGTCAGTGGATCCCAAGCTGGTGGCGAGACGAAGTGACAGAGGCTGGCGAACCCGGGATCGGCAGGTCAGGGAGCAGGACTGGGCAGAGGCTGGCGAACCCAGGATCGGCAGGTCAGGGAGCAGGACTCTCAAGTGCCGACTGTAAGGACTGATGAGCCCAACAGCTGCCAGCTCAAGTCCCGGAACCAGACGCTGGAAGAAGAGAGCAGGAGCTCCTGGCCACGTGAGCGATCAGCAGCCGTAGTCCAAGGTCCTGAGACGAGAGCTGAGGGGCAGGGAGCCACCACAGACCCCGCCCTGCCACTTAATACAGCAGCCAAATAGGTAGTAGCCAAGTTGACATAATCCTGACCACCACACCTGTTAACCAAATTAAATGTTCTAAGAGCCACATATCTCATTGCCGAGTATCACTACAGTCACCTTGGGATGCTGTGCACCTACAACAAATTAAATGCATGTGACATTAAAATGGAGGTGTAACATAGGAGATCTGACAATCAAGTCTGCCACCTTAATTTTTCTAAGTGCTACAAACGTCATTGCTGAATATCACTGCGGTCACATTGAAGTACTCTCCTTGGAACGCTATGCACTGACATAGTCCACCTTTCAAAGCAATTCTGGTGCTCTTTTTCTGAAATGGCCATCAGAGCTGTAGTCCTGTTGGAGGCCAGATCAGGTGAGTAGGGAGGGTGTTCCAGTACAGTTATTTGTTTGCTGGCTATAAACTCCCTCACAGACAACTAGACAATAAGTTAACGAACTTGCCACCATGCCACCGTGTACATGGTCATTCCAGAAAGTGTTCCAAAACTGCTTTCAAGGGCGGACTAGGCACTGAGTGTCGGTGAATAGCTTCCGAAAGGGAGCATCTTGAAGGCGATTCTAGTGATATTCAGCAAAGAGGTATGTAGCGTTTAGAACAATTAAATTCACAGACTTAATTGTCAGACCTTGTACATAGCAACTATGGGAAAGGTCCACCTGCCAAGGGAAGGTGATCCAACCTCTCCCGCTACAGACATGCATTAATTTTGCTACAGTAATGCTGAATTTGTCTTCTTATTCTGGGAGCAGATGAGAAAATGATTGCCTAGTGATGTGCCTCCTTCAAATGTGTAGAATGACTTAAGGAAAATTTAATACTTTTAAAATATTGTATTTTTTAATCCAGCAATAAATTGTGTCTCTTAATTTAAGTTTCTTTGTACAGCACAAGAAGTTTGGCAGCATTTTGTATTGATTATGCACATTTTTTACCTCTTGGTACAGTGAATAAGAATCAAATGCACAGGTTAATGGTAACTGTCAAACTACCCCCAAAATTATTGCTGTCAACTTAATTTCAACTCATAGTGATCGTACAAGACAGAGTAGGACTTCTCCATAGGATCCAAGGAGTGGCTGGTGGATTCGACCTCCAACCTTTTGATTTACAGTATGCCTGTGACATACTTTAAATGCTTAAAACACTTGTTTGGCATAGAATTTCAGTCTTTCAGGAACATGATTTAAAATTCACAGATGCCACTCACAGATCTTCTAATCAAATATTTTGTAAATCCTCTAAAATTTAGTAATGACCGTGGACACCACTCTGTTTCCTTCAGTGGCAGTGTTATTTAGCTGAAGGCTCATTAATAAGTCATCTCAATTATCCTTTCAACCTTATATATTCTCAAGGTACTCCTATTGTATAAGTAAATTCTGATTTTCCTGAGTTAAAGTAACTATTCTGGGACATCAGAGACTATTCTGGGAAGAAAAAAAAAGTAACATCTTTAAATAATCACGTGATAGTAAAATGAATGTAATCATTTTATTTGGGTAGCATCGTATGTTCAATGTCTCCATATATACAAATAATCTTACTATCAGCAGCCATATTACAATAGTGAAATATTGAGTTTACTCTGAACCTACTATTTCCACCTTTTTTTAAATGCAAATAAAATAAAAATAAACATGTTTGAATATCCAATTAATTAAAATATATCTCAGAGAGATTAAAGAAAGCTATTAAGACCAGGTGAAAAGAGATGTTTTGCTATCCCTAAAGATTTTATTAGACCTATAAAGGTTTGTTTGACATGTCTCAATAAAATATTTTTCTCATTGATGTTCTGAAATTGATTGAATCATTGTCACGAAGATTGTCTGGTGGGCTTGCTGAAGTATATGTATGGTTGTATGTCATGAAGAATTTATATCAGAGTTTTAAAAGTGACTTGAAAATCCCATTTAAAAAATAACCTTAATCATCTTCAATAACATTGCATTAATTATTAATGTATCTAATCAGTAGTCTGAAATTGCTTACATCTAATATTAATAAGAAAGGCAGATGAATTCCTGTCATGGTGACATGATCTTTGTGCTTTCTGGTACCTTTATAATGTTATTATTTGCAACTGGCTGAATTGGAGAAACTTTTTTTCTGAACCAGAGCCAGAACATTTGGATTCTTCAAAGGATTAAGTTCACAGGGGTTAGATTCTATGTTCAACATCAGTATTTCCAGTATTAAGTTAATGAGCATAAAATGCTGTCGTCTAAGTGGTTTTTTTTTGTTTCAAACTGTCCGTAAAATCAAATTTTTTGCCTATTAACACATCATCCTCTATAATTACACTCAGGGACAGTCACAAACTTTCCAACATTTCTTCTTAATTATTTATACATTTTATTGCAACATGAAGTAATTCCAAAAAGAAGAGATCCTGAGTGGTAAAAACTGTTAATAAGCTTGGCTGCAGACAGAAAGGTTGGTGGGCCCAGTCCATCCAGAGACTTTTTAAAGCAAAGCCAGTTGATCTAACTCTGAAGCTTCTACCACTGAAAACCTTATAGGGCACAGTTCTGCTTTGACACACATGGAGTTGCCATGAGTCAGATTTGACTCAGTGACAACTGTTGTTTTCTTCCTTTCTTCTTCTTTTTTAGTTTTAAAGAGAATTATGTGTGTAATGTAATGACAAAATTAATATATTTCAGTTGAAGATATAAAAAAAATTTTAACCAGAAGAGCTTTCTCTAATCCTCCTCGATCACATTCTTCACTATCCCCAACAGAGTTAATCATCTTCTGAATTTGAATTCAGCTTCAGAAATGTTGTTTCTTTCTTTTTGATTTACTATACATATGTGTGCGCATAGTATTTAAGGCCTATCACTGCTAACCAACAAGTCAGCAGTCTGAATACTCCAGATGCTCCTTGGACACTCTTTGGGGTAGTTCTACTCTGTCCCTTAGTGTCACTATGAGTCAGGATTGCCTCAAGGTCAATGGGTTTGTTTTAGTTTTTGTATATACAAATTACATTAAAGCAACAAATAGTATTGCTTTCCATGTTTTAATATATATGGAAGTTGAAGCATCATGGTTGTCACAGAGAAGAAAACTACAAATCTCATTATATCAAAACAAAAGGATTTGTTAAAGCATTTGAAGAATATTGAAATGAGGAATCACCTGCTTGTATGCAGTGAGGAAGAATGAGTCCACAGAGCTTATCTTAACAAGTGTTCGAAAAGGCAAGAATCACAGGCAGCTGGAGTACAGCTGTAGCTATTTTCATTGGCTGGCATTGCTCCAAGCAGCTGGAGGGCAGAGAGGTCTACCTAAACCACTTCTGATTGGCTGACATTCAGGTCATTAGAACAATGGCGTGGAAAATTACAAACATGATTGAGGGAGACAGAGAGATATCTTCTGAGAATCAGCTGGCCAATCAAGTCACATGATTCTTGAAACATTAGATGATACAGACATCTGCAGTCTGTGTTAAACCACGTTACTTCAGAAAAATGGTCCCAGGAACAAAAATTGAAGTTAGATCTATATTATACTGGCAGAGTCTATTAAAATATAAAAACTGGTTTGTGGAAGTAATAGAATGACTACAAGCAAAAATGTCAAGTACTCTGATGGCCAAAGGGAAATAAAGGACTTTGATACAGAAAACCTGTAAGTATGCCTCTATTTTACAGCAGGTTATCCTAACCTCAAGCATTTTTCACTACATATTGAAGTTCAACCGCAATTTATTCCCTTCCTGTGACAACTAGTAGGACAAGGAAACAAAGCTATAACTTCAAAAGAATGAGAGAAGTGATGTCTCTAAAAAATTGTCCCCATTGCCTTGTACTAAAGCAGAAGTAGAATTTAAGCCTGTATGTAGGTTGAGAAGAAGTCACTCTTACTCCTTTGACATGAGTCCATGCTAGACCAAGAGCCCGTTTTGGATAAATCCCTTTATCACGGTGATTCATGTAGCTCTGCATAATCCATTTTCGAGGCTGTTGCATTGCTTAGCAAATGCATATGCTAAAAAAAAGTATCATTTTTTTTCTGCTGATAGACATTTAAAATATTTCTAAACTCACAGGAATTCAAATATTGCTTCTTTGATCACTTCTGTACATATCTGCAAGAAAAAAATAATCAAGAATTTCTTCAAAACATAAACCCAGATTTAAGTAGCTTGGTGGCAGGCTACTTCATTAGGTGCTCACTAATTTGATTTCTGGATGGAAATGTGCTGATTTCCTCTCTGACTCTGGAGTGAAAATTTGTCTGTTCACATTCTTATCGACTTTTCCTTTTCTTTCAATTTTTGCTCATCTGTTGTCTTTAAAATTGCATTCTACTGTGGCTATATTTTATATTTTCTCAATTCTTATGAGGTTGATATTTATTGTTTTATTTGCATTTTCTCTTCTGAATTAAAGATATTTGTAGTATGCCATCGATACTAAATTTTTCTGATTATATGTATGTTTATATATAAAATACATGTTGCAATTAGCTACTTTCATTTTTTAAAAAATGCTTATGTTGCCTTTTGAAGCATAGAAGTTCCTATTTAAATATAGTATAGCTGAAAGTGTCAGTGTATTCATTTAAGATATGTGCTTTCTTTTTTTTTTAAGAAATAATTTCCCTTTAGAAGTTAAAACAAAATTTCCAACGACTGGACTGCACTTGGCTTTGGCTTGATATATTTAAAGTTCTTATTTTTTACCCATAAAAGTTTGTCTGTATAGTTGAGGTAGGGTAATACTTCTGTATTTGTTTCATTTTAGTATCTTCTTCCAGCTTTTAAAAAAAGAAAAAAATAAGTCCTATTTTTCTATTGATTTTCAGGTACAGCTGTTGCAAAAGACCTACCCCTACATACATGCATTTTGTCTTGTATTAGAGTCTTCATCCATTCTTATGTTAACATCATGCTATCCTAGTTTTTAGTTTTATCATAACATTTGATATCTTTTTTAGTCATCTAGTGCTGCTGTAACAGAAATCCCACAAGTGGATGGCTTTCACACAGAGAAATTTATTTCTTCGCGGTGAAGTAGGCTCAAGTCCAAAGTCAGAGCATCAGCTCCAGAATAAGGCTGTCTCTCCTGGACTTCTCCTCAATATTTCCCCAGACTAGGAGCTTCTCCACGCAGGGACCACGGTTCTGAGGATTGCTATCTGCTCTGCTTTCTTGAAGGTAAAAGGTCCTCCTGTCTCTCTGCTTATTTCTTTCATTTATATCCCAAGAGATTACTTCAACACAATTCAAGCTTATAGACGGAATCCTGCCTCGGTAACAAAACTGCCGTACGTTCTCCCGCATTCACATTACTACTGATGTTTCTAGGGGTGATCAGCTGGTTCGCACTCATAACAACACAATGTACAACAGAACAAAGCACTCCCTGGTGCTGCGCCATTGCCGTAACTGTTGTTACGCTGTCGTCCGTAGCTGCAGCCACCGTTGTGTGAGCAGTTCAGTCCACGACCATGTCTGACAAGGCAAGTCCTCCCTCCTCTCTCTAGTTCTTTTGCTTAACAATATGCTCTGGCTGTTTTTCGAATCTTGTGCTTTCATCTTAGTTTTAGAATAAGTTGTTCCCTGCCCCCCTCAATGCAAATATGCAAAGAGATTTTAAGAATTCTTATTGGGCTTATTTTGTTTCATAAATGCGCAATATAGAAATTTGAGAAAATTAGTTTCTTCATGATATCCTTCCTACCTGTGAACTCAAAGTCTTTATGTACTTCTTTATATTATTAAAAATATTTTTTTCAACCTCAAATAATAGAATTTTTTTTTCCTTCTATTTCTACTTGACGTTGTTGGTGGCCTTCGAGTCGCCTTGGACTCTTGGAGACTGGATGGAGTATAAGAGAACAAAAGGTTGGCCATTCCTGTATCATTCTGTTTTTGTTGTTTTTCCCCTGATCTCCCATACTGTAAAGTCCTATGTAATAGTTTAAACTTGATCATATCTCTGTTGTGTTATGTACAAAGTTGTTGTAAGTCAAACTCTGTTGTTTGTTTATTTCCCTAAAAACTCTCCCTGACATTAATGAACTTCCTGGTGTATTTTTATACTTGGCATTTGTGAGCTCCTGCTTCCTGAGGCTTTATTAGAAAGGCAGAGGATGCTGACTTTCAAACGTATTTTAGTTTGTTTCTTGGCAAGAATGTTGCTAACCAGGAATGATTTTTCACACTAACTCCTCAGCGGGACAGTTTCTGGACCACATAGATAATGCCAAGTCAATACCAAAGCATACCTTAGAATACGGGTTTTGCTATAAAATCCAATTTAGAGACTTTTTTCTGCTTGACCCAGGTCAGGCAGGTAAGCTTCCTTTCTTTCTCGTTTATCTTGTCTGGTTGTTTCACTAAGAGGGTAGCTCTTTAAGAGCTCCATTCTTATGTAGACATATTGCTTATACTTCGGTACCATGTCCTGTTCCTCTGTCTTCACAACACTGTTAAAAGCATGTCTGAACACAGGTGTCCAAAGTGAGGAATGCAGGTTCGAGATTCAGGCAGACCCAGTAAGGATAGAGGCTCAGCTGGTGTGGTCATGGCAGGTTTAGCGGATCTGAGGCACAGCAAGGCATCACAGTATCTCAGGAAGCAGAGAGTGGCCCAGGCAGTAGGCAGGACACTGTGCCTCATGGTGCAGTGGCATTATATACCAGTTTTACACAAAGGTGGCTGGCTGCCAGATTTGAGGATTCAAGGACAAGCTGGGCATAAACAGGGTATATCATACTGCTAAATTACTTTTCTATGGAAGGCCTGTACAGTCAGAAGGCATGAGTGAAACATCTTCTATTTTGTGTCCCCACATTCCACCCCAAAGGGTGTTTTGCTCATGGTACAGTCTGTATGTTAACTGTTCCTCAAGGGTCCCTGGGTGAGGTGTGGGGCTGTATTAATCTGTAAGTCACAAAAGCAACCTAGGCAACAACAAGGACGCACAAGTCTTCACACTAGAGTAGCCTGCATTGGCCCACAAGAGTCTATCCAATATGCCTCCCCCTGCGTGAGTCACCTGCTCTTATTCAAAGGGGGGCTTTATCCCACAGTTCAACTGTGTCAGCCATGAGTCACCTCAAGCTTTCCCAAACAGCACGTCCTATCCAAGGTCGGGCATGATCCACTTGTTTTCTCATCAGAAGCTTTACGTGTTCCCAGGTAGCAGTCTAAAGGGGGTTGCTGTGCCGCTATTCTTGCAACTGTATCTAATTTTCTCCAGTGACAGGGTGAATTCTCTAAAGGAGGCCTTGTGCAGTAATGACTGGTATGTCAGTGCAAATCTAAAAAGCTCATTGATTGGAGACCTCTGTCAAGGTATGAGCTCAGTCAAACAAAGTGTTTCCATTGGCAAACCTGCAGCCACAAAGAGAAAGAAGTTAAAAACACCAATAGAGGGAGGTCTTTCCCATCTGGCAAAATGCAAGCCACGTTTCCACCCTGAGACAAGAGAGTAGTTGGCAAGTGTGGTCTCCCCAGCCTTGTACACCAAACACTTAGCACAAAGGCACTTTTAAGAACAGTGGGTGCATCTACAGGAAGAGACACTGTTAATCTTTAGGGGCCAGTCACATCTCTGCCAGTGTTTCAGGGGTCACAGAACCTGTCAAATCTGTTCAAGACTGCTCAGCACCTTCTGAGGGTGCTCCTTAGAGCACTCATGGGAGGTGTCTGTTACCTGCTCTACTTCTTTGTAAACCATCGGCAGTTCCCAAGCCTGCCCATAGTCTCTCACAGCTTTTCCTACTGCTCTTTCCTGCTTGAAGAGGGCCCTTATCTTCCCTCCAGCCTCAGGCCCCTGCCTGGGCCTGTCTGCTCTGTCCCATCAGCTCTAGCGGCCCCTCTCAGGCTCTGTAAGTACCTGTTGCGGCCCAGCTCCCAGCCTTGGGGAAAGGGCGTGGAGTGCTCAGACTCCGCTCACACTGCCTGCTGCTCTCCAGCGCAGTCTCACACCTCCACAGGCACCTCCTGTGCCAGCAGTTTCTTTAGGGTTTTCTGTCCCTATCCCCGCCCCCCCATCTGCTCGCAGTGCCCGGCACAGCCAAGGGGCACACACATGCACACATGGGTAGTACTACCTCATTTAACTCACAGTAGTCAACTGTCATAATCCCAGAGTCATCAGCCTTCTTCACTGGCCACACTAGAGGGTTGAAGAGGCTTGGGCTAACCTTAATATCTGCATTCAGTGCAATTCTTTAGTAGTTTTCCCAAATTCCCTGTGTGCCCCTGGGAGAAGGTACTATTGCACATTTACAACTCTACTGGAGCAGGCAGCTCCACTGGGGTCACTTGAACATGACCCCCCAACTGCCACCTTTGTGGCCCTTTGCTGTAGTCTAAATTCCCTGAGTATTGTCTGCACTGTCACACTCACATGTCGCACAGTTGCAGAGGACCAACAACTGGTTAATTGCACATAGGGCCTCTACTCCCCCATCTGATGCCCCACTCCCTGTGTGGAGACCTTGGCTTGGATTCGGGGCTAACTGACAGATGGCTGTGCCTTCAAGGTCATTGGAATCCTCCAGATAATGTCAGCAGTACACGGCTCAGGCCTCACCTCACCCCATCTGTTGGAATCTTCCTCTTGCCCTCTCTGTCTTAAACTTAGGAGAAGTCAGTGAAACACTGTTCGGGCTTAATTACTGCCACAGCACCAGGAGCACACTATCAGGTTTTGCATCCAGGTTTTCTACTATGACACCTGCTGCTACCAAGTGAGCCCGCATTTGTGATTGGGTTACCTTGAGGGGTGCCATCCACCTCTGGGGTCACTGTCCCCCATTGAACACCTTCAGGACCCACACCCTGCACTCCTGCTGAATGAGTGGGCACAGTGGCTCTGTGCCAAGGCTTGTGGCCAGGGCCCCCACTTGTTAGCTGGCCACCTCAGGCTCTGGCTGCCTCAGGCCCCATTTGCTTCAGGCCCTGATCTGGACAGCATCCTTGCACTCAGTGCCAAGTTCTCCTCAGCCGCTTGGACCCTATTCTGTGCTCCGTGTTTTCCAAAGTTACAGCCTCAGAAACAGTTTCCGGAGGGAAGAGTGGCTCCAGGACCTTGACAATAGCAGGGCTGGCTTATTGGCCCCACTGAGAGAGCACACCACCCTAAGCCTCAGCAGCTCTGGCTGGGTCATCAGGACATGCCCACAACTGTTCTCCACCATAGGAGTCTCTTAACCTGTAGGGATTGTCTGCTACAAGGTGCAGTGAACAACTGTAGCTGCACCTGCAAACATGGACTGCCACCCCAGCAACTTGTCCTGGCTTGGGGCCTCTCTCCCTCTGCTGGGCTTATCTGTTCCTGCCCCTGTAGGCACCATGGCATACACAGCCCAAGCTGCTCCTCCACCGCGGCAACATCCAGGCAGTCAGTGTCTCACCCTCCCTTTTGGCAAAACTCAGAAGCTAAACCCATCAGTTCTGACCCATGATCTAATGGTCCACAGTCTCCATTGGGCCATCCCTCCCCACCGTGAGCACTGAGTTTTAACCTCCTTGGGGACTCTTTCACCTTTCTGAGGAGTCATTTATGATAGGGGCTGGGAGCCATTTCTCACGGGAAGTGTGGGAGAGGTCGGGTGAGAAGACTGAGTTTCCCAGGCAGCTTGTTCCTGTTGCTGCCGTAGCTGCTCCCGGAGGCTGTCCACATCAGCTTTTAGTGCTTGTGCCCTGGCTTGAGCCTCCAGCCCAGCCTCTGTAGCTGCTTCTGTAACCCCCTTGAAGGCTATAAAAAAGATCTATCTAGCCCAATGTACCACCAGTATTGGCTACTTTTTTTCTCCAAAGTTTCCCCCAAAGCATGCAAGGCTTTCTCAACACTAGCCGGTGTCCCATTTACCTCTGACCAGTTCTAGAGCAGGATGCAAGCTACCAGGACTATTGCTACTGGAAAACTACAGACTAGGAGGTGGCCAGCCCTCTAACTCCCCCTCCATTACCATATTGGTTTGTACCAAATCCTGCTGACCTTGCCACTTGAGGGGACCAGGTTTCAAGGTCAGAGATGCAGGATTGAGATTCAGGCAAACCCAGTAAGGACAGAGGCTCAGCTGGTGTGGTCAGGGCAGGTTTATCGGAACAAGGGCACGGCAAGGCAGCACAGCATCTCAGGCAGCAGCAAGTGGCTGAAGGCAGCAAGCAAGGGACTGCACCTTCTGGCACAGTGACCTTGTATACAAGTTTTACACAAAGGTGGCTGGCTGCCAGATTTGAGCCCCTAAGACCAAGATGTGCATAAACAGGGGATGCCATACTGTTTGCTCCTCAATTTTTCACTTTCCCTTTTGGTTTTGTGGGAACACAGATTTTTTTTTTTTTTTACTTTTTGGCAGGTTTGGCATCTCAAATAGGATACCCACTATTTTTAAAATTTCTTGGTTTTATAGTGAGAGATTTGCTTCTTTTCTTTTCACAGTTCTGCAAATGGTATAGCTAGCTTCTTAAACATACACACATAAGTGTGTATTATTTAAAATTAATACATATTTGGTGTGATAAAATCTGAAAATACAGAAAAAATGAAATAAAGTGCTGCTCTATTAACATTTTTAAAGTTTACATTTTTTATTTACATATTTACACAATCGTGTTTACGAAGTCTGAGTCATACATTATACAGAATTTTAGAGCTAGCTTTTTTTCTCCCATGTCAATAGTTGTAGCACATTATAATTATTAATGTCCTATAGTAATTCAGGAAACTCTAGTGGCATAGTGGTTAAGTACTGTAGCTGCTAACCGGGAGGTCAACAGTTCAGTTCTGCTAGGCTTTCATTGGAAACTCTGTGGAGCAGTCCTACTCTGTCTCCAGGGTTGTTCTGAGTTGCAGCAGACTTGATGACAGTAGGTTTGGTTTTGGGATAGCAATTCACTGTATCACTTTACCATAATTAAATGAGCCTAACCATCTTGTATCATTACGTGTCTTGGAGTTTTCACTGTTAGGGATAACATTGTTACTGCTAACCTAGCACATAAATCTTGTGACCATTCTTTAGTGATTTATTAGTAATCAATGTGTAAGTATAGACTTATTTAAAAGATGTAAAGGTATCTCTAGCTTTAGATATACAATGCTAAATTGACTTCTGTAAAAGTTGTACACTTCCTCATTTCTGGCAACATTGTCATAGAACATTTCCCAATGCACTGTATTACTGTGCTATCTGAATAGATTAAAAAGTGAATTAATTTTGATTTTCTAAAATTTTACCGAAGATGTAAAACTATACATTTATATGTTTTACAAATATTTGGTTTTCTTTCTTTCTTTCTTATTTTTTAATAATCAGATAGATTTTATAAATGAATTTGCAACATATGTTTTATTAGTTATCATAATTGCTTGTGTACCATTCATGGAGCAAACATTTTTGTCATTTTTCCTCCTTGTGCTTTTAATTTGTTCACAATAGTTTTTACAAACTAGAAAACCTAATTTAAATATTATGTCTATTATTTTAAATTTCTGCATACCTGGTGGCATAATGATTAAATGCTATGGCTGCTAACCAAAAGGTTTGTAGATCAAATCTGCCAGGTGCTCCTTGGAAACTATATATGGCAGTTCTACTCTGACCTATTGGGTTGCTATGAGTTGAAAGCAACTTGAATGCAATGGTTTTTTTTTTTTTTTTTTTTCGTGTATTTGGTATAAGGTATATAGGTACAGGTAAGAATAAATAATCTTCTGTTAAAAAGTTATGGTTCTATGCATCTATAGGATGTCATCCTTATGGCCTCTTACTAGAGGACAGTGGAGAAGACTGAGAAGATGGGGCAGGAGGTTGTTAAGAGGATGTGGCACGTATAGAACAGAAAGGGGGAATGCATCATCACCAGGCAAAGAGAGCAGTAGGAGCTGAACATAGGTGGTCATGCAAAATTTAAAATGGATTGCATACTTTCACTCAATCAGAATAAATAAGTTAAGTATTAAAAAAGGTAAAATGTAAGTTTTTGTAAATACAAAGCTCATAGGAATAATACAATAGAAGATATTTTGAGGTCAGTACTAAAATGAATTTTTCTAGGTCTATAATCAAAGTTCACATACATAAATCTTATTTTAAACCACAGTACAATGAAGATAGTATGCTTTATACTTTGACATTCCTTAGTTATTGAGTTTTGCTACTGCATCAACATTTTTATAAATTTATATTGCTATTTGTGTCTTGCTCATTTTTAATGTTAAAGCAGAAATAGTATTTGAATCTTTTACACATATGCAAAAAAGGAAAATAATTGTTTTATATATCATTTATGTTTTCATTAATTTTTATCTCTTCTGTCATTTTTTCAATATTTTACAACTGAATTTCCATTTTAGAGTTTCATATCTATACATTTAGAATTAAAAATTATAGACCAAAGTTCAATACAGAAATGTGGCTATAATTTCTTGGTCAGTCAGTTACTTTTTTCTATTCTGATGCAATTCCTGAAATGATCTTGGTAACAGCATTATAATCAGAAAAAAACCGCTGCCGTCAAGTCGATTCTGACTCATAGTGACTCTGTAGGACAGAGTGGATCTCCCCCATAGAGTTTCCAAGAAGTGCCTGGTGGATTTGAACTGTTGGCATTTGGTTAGTAGCTATATCTCTCAATCACTAGGCCATCAAGTTTCCAAATAACATTATAAACCTAAAAAAATAAAAACTGCAAATTCACTGTAATGTGTAAACCTGTGGAGCTCTTTGACCCTTCGGAGCTTATCAGAGAAGCAGCATACCTGTTAGCGTATAAAGGACTTTACATCAGATCAAGAAATTTCTTTCAACTCAAACATCTGACTAACCTGTTGCAGCAATAACGCAGAGAGCCCTCAAAAGATTAGGCAATAAATTTGAATTAAAAAATATATAGATGGGCATGCAAATTTATATAAGAATGTACATTTTCACTCAATCATAATAAAAAATATACATATTATACAGTCTTATTTAAAACACAGTTTTAGACAAGTACCAAGAAATACGAGAGAACAAGCTTTGTTGTAGTTCTTAAGTTCCTAGACATAGGCTTTGAAAGCATTACCTTGTCCTGATGATATCTTAATTTCCCTTTATTGCTATGTAAATTTGTGTTGGTCTATACTCATTTTTTAACCTATTCCTATTTGTAGATTTTAACTTTCCCCAGATTCACAGATTTCAACTATTATTCACTGAAAGGTGTTTAGCTACAACAACATTATCACATTTAATAAAACCAGCAATAATTTCTCTGTGTCTAATGTCTAACCAATAATTAAATTTTGCGATGCCTCAAAACCAAAGTCTAAACATTGTTTATGTATTACAGTTCACTGTTATATCTTTTAATTTTCTTTTAATTTGGAGTCACTTTCCTCTCTCACTCCTCCTCACGCCCTCACCATTGCGTTTTGTTGTCTCTCTGTGTTTCTAAAATCATGTTTCTTTAAAATGGAGATTTATCTGCTATAGCTCAGAGCAACTGTATCATATTTTTCCTGGTCAAAGAGCAGAAACAAAGAATTCTAGCAAAAGGAGCTTTAATGATCGGCAGCCCAATTACCTCACTTTATAGTTGATGAAAATAGAAACAGAACAGTTGGGCTTCACTGACTTAGTGAAGATGTCTGCACGACTCGGAAATAATCAGGAGGTTATTGGTAATATTACTTGGACATGTGTAAAGTTTCTGGCACATAATTTGTGCTAAAAATAGTCCCATTTCCCAAGCATCTCTGTTTTTACCCCTACTGTTTGTGAGTAGCTGCAGTAAAACCACGATTAGATTCCAAGAGTGCTAACTACCCCAGTCCAGCTCTCTTTGTGGGACTGATAACACAGCAAAGTGACTGGTTTTCTTTCTTTTTTCCCAGTGCATCTCTAGCCCTCAAAGAAATAAAAGCGTGATTGTTACAAATGATTAACACAGAGCTAGTCCCAGATCCTGTTAGGCAGAGGGAATGATAACCAATCACGTGTTTTGTTTAGAGAGACTACTACAGTTAAAGTAAATGTATGGATCTGAGTGTAATTTTAATTTGTTTTTTATCTTACATTTAAGTGTCTGACAGTGTTTGTAGCAATAAAATTGCATAGCAAAAAGTGTAATGTGATACTGCAGGTGTCTAAATGTTACTCTACAATATACACACACTTATCGTCTACCTAAAAACTAGCATAGCGAGGACATTATATACATATGTATTTTATTCTTTGTTTGCTTAAAAGCCTCAGCTGCCTTAGCTGAAGGAGGTGGCGCTTTAGGATACAGTTAAAATGTGTGATTAGATTCTCTTTTTAATTGCGTTGTGAGAGACTTCACAGAACCACCTCAAATTTGAGAAAAGGAATTATAAAGAGCTTCACCTGAATTGTACCTGTCACAAAGAGGACTGTTGGAAGAGGGATAATGGGTGTACGCCCTGGGTTTCTTTGATTTAATTGCTTAGGGTCTCCTGTGTAGTGATAGGTCTGGCTAAGGTTTTCAAAAAGTAAAAGTTGCTAGACTCTAGAGCTATTTAATAAAAACCTTTCTAACTGGCTTTCAAGATCATCAGCCTCTCCAAAGACAGAGCAGCCTAGTTTGAAAGAAAAGAAAGTAGGTTAATTGATCTTCATATGAAACTTTCTGGATAACTAGATAGATATTAACCTTTCCAAAAATTCAGAGCTCAACCCTCCCTGCCTGCAATAAGCTGCTTTTGTAAAGCAGAACTTCTCCTAACTGAACTAAACACAGTGGACTACAAACAGAGAGATGGTCTTTTCACCAGCAACTTCATTAACACAGTTTATAACGGCCCTCAGTGGGGTACAGCAACGCAGGGTGAGGTGCTACAGGGAATTAGGGGAGAAAACACGGTTCTGCCTAACTAGAGTGCTCGTCCTAAGAAAGACCGCCGGAAGGTGTGAGACAGGAGAGCTAACTTTACTGAGCCTAGGGACCCAAAAGAAAGTAACCGCCCCTCCCCCCTTCGCTGTAATTGGTCCCTTTGAGTCTAGCTCTGCCTGAAGCAGATATAATTTCAAAAGGAGGCAGACAACCCAGTTGGGCTCTTTTTTAAGTGATCTGCGGGGAACCACAGGGTAAAGGCTAGGGGCATATTCCTTGGAGCTTTTCCGGCCATGCCGACAGTATCTCTGTTGAGCTCAAGGGATATCATGGACTCTTTAATTTTTTATTTTCGTATTTTGCCACTGCCTTGAGTTTGCTCAGAGCCAACTCTTTCAAACACCTGAAGAGTAACTTTTAAGCCCTATGTTCCCTTGCTGATGCAGATAAGCAGGTAAAATATCTAACTATATATAAGATGCAGTTATCTATATATCTACAGCATTCTATTTATCTTCAGTTAGATAAGAATTAAGACATAATTAAAATTGTTGATTAGAACAATGCAACTATTTCTGGAATAAATCTGTTGGTCTTGTTTTCTTCCCAGAAAGTCATGAAAATAAAACAAATACTTAACACACAGTGCAGAGGAATGTGCTAGGTATCTGGAGGATCAAAACATGAAGTACATGGATGTTTGTGTGTGTGTATGGTACATATACGCTCACTGTATATAATCTCAATCAGCAAATTCTGTCATGTATCATGGAAACACAAGAGCTCTCCTAGAAAAGCACCTGGCAGTTAAATATAACCCACAACTTGTCTTCTCTGTGTGACATCTACCTCATGAGGTTTTGTTCCTGCTGTGGGTTTTTGTTCTAGTCACCACAACTGTGTTCTCTGGTAAAAGCCATGTCCCAGCAGATAGCGAAAACAAGAGTGAATTTTCCCCAGTTAGTTATTTCTGCCTTTCCTTTCTGGAAATCCGGATCCAAAGTGGGGGAGGGGAACCAAGCCACTGCTGCACATTGATTTGAACTCACAGTGTACACAGAATGGGGTAGAGACTGCCATAGAGTTTTTAAGGAGTAGCTGGAGGACTTGAGCTGCTGACATTTTGGAGAGTGGTTCTGGAAATCTGAATAGTGATTACTTACATGGCACTTGCCTTAGAAATCCTAGATTTCCTCATGAAAACTCTTGGCAGTCTCAGGATATTGAGACCTAGCAAACCAAACCTGTAATGAAGAGTCAATTCCAACTCGCAGTGACACTGTAGGACACAGTAGAGCTGCTCCAAAATGTTTCCAAGAGGTGACTAGTGAACGCTGACCTTTTGGTTAGCAGCTGTAGCACACCTTGGATCTCATGAGTCTGGGTCCCTTTACCATTCCTCACAACAAATAACACTCAAGTCAAGGCCAGTAAGCTTTTCATTTCACAAGTAGATTTATTCACTTTGGGCTTTTAAGGGTAGATTTTTACACATCCATTTCCTTCAGAGGCACATTTTTTAAAAGTTTTTAATTTTTTTTTATTAATTACAATAGAAGAATAAAATTTTTAACATCTATCAGTTATCACATCTATGATAAGCCCCACCCATCAATGTAGCCAACACAGTCATTTTCTTCTGTGGATAATTCTCTTGTTAAGTCCTTATAACAGGGGTCTCATACAAAATTTGTCCTTTTGACACTGATTGATTTCACTCAGCATGATCTCTTCCAAATGAGATCATGTTATGTTTCCTAAAATTGTCATTGTTTTTTATCATAGCATAGTGTTCCATTCAGTATATGCACCACAGTTTGCTTATCCATTCACCTGTTGATGGGCATCGGGGTTGATTCCAACTTTTCGCTATTGTGGACTGTGTGCTGCAACAAACATACGTGTACATGGGTCTGTTCATGTGACAACCTTTGTTTCCAAAAGATAAATTCCGAGCAGTAGAATTACAGGATCAAATGACATATCTATCTCCAGATTTTTAAGGAAGCACCAGACTGTTTTCTAAAGAGGTTGCACCATTTTGCAATCCTACCACAGTGTAAGAGAGTTCCAATTTGAATTTCTTTAATAGTTAATAATTGTGAGCAATTCTGCGTGTGTCATTTGACTGTCTGGATATCCTCTTTAGAGAAATGTCTATCCATCTCCTTCTCCCATAGTTTAATTGGATTATTTATCCTTTTCCTACTGATATTTTGTGAGATCTTATAAATTATGGAGATCAGACGTTGGTCTGACATAGAGTTACCAAATATTTTTTTCCCATTCTGTAGGTGGTCTTTTAATTCTTTTGATGAAGTCTTTGGATGAGTAAAAGTATTTGATTCTTAGTAATTTCCATTAATCTATTTTCCCTTCGTTGAATGTGCTTTGGCTGTCAGATTTTGAAGTCTGTCTGCATTGTGTATTAAAGCTTCCATTGCTGATCCTATTTTATCTTGGATGAGCTTTATCGTTTTAGATTTTATATTTAGGCCTTTCATCCAATTTGAGTTGGTTTTTGTATAAGGTATGAGATACGGTGCTTGTTTCAGTTTTTTGCAGACAGATATCCAATTTTGCCAGCACCATTTGTTAAAGAGACTGTTCTTACTCCAGTTTAAAATCTTGGGGCCTTTGTCAAATATCAACTGTTCATAGGAGGATGGTGGCATCTCTTGGGTCTCTACTCTGTTCCGTTGGTCTATATGTCTCCTTTTGTAGCAGTATCAGGCTGTTTTGATAACTGTGGCAGTGTAATAAGTTCTAAAGTCACGTAGTGAGAGGCCTCCCAATGTGTTATTCTTCTTCAGTAGTGCTTTACTTATCTGCAGTTTCTTCCCTTTCCAAACAAAGATGATGATAAGCTTCTCCATCTGATTAAAAAATGTCGCTGGAATTTATAATGGGATTGCATTATATAAGTAGATTGCTTTGGGTAAAATAGACATTTTCACAATGTTGAGTTGCCCTATCCATGAACAGGGTAGATTACTTCATTTATGTAAGTCTCTCTTAGTTTCTTGTAGTAAGGTTTTGTAGTTCTCTTTGTAAGGATCTCTTATTTCTCTAGGTAGATTTATTCTTTGGTATTTTATCTTATTGGGGGCTATAGTAAATGGAATTGATTCAGTGATTTGTTCTTTAATAGTCTCACTGTTGGTATAAAGGAATCCTACTGATTTACTTATGTTTATCTTGTATCCTGTTACTTTGTTGAATTCCTCTATTAGTTCCAATAGTTTACTTATGGATTTCTTTGGATTCTCTGTATAAACAATCGCATCATCTGCAAAGAGGGAGATTTTTACTTCTTCATTGCTGATATGGATGCCCTTTTTTTCTTTGTCTTGCCTAATTGCTCTGGCTAGAACTTCTAGCACAATGTTCAATAGAAGTGGTGAGAGTAGTCATTCTTGTCTAGTTACCGTTCTCAAAGGGAATTCTTTCAGTCTTTCACCATTCAGTATGATGAAGGCAGCTGGCTTTGCATAGATGCTACTGATTACATTGAGGAATTTCCCCTCTATTCCTATTTTTTCTGAGAGTTTTAAGCATGAATGGGTGTTGAACTTTGTCAAATGCCTTTTCTGAATGAACTGACAAAATTGGGTGATTCTTATGTTTTGTGTTATTAATGTGGTTGATTACATTAATTGTTTTTCTGATGTTGAACCAGCCTTGCATCCCAGGAATGAAAACAACTTGATGATGAACAGTTTTTTTTGTATACTGTTGAATTCTATTGGCTAGATTTTGTTGAAGATTTCTGCATCTAGGTTCATGAGTGATATTGGTCTGTAATATTCTTTTTTCGTGGGATCTTTCCCTGTCTTTGGTATCAGGGTTATGCTGGCTTCGTAGAATGCATTCAGGAGTATTCCGTCCCTTTGTATGGTATGAAATAGCCTCCATAGTATCAGAGTTAACTCTTCTCTAAAAGTTTGGTAGAATTCTCCAGTGAAGCCATCTGGGTCAGGACTTTTTTTTGGTTGGTAGATTTTTGATGACTTTTTCAATCTCTTTCTTTGTAACAGATTTATTAAGATGATCTACTTCTCTTGTGATAGTCTTGGTGAATCATATGAATCTAGAAATTTGTCCATTTCCCATAGGTTTTCAAACCTGTTAGAGTACAGCCTTTCATAGTATTCTGTTATGATATATTTTATTTCAGCTGGGTCTGTTCTAACAACTCCCATCTCATTTTTAAACAGGTTATTTGTATGTTCTGCTGTTTTTCTTTTATAAGTTTAGCCAATGGTTTATCTATATTGTTGAACTTTTCAAGGAACTAGCTTTTGGTTTTGTTAATTTTTTCAATTGTATTTATGTTCTCTAATTCATTTAGTTCTGCTCTAATCCTTATAATCTGTTTTCTTCTGGTGACTGAGGGGTTCTTCTGTTGCTCTCTTTCTACTTGTTCAAGCTGTAAGGTTAATTCTTTAATTTGCAACCTTTCTTCTTTCCAGATGTGTGCAGTTACAGAGATAAACCGACCTCTGAGCACTGCTTTTGCTGTATCCCATAAATTCTGGTAGGCTGTGTTTTCATTCTCATTTGAATTCATAAATTTCTTTATTTTGTCCTTAATTTCTTCTATAACCCAAGAGTTTTTGGGCAAAATGTTGTTCAGTTTCCATAAGTTTGAATTTATACTTATCAATTTTCTGTTATTGATTTCAACTTTTATAGCTCTATGGTCTGAGAAGATACTTTGCAGTAAATCAATGGTTTGGATTTTATGAAGAATTGCTTTATGATCTAACACAAGGTCTATTCTAGAGAGTGTTCCATGTGCATTGGAGAGGAAGGTGTACTTATCTGCTGATGGATGAAAAGATCTGTATATGTCAATAAAGTCAAGTTGATTGATTGTTGCAATAAGATCTTCTGCATCTTAGCTTTTTTCTGGATGATCTATATCCATAACTGAAAGGGGAGTGTTGAGGCCTCCAACTATTATTTTGGAATGATCTATCTCATTTTTCAGTGTTGTCAGTATTTGTTCAATGTATTTAGGTGCTCTTAACAATATTTAATATTGTTAAGTCCTGCTTGAGTATTGAACCTTTCAGCAATAAATAGTAACCACCATTGTCCATGATAGTGGACTTTACATTAAAATCTATTTTATCTGAGATTAGTATTGCCACACCTGCTCTTCTTTGTGTATTGTTCACTTGATACATATTATTCCAAACTTTAATTTTTAATTTGTTCATATCTTTAAGTCTAAGGTGTGTTTCTTGTAAGCAACATATAGATGGGTCATGTCTTTTGATCCAGGATGTCACTCGCTCTCTGTTTACTGGATTGTTCAGTCCATTTACATTCAATGTAATTATTGATAGATATGCATTTAGTGCCGTCATTTTGATGTAATTACTTTTATGTTGATGTTTTCTATATTGCTGTTAAGGTTCTATTCTGGGGCATTCTTCTTTGTGGGTTATTGTTTCAGTGTTGGTTTTGTGTTCATTGAGACTCCTGTATTACATTTCTTATTTTGATACAGTGCATTGTTAATCTGCTTTATGGCTACATGTATTATCCCCCTTAACATACGAAGATCAAACCCAGTTGTAACTACTGCGTAACTCTGAAACTTCCACTGCACATAAAACAACTATAACTACTGTAGTGTATACATCTTTTAATGTGATGGTATTACAGTTGTCATGATATGATCACAGATTCCTTTATTATAATACTGTAGCTTTGATGAAGTTTTGTGATTTCCTTAACTGATTAGAATTTTGGATGATATATTCTGAATTGTCACTTTAAACATATGTTTAATAGTTCTGTTTTTCTGGGGGAATAGCTTCTTTCAGTATTTCATGTAATTTTGGTTTAAATTTTATGAAGTCTCTAAATTTCTCTTTATCTTCAAAAGTCTTAATTTCACCATTATATTTGATAGACAATTTTGCAGGATAAATAATTCTAGGACATAAGTTTTTCTTATTCAGGAATTTGAATGTGTCTGCCCACTGTTTTCTAGCCAGCATTGTTTCAGCAAAAAAGTCAGATGAAAGCCTACAGGGTTTCCCTCATAGCGTTAGTTTTGCTTTGAGCCTTGCTGTCTTTAGAAGCATCTATTTATGTTTTAGCTTATTAAGTTTGATTATAGTATGCCTTGGCATCTTTCTTCTTGGGTCTAGCTTTTGCAGTGTTTGATAAACATCTTGGATACCTGCATTCTCTTTGCTCATAGTCTCGGGAAAATTTTCTGTCAGCATCTCTACAGCAATGCTCTCTATGTTGTCATTAATCCCCCCTTGTTCAGGAACTGCAATTAAATGTAAATGATTTCTCTTAATGGAGCCCCACATTTCTCAATACTTCTTCATTTTTCTTATTTCTTTTCTCTGATTTCATCCCATAAATGCTGATGTCAGTTACTCTGTCTTCAAGGTCACTGAGTCTAATTTCCATTTGTCAGAGGCACAATTTTTAGAAGAAATTTCCCTTTCCTTTTTTAAACAGTTTATGACATTTATCTTAGAAATCAGTTGAATTAGAATTGATTGTGTTTTGAGACTACGAGGATTTAAAAAATAGTTTAACTAATTGAAGAATACTAATTTACACCTTGAGTCACAGTTTTGAAGGTTAACTGTGGGAGCTGATATGAATCCACCATGTGGGAACAGAGAATTTAGAGTATAAACACTGGCACAATCAGTTCCCAAAGTGAGACTCACACTGTGGCGATAAAAGAGGTTAAAAAAACTTGTCATATATTGTATAAATCCACAAACCATAAATTAAGACAATGCAAATTTTTTAATATCTCTGGACATAGCTTATGTAAAGAATGTAACTCAAAATACTGTTCACTGTTAATTTTGGAAAAAACTTTTCTTTCACTTCAGGGATGGAGGGGCTCCTGCTAAAACTATATGTATATTTCTATAAAGGATCTATACAGGTAGGATTCAAAGGCATATAGGAGCAGGAAAGATGAAGCTGTGTAAAGATAGGTCATCTTCTGTAGAGCTGACTTGCATTTTTTTCCTGATGAAAAATCTATGACAGTCTAAACTTGACTACTGAAAGCTGGCATTTCAAATCCACCTTGGAAACCTAATGGGGCAGTTCTGCTCTGTCTTGTAAAGTCACTGTAAGTCAGAAGTGACTCAACAGCAAAGAGTTTTTCTCTTCTGCTGCAAATTTGCCTAAGCTCTTTTGCCCACTCATCAAATATCAGGATCTGTTGTTAATATATGGAAACCCTGGTGGTGTAGTAGTTAAGTGTTACAGCTGCTAACTAAAAAGATCTGTAGTTTGAATCCATCCAGGAGCTCCTTGGAAACTCTATGGGGCAGTTCTACTCAGTCCTATAGGGTTGCTATGAGTCAGAATTGAGTCGATGGCAATGGGTTTGGGGTTTTGTTGTTATGTACAACCTCTGGAGTTGAAGTATATATGGAATGACACTTCTTTCCCTTCATATTCTTGGTAGCAGGTTGTAGAGTTCAAAGAAACCAAACACTGCCTGAAGTACAATCAGTTAATAGCAGGTATGCCCAAAGTGTTCATGACCCTGTTTCATGGCTTGAGAGACATACACTCATCACTGCCTTAGATTTTTCTCCTTGGAACTTTGCACAAAGACTTGATTCCAAACTGGCTCGCCTCCTAGTGCAATCAATCAAGTGTGAGATCTCCCAAGAATTTTAATGTAATAAAATGCCAGTTTGTGGTAACAGTCTTGTATAAGAGACACAAAATCTCAGTTGCTTTAATATATACATATAAAGACAAAACAAAACACTAAACTAAAAAAGAAAATAAAAAAGCATGTATTTAGGTCATGTTTATGTGGTTTGGCTGGGTCAAGTATGAGATTTGGCCATTCTCTGCTGGGCCTGGCTGGAGGGACATTGCTTCAAGTTATGGCTCCAGCTGGGCTTGGCTGCTTGCTGATGGTTAGTTTCAGATGGATTCAGTTTGGGGTCCTGATTTAGGAAGAAGGAGGTATCTGGGAGAAGGTTATATCTTGGGAACAGTGGAGACAGAAGAGGTTTAGCTCGATGGCACAAATTCTTCTTAAGCCTTTTATTAAATCTCTCTCAGTAATATTCCACTGGTGAAAGGAAGTTGTATCCCCTTCTCAATAATTAAAAAAAGAAGAAAAAAAAAAAACCCAACAAAACCTACTGATGTTGAGTCAGGTCTGACTCATAGCAACCCTTATAATAATGAAGAGGCAGAGAAACATATTCAGCCTCTCCTCTGTCTCTTTAGTGAGAAAAACAATAGCACTGTGTGGCAAAGGGTGTAGATGCAAAGGGAAGTGAAAAAGTTGGGGCCATCAGTGCAGTGTATCACAAGGAGTACCAGGGTTTTAGACCTCAAGTGCTGCATGCCCCCCTCCACAAATTCTCACACCAAAGTCTTTCCTAAGTGAGACCTATCCAAATACTTCTAAGTGCTTTTTTTTTAAACATCACAGTTTTAAAAACAAATAAATATATTTCTAACAAACTTTTGATAATTAATAAACCCTCTAATAGACTTCTACAACATCCAAAATGCTAAATGATGCTGCTGAGAGTATTGATTCCTGATTAAAACTAAACTCATTGTCCTTGAGTCAGTTCTTACAGCAACGCCGTATGTTACAGAGTAGATCTGTTCCTCAGAAGTTTCTTCCTGTAATAATTACAAAAGCAGTTCTTCAGCTCTTTCTTCCAGCCTTCAAACCACTAGTCTTCAGATGATCCTAAACCATTTGTGCCACCTAGGGACCTATTCTTGATAAAGCGACATTCAATGCTATCAAAAGAATCCTAGTGGTGTTGGCACACGTATATTGTGCTGTTTATACTGTAATGTTTTCAAAAGTAAGTTGCGACACACTCAATAAGAGCCACAAAACACACAGTGAAGCACTTACTAACTTGTTGGGAAGTTTCACCCATTTTCTAGGAAACTGTTTCCTCGTATTTTAAAACAAGTATGCTGCATTTAGGAGAATTTCAGGTTTATCAAATAAATTGGATTTGAACAAAATTCCAGGCTCCAGCCACTCTTAATTGAAATTCCTTGCAGCATTTCACTGTCTTTCTTATCTTATTTGGCTTTAGGGCAGCTTCAAGTCAGGTTAGTCCCTTCTCGAGGTCCTCACACCTTTCCTATAGCTGGGATTACCCACAACTGAAGTGCAAACATCCTGACCCATTATCATTTGACTAACGACTGGTCTGGAGACTGCTAGGAAGTTTTAAAACACATTGGTAGTGTTACAGCCCTGTAAAATTTAGTCTGATAAGGAATTTACCCTGGAGGGAAACAGAACTATTACCCTGGCTAGTTAGCTGTAGATAGAAAAGGTGAAGAGAGCAGTCTCTCAGAAATGAGTAGCAATTCTTGACTGCAATCATCAGAAAAAAGAAATCGGAGTATGTTTAAAAAATATTCACAAGAAAATTGCTCTCTTGATGTTTGCCAGTGCTGGTACGAGAGGCCAAGTAGGCAGTCATGCAAGGAAAGTTAATTGCCTATGAGACTGGCAACAAAAGAAAAAACCAGAGGGAAATCATTGGATTGGAACCCAAATATAAATTTTCAGAAAGAAAATTAGTGAACTATAATAAAGTCAAACACAGGAAGACGAAAAAAAAAATACCTGCTATGCACTTCTAAAAGGATGACAGACATTTGAAATGTTTCTAAATGAAAGAAAATGATGCCATTAAGATACAAATGAATTTGAGCTCTACTAAACTTTCTTGGATAACATGAGGCTATAGTAATTTGAACAATGAAGATTATAGGGAAAGGGCCTAGCAGAACTCATGGAGTGGAAATAGAAATCACAAAATCTTAGAATTTCTGGTGAAGAGAGGAAGATAGAAATTGAATCACCTGCACCCTTAGAAAAATAAAATTGTGTAATTATTCTCGATAGTGGGAAAATAATTACAATCTATTTCTAATGAAAAAGTCTGATAGAATTTTTAATAGAATTTCTAAGAAAAAATCTTTGCGATTTGCTTTCTCCTAAAATCCCTACAAATTAATCGTTAGTTTGCATACCACATTGTCGAGTATATCTTATTTTGTCTTTGAAAGACAATTTAAGATTATTTTTAGTTTCTCTAATGACAAATGCTATTCTTTGTAATTTTACAATTTTCCTGTCTATAATAATAAATTATCTGATTAAAAACGTTATTTTGCCACCACTACAAGGTCAAAATTTTCAGTGAGATAAAATTTAGAAAAGGAATGTAGAGGTCATTTAGTTTGACCACCTCATTTACATATGAGAAGACTTCTTAAAGAAACTATGAGCATAATGTCAGAGTTTCTAGTCAGATATTGGATTTTTGGACTCCTAGTTTAGTACTCCTGAACGCTACAATTCTGAAAACTATTCTGACCAGACAGAAATATCCTACATGAATAGAAAATGATAAAAAGAAAATCTTAGCTGAATGGAGATGGAGAAATACTCTTGATGGTGTAGTCTGAAGTGATACGGCTGTTAACTGAAAAGTTGGCAGGTGCTGCTTGGAAGCTGTGTGGAGCAGTTCTGCTCCATCCTTTAGGGTCCCTATGAGTCGGCATCGACTCCATGGCAATGAGTTTGGATTTTATTTTTATTTTTTTAATTTTCCTTATAAATAAACCCTAGAGCAAAAAATGGAAACAAAACTAGTCTTTCAAGCTATTCAGAAATCAGCTAAAAGGTAGAAGTTTATGATAATACCCCCTAAAACACAGCTAAATGTTTATTGTAAAGAAACGGAATAACTTTAAAGTATCTCTGGGCTAAAAGAAGAAGGCACAGTGACACAAACGGTTCAGCACTTGGCTGTTAGTGAAAGGGGTGGAAATTCAAAGTCAACCAGGGGCTTTCTAGGAGCAAGACCTAGCAATCGGACCTGCAGAGTACAGCCAAGGAAACCCTGCGGCGCAGTCCTCTGTAACGTAGAGTTGCTTGTTAAGAGCTGGAATCAACTCCCACAGCTCCTAACAACATTACTACAAGAAACACCAAGAATAAAGGACTTACCTACATATTTTAAAGATTCAAGGAAACGATAGCAAAGCGAAACACAGTAAGAGACGACTAAATTTCAGAAGCAAGTAGTTAAATACAATTCAGACAAAAAATGAAGGAATACATACACTCTAAAGTTAGTTCTCAAGAAATAACAGCAAAAAACTGATACGCTAATTTTAAAAACAGTAAGAAATAATTTTCATCTTTAGTAATCAGTTCAGAAATGTAGCTATGTATAGCATAAATTAAAATAAATTATAAAATCTATATAATCAAAGAATAATTTAAATGTCTAAAGCAAGTAAATCATTATCAAGTAGAAAATAAAGTTATCAATACTGGCCCAAGAAGAAGTTGAAAATGGAAATACATTTCTTAGCAATGAGAGATAAAAATAAGATCTAGAAAGCTGATGTTTTTGTAGTTTAATACTAAATAGTTTTCAAAAACAGGTTGTTCTAGCATTCTTTAAACTGCTTCAGAACTATAAGATGATTAAAATTCCCACAATTCTTGTTATGAAACAAGCATAAGCTTAATACTAAAATTTAATTGAGATAATAACATGTATAGCAGATTGAAGCCAATTGCTCCTGTGAATATAGATGAAAAATTCTAAGTAATACATTAATATAACATTTATCAATGTCTGATTACCCCATGACCATTTATTAAGAACAGTTTATTAAGGACTTTCTCAACTATATTCTTGAGAAATACTACCCCGTGATTTCTTGTGATGTCTTTTAGTTTGGGATCAGTGTATCCCTGGCTCAATTAACAGAATGCCTTAGGAAGGATTCCTTCCTCCTCCATTTTCTAGAAGTATCAGAGAGCTGTTGGTACTATTTCCTATACAAGTATTTGATAGAATCTACTTAGGAGACCATCTGGGGCTGGACTGTTCTCTGTAAAAAGTTTTTAAATTATTAATCTAATATATTTACTTGTCATAGATCTATTCAAATTTTCTATTTATTCTGGAAGTAGTTCCGGTAATTTTGTCATTGTAGAAATATTTCCATGTTATCTAAATTATCTAATTTGCTAACTATTTGTTTACAGCATTCTTTAAATTATTTTTGATGTATGAAGGATCAATAGCAGCATCTCATACCACCTTTATTGCTGATTTTAGTAATGTATTTCTTCTAGTTTATTTTCTTGTTCAGTCTAGCTGAAGGTTTCTGAATACTGTAGATACTTCCAAAAAACAACTTTTGGCTTTTTTGATTTTTTACAAACTGCTGTCTTCTATTTCACTGTTTTCCTTGCTAGTCTTTACTATTTCCTTCTTTCTATTTATTTCAGATTTAGTTTGGCATTTGGCTTTAGCTGGCTTTAGTTTGTTAGCTTTCTAATGTCTTAAGGTGGAAGCTTGGATTATTAATTTGAGCCCTTCTTTTCTAATACAGGTACTTACAGGGTTACTATGAATCAGAATCAAATTGACTGCAGGAAGTTTGGTGTAGGTTTAATATAGGTATGTAAAGTTATGAATTGCCTTCAAAGCACTTCTTTAATTTGTTGTTTCAATTTTGATAAGTTGTTTTCACTTTAGACATCACCTTTAAATCATGGATTATTTATTTAGTATTTATTATTATTTCCAAATATTTCAAGTTTCCCCAGTGTCCTTTATATGGTGGAACACTAATTTAATTCCATAATAGTTAGAGGACGCACTTTGTATGACTCAATTTTTTTTTTTAATTTATTGAACTTATGTTCCACTGTGGTCTGAGTGAACACTCTATTTGCGTTGGAAAGAAGGTGTATTCAGCAGTGTTTAGATGACATGTTCTATAGATACCAGGTAGCTGAAATAAGTGGATAACATTAAGTTTCTAGATTCTTGCTGATTTTGTCTAATTGCTCTATTAATTATCAAGAGTAACCCATTGAAATTCTCAGTTATTTTTGTTGAAATGTCTGCTTCTTTCACCCCATCAGTTCTTGTTTCCTGCAATATGAAATTCATTTGGTGGTGTGTTTTCATTCATAGGGTCGCTATAGGTTGAAATCGAATTGACTGCAATGAGTTTGTTTTTTAAATACATTTACAATTACTGTAACACTGTCATCCTATAGGACAGAGTAGCTACTCCAGTTTACTTATGATTATTATTTGTGTAGTATATTTTATTTCACCATTTCATTATCTGTCTAACTACAATGGTAAGTAATAAAACTACATGGTAGACTTGAATTACAATATCAGTTACTTAGTATACTTTTTTTCTGAAGGCAAATTTACCTGTGAAGTCAAATTGTAATCAAAGGTTGTCTGGTATATGTAGGTAATTAGAACAGAAAACTAAACATTGATAAGTAGCTTATTTGATTACACATGAAAACCTAATATTCTTTCTTCCTTTGAAGATTATGTTTGACACGGTAAGTCAAAATATCCAACACGATCAGTCACTGTTCACTGGACAGTACCAGAGACATACTGACCATTCATACTCTTCAGCTGATCTTATTCTAGGCTTCTTATAGGTTTTTAATTAGCAGCATTTATTTAAGTACAAGATTAGTTTAGCTACTCATTATATCTGTATACTTACCAAACCAGACCATTGCCATTGAATCAAATTCTGACTCCTAGCAGTCCTGTAGGACAAATGGAACCGCCGTATAGTTTTCATAGTTGTAAATCTTTCTCCCTCAAAGTGGCTGGTGAACCACTGACCCACTAGAATTTTGGTTACCATACAAGCACTTAGTGTAGGCTATTTGTGTAAATCATTTCATTATACCAGTTTGGCATTATAAAGTGATACTGAGACCAGAATAAGGAACATTCTCAGTGTTTTCATGGCAATCTAGTTAAAAATTAACAAATGAATACATCATTACTTTTCTGCAACAGTTGCCGGAAAATCATCAAGATAATTTTGGCAGAAAACTTATATCTAAATAGAGTTTGTTACTGCAAATCGGGATAACTAATTGCTATGCATTATATAGCATTCATAGTCCATATGTTTTAATTTAATTTAGTGACATTTTTAATCTACTTCAATGTCTGTTTTCATAGTTCCATACATAGCAGGACTTGAGAAGCACAGGCTTCTTGAGGATCTCAGCTGTATTTGCATATAATTTTAATTTTGGTCTTATAAACTGGAGGTTCCACATTCATAGTTCAGGAGTGAAAGAGGGCATACATGTTTTTTTTAGACTTCACAGCAATTATACATATGTATACATGGATGTGCGTATGTACAGATATATGCAACATAAAACTGGAGACATTTTACATAAAACTTTTAATTCGTAGTGTTCTTAAAAACAGAAAATGGAAGCAGTAATAACAGTTTAGTAGCCCAGTGAATACTGAAGAAGTTATTCACTGAGTGTTCGTAGTCTCCTTTGCTCTCTATTTTATCGTTAAAACTGAAGCACTTGCCAGTAACAAATATCTGCACATTTTCTTTATTATTTTAGAACTCTAGATAAATATTTGTGCATAAAAACTGGAAAAGATAAAGAGTACCTCATAATTTTAGGAAGGGTAGAGAGGGGCAGGCTGTCCTGTAACTTTTTATGGATATTTGTCTTTAGTCTCCTCAAAATGAAGTTTTCCAACTGACCTTTAAAGGTTTTCAGAGGTAGTAACTAAGCAGGTTAGCTCCCAAATACTTGTGAAATCTGAGTACACTTCCAAATAAGAATGTAGACAATTTTAGCACAATAAAACTCCATACTTTGTCTTTATTTTTTCGTTGTTTTAGAGGAAGAGATTTGAACCTGAAGTTTTTGGATACCTGCCGCCTGTCCTTGCTTCGCTTTGCATATGTAGATACAGGAAAGCTCCTGTGACCATATGGAATGCCCAGAGTGACATCTGCTAGTTCTTCTGAGACTCAAGGAAAGAACAAAATCACTGCATTTGTATCATAAAGGGCAATTAGCACTGATTTTTTTGCAAGCAATAAATTCTGGGGTGATATTCAATGTGCTCTTGAGAAATAATTGACAACGTTTATTGTAATAAAACGTCTACAATGGGCCTGTTTTCACATAGGCTCAGATTTATTTAAACAGGATTTTCCATTAGCAGGGCAAGTTTGCCTCCAATAAATTACACAGAGACAATGCTTAAAAGACTCCAGAGAGAGCAATCCCAACTCAATAACTCCCAAGTGGTTTTCCCCATCCTGACCTATAGTCAATAACCTGGCAGTGTTTCACTCAATTTGATGGTTGCTAAGCAACAAATAGAAGCTAAGGGTTAAGCTTCTAGAATCACTTACACATTAATTATAATCCAGTAACATTAGTATAACACAAGTTGTAATAATGAAGGGTATTACATACGTTGTCACAGTATGCTTTTACAAATCTTTCTCCTACTCAAGAAAAGAAAGACCTTGTGTTCTGCTTGTCACAGGGAAATGGCATTTCATTAGCCTTTGAAGGCACCTAGGGAGTAGGTTTTAAGAGAAATAATTAGGTGTTTTATAGCTATCTTTCGTTTTTCCAAGGTTTCTTTCCTAATTGCTATTGACTTTGCATTCTTTGAACTACCGAAGCTCACAATAGTGTATGTAGGTGTTAAGTTTAGAAGTTCGGAAGTTGCTGAAGTGTTTCTGGGATTGAATGATTACAAAGACTTTCAAATGCAAGAGAATTAAAGATCATTAAATGCAAGAAAACTAAAGGTCACATTTTGTTTCCCATACCTACAGATCTTTATTAAAATTTAATTTTCCCATCTGGAAGAAAGCACTATTCTAAAATCATAGCTCATCTTAAGCCACAACTGTCAAAGTGCTTACTTTATTACCTACAGTCGCACTCATTTGTAACGTCAAGCTACTCTGCGATTTTCTTTCTTTCTAAATAAAAAGCTGTGGTAGCATGCCAATATACTGCTAGGAAAAATGGACTGTGGGAAAGCTGAAACGGTCTAAGAAGATTGCTAAAAGTCTCTGTTTATTCAGAGAGGAAAAGCTATGTGGATTAGGCAGTGTGGTCCCCTCAATTAGTAAAACCCAGAAATGAATGATTTTAGTGGCCCTGTGGTCTATGATGAAAACCATGGTGGCCTAGTGGTTAAGTGCCATGGCTGCTAACTAAAAGGTCGGCAGCGGTTCAGATATGGCATGACTTTCTTGGAAAGTCTATGGAGCAGTTCTGCTCTGTCCTATAGGGTCACTATGTGTTGGAATTGACTCCATGGCGCTGGGTATGTTTTGGTATTTTTTGATTATGGTGGAAACACTGGTGATGCAGTGCTTAAGTGCTACAGCTACTAACCAAAGGGTCAGCAGTTTGAACCTGCCAGGTTCACTTTGGAAACTCTGTGGGGCAGTTCTACTGGTTCCATAGGGTTGCTAGGAGTTGGAATCCCCTCGACTGCAGTAGGTTTGGTTTTCATGGTGGTTATAGTCTGTGAGTCGAAAAGACTTGAAGGCATTTTTTTTTTTTTTTTTTTGGTAATATATGGTCTATCAAAACTCTGGGGGAGGTAGAGCGGTACTCAAGCTCTCAACTGCTGAGTGCAAGATCAGTTGCTCCCACCAGGTCCTTTGGGGAGGAAGATGTGGCAAACAGATACTATTGTTGTTGTTGTTACTGTGTGCTTTAAAGTCAGTTCTGGTTCATATCAACCCTATGTACAACTAACAAAACACAGCTGGATCCTGCATCATCCTTACAAAAAACACATTTCTGCAGCCGTCATGCTAACCTATCCTGTCAAGGATCTTCCTCTTTATCTGACTGTACTAAACCAGGCATGATGTCCTTCTCCAGGGATGGGTGCCTCCTGATATATAAGAGACAGGTGTCATCATCCTCCCTTCTAAGGAGCATTCTGCCTGCACTGTCTTCCAAGACAGATTTGTTTGAACTTCCAGCAGTCTGTGGTATATTCAGTATCCTTCACCAACACTAAAAGTCAAAGATGTCAACTCTTCTTTAGTTTTCCTTATTCACTGTCTAACTTTTGTACACAAACTAGGTAGTTGAAACACCTGAGTTAGTCCTGAGTTAGTCCTCGAAGAGATATCTTTACTTTTGAACCCTTTAAAGAGATCTTTTACAACATGTTTGCACAACACAGTATGTTCTTCATTTTCTCAGCTCCCGCTTCCAGGGGCGTTGACAGTGGTTCCAAGTAAAATGAAGTTTTTGACAGTTTCAATTTGTCCTTCAGTTGTTATGATGTTGCTTACTTGTCCAGCTGTGAGAATTTTAGTTTTGTTTATGTTAGATATACTCTATACTTTGGTCATCGGCTATCAATATTGTGTCATTTCCATAAATCAGGTTGTTAATGGTGGCAGTGTCAACGCTGTCACATTCAGCTACTGCTTCTGTAACTCTGTATTTGGTTTGAATTTCACCTTCAACACCATCACTTTTTGTTTCTTTGTTGCTGTTTCACCACTATTGGCCAGTTCACTCTTTCAATTATCCGTCTTGGTAAAATGTCACACGAGTTTATGCTTGTACGCAAAGAGATAATGGCTTCTCAAACATCAGAAATCAGCAGATAGCAGTGCTTTGCTGTCACTACACGAAATACATATCCAATGTGCAGTGACCAACCTGCGGACTCTGAAAGAAATGACGTGATTGGACACAAGTCTGTTCATCAGTCACTTACATAGTGATTTGCGCACTGCAGTGCTAGCGGTGGAGTTTGTTTTCTATGAATTACTCAGTATTAATAAACCATTGATAACTGAAATTTGAGCCATTTTGTGTGGCACTGGTGACTTTTTAACACTGCTAAGTGAAATTTTTGCAACAACAAGGAGAAATAAGGATCGCCTGTGTGTATGTGTCTCTCTGTGTGTATATCGACCACCGTTATTTCGTGACAGAGTGTGGACTTCGTCTACTTTAATCTTTGCTGTATCCCCGACACTCAGAAACGAAAGAATGAGTGTCATCATATATGACATCCGACAATTAAGTCGGCGAACTTAATTGTTCTAAGTGCTACATACTTCGCTGCTGAGTATCACTATGGTCACCTTCAGAGTATTCTCCCTGGGAAGCTATGCGCTGACGTCACGGCCTCCTCCACCTTTCAAAGCAGTTTTGCAACTCTTTCTGCTGGAAAGGCCATTGCACACAGTGGTGGTAAATTCCCAGACTTAATTCTATAGCTGCTGTGAGGGAGTTTTTAGACAGTGAATAAAAAAACTGTATTGCAACACCATCCCTGCTCACCGATCTGGCCCCTAATGACTGTTTTCTTTACCTGAAGATAAAGGAAACACTGAAAGGAAGACACTTTGATGACCCTCAGGACATCAAGGGTAATAGGACCGCAGCTCTGATGGCCATTCCAGAAAAAGAGTTCCAAAATTGCTTTGAAGTCTAGGGTAGCCGGGGTCTTGGGTGCATAGCTTCCCGAGGGGAGTACTTCAAAGGCGACCACTGTGATATTCAGCAACAAGATATGCAGCACTTTTTCTAGAATGATTTCCTGAGCTTAGCTGACAGTGCTCATATCTACCGTACCTATTACAGAGTTTGCAATTATAAAAGTCAATAAACGCTAGGTTCTGTGTTTACCGAATTCCTGTTGCTTTAAGAAAAGGTGTATAACGCATCGCATATGACCTAGTACCATATGTACATTCAGCATAGCAGAATTTCGTGAAGGAAGATAGAATTCAGTGCTCTGGAATAGTCTGATGGAACAGCGTCATGGATGGTACTTTACAAGCTTGACCCTTGGCTTTGCCGATTCACCTTAGGTAAGACACTTAGGCATTCTAAACTTCGGTTTCTCTCCTGTAAAATGGAAGTTCATCTAATTAAAATATGTGAGGTTTAAACTAGATTGTAGATGCAAAGAGCTTAGCCAAATAAGTGACTTGCACATATTAAGCAACCCAGAATATTTTAGCCATGATTTATGAGCTGTGATCTAATAAAAGAGAACAAAATAATTTTTATAAAAAGATAAAATGAACTTTAAAATGTAGATGATGAAATTAAACTACATAAATGCACTGTGGCTACATGTTGGACTTTTAAAATTCAAATTTAATTTCCCTCAAATTTAATCAGCATTTCGAATAAATGGTAAAACAAAAATTGATACAATGCTCTGTCCTTTTCATGGAGAAAAACTTTGTGGACGTTTACAAAGGAAGAAACTATAAATGACTGAAAAGAGATTAGAGCTTCTAGAAGACTAAATTGAGAACTAAAGTTAAATTAGTGGTTATTCACAAATAAAAGCCAGTTAAAATTATTCAATGTTTTCCTTAGTGTGTGAAAACTAAATAAACTAAATACTGAAATTTATTACCCTTTGCTGGCTTCCACTTCTTCATTTTGAGATTAAGTGGTAAAAATCTCTGCTTCACAGGGTCTTAAGGTGGTGAACTGAATTAAAGTAAAAAATTTGTTGTAGGTTTTATCTGGACATAGCAAGAATTGAATAAATCTTAACTGTTAGCTTTTCCTTTGTCCAAATTCAATTAATCCCAACCACTGCCAGTTATTTTTTATTATGCACTGTATTTCTGGATCTTATTTCCATTAATGCAATTATCCTTCTAGTTACATGCTGACTTCAAGATCGGTGGACCAATCGGCTGCTGGCCTTCCTGTCCCCATTTACAGCCTTGCTGGAGTCATTAATCATTCTCCAAACTCCACAAGAAAAAGCCAAATTTCCAACCATCAATTTTGGTTCTTAACTTTCCCATTAGTTCTCTGTACTCTTCCTGCCTCAGTCAAATAGTTCAAATTGTTGTTACTCTATCCCGCTTGTATATTTCCACCACATTTGTTTACCTGACTTACATTGGACAGTGGATTTTCTCTGTGTGCATTCTCTGATTAATCAGCTTACTAAGACTGCTGACTACTACAGAGGATAAAGCTGAAACTCATTAGTGATATGATATGTGCTATGAACTCAGAACTAGGGACTGGAAGAGTGTCAGAGATTTTTGTCATTTAGATTTATGCCATGGCTCCAACTCTGGTGGCCATTCCATAAAAACAGTTCTAAAAGCGAAGTGTGAACTAGGACCTGGCATCAGTGCACAGCTTCCCAAGAGGAGTATTTCAAAGATGACCATAGTGATATTGAGCAGTGAAGTATGTAGCCTTTTTTCTAGGTTTGTGAATTGGCAGATGTCATATACACAGAGGTTCAATTTCTTTAAAGCTTTGGATTATTGAGTTCCTTTTTTAAAACTCACTAAATGCATCACATGATTATATTTTTGAATACATTAACATGAGTAAAGTACAGCAAATTAAATTAAGATTATCATTTTTCTGCTTTACACTTTTGTAGAAAAAGAGTAATTTACTAGATGAGTTACCATTGTTACATTTCTGCTATCCAATATCATAGTAACTTTATTAGCTAAACACGCTAAGGTAAGTGAATATCCTTGCAGTTTTGAGTTCCTTTCTGAAAAAAATATAATTGCTAACTATTGGGCCTACTGGTATTTCTAGTCATCGAGACTTACCTGCTCATGACATCTCCTGTTTTCCACTGGATGAAACAATTTAAGTGTTAATATTTAAGCAGTCTTTGTATGTAAGTTTGGCTTTGGCTTGTATGTAAGTTTAATAGAAATGTTTCTATCACATATATAGTGAATTATTTTCTAGTTTTTCATTCCTATTAACTTTATGGGGTATTTATTTTGTGTTGATGCTTGCTGAGTGCACTAGCACCTTATACTATACATCATTCTCTCACCATTTCCTCTAATGGCCATAATAGCTACTAACAGACACAAAGTAAAGTGTGTGCGTATCTTATAGGTAGATGATTGCTCTCTGAAGAAACCCAGAATTCTGTTCAGCTACTTTAGTAAAGGAGGACAGGCTGTTCTCTTGCACTAGTAAACCTGAACAGGGACAATAAATGATGACTCTGTTGACTACAGGGGACTTTCCACATTTATTGCCACCTTTTACCTTTTGTTACCCTTGGAAACCCTGGTGGTGCAGTGGTTAAGTGCTGTGGCTGCCAACCAAATGATTGGCAGTTTGCTTCCACCAGGTGCTCCTTGGAACCTCTATAGGGCAGTTCTACTCTGTCCTATAGGGTTGCTATGTGTCTCTTTAACTTGATGGCAGTGGGTTGGGTTTGGTTATGGCTTTTTATTGCTCCTTTCCTTACCTTTTCTATGTACATGCTATTTGATGCATAGGTATTACTACCCAGTTAGCACTTCATCCTGGAGAGAAGAACTGAGGAGCTTTCCTCCCAAGCCATGAACTGGAGTCTGCTTGCAGGCGTTCTAACCTTGTAGACGGCAGCCTGACTTCTGGTGACGGAAGATGATGATGATGTGCGCTGTTCTATTCACCCCTGTCCCACTTACCCTCTAAATAATAAATGTCTGCTGATGACACCACTGGAAGTGTCTGTTCTATGATTTGCTCTGAATAGTCTTTTACTAAGAACGTGAATATAGTCATATTGTAGTGTTTTTCTTTGTGTTTCAAATATAAACCATTGAAAAGTTTACATTAAGAATAGTACTAGTCTTTTTACTATTTGTCTCTTGGATTTTCCTTGAATTTTCAAAAGTCAAGATTTTACAAACAGTAACGTATATTTTTGGCTGGCAAAATAAAAAACTCTTGTTGGAATTTTATTTTCATTAGAGGTTGAGATAGGATTATTATTTCTTCTTCCCCCTCCAGGTTTTTCAACAGTGCCATTATTGATTATTTACTTAGATGCATTTTTCATTTCCATTATTACTTAAATTTTCATATCTGGTTAATGGATTTTAGTAATTGACACTTTCAGAACCTTTATTCAAGACCACAGTTACAAAAATTGTAAATAAATCGTCAGCAAATAGAATCTACCAGTATTTTAAAATAACTCTTTTTTAAATAAAAAGAGCAAGGATGCTTTACCTTTAAAAAAATCTATTGATGAACTGTTTATATTTAAAACAGGTTTTAATTTTTTAGCTTATGTTACTGTATATTGTTTGCATATATATGTATTTACATCTTCATCAGTTGTTATTGCTGCACAGTGAAGTTTCCAAGGGGCAGCTGATAGATTCAGACTGCCTACTTTTTGTTAGCAGCTGATGTTTTAACCACTGTGCCACCAGGGTTTCACTTTCTACTTCTTAGGGGCTAAAATTAATGGCTATAAATTATTACTCTTCGGTCTAACAGTCAGTTTGGCAGTTTTATGGATCTGAGATAGTCTGATTGGCTAGACACACTCATTCTTCTGTGTTTAGCTAGCAGCTGACCTCATTTACAAGATGGGTAGTTGGCTAGGTATTGACTCAGACAGAATCCATCATCCATCAGCCTAGCCCCAGCTTGCTCACTTCGTGGTGGCCAGGTTCCAAAAAGAAGCATTGAAAGGTTTAAGTCTGAGGTTTAGGTTTTGAGGCCCGAATTTGAAATTGGAAATCATTGCTTTTGTTACATTCTTTTGGACAAAGTAAGATACAAGGACAGCAGAAATTCAAAGGACAGAGAAACAAACTCCACTTACTGTCTCAGGCTACAAAGGGATGTTGTAGAGCCATGTGCATAGGAAAGGATGGATAGATGCCAATGTTTATGTAACTTACCATAATATTAATAGAATAAAGGAAAATTAATAACAGGATGGTGTCCATTGTCCAGAAAAACAAATCCATTGTCATCAAATTGATTTTGACCCTTAGCAAGACCATAGAACAGAATGGAGCCACCCCACAGCATTTCCAAGGCAGTTATCTTTGTAGAACCAGACTGTCACATCTACCTTCCACCAGGTGGCTGAAAGGTTCAAACCCCCGGCTGTTTCGTTTGCAGTCAAAGCTCTTAACCACTATGCAACCAAGGCTTCTTGGTGAGAAATCATTGTATTTAACACACGTAGTACAAACTTTATATAAAAGAGAAGCAGAAGGTCATTTCCCAAAACTCATTATCTTTAGAGCTTTAAAGACATCATCTTCAGTTAGAAAAAGCTAAGTCAATACCACTGCAGTGGAATGCAGACAAAGACTGCTCACCTATTTTTAAAACATTGAAGGTAATGCAGAGATACAAATTAAGCTAAAGAACCACAGATGTGAAAAGCTAATTGGGTTGCCTACCAGGAAAATCTGAATTTATTTGGTTAAAAACTGTTAGAACTAAGATAAAGGTTTAGTAAAGTGGATGAATTCAAGACAAAATGGTGATATAGATCAAGTACAAAAATATAGTGGGGACAAAATCTCCACTCATGCAGAGTGTCAAAAACATCAAAACAATAAGAGATATGCCAAAAATTACAAATCTAAAGATAGCAAATACAATGCTGTCTGGCTTACTGTAACCATCTAAAAGTCTTGAAGATAGGTAGTGTCATTCATAACTTTGTTCTTCTTCTTCAGCACTTTATTGGTCAGCATAGGTCTCTTTTCTTTCCACATAAACCTTAGTGTCCACAAAATAACTTACAGTGATTTTAATTGGAAGTGTGTTAAATCTATAGATCAAATTGGGAAGAATTGACACCTTAACAATATCAATAAATTTACTTCCTATCCATGAAAATGGAAACCCTAGTTGCACAGTGGTTAAGTGCTATGGCTGATAACCAAAAGGTCAGCAATTCAAATCCTTCAGGAGTGTTCGGGAACTTTGTGGGGCAGTTCTACTCTGTCCTATAGGGTTGCTACAAGTTAGAATTGATTCGCCTGCAGTGGATTTAATTTTGTTTTTTACTCATTTAAAAAAAAAAATCCATTGCTGTTAAGTTTCTACGGTCCAGTTCTACTCTGCTCTATAGGGTCACTGTGAGTCAGAATCTACTAGATGACAATGACTTTGGTTTGGTTTCTCCATCAAAATAGACTATCTCTGTATTTTTTAGATCTTTAACTAGTTTCATTGGAGTTTTATGGTTTTGCTCACATAGCTCTGTTACATTTTTGTTCAATTTATACCTGATTATTTCATTTTTCTGTATGCTAATGTGAGTGATGTCATGATTTAATTTCAAATTCCAGCTGCTCATTGTTAGCATGTAAGAAAACAACTGGCTTTTGTATATTAACCATGTTTCCTACGATTTTATCGTAATCACTTTTATTTCCCAGAATTTTGCTGTTATTTATGTAGAAAACCCTGGGGATGGGATTCTACATAAATAATCATACCTTCTGCAAACATTCTGCAAACAAAAAAAGTTTTACTTTTTCTTTTCAAATCTGTATTGCTTTTCTTTCTTTTTTATCCTAGGATTTCTAGTAGTAGAATATGAAGGATGATAAAGGACTATTTTTTCCCCTCCTGATTATAGGCAGTATCCAGTTTCTCACCGTTAAGTATGGTGTCAGTTGTAGGTTATTACAGATTACTTTTTTAATCGAGTTGAGGAAGCTCTCCTCCACTCCTCATTTTCTGAAGACTGGTGTAAGAAATGGGCACTCAATCTTATCGAATGCTTTCTATGCGTATATTGCCTGTACTGATATGATCATATTTTTTTCTTCTTTGGACTACTGATATGATGGAATACATTAATTGATTTCCAGAGTTTGATCCAGTCTTGTGTAACTTAAATAAGTCCCAGTTGTTTGTATTGTGTAATTTTTTTTAATACAGTTTGCTGACATTTTATGGAAGATTTTCCTGCATCTACATGTTTAGGTGTACTGGTATTTAGTTGAACTTTCTTGCAATGCTTTATCTGGTTTTGGTATTAGCATAATTTGACTCTACAGAATGAGTTAGGAATTATTCCTTTTTCTATCATCTGGGAGGGGGTGTAGAGGATTGGCATCATTTCTTCCTTACATAATCCCTGTTCTTGATCACACTGACAGTTACAGCAACAAGAAAAACAGACATACAATTTTATGTTCAATGAAATCAGTTAATGGTTACAATCCCAATCAACACACTGTAAGGTACATACTCAAAGTATGGTAGAAGCAGGACCAAAGTAAGGAAGGAATTTGAAAACTGTCAGAATTAGAGTATAAACGAGTCTCTAAAGCTGTCATTCCTAAAGATTTCTCCAGTGATCCTTTATTACAAACTTAAATTTTATGTGTTTGATCACGCTGAAAGAGGAGAAGCCGTTGACTGAGAAAGCAACGAACGTTCACAAAAAGAAAAATCTCACCCAAAGGAAAATACGATGAAACTGCATTGAGTTTACCCTAAGGGACCACGTTACTGGGCTGAAGGCTGTGGGGATCATGATCTCAGGGGATATCTAGCTTAATTGAAATAGCACAAGCATTTGAAGAAAATTTTCTATATTCTACTTTGGTGATTAGTGTCTGACTGTGAGTGGCCCTCTAAGATACCCTAATTGTCTCTCTCCTTCAGCAGCAAGGAAGAAGCAAGAAAACTAATGATACAAGGGAAAGATTAATCCAAAGAATTAATGTTCTGTGTCTGCCACAGCCTCCAGCAGACTGAATCCAGTGCAACTAGATGGTGTCCAGCTGCCACCACTGTCTTCTAAGACAGAGATCACAGCAGAGAGTCCCAGACAGAGCTGGAGAAAAATGTAGAACAAAATTCTAATTCACAAAAACACTAGATTTCCTGGCCTGTCAGAAAGTGGAGAAACGCTGAGAGTCCCAGGATATCCTTTTAGCTCAGTAATGAAGTCACTCATGAGTTTTATCCTTCAGCCCCAAATTTGAGATTCTTGTACTACAAAAGGAGACCAAAGGGGCATGACAGGTGAGGGGAAAGGACTAGAGGACAGGAGGGACAGGAAAGCTGGCAAGGAGCCCAAAGTCAAGAAGGGAGAGTATTGACATGTTGTGGAGTTGCTAACCAATGTCACAAATGTGTTAACTGTCAAGTTCATTAACTGCTTAATGAGAAACGAGTTCTATAAGACCTTCACCTGAAGTACAGTAAAAAAAGAAGAAACTACACTGAGTTTAGAAAATGAGAAAGAATGAAAAAAGGATCGCATGTATCACCCAATGGCCCCTTGAAGACCAGGTGATGCTTTGAGTTTGGTCATGGGTTTTTTGACTCTTTGAACCTCAAATACTTAGGTGAAGATAACTAAACTTGGGGGACAGGGTGGAGATATGTGGGCCATGGAGAAGAAATATTAAATTTGTTGGGAAGGATTTAAGATAAACCAAATCAAATTGAAGAATAGTTCCGAATGACTATCCAACTCCTCTCAAGATACTTTCATAAATTGTTTGCTGCATTTAAAGATAATTGGTAGTTGGAAAGGAACTGACACAAAGCCTAGGCACTGATGCTATAAAGGAAAAAAATATGCAAAACCTCAAGGAGGTAAACACACACAAAAACATATCTATTCATTGGAATCCTATATGGCCATCTTCATGTCTTATTATCAACTCAAATTTTGAAAATAGTTCCTTTTCATTATACTGAAAAGTTAACAATATATAAGCAATTCTGATTTTTCTAAAAATTACTTTCCCTTGAGACAAAAAAAAAATCCTTAATAACAGGTACTATATTTTTGCAGAGTCCTAAACATTTAGTCCTAGATGAGAAAGATTAAATGCAAATCAAATCCTAATTTCAAATATGAACAAATTTTGCAATATATTTATGTGATATACAGTAACATTTGCTGTGTCTCTTATTTTTTACTTTTTTCTTTTGACTTTCATTTTCTGCTTTGTTGTCTCCAAGACTACAAAAAGAATCTCAAGAGTTGGAACAGTTTTCGAAGGTGCTGTCAGTTCTTTTATGGCAGAGCCTGTATGGATAAAATATATCCTATTAATGTCAGTGTAAGGAGAGTGAGTTTTCTTGTTTATGCACCAGTAGACTGTGGCTGAGCCTCATTCTGTGCTTTTGTAGCTCCTGGACTGTGAAATAAAAAGGTTGCACGAGGTAATACACACTCTGAGAAAGAAACCAACATGTTGTTTAATTCAGTGTAAAACATATTTTCCTGTAAGTATAAAATCTGACCTATTTCAAATTAACGAGTAAATATAACTGTGATGTGTTTAGCCTGATAGCTCAATAGTTATTTAAAATTTCTCAAGTAGTGTATCAAAGAACACAGTAAAACTTTTCAGGGAAAGGACATTGTTACACTCTTTTTCTTTTCTTTTTAAAATTTTGATGTCTAGCAAGTTGTGTGGCATAAAATTGTTGTTTAAACATATCTGGTAAATAAAGCTGAATTACAGTAAAGTATCAATGGTAAGACTAATACATTCTGGTATGTCTATAGAGATAAGCCAAGAATAGCAAACTGACCAGTGCTGGATCCGATCTGACTCAACTTTGCACTCATGCAAGTAATGAGATTTTCCTGAAACACTGGAATGTATTTTGGTGAATCTTCTAACTCTAACTATACATACGTTTTTTTCTTTCCGTGGATGTAATTTTAATGAAGGAAAGACCTTTTCTCTGTGATTTTCTTGATCATTCTGAATGCTCTGAATCTTGCTGCAAATCTACAGTTGGAAAGATACGTCTTCAGGGATGGGGGAAAAATCTTGAGTATTATTTTTCAGAACTGAGCAGGATTTCTTCTTCTCTTGATTTCTCTTTGAGTTGGGTTTTGCAATGCTATTTTCTTGTTGACTAATCTAAAAATAAAGATATATTTGTATGAATGTTTTAATCCCTGCTTTATAGGGGCTTTATCAATTAGTCAACTACATGGAGATTAGGTGCCCTGGTAAAACAATGGTTAGGTGCTCAGCTGGTAGTCAAAACGTTGCCAGTAGAAACCCAACAGCTTCTTCCTGGAGAAAGATGTGGCAGTCCACTTCCATAAAGATTTACAGCCTCAGAAAATCTATGGGGTAGTTCTGCTCTGCCCTATGCAAAAGCAAAGCAAACCAAAACAAACATACTGCCATCAAGACAATTCCAACTCTTAGAGACCCCATAGGGTTTCCAAGCCTGTAAATCTCTATGGAATTGAATAGCCACGTCTTTCTCCTGCGGAGTCGCCAGTGGTTTGGAAATGCCGTCTCTTTAACCATGGTGCCACTGGAGCTCCTCCTTTGTCTTATGGGGTTGCTATAACTCAAAATCAAATCAACAACAATGAGTCGGTCACTTGAACATAGAAGTTGGCACTTTACTTTTGATATAATTTGAATGGAAACTAGCTCCTTTTCTCCATGCTTTGCAATCTGTAGAGCTCTCATGATGTGACAGTCTTTATTTTCCTCTCTGCTTTCACCATAAGTTTCCTTACCTATCTTCACTGATTCTTGCCAAATGTTAATTTCATGGTATTCAGATAATCACATGGCATGACATTCATTATCAAAAAGAACATTTCAAAGTCTATGCTCAAGTACAAGGATGTCAACGACAGGATAATAACCATATGCCTACAAGAAAAACCATGAAACAACACTAATATTTAAATATATGCATCAAACACTAATGGCAAAGACTAGGAAGTTGAAGATTTATAGCAATTTGGGGGCTCTGAAATTAATCACATATGCAATCAAAGTGTACTGGTAATAGGAATTTTCAGGCCACCTCAAGAGTTGAGGTGCTGAACAAAGAAGGATCAGCAGCTGGAGAATATGGCATTGGTGATAGAAACAACACTGCAGATCATCCTATGACAAAATTTTACAACATCAAATGATTTATTCATTGCAAATACCTTTCTTCAACAATGTAAGTGCTGACTATACACATTGACTTCACTGGATGTGAACACATAGGAATCAAATCAGCTATCTATGGGGAAAGTGAAGATGGAAAATCTCAGTATCATCAGTCAGACCAAGCTCAAGGACCTACTGTAGAACAGACAGATCATCAATTACTTATACGAAAGTTCAAACAGAAGCTGAAGAAAAGTAAAACAAGTCCATTAGAGCCCAAACACAACCTTCAGTATATCCTACATGAATTTTCAGACCACCCCAAGAACTGATTTGACACACTGGACACTAGTGACTGAAGACCAGACGAGTTGTGGGATGACATGAAGGACATCATTAGTGAAGAAAGCAAAAGATTATTACAAAGACAGAACAGACCAAAATGCATGTTAAAATAGATTCTTAAATTTCTTGTTGAACACAGCGTAGCTAGCATAACTGGAAGAAATAATGAAGTAAAATAGCTGAACAGAAGATTTAAAGAGACTCCTCCTCAAAAAGATGAATTAAAGTATTATGATGCAATATACAATGACCTGGAGTTAGAAAATCAAAAGGGAAGATGTTTTTCATTTCTCAAGATGAAAGAACTGATGGGGAAAAAAAATCCAATTTTGAGGCTGCTATTTCAAAGGATTCTCTGGGTAAAATATTGAATGATGAAGGAAGTACTGAAAGACGATGGAAGTAATACACAGAGTCACTGTACCAAAAAGAAATGGTTGATGCTCAACCATTTCAGAAATTATCATATGATCAAGAATTGTTGACACTCGAGGAAGAAGTTTAAGCTTTACTGAAGAGAATGGTGACAAGAAAGTTGCAGGAAGTGATGGAACCAACTGAGGTGTTTCAATACACAGATGTAGGTGTGAAAGAGCTCATTCATTTATGCCAAGAAATTCAGAAGGTGGCTACATGACCAAATTGCTGGAAGATATTCATATTTGTGCCTACTGCAAAGAAAGGGAATCCAACAAAACGCAGAAATTATTGAACAGTATCATTATTACATGTAAGTAAAATTTTGTGGAAGATAATTTAGTAAGTGTTGCAGCAGCACATTGACAGGGAACTTCTAGAAATTCAAGCCACATTCAGAAGAGGACATGGAATGAAGGATACGTTACTAATGCCAGATGGATCTTAGCTCAAAGCAGAGAACACTAAAACAGTGTTTACTTGTGTTTCATTGACTATACAAAGGCACTTGATTGGGTAAATCACAACAAATTATGGACAACATTGCTTGGAATGTGAATTCAGGGTCAACTGTGTTTAAGTGGAACGTGTACATAGACGAACAGGCAGTCTTACGAACAGAGCAAAGGAATAGCGTGTGGTTTAAATTTGGTGAAGTTGTACACCAGGGTTGTATCCTTTCACCATACTTACTCAGTCTGTCTTACTTTAGACATGTCATCAGGAGGGACCAGTCTTTGAAGAAGGACATCGTGCTTGATAAATTAGAGGGTGAGTGGAGAAAAAAAGACTTTAAATGAGATGGACTGATACAACAGCCATGAGAAAGGGCTCAAACACAGCAACGATTGTGCAGCACTGGGCGGCGTTTAATACACAGAGTCAGAGCAGACTACATAGCACCAGAACAAGACTAGATAGCAACAAAAACAAGAAATGGAAAGAATGTGCAAACTCGTGTTCACTGTAGCCTTATGGACAATAGCAATAATATGGAAACAACCTAAAAACTCCTGAACAATAATAGATAAATTGTGGTACATACATACAATGGAATACTATGCGAAGAGCAATGACAGATCTGTGAAACATCTCACAAAATGAGCGAATCTGCAGAACATTAACCTGAGTTAAATAAGTCAGTCACAAAAGGACAAATATTGTGTGAGACCATTATCATAAAAACTCAAGATTTAAAAATACTCATCTCCGACTAACAGTATGTTTCTCAGATATAAAGTAGTACTCTACAACAACAGCAAAAGGAAGATGGCTTGTGGGAAAAGATCTTCTCTGTAAAAAGCTAAAACCAAGAATGAACAAAGAAAGTAATATTGTAGTTGGACAAATACCACTACACAGTTTGGAAGAATGTGAACTTGAAACTACTTTCTCTCTTGAAAGTTTGAGTCTGAGGTTTCTTTACTCAGTGTCTTTCAAATGACTTCCAAAATTAAGTATTATTTTGGCAAAGGCAATAACTAACTAACTAAAGTAAAATAAATGGTGAAGATATGATTTAAAAAAGAGTGACATCTGTATTTGACCTATGAGGCCCTAGTGACACAGTGGTTAACAGCTTGCCTGCTAACAAAAAGACCAGTAATTCGGATCCATTAGCAGCCCCTTAGAAACCCTATGGGGCAGGTCTACTATTTCCTACAGAGTTGCTATGAGTCAGAGCCAACTCGACAGAAGCAGGTTTGGTTTTGGGTACATTTGACCTATGGAGACCTGGGTAGCAAAAATGGTTAACCACTTCACTACTAGCAGAAAGATTGTCAGTTTTTTTATCTATCTACGGTCATGGATTGAAGTGTGTTCTCCAAAATAAGTGCACAGCGATTCGGCTGGGCCATGATTCCCAGTATGGTGTGCTGTTCCTGTGTGCTGCAAACTCTGCCTCTGTCAGAAAGATTGTATCGTGCCTTGAGGCAAGGTCTGGGGATCTAAAGAAAAGGGAGTTGGGGACCTCTTACTACCAAGAGGCAGTGCTGGAAGCAGAGTGTGTCCTTTGAAGAGAAAGCCGAGTCTCTGCAGCTCAGAGGCTTCCTCCCAGTCCCGGGGAAATTAGACCACAAGGGCCTCCCTTCAGAAAGCCTACAGAGAAAGCCTTCCCCTGGAGCTGCCACCCTGAATTTGGACTTGTGGCCTACTGGACTCTGACAACATCATTTCTTTTTTTAAAGTTATTCCGTTGTGGTATTTCTTTTATAGTGGTACTTGATGACCTGCAGTCTACTTCTGAAAGGTCACATCACTGAAAACCCCACGGAGCGCAGCTCTACCGCGACTCATGAGAAATTGCTCTGAGTTAGACCTGACTCAACCGCAACTGGTGGTACATCTGATCCACCTTTTAAAAATATATGTGCATATGTAAAACACTCAAAATATAGAAAAATATTTGTCTTTAAACATAGTATCCCTCCCACATTATAGCTACCAGTTCATTCCATTGAGTCAGCTATGGGGAGTTTTGTGTATTTATCTGTTTTTTCTCTTTCTAATATGTTTTTATACAGATAAGTTCGTGCTGTACATAGTGTTCTAGTATCTTTTCATATAGGCATATAACGTTAGAAAAGCCTGAACTCTGAAAAACCACACCTAACCCAATTGCCGTCAAGCCTGGACGCAGAGGCTTATTTGACGTACGGCAGGTGTGCTGTGTGCACTGGGTACCACTTGAAGGGGTGGGGGCACCACGGAGCAGCTGCTGTTAAACCAGTGTGGCTTCACGTTTTCCTCAAGCTTGATGGCACTGAGGAGTAGTGAGGATGGGCAGAGGGGTGACTTAATCGAACCCTTTGGCAAGGAGATAAATTTGTTCTGTTTTTCTTAACAGTTTGTAGAAAGCTCTGTGTAGTTGTCTGTGTTAGGTGAGGTCCAGCTGGTTATAACTTACAGTGGCCCTGCACACGACAGAAGGAAACACTGCTCAGTCCTGTACCTTCTTCACAACCATTGCTGTGTTGGAGGCCACTGTCGCAGTCACTGTATCAATCCATTTTGTTGAGAGTCTTCCTTTTTTGGCTGCCTCTCTACTTGACCAGTCCCGATGTGCTTCTCTAGGAACTGGGCCCTTCTGGTTACACATCCAAAGTAGATGAGATGAAGTCTAGCCGTCTTCTCTCCTAAGGAGCATGCTGACTGTACTTCTTCCACGATGGCTTTGTTTGGTCTTCTGACAGTTCATGGTATAATAAGGATTGGTAATTTTGTATGTTGTAAATAGTTTTACTTTCAGGTTGTTAATCTTTGGACTCACTTCAGGGGATTTCATCTTTCTTTAGAAAGTCTTCTCCCTTTTCTGCTTATTTTTAGGAATGGGACATGATTTACTACAAAGCTTCAGAGACCTCAGAGGCCTGTTAAAACAGGTAGGAAGGAGACAATGGACTTGAGATGTGATTAGGTAAGACGGGAATTTTTCACCTAAAACTGAATTTGAGAAAAACAAATGAAATAATTTAGTCTTTCCTCTTTCAGTCCCTAAGTTAAATTTTGTGTCAGTTAGTATGATAAGTGTACTATACAATATCTAATAAATAAGAGCTGTAGGAGCCTAAATAGCTAATAAAACTGGTTGTGATTTTCTTTCTGTTAAAAAATCTCTTCTGAGTCTGAAACAACAAGTTTTCAAATAACCTTTTAAAGGCAGAAAATATGGTCAGCCTGTGATGGCAGGGGTCTGCATTGATAATATTGAATAAATACAACTATTTACAAGCCCGTTGCTCACTTCTCTACAGTTGCCATGGATTGAGTTGTGTCCCCCCAAAATATGTATAGCCATGTGGCTGAGCCATGATTCCCAATAGTTTGTGATTTTCCTATGCGGTATGTTAAAGGGTTATGGGGAGACTGTAAATCCCTTCATAAGAGCACCTCCCTGCTCCACTGTAAAGGGAGTTTCCCGTGAGTGTGGCTTGAACCACCCTTAATCCTTTCATCTTGCAAGAGATAAAAGGAAAGAGAAGCAATCAGAGAACTGGGAACCTCACAACATCAAGAAAACAGGGCTGGGAGAAGAACGCATCCTTTGGACCTGAGGTTCCTGGGCCAGGATGCTCCCCAGCCGAAGACTGATGCAACACCAGGACTTTCTCCAGAACTGACAGTTGGGAAAGCCTTCCCCTGGAGTGGACATCCTACCGGGACTGTGTAGGAATAAATTTTTCCTGTATTAAACTATTCACTCTTAGTATTTCTGTGAGAGCAGCCAGCTAAAACAACAGCAGAACCAGAAAACCAAACCTACCGCCGTTGAGTTAATTCCTACTCACAGCGACCTATCCGCAGTCAGATTGGAACTGCTCCAAAGAGTTCTCAAGGTGTGCCTGGCAGATTTGAACTGCCAGCCTTCTGGTTAGCAGGCATTAGCCCTTAACCACTCCACCACCAGTGTTTACGGCAGAGAAGGGACTAATTCATAGAATCCCATTGTCCCGCAGAGGCTGTGGTAGAAACTTGAAGTCTCCCAATGCACAGTTTAAAAAAGATGGTTTACTCTGTGTGAGACTTTCAATAAAGATTTGACAGATTGGGAAGCCAACATTCTTATTTGCTGCTTACCGGGTGACCTGTCATTGCTTCAGAAATATATTCAGCATCTCTCAGTGCACGTGATGCCGACGACGCTCTTGTGATAAAAAATGGTTAGACTGGGAAAGAAGGTTGTGGAAAAATCTTAAGGTCGCCTTGGCTACTCTCAGAAGCAACTGCAGAAAATACTGAATAGAAATCTAATGGGCCTTGCTGAAGATATCCTGAACACTTTTTGTTTAGCAACCCTGCCCTAGTTTCTTTTAATAAAGTGTAACAAAACCATTGTTATTTCAGGTGTCATATATTAATTGGTCAGGAGAAATGCTCAGTTATTTTTGTGAAAGGTGACAGAAGTTTAGTATGGCAAGTCCAGCCCCATTTCCCTGGCTGCAGAGTCAATCAAAGCCTGGGTCCCCCTGAACAGTTTCTATGTAGAGACTCAGTCTGAGGGCTTATCATTAGTTCACATCTTAATGACACAAAAACATTCCAGGAGACATTTAATTTTCAGCACCAGGGACTTTCTCGATAAAAGACCTTAAAAAAAAAAAAAAAAGGCTAGAAAGTCTTCCTTTCAAAATCAGAGATGGCAGCCCTGCCTGGCAAAATAAGGGAACAGTCACAGAAAGGAGAGGAAAAATAATGGTTGTTGTCATCGTTTGACAGTACTTTTTAACAGCTACTTGTTACAGCAAGAGTTGCTTATGCTCTGAGAATGGAAATGACATGTTGGCGTTAAGATGATTAGGCCAAATTATGCTTACTTTTTCAGCTTTTTAAGAAGCATATCTGCATGTTTATTATTGAAAGTGAACCATTCTTCACCAAGGCCTGCTCCCGTGATAGCACTGAATCAGGAAGAGCAAATATTTTAATCCTTCTCCGTAGAATAGTTTACAAATTGCTGTCAACTTGTTATGAAAACAATCACTAAAGGAAAAAAAGACCCATCCCTTAAATTTAGAAAGACTTTGAAAGTGTTATTAACCTTGATTCATTCTGATGCCAGCTATAAATGAGCAGATGTCAAAGCTCTGTATCATGTGGCCTGCGGAGATTTTACTCACAGCATTTCAGCTTTTGTCCATTTTAGTTTTACCATGAAATAAATGGGATAAGATAAAAGAATCATTACCCATTCCTCACATAGTATGTTGTTTTAGCAATGAGCTAAATTTTGTTATAACAAGGCAAGCATAAAATGTACTCAATGGATTCATGGAAACAAAATTAATTAGAAAAATATATAAAGTATTCTCCTGGTAATCCCCAAATCCTAGCCTCGATTCCATGTCTCCTGCCTCTTCATATCAGGTTTTATTAAAAATCACACTTTGCTATTTGCCTCTGATTCTTAAAGCCCATTCACTCCATCATCTTTCAATCCAATATCTGTTCCTCTCCTTGCTTCAATTCCTCTCATTTAGGTCAGCAATTGCCTTCGGATAGCTAGATCCAGAGGACATTTTTTATATCCTTATTTTATTGCATTTTCTCTGAGTTTTGACAATGTTGACAACTTGCCACCACTTTAAATTTTCTTTTCCCTTTGGTGATATAACAAGATTTATTCTCATTATGAAGGTTTGTGTTTAAATGTTACTTACAGGCTTTCTCTGACCATTGGATTTAAAATAGTCTTCTCTCTAGATACTTACTCTATTTTCCCTATATGACATATCATTAACTGCAGTTATATTCTGTACTTCTTTGTGTGCTTGACTATTATTTTCTTTCATGCTGGATTGTAAACTTCATGAAGGCAAGGAGTTGTTTTGTCTGCCACTGAATCCTCAGCACTCAGAACAGTGTTTGGTGCGCACACAAAATGTCCCTAATAAATGTTGACTGAATGACTCAGTGTTGGCTCCCATATTCTCACAGCTAACTGCATAGCTTCACCGGGATTTTTCATAAATACCTCCAACTCAAGGTTTTAAAATTCATTTTTTAATTTTTTTTCCCAAAACATTTTTGAATGCTTCCTATAAATTAGTACTCCTTTATCATAGTTTCTCTCTAACACAATGGAGGCAATCTTTAGATAATGATGGCTGTAATTCTTTTGTATTGATGTATTTTGTATTTATTGATTCTATTGCATTTTTCTGAGTTCAAGAGCTTCCACCTACTGCAATAATCTTCTAACTAGTCTATTGTTCCCATGTCTTGACCTCGTTCAATCTATCCTCTGCTGAGTTTCAAACAAGCTTTCCAAAATATAAACCTTCTCTGTTAAGTCCTGGGGTCAAAATCTTTCAATCTTTCACTAAAACTTTCAAGATAAAGCAATTTTCCCCCAAACTTCTGTGAAAGTCTTCATAACTTTCATTCTCACCTCTTACCATCCTCATCAACCTTGTCTTTTTTTCCTAGAGGTATTTGCAATGACCTCGTTGTAATTGTGGAAAGCCTAGCGGTCTAATGGTTAAGCGCTACAGCTGCTAATCAGAAGATCAGCAGTTTGAATCTACAGGCACGCCTTAGAAACCCTATGAGCCAGTTCTACTCTGTCCTGCAGGGTTACTATGAGATTTCTTTCTTTTCTAATTTTGATATGGTCTTTTATTACCTCTCTGCCTTCTTTATATTCCATTCTGCATTTACCAATATGCAATAACTCGTTCTTCTCTTCCAGCTCTTATTGTTAACAACTTAAGATCCAGTGCTATTAAGTATCTTCTGCATGCCAGACACCACGCTAACTGCAGGGAGTATAGCAATTGTAGAAGGCTAATCATCGTCTCACCCTTCCTGAAGACTGCAGTGTGATGGAAGAGGTCATACGCAGAGACTGGGGAACGTAGAAAACAGAGACCTCCACAGGGTTTGTATTTGAAAAAGTCATTTTTTGTATTAAAATTGTTAACCGAAGAAAGTTACTACATTACATAATAACTAAGTTATTATGAATCAGAGGAGCTAAAAGGAAAATCATTCATTTAAATAGCATACATTTTTTAGTATAAGGACAAAACTGGTAAATATCTTTTAATACAACCTCTATTTGCAGTTTTCAATAGTTTGATAGAATATCACACTACAGAATCAAATTACATCTGACTCATTTGATTCTTTGGCAGGAATAAAACAGAAACAAAGAATAGCAACAACGAGATCGGTTAAATTTGTAGCTCTCTACTCTATTTCACTGATCTACTTATTCCTTCACTAATACCACATTCTATTCATCACTATAACTTTATAGCAAATCTTGACATCGGCTAATGTCAATCTACCAACTTGTTGCTCTTCAGTAGTGTGCTTTCTTTTTTCTTGTCTTTCCGCACAGACTTTAGTCAATATCTATTCATGATAAGAATTCTCAATAAGCAAGGAATAAAAGGTAACTAGGAATAAATAGGGAAATTAGAAAACTGATGAAGGGTATCCATGAAAAATCTAGAGCTAATATCATACTTCAGGCTGAAAGAATGAATGTTTCACTCCTGAAGGTCAGAAACAAGACAAAGATGCCTACTCACGTCACTTCCATTGAATGGATTTAGCTAGTGCAGCCACCGCTTGTCTGTCACTTTGTCATTCTCTGGTGGTCTGCATATTGCTGTGATGGTATACGCTCTTCTGGAGAAAGAAGAAGAAGGAAACCAAAGACTCAAAGAAGGAATTAGTCTATAGGACTAAAGCCTCCTTAAATCATGGCCTCATCTGTCCTGAAACAAGAGCTAGATGGTGCCCAGCTACCACCAATAACCGTTCTGACCAGGGACACAAAAGATGGTCACATGTAGAATGGGAGAAAAAGGTTGAATAAACCTCTAATTCCAAACAACAACAACAACAACAAAAACAGACTTACTATGTCGGTAAAGACTGGAGGATTCCCAGAAACTGTTGCCCTGAGATACTCTTTAAACTTGGTACTGAACACACTCTCAGAGGTCTCTTTTCAGCCAAATGATAGACTAGCTCATAAAACCCACTCACTGCTTTTGAGTAGATTTTGGCTCATAGTGATCCTAGAGGGCAGAGTAGAACTGTCCCATAGTTTCCAAGGAGTGCCTGCTGGGTTCAGACTGCCAACTTTTTGACTAGCAGACATAGCACTTAGCCACTACGCCATCAGGGCTTCTTGATTGGCTCATATAATTTATAATATTGCCCCTGATGGTCTGGAGACCATGTTTTTAGGGGACATGGAGGTAAACTGGCGTAACTAGTCTTTAGCTAAGAAAACCTTCTGCACCCCATATTGGTGAGTGGTGTCTGGGGTCTTAAAAGCTGGCAAGCTGCCATGTAAGGAACACCAAATGGTGCCAACCCACTTGGAACAGATGATGACTGAGAATATCAAAGGCGTGAGAAAAATGAGCCCAGGAGACAGAAGGCCATATGAATATGGATGAACAGAGAATGTGTGAGCAGGAGACCAGAAGAACCAGATGGTGTCTGGTCACCACCAAAGGCAGCTGTGATGGGGTACACAATACAGAGCCTCTGAGGAAACACAGGAAAAAGAGGTGTGCAGTTTAAGAACTCTACGAAAAGACCAGAATTGATGGTCCAACAGCCTGGAGGGTCCTCAGGGAGCATATCCCCTAGACTGCTGCTGGCCCTGATCTGAAACCAGTACTGAAGTCAACTCTTCAGAAAGGAGTGGACTAGACCTGTGGACACAGTGTGAGCAAGTGGTGTGTGTACTTTGTGGTTTTATATTTCTATACCAGTCTGTCTTACTGGTTTCTTTCTAGATGTGAGGGAAGAGGGTGGTGAGGAGGGGACAGGTGCTCATTAAGAGGGTACCAGAAGTATAGAGTGAAAAGGAAGAATGTGCTGTCACAGAGTGAGGAGAGCAGATGGAGTTGCAGATAAGTGGGCATGCAAAATTGATTTGGATTGTATATTTTCACTTAATTATATTAAAAAAATCACCTAGTACTATATTCTTTTAAGTAATTACCTATATGAGACTAAACAGTTAATACTTACTGTAAAGTGAAGAGGAGAAGTGAGGGACGGCAGAGAGGCTAATGGGCATAACAACTGGAAGGGCAGTAACGAGAATACTGATACATCGTCAACAATGTGACCAACATCACTGAATAATATGCACAGAAACCGTTAAGTGGGAATCTGGTTTTCTGCATACCTTTTCACTAAAAAAAAAAAAAAAAAAAAAAAAAAAAAAAAAAAAAAGTTGACTAGTATGTGAAAGAGTAGTATTCTCATATACTGCTGGTAAACCAAACCCAAACCCACTGCCATTGACTTGATTCTGACTTAGAGTGACTTTGGAGTCAGAGTAGAAATGCCCTATAAAGTTTCCAAAGAGTGCCTGGTGGATTTGAACTGTCCAGTTTGTGGGAGCAGCCATACCACTTAACCATTAAGCTACCAGGGCATGCTGTTGGTAGGAGTGTAAAATAACACAACTCCTTTGAACAACAGTCTGGCAGTTTCTTAAATTGAACATGCCAAGCCAAGTGCCGTCGAGTCGGATCCGACTCACATTTCATTTAATTCAGACATTTTAGTCCCAGCTATTTATCCAAGAGAAATGTCTTGTACATAGATGTTGAGAGTAAGCTTGTTTGTAATAGTTGAAAACTGGAAGACAACCAAATGTCCAAAACCAGGTGAATGCATAAACAATATGTAGAACATGTCATACAATGGAACGCTACTTAGCAACAAAAATGAATTAATTACTGATATTGGCTACAATACGGATGACTCTCAAAATAATTTGTTGAGTGAAAGAAGCCATTCAAAAACTAGATTACTTAATTTGTGTATAGTTCTATAAAACTCAAATTAGTCAGTAGTGACAGAAATCGGGTCAGTTGTTTGTGGAGAGCACAGGATGTTAGGGGAGGTGTGGCAAGGGTCTGGAGGCAGAAGTGGGAAAAGAACATGAGCAAACTCTTGGTGGTTACAGATGTGTTAATGGTTTTGCTTTTGGTGATGGTTTCATGAGTGAAACGAACATGTCAAAACTTACCAGATGTACACTTTAAATATGGATAGTTTATTGCTTGTCAGTTATACCTCGAAACCACTGCTAAAGCTATTCTAGATACCCAAAGCAGTACTTGACAACTATAATTTAGATATTCATATTACCTTATAAAAAATTTGAAAACAAATAATGAATATCTATAACTTTACTGATTCCAGAATGCACGTCTGAGAAATCACAGTAAAAAAACAGTAAGACTCAGTCTGCTAAAATATTCTTAAAACAGAATACTATGTAGCATAATGTAACTTAAGTTTAATTCTGTGAATGAGTTTCTATGTCTTTAAAAATATCATTTAATTGTGTGTGTGAGAGAGAGACACTTAAGGAGTTTAGCACGCTTTTTTTTTTGGTTTTTAATTGGCATAATAGTTATCAGTACTACAGACCGAGCTAGAGACAGTCCTGGATACAGAACATTGCTTCTCCTTTAGCACCTCATCATAGAGTCTAAGGAAAAACTATTCAGTGGTGTAAAAATACAGGTACAATTTCAGAGAAGCATATTATAGGAAGATATTCTTTTAGAAAAGATCAGCTGATTGACAGGATAATTCAACTGGATCTTACCTCACATACAACTATCCTTTCCAATTTTTGACACCTATACTATGGGAGAAAACCCTGGTGGTGTAGTGGTTAAGTGCTACTGCTGCTAGTCAACAGGTCAGCAGTTCAAATCCACCAGACACTTCTTGGAAACTGTATGGGGCAGTTCTACTTTGTTCTATAGGGTCACTATGAGTCAGCATCGATGAGAAGTCACTGGGTTTGGTTTTTTGGTTTTTATAATCAGAAGAAAACCCTGAGGAGCTTTGGCCATATAGTAGTTAAGCACTTGGCTGCTTGCCAAACAGTCAGCAGTTTGAATCCACCAGCTGCTGGCACGAGAAAGATGTGCCAGTCAGCTTCTGTAAAGAGTTACAGCCTTGAAACCCCTAGGGGACAGTTTTAATCTGCTCTGTAGGATTGCCATGAGTTGTAATCAACTTGACAAATGGCTTTAGAGTTTGGTGTATTATCTGAGGTTCCTGAGTGGTGCAAATGGTTTTTCAGCTACTAATCTTAAGTTTGAAAGTTCAAAACCACCCATCAGCACTGTGGAAGAATGAGAGCTAATGATCTATTTCCATAAAATTTATAGCTAAGAAAACTGTGTGGAGCAGTCCTAATCTATAACACATGGGATCATTATGAGTTGGAATTGATTAGATGGAAAAAAATGGTATTATATATCAGAAATTGATTATCATACCATGCACGGAACTGTAAAATTAACTGAACAGTTTAGGATATTCTCAATTTGATTCCACTCTTGAATAAGTCACTATCTTGAAGGTAAGCGAAGCTGTTCTAAAAACTAAACCAAACTCACTGCCTTCGAGTAAATACTGACTCATAGCAATGGTATGGGACAGGGTAGCCCTGCCCCGTAGAATTTTAAAGAGGTGCCTGGTAGATTTGAACTGATAACCTTTTGGTTAGCAGCCATAGCTCTTAACCACTACACCACTAAGGTTTCCCAAGCACTTGCTGAGGTCTGAAATAGGAGCACACATGGAATTAAACAAACGAACAAATAAATGGCACTCCGTCAGGTTGAGAGTAAAATTATTAGAATTGCAATATAGTAGAAGAAAGAGCTCCAGATAATAGTTTAGTATTCCACATGAGAAAATGGTGGCTTGGAATAGGACACCAATAAAGATCAAGTGATAAGTAAGCACAGGACATATTTTAGATGGGAAGCTAAGAGAACTTTGGGATGAATTGAATGGAAAACCCAGGTGGAGCAAGATATCAAAGATGATACTTAAGTTCTTGGCTTTGAGCTACAAGATTGATATAATGCTACATTCCACATGTGGAAGAACACTTTTAAGGATAGAAAATCAAGTATCTTAAATGTCATTGTCTACCTTCCTACCTATTACATAAATTGTGAGTATAGGATTTATGATTGATATTCTTCTAGCCCAGGTTTAGAAATCTCACTAATAGAAAGCTAGCCCCCTTGTGAGATCAGCCAAGTGCCGTCGAGTCTTACCTAGTCCAAATTTCAAACTGTTTTTAGGTTTATCAGAACTGTTGTATGTACTGTTCCTCCAGAGGCCCTAATCTTGTCATCTGGAACACGCTCTCAATAATGCACTCAGAAAGATTAATTCTAATTTGATTTGAAATCTGATTAGCATTGTGTGGATTTACTAAATTTCTTGCAATCTGTGGACATCAGCAAGCTTTTATTTATTAACTGCAACCTTGGTAATATGACTATAGGTCATATTTTATAATTATTTATTTTGATATTAATGACTAAACTAGAAGCAGTATCGCAGTAGCTCACAAAGCAATCTACTAATAACTGCAACTGAGAAAAATTTATTCCAGCTGTGAACTGAATTTATTTAACCAGTAGGTGCCAGTCTTTGCACACAAATTGAGATTTCAGGCTTTGTGGCTTGGTAAACACTATCAAAGGGATTTCTGTTTAAAAAAAGAAATCTAGAATAGTAGACATTTGGTGTCAGGAAAAATGGCAATTAATGAACTTTGAAGGCAGAACACAATACTAGCTCCTGAACAAGCACACAACCATAACAACAATTGGACATAAGATTAATCACTTCTAGAAGTTTCATGTTAGTATAAGAAAATACTGTTCACAAAAGGAAAGAATTTTTTTTTTTAATTTATTAGGTAGGTGGCACTTATTGAAAAGACTTCTCTGCTCACATTACCTTCACTCCTGTCATGTATTTTTGATAGATGTGAATAAAATATGTAGGTATGGTAATTATAACCAATAGGAATGGATTTTTTTTCTGAACTATATTGTAAAAGCCTGTTCTTCCTGAACTAGATGATGAGGGGTCCAGTTGATCACTGTGATATCTGAGCCTAGGACTTTTTTTTTTTTTCCTGTGAAGGCCAAGTGCATCCTTGTAGTGCATCAAGATTGAGGAGAGTCCTTGGATCCTCTCACTGTGAGCCGTTCATATATGCCCATTCTGGCACAGGATTGGGTGCTATTTACTCTTCGCTAGCTGGGATGAGGAATAGACTCTGTCATGGTGTGACATTAAAAAAGTCTTAACTGAATTACTCTGAGGAATGTTCATGCTGATTTACTGACACTTTGTGTGAAAATTCTCAAATTTTCTCTGTCCATTAGCTTTGTAAAATTATACAGGTAAACATTTAACAGGATGACATAGCATTCCAAGTCAAAAAGCTCTAGAAAAAGGTCTTAACTGCTAAAAGCAATACAGAATCTGAGCTTTGTTTGGCAAATAGAGAGAGCACCCATGTACAGAGGTGTTAATTTCATGCACAAAAAATACTGCTGTTACCTAAATGCATGAAGACCCTCCTGCAGCTTGCCAAATGAGCTTTCCTTAACAAAAGAAGAGAACAGTAAAGCACTGGATTGGTTAAACATGAGTTTGGCTCTTTTCTTCCAGATTACTGGAGGGCCTGTGTGGACTTGCTAATTTACCATGGTAAATATCACAATGACAAAACAACTAATCCTCATTAAATAAGATGCTGTGGTCACAGGGCCCCTTATGCATGGCCTAAAGAAGAGCTGACTCACAAAAGACACACGTGAGTGAATTTACACATTCCGCATTCCCCTGGGGATTTTCTTTGGCTCTTATTTTTGCACACAGAGCAGAGTAGGATTAAAGGCATAATTACTTCTCGATCTGTAAAAGTCACTGAAAGAGCACTGGAATGCATTGGAAGAGGGGGTCAGTTAAATCAGAACTTTACCCCAGTCCTGAGTCCTTTGGTATCTGGAGAAGCCAATGACCCTTGTGTTCGAGAAAAGATGGAAAATACATAAACAAAGCAAAAATGAGCAAACAATCAACAATAACTTTATGTTGCGTATTTTTAAAATAGGGCTGTATAAATTGAATTCAGTGACCCTGAGGCACCCATAGCACTGAAATTAGCTAGCTGATGAACCCCTAAATTGGACAATTGCAGTCAGGGGAAATTCAGAAGAAAAACAATGCATTGCATGGTATTCATTAAAGGGAACGCAGGTTTTATTTGAATTTTCACTGAATTTCAAACTCTGCATTGTTAGTGCTTCTGTATATGACAAAAGAAAATTAAAACATAAGGGAAAAATTTTAGTCCCCCCCAAATAAAACAACAAATTACAACCCAGTTATGTTTCTTACGCTGATCCTATGTCAGTAAGATAAATGCTGTTAGTACTCTCAAACATAGGGGGGAAAGCGAAGAAAACAAATTCATTCTCATTTTATGTCGTTGGCATGAGTGCATGCCCAGTTTCCAACCTCTTCCCAGTAGAATCCTCTTTCTGTCACAGTCAGCCACATCCAAACTACTGTTATCTCTTGCCTAGGCCCTGCTGTATCCTGCAGAGCTGTAATCCCTTTTTCTCCTCTCGCTTCCTTCTAGTTCATTTTTTGAGCAGCTGAATGAACATTCATAAATAGGACTTTTAATGCCTAGGTTGGGTAACACTGTTGCCGTAACACACGGATCCATGCTGCCCTCTGCAAACCAGTACTGAGACAGGGGTAAGGTGAGTGACCAAGAGGTTTATCGTCTATTAATATACAAGAGACGGGAGAATCAAGTCCTCCAAACCTGTCTGACTTCTTCAGTTGGGCTGAGGGTTTTGCTGAGTAGCTAAAGATGGAAAACAGTGTGTGGTTGAATGTAGACATTTAGGTAAGGGAGGCAGTAATTGTGGAGGGATGTAGGTAATTTGCGGAGGGGGTCTGGAGAAGGGCATCTCGAACCCGGGGCTGGGTCTGTCCGGAGTTCTTCCAGCTGTCCTTCAGTGGTGGTTATCTTAACAGAGGGTTGGTGACTGGGCCTCCAGCTGTTCAGTGATCTGGAGAGAACTTGAAACAAACCAACTGCGAAGATTTTATTGTACCTGTGCTAGGTTCACCACTTTCCCTTCTCAGAGTTTTGCTGGGTTATAAATTAATGTGTAATTTCCCTGGGGCTACATAGCGCAAGGAAGCTAGAGCTTTAAGAACAACAGGTATACATGGCAAGAAATGGAGTAAGTGCTGTTCAGTTCTTTATTTCACCCACTTCAAAAGCAATTTAGGAGTCCCAGCTATCTTTGTAGAACTACCTTTAAGCTCCTTTGACAGTGCATTCACAGGCAGGTCACTGACCCGAGTGCTTAACAATTCATTTAAAAAAAGGTAAGATGTGATAAAATAAAATGCACACACACACGTACACTAAAAATAACAAAACCTGGAGGCACATATGACCTAAACTATTAGTTGTAGTAGACTATAATTTATGCATTATATACACAGATTGTCTCAGAGGGAGGCCCTAAGATTCCAAGCAGCCACAAGACAACTAGGATGACTTCTGCAGCATCAGTCCCTCTATGGGTGCTGCTTTCATCTGGTCTGATCCAGCCACACACAAGAGACTTGCAAAGTGTTGGGAAGTGGAAATGGTTTAATCACAGAAAAGACAGAGCAAGCAAGAAGAGTCCTATGGTAAGTGGTCCTCCCTGGCTTGTGAGCTCCTGAAGAAAGATGGAGACTCTGTGTGCATGCCCTCACTTAGAAAACTGACCACCAAACCCTGGGGTCAATTCTGACTCACAGTGACTCTGTAGAAGACAGTAGAACTGCCCCACAAGGGTTTCCAGTGAGTGGCTGATGGATGTGAACTGCTGGTTTGTTAGCAGTCATAGCTCTTAACCACTGCACCACTAGGATTCTGCCTTAGCAGAAGGACCCACTCAACTTTATACAAGTACTTCAGGGGCTGCATGACTCACTGTGTGGATTTCTACCCAGCCTGACCACCTGAGAAGGAGATATAATTAGACATGTAGGTGCCAGGTAGACCGAATTTCATAACTCAAGCCCTGCTGCTGATATTCAGGGTAGGCTTGTTTGTCTTGAAACCTTAAAATACCACCACAAAGAGGGACTAGGGAGAACTACAGCCTGACGGACAGTCAAAGGACTACCTCTTCTCAATTTGCTATCTAATATCCAGTCTCTGCTTCTTTTTCAGAATACAGCTTCAGTTTCTTGAGAACTAGCAGTAGGGTAGCAGCAAAAAGACTACACTTTGTAGGTTTCTTGTAGCCAGAGGTGACATGAGACCCAGTTTTAGCCAGTGAGAGCAAATGGACATATGGTGATGAAATTAGAGAAAAGTAACTTTATGGAAGATTATTTTCAGGGAGATGGTAAGTTTGCCTTCTCTCCTCGATTATTCCTGTATGCAGACGACAGTCATAAGGTTCTCTTGAGAAACAGTGATATGTAAATAACAGTTTTTTTTTTCCTTGAGACAAAAACATTACAGTTCAATGTCATTACCTATCCTGCAGACTTTGCTCTGTATTTTCAGTTCAGACTTTTCCTTGATCTTTTTCTCCTTCCCAACCTCAGATGTGACCCTTATCATCTAAGTAATCCATCTGAAGTTAATCTTTTGTTTTCATGTTGTGTTTCATGCTAAACCTGTTACAGATTGCAAAGAGTTCAATTAATGTGGCAAGATATTGGAGGGGGCAGTTAAGTATTTTTATTTCAATATCAGCTTCAAGTTACAGCTGCTTTGGTTAAAAAATGATTTGTACATGTGAATGCAAAAGTAACATAACCATCATGCAATTTCTCTTTTTAGATAACTTCTTGCTCCCTCATTTAATTTTCTGTCAATCTGATTTAGCCTGTTGATCTAATGCGTACATATGCTACTCTCTCTGACATCTAATTAACATGTGTATCTGTTCTAAATATAGACATGTCACACCCAGGTAGCTCCCAGTTTACAGCTTACATAATGCATGTATAATTGAATAAGCAAGGAGCACCAATAGTGAAGCTGCCAAAAAATCACGTAAGACGAAGCATAGGCACCAGGGCAGAATTTCAGGGTAGCCAAAACAGGCCTCTTTTGGCAAAAGATGCCAGAAGGGACCTATATTCACAAAGAGGTAAAGCTGATTCCTAGTTGCAAGGCATTTAAAGGCAGAATCACCCCGTTACTTGGAGGGAATGCTGATTTATTTTAAAAACTTTTTCTTGTTTATGATTATGAAAACTGCACAGCGTTCCAAAACATTAACAAAAATAAGTAGTGGGTCTACTCTACTAGTAACTCCAAGGTCTAGATCATGTTATTCAAAGACTGCTTTTTAAAATTTTTCGTCCCAGAAGTAGAAGCCTGCTGCCTTGAAAAGAAGTATTCCTTTCAAGCTTCTGCTGCTACTTGACAATGCCCCAAGACATGCCCCTAATGTAGATGATCTATATCGAGACATGTAAGTGGTGTATCTACCTCTCAGTACGGGCAGCTGTGTTTCAACTTTTGGATCAAGGTGCAAATCACCACTTTCAAGGCGTGTCACGTATGGGCTATGTTTGCTCAGGCCATAGATGGAATAGATGGAATTATGGCAGCATGCTGTGATTTATGTTAAGAATTATAATGCTCTTCAGTGTATCCAGAACTTTGCACCTTCCTGGGAAGAAATTGTGAGAAAATGTACGCAGAGAATTTGGAGAAACATTGCTGGGTTATGTGAATTTGCTCCAGGTGTTCGATCACGACAATATGATGGAAGAGATTGGTGGAAAATTCATCCTATGTGGCAAGAACTCTGAATTCAGAACCGAGTGTCGTTGCTGTGGAACAGCTAATAGAATGGGGATTGACAGATCAGGACGTAATGGATTTCGAAGAGGAATAATTTGCTCAAGAAGTTGTTAAAAAATTTTGCAGTGAAAGGATTAGCTGATATTTTTTCTAAACTAAATTAAGGGCTTCAGTTTCTTGAAAACATGGACTCAAAAGCTAATAACTTTGTTAAATAGGCAGATCCAGGAAGCAGTGCGATATTACCATAAAATATATGAAGAAAAAAAGAAAAGGATCATACAGATATCTTTCACTAATTATAAGACTAGAAATGTTATCTTTGTTCCCAAGGATAACTCACATGATGAAGACTTTCCATAAGTGGAGTTAGGACCAAAATTCACAAAACCACCAGTGCGGATGTCCAACTCTTCTTTCTCAGAGTAAATTTTTGTAATTTGTGTATTTTTTATGTACATAAAATACATCTTTGTCAGGTTATTTGCAATGTTTCCAGTCCCTCAAAGACAAATAAAAATCAGATTTATAAAGATACTAGTAGTAAAAGGAAACAATAATGAAAACTAAGAAAAAAAGAGGTCTTCAGCTTACATTAGACCTGACTTCTGACGGAGTAGTTAGACTAGAACAGCGTCACAAGCACTGCCCAGGGCATGTGCCTTACTTACCAGACCTTAGACACACTTCTTGTGATGTCATAGTAAATATACTGTAAATAAGGCTTTCTTGCCTTACTTTCACAAAAATAAAGATTATTTTAGCATCCTGTTTATGCTCTGTCGACATGGGTAAAAACACAGAAGTTTTGACATAGGTTCATTTTGACTAATGTGCTAAAACACAATAGTGTGTGAAATGTAAGTTATTATTACCTAGGCGTTAATACCTATTATTACCTATAACCCTGTGACCTAGTGGTTGAGAATTTGGTTGCTAACCAGGAGGTCAGCAGTTTGAATCCCACAGGTGCTCCTTGGAAAATCTGTGGTGCAGTTCTACTCTGTCCTATAGGGTGAGTATGCATTAAAATGCACTCAGTGGCAATGGGTTTGCTTTTTGTTTTGTTTTGAAAGCAATTACACAGAATTCACTTTCTTAGTTTCTGTTATCTTTCAGGAGGCAACCCTGGTGGTGTAGTGATTAAGTGCTACAGATGCTAACCAAAAGGTCAGCAGTTCAAACCTACTAGGTGCTCCTTGAAAACTCGATGGGGGCAGTTCTACCCTGTCCTGTAGGGTTGCTATGAGTCAGAATCTACTCAAAGGCAATGGGTTGATTTGCTCTATCTTTCATGAGGGAACAACCTTCAATTATTTGGACAGTGGCCAAAAATACGGTTTTAAAAAGACAATTCCTGTTTTTATCATACCTATTTGGTGAATGCTAGAACTGACAATGCCCAGAAACACAGAGTTATTGACAAAATAAAATGCTCTATGGAAAATTGTTTTCAATGCAAAGTGACTGAACTTTCTTCTTCTCACAAATTATTCATAGTTCTTAAAAATACATGTTACCAAAATATATTAGGTTCAAGCAAACCTCAGTTCATGAGTCTCCTCCAGAAACCTACCTTCACAAAGAAAAGTGTGGATGTGTTAAACTTACTCTGGGTACAGTACAAAAGATTCAATTCTTTTCTTCTCAAATGGATAAATTTATATTTTCGGTGTGTAGAAATTATCTCACCACTGTATCTCTACCTAATATAATATATCCACCTGTATATGCCAGCATCATCTTCTCTAGAGTATGAATTAACTAGTTTATTAGTTAATTTTTGACACTTAAGGAAAGAACTCATGGAAAGTGGAAAATACTTGTTCACCTGGTTTTGGCTTTTCTAGGCTGTCTACTGTTTATGGCTTCCCCATATTACATGATCTTTCTTCTGTTATTATTGTGCTACTGTTTCAAGATGGCATAGTGATTCAGTGCTCAAGTGCTAACTGAAAGGTTGACAGTTCAAATTTGCCTGCTGCTCCAAGGGAGAAAGATGTGGCAGTCTGCTTCCATAAAGATTTACAGCCTTAGAAGTCCTATGGAGCAGTTCTACTCTGCCCTAGAGAGTTGCTAAGAGGTGGAATTGACTTGACGGGAAGTTTTTCTGGAGTGGGTGGAGGTGTACTACTGTCTCATTTGCTTTTAAAATCTACCTATGTTGGCATCTGTTCTTTTGGTGGAAGCATCAGATCTTATGCTTAACTTTTATTTTCTTTGATTTCTATTTCAGTTAGAGAGTGCAGTAGCTTTTTGATAGATTCTTTTTATGTTTTTTTTTTTTTTTTGGTTGGTAGTTTGGTGATGACTTTTCCAATCTCTTCCCTTGTGATAGGTTTATTAAGTTGATCTACTTCTTGTGATAATTTTGGTAGGTGATATGAATCTAGAAATTTGTCCATTTCCTCTAGGTTTTCAAATACCTTAGAGTACAGTCTTTAGTAGTATTCTGTTATGGGGTCTGTTGTGACATCTCCCATCTCATGTCTTATTTGTGTTATTTGTTTCCTCTCCTATTTTTCTTTGTAAGTTTAGCCAATGATTTATCAACTTTGTTGATCTTTTCAAAAAAACACACTTTGGTTTTGTTAATTTTTCAATTGTTCTTCTATTCTCTAATTCATTTTGTTCTACTCTAGTCTTTATTTTCTGTTTTCTTCTGGTGCCTGAGGGGTTCCTCTGTTGCTCTTTTTCTGCTTGTTCAAGCTGTAGGGTTAATTCTTTGTTTTGAGTCTTTTCTGCCTTCTGGATGTGTACATTTATATAGGTAAATCGACCTCTGAGCACTACTATGCTGTGTCTCGTAGGTTCTGGTAGGATGTGTTTTCATTCTCATTGATTCCACAGATTTCTTTATTTTGCTCTTTATTTCTTCTACAACTCATGGCTTTTTGAGCAAGGTGTTGTTCCATTCTCATTAGTTCAAATTTCTGTTTTTCTGCTATCTTTTTGATAGATTCTTAATGACTGCATAATAATTTTTCTTTGTATATGACACACCAACAGACATCAAATTTGGCAGAAACACACAAATTAGAGACAAATCATTAGTTTGATTTTGCAAAGTATTCTAACAATTTATTGACTATTCTTTGAAATTTAGTAATTTAATTTCCATTTAATCCAAAGAAACTGGGGCACCCAAAAGATGAATTCCTCAATATTAGAGAAAGCAGGAGTATACCTAGAATTCAGCTCTGGGATTTCGCTTTTCAAATCTTTGCATTACTGTCATGGAGCCAGAGGAAATTAGCTAAAATGAATAACACTCAAATAGCTTAGCTGGTTGGGTTAGTGTGTACAGACAAAGTTATGTTGTTCATTTAAGATTGTGAAAAATTACAAATACCAAAGGGTGTTCAGCTAATCTGTATTGATGAAGAAAGACTGCTAAAATCCTCTCAAAATGACTTTGACTAACTTTGGTGTGCTGGTTTCCTAGCCCAGATTTCTATGCTAATGATTTTAACACAGGGAAACCAAAATTAAATGGACAGTGATAAGGATTCAGTAGTGGGGAAAAATGAACAAGTGGATATGGCATTAAAAATATATTTCTTTGCTTATCTGTTGCTAAGGAAAAAGACTCATGCTTTTTCTAGAGTCTAGAATAATTTATAGAATTTAATCATCTAGTTTAGAAATTTTATTCCAGAACCAAGCTACAGTAATATACTGGCATACTATGCTTTTTATACCATAGATACAGAAACTCAAGAGACCACAAGAGCTAACACTGAAATCCTACTTTGTGCAAATCACTTTTTTAAGGGTTTATTATTATTATTAATCCTCACAATAAACCTATCAAGTGGAACTATTATGCCTGTGTTTTGTATCAGGAAAATGAGGCTTTGAGACATTAAACTCAAATAGTTATATTGCATCTTTATTGTGCTTTACGGCTGCCCCATGATCTCCCTTAATAAACTACGTATAAACCCAATTTTCATTACTACCAATTTTATTAACTTCCTCTCCATCTGAAAGGACTGGAAATACTGTAGTACATCCTTTTTTCTAATATGATGACATCATAGTATTCATGATATGATCATTGGATAATTTCTTTCACTATTATAGCTTTGATTGAGTTTGGAGCCTTCTCTAACTGAGTAGGTTTCTGGGTGATGTGCCTTGAATTTGCTTCTAAAATATAAAGTTAGTGGCTTTGTTCTTCTAAGCCAAGAGATTCTTTCAGTATTTCTTGTAGCTTTGTTTTGGTTTTCACAAAATCTCTGAGTTTCTGTTTATCTGCAAATGTCTTCATTTCATTTTCATATTTGAAAGATAGTTTTGCAGGATATGCAATTCTTGTTTGGAAGTGCTCTTTCAAGGCTTTGAATGTGTCACACCACTGTCTTCATGCCAGCATGGTTTCTGCTGAGAAATCTGAACTAAGCCTACAGAATTTCCCTCTGAATGTTAGCTTTGCTTTGAGTCTTGCTGCAAGAGTTTTTGTTTATATTTCATTTTGTTAAGCTTGATTATAATGTCTTGGAGTCTTTCTTTTCCGAACTATGTTGAGTGACATTCAATACACATCTTGGATATCTATGTTCTCTTCTTTCCTAAATTCTGGGAAGTTTTCTCTCAGTAGGTCAGCAACAATATTCTCTGTGTTCTCAGGTGTCTCACCCTGTTAAGCAACTCCAGTTTAATCATAGATTGTTCCTCTGAATAGTGTCCCACATGCTTCTTAATGCTTCTTCATTATTCATGTTTCTTTTTTCTGATTTCTCCTTGCTGATGCTGGAGTCAGTAGCTCTGTCTTCCAAGTCAGACAGTCTATTTTCCATTTGTTCCAATCTATTTTCTTGGCTTTGAATTGAAATTTCTATGTCTTTGATTTTGTTCTTGATCTGTTGGATTTCAGAGTACTGGTGTTCCATCAGATCGAACAGCTTGCTTAATTTTTCATTTTGCTTGATGGCTTTTTATATAAGTTCTAGGACTGCTCTCTATAATCTTTTTGTAGTCACCTTCTGATAATTTCAGAAAGTTTCTTTGTTTTGGAATTTCTTTGGTTGTTTCTTTTGGGGGCCTTCTGAAGTCATGGGTGATTTCTTTGTTACATTTTTCTCCAGATTTTTTTGCTTTTTGGGCTTTGCATGAGCCAGATCAATAAAGGCTGGGAGAGATGCTGTGAGGATGGACCACAGTTGTTTCTGTAGGCCATCTTAAAATTAAAGGTCAAAGGTATCTGACAATTTCCACAGTCAGTCAAACTCTCAGGTGTACAGGTCCCACTTCCCAGCTTGCAAAGGAAGCACCTCTATACCCAACCCCAGATGTTATAAACTAGTTCAAAATACAGAAAGGCTGCTGCCCTGTTGGCCTCTGCTGCTGGGTCCCAGCCGTAGGTGACACTGTATAAAATACTGCTTTTCTGCTGGAGAAGTGCTCTCCTCTGGGTAGGCCCTGGCTCCCAAGCTAGAAATTAGATCCAGCTGAGGCCTCTGTGTGGGTATATCTGCCTCCCAGTGGAACAAGATGGCATCCCACACAAGCTCCCCACTCTTCTCAATGGTAGAGGTGGAAAAAGAGGACAAAAGTGACAGGATGCACAGAGTCCTAAGCTGGGCTCTCAAACGTGGCAATTTTGTACAGTGATCCCACCAGCTGTGCATCTGAGATTAGCTGCTAGTCAAGTCCCAGCTTCATCTGCTGGCTAAGACAGAGAAAAAAAAGTTAAAGTTAAAGTGGCAAGTTACCTTTGGTCCATGAAAGCCAGCACTCACCAACAGTGGGGGTCAGCAAAAGAGAGGAGGTTTTCCGTTCAGTGGTGTGAAGTCCAGATGAACAACCCTATGCCTTGTCTTAAGGTTCACTAGGTATCCAGAAGGCTCTGTTAAATTATCAGTTCAGGTCTTGGTTTCCAGAGGGATTTAGGGAGAGTTGTGTTTAGTCTGCCATCTTGACTCCACCTCTAAACTCAAATAGCTATAACTGTTGGAACTAAGAACAACTACCCATTTATATGCAACTAAGGATTTATATATTGGGCTCATATTGCTGGGACTCATTTTTTTTTTTTTTTGGTACAGATGCTTTTAAACTGTTTATTCAATTTAACCCTATTTTAAACTGAACACACTTAAAAGAAAAATTTCACATTTCTTGTAAACTGAAGTAGGAACAATTAATAACTCTGTATAGTGGTAGATGGCTTGCTGTTTGTAGTGGAAAAGAAATACACTTTTAATACATTTGAATCTGTACAGTCTCGTTCACAGGGTCTCAGGGAGATAATAAAGTGAGGTGAGTTGTGAAGAGATTTCCTGTTGAGTTATAATAGCAAAGTTTTATGTACTCAGAGTTGGCTTGATGAGGCTTCTACCTCCTTTACACTTCATCGCTCTTCCCTCTTTCCTCCCTCCATAGTAATGTTAAGGTGAAGTAACACTGACCTTTTTCTGAATAGAAATATATTATTTGCCTTAATTTTCCTTACATCTGTGCATAATACCCAGGAAGCAGGAAAATATATTTCTATGTGGGATTTGGTGAGATGTCTCTAATGCAACTCATTAGTCTTCAGAGAACACATATAGCACAGAAAGTACACCAGGTTGATATTTTTAAAGCTAATGAGCCTCTGATTAGCATCCGACTCACTATAGTTAGCAAGATGTGTGCCCTTCCTATGATTTATGGTGATTAGAATAATCCAAGCTTCCTTCTCATCTTTGAAATTTGTCTTATCAGCTAGCTTTAAGGAAACATCACACAGAGGCACAAATAAGTGCAAATAGGCACACACATACAAAGTACATAATACACTATAAGGAAATGATTTTCATTCAACAGAGTACTTTTTTGAGATATTCTAGTGGGAAGAAGGACACAGCAAAAATAATGCTGTTGTGTACAATATGCTGGCCATGAGGACACTGCGTACATAGTGTTATATATTAATGACATTCCATGTGTGTAGTTGAAGAAGTCCTAGATGGATAATGTTGTTGTTGGTTATTATTGAATCTGTTAAGATCCATGGTGACCTCACATGTGGCCGAGTAGAACCCTGTTCCATAGAGTTTTCAAGGCTGTTACCTTTTGGAAGCAGATTACCAGGCATGTTTTCCAAGGTGACTTTGGGTGGGTTGAAACCACCAATCTTTCAGGGGATAGTTGGTCATTTAAGTATTTGCACCATTCAGGGAGTCTAGACAAATAATAACAGTCTGAAATTTGAGTTCTTTGCTAATGTTTCATTAACTTCTCTATTAATTCGCTCAACAGATATTTACTGAGCATGTGACATATAACCTTGAACTGTGTACATTTATATGTCTATGACTATTAATTATATAGGCACAGTGTCTGTCCACACACAATTTAGTCTGGTGGTGGTGGACAGGCAAATAAGCCAGTGATGGAATATGGCAAATATCATGGCAGGAAAAGTGTATAGCAGGAAGAAATAGTCTGATGAGAGGCCAAGGGATTTTACTGCAGGAAATTAATTACAATGTGAGATTTAAAAGGATGAAACAACTGCATGACATGCTTATATATGTGTGTGCATGTAGGAGGTGGGAGTAGATTTCTGGTGTTCTGCAAGCCATTTTCTGAATCTGTTCTCTTATTGGTAACATGAGACAACATATATCCCCAAGTTCAAAGGCTCTCCTGTTTTTGACTAAAGAAAATGCTGTCTCTGTGAATCCTAACAGTAGCATTACACTAATAAGACTAAAGGAATTAAACTCTCATAGTACTTAAGCCATGTATGTTCAGATAAAAAATTCTTGAATCTTTTAAAGTTACATGTTACATGTACTAATGAAGTAATAAACTCATTGCTAGCATGAGTGGAAATTTTGGATTATGCTAAACGCTTCCCTAGCATTTCATAAATTACTGTTAGAATGAGCTAAATGATACCGTAGGGTTTGACAGGATGAAAGATTACAGTCTCTGAGGATCATATGCTTCTGCCACGGGGTAGTGTGCAAAGTGAGAAATACTAGTTTTTTATCAACATGAGAACAATCCATTTGCTCCAAATCATATCAAATTCCATGTAAAACTTAATTTTATATAAACTAGCCTATTAAAATGCCCTCATTTCATTCTTCAAAAATGGTCTGTTATGGTGTTCTAGGAGATTTTGGCCAGTAGAATCAGATCAATAACTTCATATCCTTTAATTTCTTCTAGCAGCCAATAGCATACCACTGTGACAGTCCCTCAGCTCTAGAAACCTGTCAACAAAGGGAAAGTCTTAGCAGTAATTGCAAGATAGTGAAATTTGGTCCTTGATTCTTTGGGAGAATAGGTTTTTGATTGTAGTTATTGGGCTAAACTTATTATCAGAACTACCCAGATAAAAGGGGTTGTTAGCAGAGTCAGCAGATGGATCATGTGGAAACCATTTCCCAGAACTCTGTAAAGATTTAGGCTAGATATTCTTTCGGCATCATATTGGCACTGAATCTACTCTCCCCTTCCTGATGAGTCTGTGTGGCCTTGCTGATCTGAGTGGTTAAATAAACAAAAGAACTTCTCTTAGTTAATTGTTTTTGTGAAAAGATCTGATAAACTGTTCTCTCCTGAGCCACTAAAAAGACCTTCATTCAGTTTAGTATATGAGCAGTTAAAAGATATTCCTATTTTTAAAAGAATGTTTATTTAATTCAAAAGAAGTAGATTTTAATTATGTGAAAAGGAAATCCTGGGCATATTCTGCAATTAACCTCCTACTTTGCATTTTAAGGCAGTCTGGCATAGTGAGGAAAGAATAAAAAAATAATGTATCTGTGCATATATATATGTATACACACACACATACGTATATGCATATATAGACAACAAAAATTATATAATATATAAACATATATACATGTATATATTACTTGTATATATGTATATTTTTATGCATATGAGGACAGTCAATTAAGTTCGTGAACACATCCTAGAAGAAGTGCCACATACTTCACTGCTAAATATCGCTACAGTCACCTTCAAAGTACAACCCCTTGGGAAGCTTTACACTCATGCCTGTGTCTAGTCCCCCCTTCAAAGTAGTTTTGGAAGTCTTTTTCTGAAATGGCCATCAGAGTTGTCATCATATTACCCTTGATGTCCTGAAATGCCATCAGAAAGTCTTTCTTTCAATATTTTCTTTATCTTTGGATAAAGAAAAAAACACTGGGGACAAGATCAGGTGAGTAGGGAGGGTGTTCTAATACAGTTATTTGTTTACTGGCTAAAAACTCCCTCACAGACCACAATACAAGTAAGTTAGTGAACTTGCTACCCAGCCGCTGTACACAATGGTCATTCCAGAAAGAGTTCCAAAATTGTTTTGAAGGGTGAATTAGGCAGGGGCATCGGTGCCTAGCTTCCCAAGGTGAATACTTCAAAGGTGACGATAGTGATACTCAGCAGTGAGGTATGCAGCACTTAGAACAATTCAACTCATGGACTTACTGTCATATTTAATTGTCATCATCAAGTCAATTTAAACTCATAGTGACACTATAGGACAGAGTAGAATGTCCCTACAGAATTTTCAAGGGGCATCTGGTAGATTTGAACTGCCAACCTTTTGGTTAGCAGCCATAGCACTTAACCACTACACCACCAGTCCTTCATGGTTTTTTATATATAAAACCTTTGCTGCCTACTGTCTAACTTATCCAAACTCATGGCAACTGCAGATTTTATAGATGAGAACTCTTCTATCAGATTTATTGGCAATAATCTTTATAGAAGTAGACTGTCAGGTTTTTCTTCTGCGGTGCTTCTCAATGGATTTGAACTACTAACCTTTAGGTTAGTAGCTGAAAGTGAAATATCTGTGCCACCTCACAGCACCTAATGCAAGACTTCCTGCGTACCAATGGTAACCTGAAGAGTTTATATCTCTGAGACTCTGGACAATGCATTTATACTTCTAGTTTTTCTTTCTTTCTGTTTTTTTTTTTACATGTAAAATGGAGCAAACAATAGCTATAAAGTCATAGGTTGGAAGTCTTTATTAAATGAAGAAGCGTAGGCAAAGAACATACTATGGTGATTGGTATTTAACAGCTAGTCAGTAAGTGTTAGCTTTTCTTTGCAAGCTACTTGCAAGTAGGTAACACAAGAGCAACAATAGCAACATAAAAGTGAGTTTACAACGAATATCAGCTTTAAAAAGAAATTAATCTGTATGTCAAAAGTGAAGAGCACTAGCTCCTCTTCTGTCTTCCCACAAGATGAAGAGGCGGTAAATAGATGTATTTAATTCTATGGATAACATTGCCTTTAATATCATGTAAATCTCCTATAAATTTTGCAAAATAAAATATTCATGGTGCTATGTAGATGTTACCACTCAGCTTTAATCAGAATGTCTCCATCTTAAGAATCTTAAAAAAAGAAATCAATATAAAATTTGAATTTAAGCATTCCCAGTTGAAGCTTAGCAACATCTCTTTGCCTAATATGAGTGTTTCTCAACTGTGGTTGAGAGTGACTTTGGTTGTGAAAGTAACCATGTGTGGATGATTGGATGATCAGTTACAAAGTAAAATAGCTTTGGTCCTGCACCAGTCAGGCAAATAAGCAGCAATAAAATGATCCAATGCACTTAATTCTTACAAATTTCATGGCAAGGAAAATTTTGTATATTTACCATTTGATGATGTCAAGAGGACAAAGGTGTCAATAAGACATCAAGTCCTTGATGATTGTTAATTGAATATTAATTCCAGTTCTAAAAGCTCTAAAGCTGTTACTGGTATTTTAATAGCATGTCATCTTTATATAACATATCCATCCAGTGTTTCTCATGTTAGTGTTCAGTTGTCATTAGGTGCTGTCGAATTGGTTCTGATGTAGAACGACCTTTGCAGAATTGAACGGGTGAAACCCTGCCCTCTCCTGCAGGCAGTGTAATAGTTGTCACAGTAGTTGTTGTCCTTGAGCCCATTGTTGAAGCCCTTTGTCACTCCATCTCATTAGTCTTTCTCTTTCTCACTGACCTTCTACTTTCTCAAGCATGATGTCCTTCTACAAGAGCTCCTCCCTCTCTAAAATACGTTCAGAATACTTGAGGAAAGTCTTCCCATGTTTCTAAGGGGCATTCTGACTGTACTTCTTCTAAGATGGACTTTTGCTGCTGCTGTTGTTCTTTAGGTGATCCATCGTAATTCAAGGGCATGAATTCTTCAGTGTTCCATATTCATTGTCCAGCTTTTACATGCATGTGGGGCAATTGAAAATATCATGGCTTGAGTTAGATGCACCTTAGTCCTCAAAGTAATACCATTGATCTGCAGTACTTGAAGGACTTCTTTTGCAGTCAGTTCACCCAGTGCAATACACCACTTGATTTCTTGACTGCTGTTTCCATGGGTAGTGATTGTGGATGTAGGTAAAATGAAATTCCTGACAGCTTCAGTCTTTTCTGTTTACTGTGAATGTTGCTTATTGGTTCAGTTGTGAGGATTTTTGTTTTCTTTAGGTTGAGGTGTAATTCACACTGAAGGCTGGGGTCTTTGATTCAAGTCCTCTTTGCTTTCAGCAAGCAAGATTGTGTCATCCGCAAAATGCAGGTTGTTAGTGAGCCTTCCTCCAGTCCTGATGCTCTGTTCTTCCTCGTATAGTCCAACATCTTAAATTATTTGCTCAGCATATAGACTGAATGAGTATGGTGAAAAGACAAAATTCTGATGCACACGTTTTCTAACTTTAAACCACACAGTGTCACCTTGTGCTCTTTGAACAACAGTCTCTTGATCTTTGCACAGATTACTCATGTGCACAGTTAAGTGTACTTGAATTCCATTCTTTGCAATGTTGTCCACAATTTGTTATAATCAACACAGGTAAACATCCTTGGTGTTTTCTGCTTTCACTCAAGATCCTTTTGACATCAGTAATGATGTCCCTTGTTCACTGTGTGCTTTTGAATCTAGCTTTGAATTTCTGGCAGTTCTCTGGGAATCTATTGCTGCAGCCACTTTCGAATGATTCTCAGCAAAATTTTACTTACATGTGATCTTACTGATAATATTTGTTTTTTTTTAATGATAATATTTGATAATTTCTGCTTTGTTGGGAACAGTCAGTTTCATTTGGAATAGACAGAAATATGGATTTCTTCCATTGGTTGACCAGGTAGCTGCCTTCCAAATTTCTTGGCACAGACAAATGACCACTTATAACAACTACACCAGTTTGTTGCGACATCTCAACTAATAGTCCATCATTTCCTGGAAACTTGTTTTTCACTAATGTCTTCAATGTAGCTTGGATTTCTTCCTGCAGTACCATCTCAAAATATTGTGTATCTTAAAATATAGCCTAAAGATGATAAATCAAGGAGTAGCTGAATTATAAACAGAAATGAACTAATTGACAATTATGGTAGGAGTTTTTAACATTCTTTCCCAGTAAAGGGTATTGTGAGCAGACAATATGTAGAAAACACACATTTACTAAATAAAACAAACAGATTTGAGGCCATATACAACACACACACTGCACGGTGCATAATTCATCCCCAAAGAATATGTGTATTTTTAAGTAAGAATGAACAATCATTAATGTGATATCTGCAAGATAAATTTTAACAAATTTCTAATAAACAGTATCACACAGTCAATATTATCAATAAAAATAAAATTACATTAGAACTTGAAAGTAGGAAATATTTACAAATTTATTTTTGTAATTCAATCACTTTTTCTTTATAACGTCCCATGTTTTCCAAGTAATTTTTGGAAATGTACGATTTTATGATTGTTTCATATTCCTCAGAGGTGCTCCACTTTTTTAATTTGGCATTCAAGTATATATTATGGTTAATGATATAAGAAAAATAAAGCAATGACAGTCATCAGAACTGTAAAGAAATCAGTGCTCTCTTTAAACCTAGAAAATCCAAAAGAGCTATGTATTTCCACAGAAAATCCAAGGGAGGATGCAAATTGGAATTAAGAATTCATTCATATAAATGGATTTAATAGTGTAATGCAAAATCAGATGTTTTCACATCACCAGTACGAGTGGAAATAGAAATAGAAATAGCTCGTTCATAATTACACCAAAAAACTAAAAATAAAGCAATAAAGCATATATTAAATTGCTTACTTAAAAATCATAATAACTGTACAAAATGTTGTTACATTCAATCATGATTAGATAATAAAATTTTCTCTAGTGTGAACTTTCTGCCAAGACAAATTCTTTATCTTCAGTGTAATTATTTTTTTACATGCTTAAAGAATATAGAATTGCATGTACATTGCTTAATACTGATAAGAAATATAACTGAATTACTTTGCATATCAATAGGACGATTCCTGTTGCAGTACGTTAAAGTGGAATGCAAGCCGCTGGAAAAGAAAAACGAGAAAGAAAAATAAAGGAAAAGAGAAAAAGCCAACTGTTCAACTGGAAGGAGGAAACATGAGAGAGAGGACACATATTTCAGGAACATTTACCACTGAAGGGCTGTTGCTCCTGTGAAGTATACTTTCTCTCCCTTTTTTCAGTAAAATATTCAATAATACTTATGTTACAACATCAGTGTGGCTGTCTTTTTCTGTAAAGATCTGAGACTTTGGAAGCTCTGTGGGACAGTTCTGCTCTGTCCTATAGGTTGCTGTTGGGTAGGCACTGACTAAATGACAATGGATTTGGTTTCATTTTATTGACATTGTAGCAAATTGCCATTTTATTTGGATAACATTTGAAAAACAAGATAAAGTGGCTGAATATCATTTATAAGGAAATCCTGGTGGTGTAGTGGTTACATGCTACTGCTGCTAACCAAAATTTTGCAGTTCAAATATACCAGGCACTCCTTGGAAAGTCTTTGGGACAGTTCTACTCCAGCTTATGGGGTTGCTATGAGTCAGGATTGACTTGTTGGCAACAGATTTTAAAAAGAAAGGATATCATTTATTATTAGATAATCAGTATTGTGCTTCCTTCCTAACTTATGTTGAGCACATAGTTTAAAAAATAACAGGTTACCTTTATATAGCAATTAGTATATTCTATGTACTGCTCTAAGCAATTTACATTTTTCCATTAATCTTCACAAAAACCTTCTGAGGTGATAGTTATCATTATTTCATAGATAATAACAGGGAGATTTAAAGATATTAACTAATATGCTTAAGATCACTGTTAATAAACAGAAGGGCTAATATTAAAACAGGATGTAGCTTCAAAATTGAGGCTTTCACAATCTTCAAGCAGCTCTGTACACACACACACGTGTGCACACACACGCACACACGAATCTACTGAAATCTGAGTACAGGATATTTTTTTTTTAATATAGTTCTCTTTCACTTTGAGTCCAGTCACTTAAGGGCAGCCATCGCATAATACTATGCTTGACCCATAGTAAATGCTCTGCTCAATAGAAATTTTGTAAACAAGTGCTAGTTTAAATAAATGAGGAAATAAGTGCATGGGTGGATGAATGCATACCATGTTAATAAATTATGCTATTTTTTTTTCCTGCAAAAAGAACCAGAATTGTTTAGGCATTCATTCCTTTCAAAACTGAAGGGAAATATTTTGCATGATGGGGAAGGTTAGAATTATGTTAGCATGTTATCATACTGTCCAGATTTGTTAAAATTTTAAAACTTGAACAAATACATAGACCAGTGTTTTGTTTTAGCAGAACTACAGTGTCTGACTGTGTAGTAGAAGACTTCCACAAAATAGTTTCTTTTCTACTTCTTATTGTCAATTATTTCAATCATAAAAAAACACATTTTGCTTTACTCTTGAAAACCAAAATATCGTAGTACATACATACTAGTTGAGCTATAACTGTGCTGTGCTTTCCTGAAAATAACCAAAAGCTTTGTTTTGATGGAAAAGAGGCTGGATTAGAAGACAGGAAGATACAACGTGGAATGCCAATCATGAAAGAAAAACAGGGATGCATTGTAGATTAATTAATTATTTTATGGGATAAAATTCATTTAAAAAGTATTTGATTTCTGTGTGACACTGGGTGTACATTTATCAGCCATGTGGGACAGCTCTAAAGAAGAAATACTACAGATCATATAGACCTATCTTTCTGTTTTTCTTTCTCCCTTCCAGTGTCAGTGAAACTGCCTGTCTTCTGATTCACAAGAATAGAAATTCAGGAGCATAAACACCACCACATCTGAAGACGAAGCTTCTGGCAGGGTGGGTTCAGCTATTCAGTAGATGGCAAGCTGGGTGCTCAGCCTGTAGCCCTCACACAATAACAATCATGGTAGAATCCGGTCTTTTTATAGTCCCTGCAGCTGTTGCTTATGGGCCCTACACTTAACTGATTTTTTTAAAATAGTATAATTGTTTCCTTAAAAAGAATGTCTGGCTGATTTGTGAAAACTCTGGTAGAAAATTTCCAGATTTCCATATCTGGAGCCAAAAATTCTAGGATAGCTTGTAACAAAATCCAAAGATATGTGGAAAGATACATTGAAGATCACAATCTCTTTCTTTTTACAATGTACGCTCAACCTGACTTCAAATTTCTTCCAGACTCAAAGCACTTTCTGCAAATTGCCTAATTCTAATTTGACCTCATGATTTTTTATTTTTATTTTTATTTTTGAGATACAGTTCAAGGGAATGGATCTCTTGGTGCTTCTGCTTAACAACTTTCATAATAAGTAATGATAAAAATAAATAGACTTCACAATATGTGTGATTTAGTCCCAATCATCTGTTTAATCTGATGAAAAGATAGCAAGAAGGACAGATTTTGAGTGACACAGTGCAGTGAGTTAATGTCTAAAAAGCTTTCAGAAATATTGGAGGACTCACTCCAGCCATCAGCAGCATGGCTATTGAAAAAGAAAATGTTTCTGATGCTGACTGAATAATTAAATGGAGTAAGAATATGGCAACTCTGTATTTCTGGTAAAGAAATCAAAATCTAATCAGCTCCGTCATTTCAACTTTTACAAAAAGTCATGAAGCTATTTGTGGAATGATGTTCTCGGGGATATAGAGGGTAGTCTTTGAAAAGGGCGATTGCAATGGATTTGCTGTTTCTCTTGACAAAATTTGGAGAGTTTTCTTTAATCCTCATCTTTTCAATGAATGCTACAGAAGTAAATGCAGTTTTTTGTTTTTTTGTTTTTTTGTGTGTGTGTGTGTGTGTGTGAGTTTTTGTGAATTGTCACATAAACTACCACAGTGTTTCTTAGGTAAGGCGAGAAGAAAACCAGAGGGCTTTGATACATAATGATGGAATAACTTTCACGGCTATTGTTTGAATGAATGTGTAATGTCCTTAAAAACAGGAACATGTTTCATTGGAGAAAATGCCAGATTGACTGTTAGGAAAATTGAACACAGGGTTTGGTATGCACTATCTAAATCAAACATATATATATACATATATATATATATAAAACCCACCACTGCTGAGTTGATTCCGACACACAACTACTCTGTGGGACAGAGTAGGTGGCCTCATAAAGTTTCAAAGGAGCAGCTAATGGATTTGAACTTCTGACCATTGGATTAACAGCCACCACTCTTAAGCATTGTGCCACCAGGGATTTATATCAGTGGTATATGATTTTTTCTGATTGCCTACCTACCTAGTGGGAATCTAGACATAGTTTTCATGGGTCTCTTTCCCTATGACATGGAAAGTTATGTTGCATAAAAGGTGGATTTTTGCTGAAAGCTGAGAATATCAGAAAGATGTTTACCTATGTTTTATTGAATATACAGAGGCATTTGACTGTGTGGATCATAATAAATTATGGATAATATTAGGGAGAAAGGGAATTCCAGAACACTTAAGTGCACTCATGAGGAAGCCGTACATGGATCAAGAGGCAGTTATTAAAAAAAAAAACAAGTGGACACTTTGTGGTTTAAAGTTGGGAAAGATGTGCACCAGCGTTATATTGTTTCACAGTGTCTCTTCAGTTTGTATGCCGAGCAAATAAGCTAAGAAGCTGGAATATATGAAGAAGAATGAGGCATCAGCGTTGGAGAAAGACTCATTAACAATCTGCGTTATGCAGATGACACAATCTTGCTTGCTGAAAGTAAAGAGGATTTGAAGTGCTGGTGAAGATTGAAGACCACAGTTTTCGGTATGGATTGCGCCTCAATATCAAGAAAACAAAAGTCCTCACAACTGGACCAGTAAACAACATTACGAAAAATGGAAGAATAGACTGAGACTGTCAAGGATTTTATTTTACTTGGTTCCACAATTAATTCCCATCAAAGCATCAGCCAAATCCAAAGACACATTGCATTGGGAAAATCTGCTGCGAAGGACTGTTTTAAAGTGTTGAAAAGTAAGGATGACACTTTGAAGACTAAGGTACACCTGACCCAAGCTGTGGTACTTTCAGTGGTATCATGTTCATATGAAAGCTGGACAATGAATAAGGAAGACAGAAGAAGAACTGATCTTTGAATTGTGGTTTTGGAGAAGAATATTGAATATACCATAGACTGACAAAAGAACAAACAGATCCGAGTTGGAAGAAGTGTAACCAGAGTGTTCCTTGGAAGCAAGAATGGCAGGGCTGTGTCTTACTCTGGACATGTTGTTGGGTGGCATCAAGTCCCTGGAGAAGGACATCACGGTTGGTAAAATAGAGGGTCAGTGAAAACAGGAAGACCTTCAAGAAGATGGGTTGACACAGTGGCTGCAACAATGGACTTAAGCATAAAAACGATTGTGGGCAAGGTGTAGGATGGGGCAATGTTTTGTTCTGTTGCGCCTAAGTTCACCATCAGTTGGAATCAACTAGACAGCATATAACAATATTCTTCAAGCATTAATTTGTCAGTCTAGTAACTGCACAATTTATAATTTCGATAACCAATCTCATATATTTTATACTTGTTTATCATTTGTTTATGTAATTAAGGTCTACAATTCCTTTTTGCATTTAAAATTTAAAAAGCTGCAAAAATTCAGCTTTGTTCCTCTTTTTTTTTTTTTTTTTGCCTAACACATTTGGCCAGAAAACCTGATCTGACATGGATTGTCCATGATCTTTAATTACCTACTGTCTCATAGTGTGTATGTTTATATCCTCTACTGAGAGACATTGCTACTCTCTATTACAATGTGCCGCTTCAGGCTCCAGTATAGATGCATTGCTGTTAAGTTGATTCCAACTCATGGCGACCCTTGCATGTCAGAGAGTAACTGTGCTGTACAGGGTTTTCAGTGACTGATTTTGCCAAAGTATCTCTCCAAGCCTTTCCTCCAAGGCCTTTCTACGGAGAACCAGACTACCAACTTCCCATTCAGCTGTCAAGAACCCTAACATCTGTAGCTCCCAGGGACTCCTGCTTCATCATATTTACTTTCTAAAATTTAAAAAAGTATCAATTCCAAAATGCTTCAGGCCTAGAAGTTTTTCTAATAGGCATTGTGTACTTTATATTTTAATTTTCTAAATAGCTTGCTTTTAGCCTAACGAAATAAGTCTATTGTTTTTCAAGGATTCTCTGTGTTAAAACTTACCATCTGTTAGCCGTGGCCATTTAACCATGTGAGCATCCCATTGTTTAGGTATGTGATTCATCATTTTAAAAGTGGGAATACTTACAAGATTTGATCTAGTAGAAAAGGATTTGCCCCGTGATTCTCAGATTTGACATTTAAGCTTTAATTTTGAAAGTTGGCCTAAGGAGGGGAAATTCCTTGCTCTAGTGTTATTTCCTGATTTAGATAGCAGAAGTATTTGTCACATCTGCTTATTCAGCCCCATCATGTTTGACATTTCCTTCCTTTTTTTCTGGTATAGAAATAACAACAACAAAAAAGAACATTGCACTTAATTGAAATGATCAATTATGGATCTGACTCGATGGCACTTGGCTTGGCATTAAATATGAAATTAGAATAAGATGAGACTTGATTTTAGGAATCCTTCTTGATGAGAGAAGAGAAAGACAAGTATTTACCTTCCTGGTTGGTGACAGGATTCATGCAAGAATACTAGTTTTTATTTAAATCTACATTTTACTTCATTTAATGTTGAAATGTAAATCAAGTTACTAACAGCATTAAAATTAAAAAGAAATATGGTCTGTAAAGTTCAACATACAAATTCACTGTCATTGAGTCAATTCTGACTCACAGCAACCTTTCAGGGCAGGGATTTGCCTTATAGGGTTTCCAAGGAGTGGCTGGTAGATTTGAATTGCTGACTTTTTGTTTGGCAGCTGAGCTCACAACCACTGTACCAGCAGGACTCCCTATAAATAAAGTCTTTATAAATTTTCACGAATTGCTTTACAAAACTGAACTTCATTACTTAGGTCACAAAACTGAAATATTCACCGTGAAAGATTGAAAATAAAATAATAAATATTTTTCCTTATACAAACAGGCAGTTAGGTTAATTGTTCACACAAATATTAGGATGTATATATAAAGTAGTGTTACATTTGAGGACTATCAAATAGCCAGCCAAATAAATGGATCAAATAAGTCATCCATTTATTTCAGTGATATAATCACTGATGTTTTGGGTACATGCCTTTTAATACTGAAGTTCAAGAAAATAAAATTTATTTTAGAAATGACTATACATCTTCCAAGAGCAGTTTTTGCTATGTGATTAGCTGGGTCAATTTTATATTTACTGTATTTGTCTCTCAGTGACTTTTGTAAGTTACCAGACTTTAAGTTCCTGCTCAATGGGAAAAAAACCAAAAGACAAAAACAACAAGGTTGGTCATGATCCAAAATCACAAAACAACAAATACTGGAGAGGCTATGAAGAAATTGGAGCTCTCCTTCATTGCTGGTGGGATTGCAAAATGGTGCAACCTCTTTGGAAAACAATCTGGTGCTTCCTTAAAAAGTTGGAAATAGATATACCACTTGATACAGTAGTTCCACTGTTTGGAATTTATCCTTCAGAAACAAAGGTTGTCACACCAACAGACACATGTACATGAATGTTTGTTGCAGCACAGTCCACAATAGCAAAAAGATGGAATCAACCCAACGCCCATCAACAGATGAGTGGATAAATAAACTATGGCACATATACTCAATGGAACACTATGCTATGATAAAAAACAATGACAATTTTAGAAAACATCTCATAACATGGTCTCATTTAGAAGACACCATGCTGAGTGAAATCAATCAGTGTCAAAAGGAAAATTTTGTATGAGACCTCTGTTATAAGGACTTAAACAGAGACTTATCCACAGAAGAAAATGACTGTGTCAGCTACAAGGGGGGGTAGGAGGCTGAGGGTTTATTATAGATGAGACAATTGATAGATGTTAGAAATTTAATTCTTTTACTGTAATTAATAAAAAAAATAGAATTAAAAAATTACCAACTGTTTCCAAAGGATTAATTCATAAAATGAATATTTATTGAATGCCTGCTTTATTTCCCAAATCTTAATGTAATTTGAAATACAACAGTGAACAAAAACAGACAAAAAATTTATCCCTCAGTGACGCTAACATTCTAGTAAAGCTGGCCAATCAATGCACAAAATAAATAAAGTAGATAGAAATTAGAAAAAGAAAGGGCTAGAGATGGGAACAGAGGATTCTACGGGGAGCAAGGTTTACAATGTGAAACAGTATGAACAGGAAGAGCACTACCGAAAGGCTACTACTTGAGTAAATGCCTCAAAGAAGACAGTGAGTGAGCCGCGTAGATAAGAAGAGAAAATTTCTGAGAGAGCAACTAGTGAGACACCCTAAGGCAGGAGTATATTTTCTCTGTTCCAGGAAAAATATGGAAACCTGTGTGTACAATGCATTAAAAAGAGGCTCTAGATGATCATTTCTAGTTTGCTACTTAATTTTTTTACAAGGAAATATGGTGAGTATGAGTCTATTTGCCTAAATAACATATTTTGAAACTCATTGTGAATGTTGCTTGGGAAAAAAGTGACATCTACAAAAAGAGAGGTGAGAATCAGATACTGCTTATTACTGCACATAAACATCCCCCCCAAATACACTGCTGTCAAGTTGACTCTGACTCACAGTGACCCTACATGACAGAGTAGAATTGCCCCATAGAGTTTCCGAGTTGCGTCTAACGGGTTTGAACTGTTCACCTTCTGGTTAGCAGCTGTAACACTTAACCACTATGCCACCAGGGTTTCTTTGCTACAGATAGTTTATGCAATTCCAAACAAAGTTTTCAAATAACTGCAAGCCTGACTCAGAAGGATCAGTACGGTGAGAGACATTAAAACCATATTGTGTAAAGAACAGTGGAAGGAACAAGACTGCTGAGCTTGCGTATGAAAAGTCTTCTAAGGGTGAGAAGAGAGTGGCAACACTATGGTTGGTGTCACAGTGTGGTAACTCATAGCACCTGTCTTCTCCCAGTGGCCAAGTTGGAGACCCTCCTCTCCACTCAGTGAGGGTTGAGGGGTGGTAGTGACAAGTTACTAACTGGGTAATGGAAGACACCAAAGTATACATTTTCTGTAGTTAGCTGCCTAGTTACGACTCTCGGTGATCACACGTGTAACAGTTCTGGATGGTTATGATCTGTAGAGTTTTCATTGCCTAACTTTTGGAAGGGAATAGGCAGGTCTTTCCTCCCAGTTTGTCTTAGTCTGGAAACTGCTGAAACCTGTTAAGTATCACAGCAGTAGGCAAGTGTCCAGTGACAGATGAGTGATGACTACCCTTGAGGTACATTGACTGGGAGTTAAACCCAGGTCTCCTGCATGGAAGGCAAGAATTCTACCACCGAACCACCACTGTCCTTAAGTTATAATTAGACTTTCTGTAAATGAAGTAGGAAATCAGAAAAAAATATGATTTCATAGTTACACTATGAATATAGCTAATGCTATTAGAGCCCTTAGTAAATGATTATCTATGTTCTTTATCGCATTTAACCCTTACCATAGCCTGATGAGATTGTAACTGTCTTCATGCAAACGTACATATAGCTGAGGAAACTGGAAAGTAAAATTTTGGGGACTTAGGTCACTTGTCCAGCTTCATTTACCAGGAAAGATTTCTTGAAAATTGTTGTTAGAATTACACTTTTAACTGTTCACTGCCAACCAGGAATTCAACTACAGTGCAATACAGTAAAGACCTTTCTAACAATAAAAACTATCTGCTGTTTGAGTAGACTAACCTCACAAGGAAACGAAAGCATTATTACTTTAGGTAGTCAGTGGCAGACTGGATGACCATTTGCTCAGGATTCATATTAAGTGAGTGATTTATGAAATGAACATCTAAAATCTCTACTAACATTAATGCTTTGTGATCTTAGAAAACTATGGCAACGACTTGTAGATAGTCTTATTTGTACTCCACTTAATTTTTCAAATCAGTTCTATTTCATTTTTATGTATTACACTATTAGTTGGCAGACTTATTTGACTAAACCAAAACTGATAGGTTTGTCACAAAGAGTCTGAGTCAGACTTTTGAATATTTGTTTGTTTTAGATTTGTGTCAGAAACTGAAAACATCTCCCACATCTCCCAGTCAATATATAGTTTAGCATCTAATGATGCCAGCCACATCTAACGATAGGTGCTTTATAAATTTTTTTATGTCTCTTGTTATCTAGCTTATTTGATTTAAACAAAAGGTGCTGCAAAATCAATGTCTCCCATCTCTCTCTTCACATGGTGCATTCCTTAGTGACACAACTGTGAAGCTCAGGCTTTTGAAGGTCAAAACACACTCCACTAAAATACTGGAACATGTTTTCAAACCTGTCTTTTATAAATACAGTCCATCTTTGTTATTGTGTTAGTTCATGATTCCTTCATCTTTTAAATGAACTGCAGCAGAAATTCTTAACTGCTGTCTGGATTCATTCCAGAGAACAGAGACTTCAAAGATGTATGCTTTTAGGTTTGACATAAAAGAGTTTCACATAAATGGTAGTAAATGCATGTATAACAGATCAGAGCTTGATACATTCCACTTTCAAATCTTTGCTGCTTGGTTTTCTCAAAACACTTATTCCCTAAAATGCCAATTTTTTCTGTACTCTAATTTTCCCAAGACTACCTAATTAGTGGGTAAGTGCTATCTCTGCTAATGAAAAGGTCAGCAGCTCAAGCCCATAAGGTGCTCCTTGGAAACTCTGCAGAGCAGTCCTACTCTGTTTTATTGGCTTGCTATGAGTTGGAATTGACTTGACAGCAGTGAATTTGGGGTTGGTTTTTTTTTTTGGCCTAATTATTGAATATGATTGTCTACTTCTCAGATGTAAGTTCTACAGTTTTTTCACATAAAACAAAAATAGTTTCTCCAATTACAGTGAAGTAATACCTACATTTATAGTAATATTTAACACATATTAGACTTATTTTATACCAAGCATTAATTTCATTTATTTCCTATGATTATTTCTTGTTCATATGGAAATCTATGATATGATCCATATTTTTCACTTGGTTACTTCTGCCTCCTCTGATCATTGTATTTAAAGTTGCAACCCTCAACACATCCTACCCCCATTATAATGTTTTTTTATCAATGTGATTACACAAAATTTTATGCATTATTACATATAAAATCACCATCTAGTCTGTTGTAATAATATATAACAGACTATATTTTCCTTTTGAATGTGGTTCATTGCTCACTTCCTCCCTCCAGAACCTCAGATCTGTGTTGCCAGGGACCCCAACTTTATACAAGGTAAAAATGACTCAGAGCCTAGCAGATGCCTTGTAGATGGTAAGAGCTCAGTAAATATTTGCTGAATATTCTGACTTCGTGCTCAAAGAAATAGAAATAAAACAAGGAAAATGATGTCATAAACTGGAATGTTTTCCTCGGTACCTCTGTGTGCAAAGCACCATACTAAAAATGTGAATGAAACAGAAAGGAAAAATAACAGAGCAAAACAGAAAGCAGGGAGGGGACTCACTCGTGTGCTCACTCAATAACTCATTCTTTAATAGTGAAGACAGTAATCAGATAGATAGACAGATAGCGATAGACACAGACGACATGGATGCACACACACTCTATATGGTTACCAACTGTGATGAAGTTGAAACAAAGGGGAGACTTAGAGAATTTGGTGAGCCTGCTGTCACATCTACTCCAGAGCAGTGAGGGTTCAGCTTCCATGACAATAATTTGAAAAGTAGACAATATTTAGAACAGGGTGTGGGGGAGGACAGAAGGAAAAAAAACTAAAAGAGAAACAAACACATCTTCTGTAGAGAAGAAGTTCATTTCAGATTTGGGTACATGTAGTTAAACCCAAGGGGTAACTGGAGTCCCCATGTCCACTACGTTATACAGAGTAACATTAATTCTGAAATCTATTCCAAGGTCTTTGGAAATTCTAATTGCCTCTCTGGAGTTTCTGCTAATTTCTATGTATTTTAAAGTTTCAAGATCACCTTTGGCTCTGAGCTCAGGGGTTCTACATATATCATTATTTTACGGATGCTTTCACTGAACTTTGCACCATGTCAGCCCAGATAAGATTTACCCCTTTTCTTAATTATCATTAGGACTTTTTTGATGTGTAAGAGTCTTCACTGAATTATTAATGTGACAGGGGGTTTTAAAGCAGCAATGAAAACCATATAATGTGAAATTCTGCATACCTTATCCATAAAGGTGCTTGGCCATTGAAGCATTTGGAATTTTTGCTTCTCATCGTGTAGCTGTCTCTGATCCTTCTCTCAACTCCCCTGGTTCTCCAAAACGCTCTTTCCATCCAGCCACCTCTTTTTAAATTTTTGATCTCAGTTGGCAGTGGTCCATACCATAAGGTCTCATCTGTCGTCTAAGGGGCTCTTTTAGATTACCAGTCACCAAATAAGGTGCGTATAGGATTTAGTTTGTTTGTGTGTCTTATTTTTCTACATTATAAATAATTTAGCAGTGATCATCTTTGTATGGTAAGTCTCTCTTAAAAAATAAAAGGAAACAGTTTTCTTGGATTTTTAGTTCTTCATATAGCTTTACCTTCCTTCTAAAGTCAGTTTTTTTCTTTTCTGAAAGATATCCTTTACAAGTTGTTTTAAGGAGAGACTGGTGGAGGTAAAAGTTTGTTTTTAACATTGTTTACACTCATTCTGGTATCTAGTAGTTAATGCAATTCCAATATGATGATTATTTTCTGCTAGTATATACCAGCATACCTCTGAGATATTGTAGGTTTGGTTCCAGACCACCGAAATAAATTGAGTCACATAAATTTGTTGGTTACCCATTATACTTAATCAGTGGAATGTAATCAAGAAGCCATATGTAAATACATTCAACCTATAGTCGCCTGATCTTTGATAAAGGACCAAAGTATACTAAATGGAGAAAAGACAGTTTTTAAACAGATAGTCCTGGCAAAACTAATGTCCATCTATTAAAAAGTGAAACATGACCCACATTTCACACCATATACAAAGAGTAACTCAAAATGGATCAAGTACCTGGACATAAAATCTAAAATGATAGAGATTATGGTGGAAAAATAAAAGAGACAACATTATGGGTCTAATGTATGGCATAAGTAGAATATAAATCATAATTAATAAGGCACAAACATAGGAAGATAAACTAGATAACTGAGAACCCCTAATAACTAAGCTCTTGTGCTCGTCAAAAGATTCCACCAAAAGAGTAAAAAGATACCCTAGAGACCGGGAAAAAAATTGAATGAAACATATCTGACAAGGGTTTAATCTCTAAAATCTGTAGACTACTTCAATATCTCAACAACAGAAAGACAAAAATCCGATTAAAAAGTGGACAAAGGATGTGAACAGACACTTCACCAAAGACAGTCCAGCAGTAACAGACACTCGAAAAAATGCTCACAATCATTAATCATTAGAGAAATGCAAATCAAAACTACGATGAAATACCATCTGACCTCAACATTGCTGTCATTAACCAAAAATCAGAAGATAACAAATGTTAGGTTGCGGGTAGATGGGGACATTTATGCACTGCCAGTGGAAATGTAACACTGCATAAAACTCACTGCTGTTGACAAATATTAACTCATAGCAACGCTATAGGTCAGAGTAGACATGCCCTATAGAGTTTCCAAAGAGTGCCTGCACTGTGGAAAATGATATGGCGCTGCCCCAAAAAGCTGAAAATGTAAGCATCCTTTTTTAAACTACACTGAAAGTTTAACGATGAAATCAAATGCTTGCTCACATAACAGAATCACAATGAATGCAGCAGTTACAAAGGCAGGTGCCTATGTGTTGGTGTGGCAACTTAAGTACCATACCAGAGTAGTATTGCCATTGATGAACAACGGACGTAACACTAAAGTAAGCACAGTTCATCTTTGATTTTCACAACAGTGATGTTCCAGTAAAAAACAAATAAATGATATTAAACTGTTCATCAAATTACTTTGGTTTATATGAAAATAAATTGGGTTCCAAACTTAGATAATTTAATCAAGCTTTCACTCTAGTCAACATTTTTCAGTGTGTATATCCCAGAAAGACTTTCTTCTAAGTGTCCAGGGTACCTAAATAACTGAGAAGTTGCTCTGCATTGTTTAAAAAAATGTCCACTTGGGTAGTAGTTCCTCTGCTGAGAATGCTTCCCACCAGGAGATTATGCTCCAAATATTTTTGGCTGACTCAGATGCCTTCCCATACAGGAAAAGCTAAAAACAAAACCAAACAAAATCTAAAATCTCCTTCTCTTCCTTAAGAATGTTCTTGTTCTTGTTAGTTTCCATGGAGCAGATTCCAGGACCAATGTAATTAGTTTTCATATCTCACCATTCTCAAGACAATCATCAGTGTGAGTATCCCTCTTTCTGGGAAAATGCCAGGCCCTTATTCTGTGATGTGGCTTTGTTGTTCTCAGATCTTCCAGAGGAATCCACCACCTCCCTGCTCACAATACCACCAAGACAAAGTAAGGAGATGGTGGAGAGATTAGATGGATGGATGGATGGATTGGGTAGGTAGTCAGACAGCAGACGTATAAACCATCAAGGATCCAACTTTAATTGATTTAAGTGATTTGCCTTATCTAATACTCAAAACGGAAACCCTGATAGCGTAGTGATTAAGTGCTACATCTGCCAACCAGAAGGTCGGCAGTTCATATTTACAAGTTACTCCTTAGGAACTCTGTGGGGCAACTTGACAGCAGTTGGTCTGGTTTTGGTTTTAGTAGATCAGTTAACATCTTAGCCTAAATTACTGTGAGTTGGAATTGACTCAACGGCAATGTGTTTGGCTTGGTTTTAGGAGTCAGAATTGACTCAGTGCCACACAACAACCTCAAACTCGTTTATAACTTATAAATAGTAGTATTTTTCTTCAACTTTAACCATTTATCATCCATAAGACTTCAATGCAGGAAAAAAAGTGACTGTTTTATCAATGGAAACCTACTGTATTACTAAGTATGTCTTCAAAAACATGCTTTACTGAGATAGCATGTGTTATATTCACATATTCGTCTTTCTTTAGATATCATTGTTCGTGTGCTGTTTCTGAAGGTTTTAAAGCAGTTCAGGAATATAAGGTAGCAGAATTATCATTTTTTACTTGACTGCCAAATTGCCATGGCCAAATCTTCTTGCTTCCACAGCATGTTTCTTTAGGGTTCTGTCAGTTATTTATAGCGAGCACTCATGTTTATGGCAAACAGTTTGCAAAAGTTTTAACTTGAAGAATGTTTTGGCTCTGGTTACACATGCAATGAAATTTTATTATACTGTGGATTTCAATGCAGTTGTCAATTCTGCTATTTATTCATAGTTGTTCAATGTCCTCAGTCTTGTTTGATTTTCTAATGGTTGCTATAAATCGTGCTCCATAATTTTTAGACTAGAAAGCATGGGATGCATAATTGTTGAGGTATCACTTAGTGCACCCAAATTAAGAAACAAACCAAACTAAAATTTACCAAAGTAGTGTAAAAATTCAGTGTTACAAAGAAGTATGCATAGAGTAAATGGAAGAATCCATGCAAGACTAGAAATGCCACTCAACAGTAGCCCATTACAAAGATCAAAAGAGAGACCAAGAACAATGTAGTGATTCGGTCATCAGAGCATTTGTTTTTCCCATTAAGAAAATAAAGCAAGGTTACAGTAAGAATAGTTAAGTTAAAAACTTCACATCACAAAAGCTAATAGGAATAATTAGTAAGAGATTTAAAACAATTCATGTCTGAATTGCTCTCTTTTCTTACTTGAATAAGATGCAAGGGTGAGCTATGTATAGTCTGTTGCTTACAATAAATGGAGACTTGGAAATTAAAATCGTAACACAAAACAATTAAAACTGTCATCTACAAATTAAAATAAATTCAGATCTGGGAAATTTAACATTTGGAAAGGAGCAGCACTGTCCCTAGCGAGTAGTTTGTGAATCTTTGATGATCTTCTCTATCCTATTAGCCCTGAAATATTTACATGAATATTGTTTTATTTAAATTATGTTTGATTTTTCATTTATTTCTTGGTAGGCAAGTACATTGAATATTTTCAACACAATATGTTCAGGAGGTGATCTACTATGCAGGTTATGTTTCAGTAGTTTAAATGGGATACTTGTACTATAAGAGAGGGACATTTTACAAGTTGAAGACCACCGTGCTACATAAGAGAACATCCCTATCGTGGCCCTTACCGTGATTGACTTCCATGAACATTGACCAAACATATACAGTCTGTGCCTCAGAAGAAAGCAACTGCATTTAGACATTTTTATGTCTGTAGCCAAAACGGTTGCTGGCACACAGTAGATTCTCAGTATATATTTATAGATTTGGATTAACTGACTTAATTAACTTGTGTCTGTTGATGGGGCCAAGCAAATGAAACATGTAAATCACTGTTGGACACCTGTTGGCAGACAAAATCAGTATATTACAGTATACTACAAACTGAATGTCCGAATTAAACATCCCAGCCTTTTTATAGTCAGCCCAGACTGAAAACAGTCAGGGAAACACCTCTAGCGACTCTCGTTTGCATCATTTATGTTACTCTAAATCAATGGCCTTGGACAAAAAAAAATGGATACTAAAGTTAAATGAAGTCTTGGTCGGGGCTGAGAGATATATTACTGAAAATCTCACCAAAGATCATGTGACTGGAGTAGAGTAGGAGCAGTAACCCAGATAAACAAGGAGACATTTTTGAGAATCTGAAGATCACAGAATTTCTTTCTGAAGGAATTCGTACGTGCACTCACAAAGAAACACATGCAAATTGTTTACTTTCACATCAAAAATTGTTTCAAAACTCAATTTCTCTCAGAGTTGACTCACTTATGAAGTTGGATTAACGTGAAACAGGAACTGGTGGTGCTATACAGAGAGTTGGCTCCATGTGAAGTAAGCCTTGTCTTCAAAAGAGAGAATGTTAGAAACAGCAAAAGAGAGCTGAGAGGGAGAGAGAAATCTCAGTGCTTGGGCCTAATTGTATTTGAAATTTGTTCCATCTGAAATTTTCAGTTATATAAGATGATAAAGTTAGTCTTTGTTTAATTTAATTTGAGTTGAGTACTGTCACTTTTATCCAAAAGAATCCTACTATGCACTGGCATATACAACCCCCAATATATCAAAAATAGCTTCATTATAATATTAGCAAAATTTCTGTGACCGTGGAATCAACATATAAAATTCCAAAACTTTTACTAGTCAGTATCAGTTTTGTCTTTAGCCAAGCTTAGAGAAAGACTACACAATGTGGTAAGCAAGCTTCCATATTCACCTTGAACTGACTATAGATCTTTTTGTTTTGAATTAGTATGGACGGCTAATTTCGTTATGAGGCATTCCCAAATTATTTCCAGTTTATACAAGAATAAAGACTATGAAGAATAGAAACATTTAATCTCAACTCATTTGTAGAGAAGAAGTTTATCAAATGTTGACACTTACAAATACGCTCACCATCTATTTACAACTTTCAGTGAAGTTGTTCTCCTATGTGTGTGTGTTTCCTAAAGAGCTTAATTACGTATGAATTTAATAGTTCAAGTACTGAAAGTTAGACTTGAAATAGCAGCTATACAAAAAACCTGGTTGCCCCTGAGTCTATCGCAACACATAATGACCCTACAGGACAGAGAGAACTGCTCCACTGGTTTCCAAAGAGTGGTTGGTGGATTCAAACTGCTGAGCTTCCAGTTCTTAGCCAAGCTCTTAACTACTGTGACGCTAAGCTCCATTGTAGCTATAAGGAGGTTTAAAATCTATTTGCTTCCCACACAATCTCTGAAATCTTCAAACGAATCACAAAAGAAACCCAAGACCTCTGTCATGGAGTCGATTCTAACTTATAGAGACTGTGTAGGATTTCCAAAGGCTGTAATATTTATGGAAGTCAATTGCCAATTCTTTCTCCTTAGGGGTGGCTGGTGGCTTGGAACCACCTAATTTCTGGTTAGCAGCAGAGTACTTTAAAGACTACACCACTAGAGATCCTTACAGAAGCAACAGCAAATATTAAATTAAAAAATATATGTATACCATTTTGCCCCAAGTCAATTTTCCCCTTATTCTTAAATTATAAGCAAGCCATTTTTAAAAGATCTGAAGAATATCTTATTTCTTCTAGTATATAATTTTATACAGAAACATTTAGGTAATGATGAATTCTCTTCTTAATGTTAACACAGTTACTAAAAAAACTGAATAGTTTTAATTATGAGAACAGGAAAACAAATTTTACTGTTCTTGTGGTTAGCTTAACAATACTCTTCATTACGTTTACCAAATTAGTTGACCATATCCTACAGACCAACCACCCAGAAAACTGACAAAATGCTTTATTATTTTCATTTTGTTTAAGTTGACCAGATTTGTTTTTGTTTTTTGAAACATGTAAAGAAGCTAGTAACATACTAGGAAAATTATCATTTCTTCCCACCAGCAATTTCCCATAGAAAAAAATGTATTATTTAATTAATAAATACTCCCAATTTGAGTCTACATGCATTACTGTTTTGTTTGTAGAACAATCAAGTCAGTCAAAAATCTTTCTTTTAGCAACTCAGGTTTGTAGTGATTTTTTGATTGTCTTATTGTGAGCTAATTTTGAACATTGCCATGGTTACTTATTATTTTCCTTTACCTGATAAATCCTACAAAGTTAAGAAAAATCCATTATATCACTGAATATATATCATATACTCTGAAGTGGAAGGTGATAAATACTATGCACATATTCTAGTTATTATGCTGCCTGGGGTGAGTAATTTGAGTATTTCACTGAGTGCTGATCTCATAGTTTCCTGGGGCATTTTCTACAATTTGATATAGCCTAGAAAATGATTAATATGTTTTATACCTGTTGTTGTGTTGTTAGGTGCTGTCCAGTTGGTTCCCACTCATAGCAACACTATGCACAACAGAACGAAATACTGCCTGGTCTTGCATCATATCCACGGCGATTTTTATGCTTAAGCATACTGTTGCAGCCACTTGTCAATCCATCTCAAGGATCTTCCATTTTTTTTGCTGACCCTCCACTCTACCAAGCATGATGTCCTTCTCCAGGAACTGATCCTTCCCGACAACATGACCGAAGTACGTAAGATGCAGTCTTGCCACCTTTGCTTCAAGGAGCACTCTGCTTGAACTTCTTCCAGAACAGATCTATTTATTCTTTTGACAATCCATTGTACATTCAACATTCTACTCCCAACACCATAGCTCAACGGCATCAGTTCCTCTGTGTTCTTTGTTCATTGTCCAGCTTTTACATGCATATGATGAGATTGAAAATAGTCAGGCACCTTTAGTCTTCAAGGTGACTTTTTTACTTTTCAGTACTTTAAAGAGATCTTTTGCAGCAGATTTTCCCAATGTAATGCATTTTTCAATTTCTTAACTGCTGCTTCCATGGGTGTTGATTGTGGACCAAGTGAATTGAAATTATTGACAACCTCAATCCTTTCTCCATTTATGATGATGTTGCTTACTGGTCCAGTTGGGAGGATTTTTGTTTTCTTGATGTTGAGGTGCAATCCATACTGAAGGCTGTGCTCCTTGATCTTCATCAGTAAGTGTTTCAAATCTTCTTCACTTCCAGCAAGTAAGGTGGTGTCATCTGCATGATGCGGGTTGTTAACGAGTTGTCCTACCATCCTGATGCATCGTTCTTCTTCATATAATTCAGTTTCTTGGATTATTGCTCAGCACACAAATTGACAGTTATGGTGAAAAGATACAACCCTGACATATCTTTCACCATGCAGTGTGTCATCTTGTTCTGTTTGCACTACTGCCCCTTGAGCCATATGCCGATTACTTAAGAACACAAATATTCTGGAATTCCCATTCTCCACAATGTTGGCCGTAATTTGTTGCAATTGTTATTAGAATTATTAACATTATAATTCTTTTCAGAAGTAGACTGCCAGGTCCTTCTTTCTAGTCTGTGTTAGTCTGGAAGCTCAGCTGAAACCTGCCTACTATGGGTAACCCTGCTCGTATCTAAATACCAGTATCACAGCAACAAGCAGGCCTCCACTGACAGACAAGTGGGGGCTGCAAACTGAGGTATCTGAATACACAATTAATATAATAATAAATTTATTACTTAAATCCAGGTGAATCTGATTTACAATACCATGTTTGGTGCTATAGAAGAAAATTTGATTTTTAAAAATGTATTTTGTTGGAAATGTTGACAAAAGAATAACATTCAGTTTAGTTTAATCCTTTTATAAGCTTTAAAGTAGTCAAGTCATTATTACCAAACATTTTTATCCTGTGAGAAAAAAGTTTATTTTATTTACTAACTTTTTGCAGAGTTGTGGGAAAAGGAAAACAAAAGTTCGTGTTACTTTCCTTTTTATACCCCCTATCTGAGAAAAGAGACCTATCGGCAGATAAATGACCTTGAATTCAGTTGTTTAGTACAATTTGAAATTGTTTGAGTTAGATTTGTGAGAGGCTTGTATGCAAAGACTGACATTATCCCTCTAAACATTTTCATATTGATGCTGATTTTAAGACCAAGAAGATTCATACTAAATATTTTGACTGACAAATTCTCTCTTACATTTAACATTTCTGAGGAAAAATAATCTTTTGTGTGTTTTACACCTGGTCCTTATTTCGATGGCTCTGAAATGTGTGTCAAGGTTGAGAAATGGATCTGAATTATGTATTCTGCCCTACTTTGTACAAATTTCAATTTCTTTTTTCAAATAAATGTAGACTATCTGTATCCCTGCATTCTATCTTGCATTTTTAGGGGAAGAACATTTTATTTGTGGAGTAAGAAGAAAATTGTTTTAGAGACTGCCAACTTTTCAGTCCGGTTAACTAGCTGATATGCTCTGTGATGCTCACCACTCATCCTGGGGGTTGTGGAATATAAACGTCTTCTTATAGGAAGTGAGAATGCAGCTACTCTTAGAGAAACGACTCATATCAGTTAATGAAAATGAAGCAGTAAGTTAATATTCATACTTAACTGAATTTCAAAAGTACACTGCCATAAATAACTTCATCATGTAGTTATACTTTTGCCAAGTTGAACAGGGTTCAGAAACAGCAAATGTTCGAATCCTGTGCTGTGAGGTGGGACTTAAGAGAACAGCTAAGGAAGTTCATGAACTCATCCTAGACACTGCTGCATACTTCACTGAGGAGTGTCACTACCGTCAACTTCTAAATACTCCTCTTGGGAAGCTATGCACGACGCCAGTGTCTCGTCCACCGTTCAAAGCAAATGCGGAACTCTATTTCTCGAATGACCATCAGAGTTGTCATATTACTCTTGATGCCTTGAATGCCATGAAAACATCTTCCTTTCACTATTTATCTATGGCTAAAGAAAAGAGTCACTGGGGCCCAGGTCAGGTGAGTAGGGAGGGTGTTCCAATACAGTTATTTCTTTACTGGCTAACAGCTTACTCACAGGCAACTATACAGCAAAGCTTGTGAACTTGTCACAATGCTGTCGTGCACAATGACCATTCCAGAAAGAGTTCCAAAACTGGTTTGAAGGGTGGACAATGCTCTGGTGTCAGTGCATAGCTTGCCAAGGGGAGTACTAAGAAAGTGACCATAGTGATATTCAACAATCAGGTATGTAGCTCTTACAACAATTAAGTTAGTGGACTTAATTATCTGATCTCATATATACTGGATATGAATGGAAACATATATATATAAATAAAAACAAATACAGTGCTAAGATTTTTAAAATTTAGGTTCTGAATTTAGTACAAGTATCGAGCAAATGAAAGGCCTTTAATAACAATAAAGAACCACGTAACACTTTTATGTGTTTGTTTCTTAGCCAAAGAGGTGGTACAAAAAAAAGAAGGAGAAAAAAGTTGTTGTTGAATTGAGTCTGACTCATGGGAGCCCACGCGTTCCAGAGTGAGATTGTCCTCCGTAAGGTTTGCAGTGGCTGACTTTTCAGACGTGGATTCTCAGGCCTTTCTTGTGAGATTCCTCTGGGGGAACTCAAACCACCATCCTTTCACACAGTAGCTGAGTGCTTGACCATTTGTGCCACCCAGGGACTCTAAAGAAATGATAAGTGCTTAATAAAAATTGGCCGTGAAATAATTTGTATTAGTTTAAATATGAAGAATTTCAACATATGAAAACAGACTAATTGTGGGAAAATGTATCAGGCAATCATTTGGAAATATTTACAAATGGCTATCATGCTTATCAGTAATAGTCCAATTATTATTACGCAATTTTAGTTATGATCTGGAAAACATGGTAAATGATGTTTTAAAATTTGCAGATGACACTGGTTAGGATTATTTGCTCATGATGTGATGCAGCCATTTTATGCTATTATAATAATGCAGAACCCAAATAAAACTTAAACTCAGAAATGAATAGAGAAGGCAAGAGGCATATTTAGTGAGAACATTTAAAATTTTCTGTATGAATGCAGCTCAGATGACCTTTACTGATCTCATTTCAGATCTTTATTAAGTAAATACAAGGAACGTATTTCAACACCATGTTTTCCTTTTTCTAGAAACTACTCCATCATATTAATCTTAATTTTTATTTCAATTAGAGAAGTGTTAGCAAAAAGAGTGGAAATCTCTCTTCTGTGGGGCACCAAATCAAGTACTAATACTAGCAGAGATAGCCCTGTTACAGCAGTATTACTATTACTATTACTATTACTACTATTGGTTGTTGCTGGGTGCTGTTGAGTCATTCCCAACTCATAGGGACCCCATATGAGAGAGCTGAGCTGTCCCATAGAGTTTTCTTGGCTCTGATGTTTATAAAAGCAGATTCCCAAGTCTTTCTCCTGCATAGCCACTGGATGGGTTCAAATCACGAACCTCTGGGTTATTAGCCAAGTGCATAAACATCTGTGCCACCAACTGTTCCATAGTACTGCTGCTAGAAAACAAGTATATTATTCTATGTGCCAGACCCTGTGCTGACCATATTGTATGCATTAAACTCACTTAAACTTGCAATAATAAATTAGTTTTGTTATTTAAACTGTTGTAGGTGTATAGCTAGTTTAATATGAATAATTTGTCTAGATCTAGTCATTGGGTTTTAAGATTTGATACATTAAAGTTAACAAGTCTAAAAATTTAGTACATTATAAAAGCAAATTGTTCATGGATTTCCACTAACAAGACATTTTTGCTGTGGAAAAATTATGTTAGTACAGCATATGATGATTGCTAATATTTAGAGATCAATATTTGGGAAGAAAAACTACATATTGGAGATAGAAAACTGTGAAGCAGGACATTTAATCTGTGCACACGTTTCAAGAGAATAACTTGAAAATCAACTATTAGTAATTGCATGTTTACACTTACACTTGATACTATAGGCTTGTTAAGGCATAGTAAATACAGAAAAAAAGTTGATCAAATGTGTGTGTATATACAATTTGATCTCAGCCTGTTTCTTTCCATTATTATCAAATCCTTTCTATCCTTTGCTGTAACTTGACATTTGCCATGTTTCTCAGTGTGATACATTATGAACTTTTTTTAATATCTGAAAGAACTTTCAAGTGAACTTTATATTTCTTGAGTTATGGACACATATATATTGTTGTTGTCAGGTGCTGTTGAGTTGGTTCCAACTCATAATGACCTTCCAAGTCAGAGTAGAACTGCCCCATAGACTTTCCAAGGAGCACCTGGTGGGTTTGAGCTGCTGACTTTTTGATTAACAGTTGTAATACTTCACCACTATGCCACCAGGGTTTCTGGGCATACATATGGAAGTAAAGTCATCATAAGACAGAAAGCAAACAAACATATCCATTGGCATCAAGTGGATTCTCATTCATAGCAACCCTACAGGATGAGTACAACTGCCTTATAGCTTTTCCAAGGAGTGGCTGGTGGATTAGAACTACTGATTGTTTAGTTAGCATTCAAGCTCTTAATCACTACCTTACCAGGACTCCAGTTTTAAGACAGATTAAATTAATCCATGACTGATTGCTTAGTTAATATAAAGTTGTCATTTATAAAATTTCACAACTAAATATTTGTCTTAGATTCAGTTACACCCTCCTCCCCCCCATATATATATGTATTTTATATCTGTATCAAGGAAGCAGCTCACACAAATGCAGAGGATGAAACGTCCAAGTTCTGGATTGAGATGGAGGTCTCCTCCAATTCACTCAGTCTTCAGAAGCTGGCGAACCCAAGGTTGATGGGTTGAAAAGCAGGGCTCCCATTCATAGGCTGTGAAGGTCAGTGAATCCCAAGCTGGCAAGCAACACTACAAGGTGTAGTCCAGCTATGCTGATCTGCCCTCTACTGTGCGCTGTCGCTTCCTTCACTTAACCAAATTCCTATCAACTATCGAATCTATGAAAAACCCTCTTCCTCCCATCCCAGCATGGTAATCATCAAAGAGCATTTTCTTCTGTATTTAAGACTATTTTTAAGTCCTTATAGGAGAAGTCTTATTCGATGTTTTTCCTGTTGCAGCTGACTGATTTCACTTAGGGTAATGTCTTCTAGTTGAAACTGGGTTATGAGATGCTTCCTAAAATTACCATTGGTCTTTATCATTGCATAGCTTTCCATTGTGTATAAACACCGTAGCTTGTCTATCCATTTATCGGTTGATGGGCACCTAGGTGGATTCCATCTTTCTGCTATTGTGGACAGTGCTGAAATAAACATTTGTGTGCGTGTATGTGTTTGTGTGACAGCTTTTTTTTTCTGTAGGATATATTCCAAGCAGTGGGTTTGTTGGATCATATGGTATTTCTAATTCTATCTTTTTAAGAAAGTGAAAAATTGCTTTCCAAAGGGATTGTACCATTTTGCTATTCTTAGATTTTTAGGTTTCTTGAGAACTGTCTCACTCACTGGAGCGTGAACACACATCCTCTTTTGCAAAGGCATCAGTCATCATTTTAGATAGGTGATTTGTTAAGTTCATTTAAGTGATATTTTCATGAACTGAGGTTGACATTTACCACTTCGTCTAAATATTATATAGATTTACTGAAATGTATGCCAAGCATATAGCTCTAGAGGTCACTCAATTTAACTGTCCTCCAAACTTATAATTGATTATAGCAGAAGTCAAATGGCTAGCATACAAAACTCAGCCATAACTGCACTTCATTAAATGCATTTAGAATGTCAAACTCGATTGCTTCTGACAGTGGCATTCCTGTTATCATGTTGATCAAAAGGTAATGGGAAGTGACAAGCAATATCACAAACACTATCGTACACCCAATATTCTTCGAACACTTAAGTGATCATGGTGATAGCCTATTTTCATAACAGTAAAATCCAGCAAGTCACATACAGCTCTCAGAAACATGTTTATGTTTCTTAGGGGCACATCTTGCACAATTTCTTTGTCTATAAGCCAGTGAACTACTTTGAAGAAGGCAGGTAAAGAAATGCCAAGGTAAGGCATCCTTACTCTCCACCTCCACCCATACCCTAAGTGTGTTTAGGTGTTTTAGTTTGCACTTAAAAAGACTGATTATATAAATGTATTTCTTTCTCATGTACATACTATGTGTATGGCGGGTTTTGTAGATTTATAACTGTCTCCTGCATGGAATTATCTGCTCTCTATTATTATCCACTTGGTCTTTCACAGTTAAAGTGTTACTTTCACTCTTCTGTCTTCCACAGACTTCTCTCCCAAACACAAATAATTGGATTTCCATCTGTCTTCACAGTATTGTTTAATATCTATATCGTAATCAGCCAATTATTTCAGCCTGTTGGAAGCCCTGGTGGTGTAATCATTAAGTGCTGCCACTGCTAACCAAAGGGTTAGCGATTCAAATCCACCAGGTACTCCTTGGATACTCTGTGGGGCAGTTTTACTCCATCAATAAGGTTGCTATGAATCAGAATGGAGTCAGTGGAGGGTGTTTTTTTTGTTTTGGTTTTGGTTACTCAACATACATCATGATCATACACAAAGCTGTGTATTTCCTTTCTTAGAAAAACAATGTTTTTCCTTTCTTAAGTCAAATTACTCATACTCTATAGGCTGTTACATGATTAGAATTATTATCTGTCTCAATCACTAAGTCATAACCTCACTGTAGTCCTCATCGTCTACTGCATTTGTGTGAAAAGACTGTTTGACCCTCATAAAGAAAGCAGGTCCAGAACCTTATAACTTTCCTGTGTCATCTATGTCACCGGTATAAGATGCCTACAGACTTACAATGAACTTCCTCTCTAACTGGATTCTTCAAAATTTTACAGGGTTCCACACTTTGCCATTCCTATTTTCCCAATAATAAATATGATTTGATGGCATTATTAGTAAGTCTTAAGATATAATACTAAAGTATTCATTAACTACACACTGCTTACACAGTGAATTTTTATTTTTTTCTTTTAACAGAAAATAAACTATTTTCAGAACCTCTACCCAAGCAATATTTTAGTTTTTTCTTACTGATGTTTCTGGTACTACTTGGTTATCAGTATTTAATACATCAAATTATTCACATATATGTCCAACAGATATTTATAAAGTGACCCACTATGGATTGGGCAATGTGCTTGGTCCTAAAGTTGTAACAGTGAGCAACCCAACAAACATAAATTTATCCCTTATCTTCTTCAGGTATTACTCAAATGTCACCTTTTCATTAAGGCCTTTTTTTTTTTTCCTACCAGCTTATTTAAAATGCCACTTTACAAAAATACACACCTCTTGTCTGATACTCAACTTTTTTCCCATAACTCTTCTAACCTCAAACTACTATATATTGCCGATAGTAGGTTTATACTTCTTGCTGCACTAGAAAGAAAACCCTTGAGGGCTGCAATTTTTGTCCTGCAGAGGTCAGTAAGGTGTGTGGAAATCTCTAATATGTGAATTTGCCTCAAAAGGAAGTGAATCTTAAGTAGTTCAGAAAACCATTTTATTGTCCAGTTACTGCTGTTCAAATAGAGATTTTTTTTTCTATGATGAGTTTTGGATAAGCTGTTTGGTTTTATCAATAAATGTGAAGAATTTATGTAAATCCTGTATCTCATTTTCTATAATCCATTTAAATCTTTTTATGTTTCAAGCCCTGTCTCAACTATCTCCTCTAGGAAGCCTTTCCTGGTTCCCAGTAGAATTATTTGTTTACTTTTGTTTGTCACAATAGAATAAGCAATATTTTTATAAAAACATTTAACATACTGCATTTAAAAAGTTATTTTAATTTTCATCATAATTATATAGCATTTGATGAGGTGAAAAAGAGTAATCTAGCATTATCCTGCTTATTAAGAATTTCCTAGAGAATAATGCTGTAATTTTTCCCCTAGAAAAATGACATAATAGTAATATCAATTGCATTTATGGTTCCAGTGAGTATCTTTTAATTTAAAATGTTAATACAAAAAACATTCAAGATATACAGTTATACTGAAGAGATTTTAAAAGGCACAGAACAGTGTGTAAGCTTAGCCTGAAGACAGATTTGGTATGAAATCCTTCATTGCTCATTCTATACATTTTGGATTCTGAATGATGTATAGATTGCCTATATAATAGAAACAAACCATAAGCCCATAAGCCTTTCCCTCTTATTTGCACTGGTCAGTATGAAAAAAACAGATCCATACTCTCATTTCTACAAAAAAATAAAATTCTGATTTTTAAAGACAGTTAAGCTTTAATGATGAGCTCAGATAATTAGACACCGAGTTCTAAGAGGAAATAAGCTAATGAGAAATATGTCCTTGTTTCTGTGTTTAACTCCCTTGGGTAACATTAAAATAATGTTCATTCAATTAACACATACACACTAAGCTCCCATGCTAAGTGTTGGGTATACAATAATTAACCTGATGGCTATATTTGCTGCCCTCCTGGAAACTATTAACTATTCAGGAAAACCAAAAATAAACTAGAGACATGAATAAACAAAATATATGGTAAATTCTGGATAAGGAAAGTACAGGATTGCGTGAAGGAGAAGGAGAAGAGGATAACTTTAACTAGGAAAGCCTCGTAGGGGACAGACTACCTATGCTGGAAGATGAAGCGTCAGTCATGAACAGGGTAGGGTATTCATATTTCAGTAAGGAGAAGTGAGCTGTTCAGATTTTGAGACAACAAAGAGACCTCTATGACACCCCTGACATCAGAGAGCAGTGGGCAAGATAAGGAAGAGTAGCATGGGATGAGACTGAAAAGGTTTGCAGACAACAGATTCTTCAGGGTCTTGTAAGAGCAAGCAAGGAGTTTGGGTTTTACTTCACATTCAGTGGGAGACCGTATCTTTTTTTTTTTTAATCAAAGTGATAAATGTATGCATCTTTTGTTTTAAAAACATCATTCTAAGTGATGCGCGAAGAACAGACTCAAAGAAGACAAGTGTAAAAGCTAGGAGATCATTTTTTATGTGTAAGAGTGTGCATATTTACATATGGTATAAAGGTAGAAAGAAACACAGTAATGTCTGGTACTACTGGCCTGTTTATTGCAGTGATATATGAGACCTGAAGTAACCTCACAGCTTTCACTCAAAAACAAGCAAAACACTGGAAGAGAACATGGCTGATGTGCGTTAAGGACTGATTTCCTAAAAGAGAAGTAGATAGACTATGAAAGTACTCTGCACTTAAATGAAGGATGGAAAATTAGGAAATTTGAATTGGTTAACACTTTTATCTCTTCCTTTTTCTAATACCCAACAAAAATTGTTGTTTTAGAAGGGCATATCATATGTGGAGAGCCCTGGTGGCATGGCAGTTGGGACCTTGACTGTTAACTAAAAAGTCAGCAGTTTGAATCCATCAGCTGCTTCTTGGAAACCCTGTGGGACAGCTCTGCTGTGTTCTATAAAGTCAAGTAAGTTGACATTGACTTAATAGAATGGGTTTGGCTTGATTTGGGTCATACACAGTGTACCTCTTTTCATGGAATTACATAGATATCACTAGACAAATTGAAATGGATTATCTATAAATTTCTCTCATTGTCCAGAATACCAAACTTCAAACCAACTGAAAATGGAATTATATATTTAGTTTTTATCTCCCTTTAGACTTTGAACTTAGTAGCGTTGATGTTGCATTTACCTCTGGGAGAACATATTGTTTGTCAGATGCTGTACTCAGAGGTTTATATGGATTGTTTCACTTAATTTTTCAAAACAACTTTTTGAAGTAGCTGTTTGAATACATGAAGTTGCTGTAACAAAAGTCACAAATCACAGTGGCTTCACCATGAGATCAGAAAGATCAAAAATTTGATAGAAGAATCCCGATCAAAAGAAGAGAAAATTTCAGATTATAGAATTCAAACTTTCTGGAACCACCTGGCTTGCTAAACCCTTGAAACAATTTCCCTGTAATAATTTTTAAACCAAAACTATCCCCTGAAGTCTTCTCAAACCCAAACAGTAGTTTAATAAAGAACACGTGGAGGGGTAGTGGTTAAGTGCTACAGCCCTAAGCAAAAGGTCAGCAGTTTGAATCCACCAGTAACTCCTTGGAAACTCTATGGAGCGGTTCTCCTCTGTCCTTTAGGGTCACTCTGAGTTAAAATCTACTCAACAGCAACAGAGTTTTCAGGCCTGCTTCAAGCTAGCAAAGCATTCATTTAAAGAAAGATCTACATGGGATCAAGCTGACAAAAGCAACTCGAAGTGTTGGATGAGAAGCTCATGGGACAGTGAGTTTCTGTTGATGACAGAGGAGTAATTAAGAAAAGACAGGTAAGACTGATGGCACAACTTGAAGAATGTAATCATTGTCACTGGATAGTCTATGTAGAATTTGCTCAACTGGTCTGTGTATTGCTGTGTATAATTTCAAAATAACAGTGAAATGAGTTATATAGAAAAGTCACAGTGGTTTAAACAAGAACTTGGAAATTTTTTTTCACTTAACTGATGGAGCACAAACATGTTAGGACTGTTAGGGGAGCTAACAGATATCAGGGACCCAGGATCTTTGTATCTTACTGTTTACATACTTTAAATATGACTTTTAAATTATGTCTATCATACCTGCTCCAACATCTCGTTCTGAGAGGGAAGAAGAAAAGTGGAAGGTATATTCCTTCCCACTCAAGAGGTGCTCACATCACTTTTGTTCTCATTTGTTGAACTTCAGTCACATAGCCACATCTATGCACAAAAGTGGACTGGGAGACGTAGTCTTCAACTGGCTTCACGTGCATGTAACTAAACCTCATGCTTTTGATTATTACAGAATAAAAGGGAAAATTTAGTATTAGAGACCAACTAGGAGCTCTGTCCAAGTTCCCCACCCTGACCACCCAAAGACATTTTTCTTCGTAGCAGTATTACCCCTCTGTACAGGAACAATGCCCTCAAAAACAAAGATAAGCTATCAAAAAACAGAAATGAAAAACTAAGTTCTGTCAAATTAGTGAAACCAACTCAATTTTCGTGAGCATACGAACTGCAGGTAACGTACTTTCTCATGTCCGAATCCACTGCTGTCAAGTCGATTCTGGCCAACAGCACTGGTGACGCAAAAACTGAAGAAAGTGATACTAGATTCTCAGTTCAAATACAGAATGCAGATACAAAATTGAGATGATTCCACCTAAAATATTATTTAAGAATGATTAAAGAAAAGATACAGACGTCACTGGAATGGAGCAAGTATCACACCTTCCTGGACAAGTTGTTGAGATGTCCTGTCCTGTTAGCAAGGTAAGTTCCCTGGAAGCTGTACGGATTGCTTTCTTATCCGTTATTTTTTTGAGGCATTGGTTTTGGCCTAAAAGGCTGTAATTCTTTTCTAAGACTGGACAGTTGGAAGGAAATAAGAACAAAAAATTTTCCTTTTTCCTACACACATTTTTATAGTGAACTTGATGTAAAGAACGCAGTTGTTGAAAGTCATTTGAGCTTAAAATTTCATTTTACAGATAATGTTATAATATTAAATATTCTAAAATTGCAAATAACAGGCGAATTGAGGAAAAATACATTTTCTTTTGTGTAGTGATTTAACAAGACTCACAGTTTCAGAAAAATCAAGTCACACATTTTAATGCTGGTAGTAGCATTTAGGTAACTGAAGCAGCGTAACTCTCATCAGCCCTTGTCTGAGGCTCTAGCATTCGCGAAGACTCTAAGCATGGGTGCAAGTGTGTGAGCTCCTTTGTGCCTGCTAATGGTGTTTCCCCAAGTATTGATGTCCTGAAATATGTATTATTTTCTTATAAATGAATTTGTTATACTTCCCCCATTTAAGTTGCAGAATTATATTGATTTTCTGAAAACTATGTGTACATGGAGAATACAGAGAGATCATCATATTTGTCTTTGCATTTTCCATACCTTATGATGTTAAACAATGGGCTTAAACAGCAATGATTGTGATTCTGGTGCAAGGTGAGGCAGTATTCTGTTCTGCCTGATCGATTGAGTTGAAATCCACTCAGTGGCATCTAATTACAATAAAAAGCAATATATAAGATACATTAACCACTAAGGAAATCAAATGTGTCCGAAATCTGGAGAGACAGTCTATTCTAATTTTTCAAACCTGTTCTGGACTTATGATGACCCTATGGGACAAGGAAGAATTGCCCCACAGCATTTCTAAGGCTATAATCTTTATGGAAGCATATTGTGGCATCTCTCTTGGGTGGAGCGCCTAGTAGGTTTGAATCACCAGACTTTCTGTAAGGAGCTGAGCACTTAGTTATAGGAAGCACACACACACACACACACACACACAAAACACAAAATTAGAATTTTAATCAAATTTGTTTATTTTCTTATTTACTTTGACCAATTTTATTAAAGAGCAAGTATACAGCAATGATGGTTATTCTAACACTTTTTTTTAATATTATACCCTGAGGAAACACATGAATAATATGTGAAATTTGACATTTACTTAATAATTGAGGATAATTTAAGCCTGCAAAAACACCAAAGCTGCTGCTGCCAAGTAGATTCCAAGTCACAGTGACCTGGTAGGACAGACTAGAACTGCCCATAGCAATCTTACAGAACAGACTGGAACTGCCTCAAGTGGTTTCCAAAGACCATCTGGTGGATTCAAACTGCTAGCCTTTTGCTTAGAAGCCATAGCACTTAGCCACTGTGCTTCTAGGGTTTCGAATAGAAAGCTGTGACTAACATGCTGAGTATTTTTCCAGTGCCTTTTTTTTTTTACATCCAACATGGCTGTCAAGTTTCAATCATCCACGTTTCAAGAATTTAATCCTTAGCATATATGAAAAGAGATGATGACACTGATGATTTAAAATTACATGTCTTTCTGAACAGTGGCCAATCATAGCCACAGGCAGAAGCTCAGAACTTCTGTTAAACGAATTATAAGCCAGCCAAGTGCAGTTAAGTTGGATCCAACTCATGGCAACCCTAAGGCCCACAGTAGAACTGACCCCCAGAGTATTCAACACGAAATAAAAAATAACTAATTTAAAGTGTAAATGGATTCTAGTGTCACAGTGGTTAAGTGCTACATCTGCTAACCATGAGTTCAGCCATTCAAATTTACCAGGTGCTTCTTGGAAACTTTATGGGGAAATTCTATGCTGACTTATGAGTTGGAATTGACTTGGCCACAGTGGGTTTGGGTTTTGGTTCGGAAAAGCATAAATAGCAAAGACTGATTGTGGTGGCTAAGGTCGTGTGTCAACTTGGCTTTCAGCCAAAATTGATCTGACATCAGCAATTGCATCTGGGGTTCCAATATCTCAACTTCCAATAGCTTGGGCCAAAACTCTTAGTATCTTTCTCACAATCTTCATTAAATCTATTAATAAATTGTCAGTTTTCTACTCAGTTCTGCTGACACCCATCCATTGCTGCCAAGTGATGACAATTCAGAGTAACTCTGTGGGCGTAGAACTGTTCCACAGTGTTTGCTGAAGCAGACTGTCATTTCCATATCTTTCTCTCGCTGTGCAGGTAATGAGTTTGAATCAACAATCTTTGGGCTAGCAGTTGAGTGCTTAACTACTACACCACCATGGCTCCGTTCTCCTGGGGTAGGCCATCATGATTTCTTATCTAGTTTACTGTTACAGTTTGCTGACTGCTTTCCTTGCTTATCCTTTTGCTCTTTTTATAATTTTTCTTCAACATAGCTGGTAACTTATTTTTCTATAATTTAAATGTTAATTTTCTGCACAAAGCCTATTTCATCCAGGATAAAACTACAGTCCTCACTTACCTAGAATTTCTATATGATCTGTCTTGCATTCTCTTCTTTAAGCCTTCCAATTCCATTTCCTATCACATTTTTTGTGCTATACTCTTTACACTCAAACAATGATTAACCCATAGTAAGAGCTCAATGCCTCATTGATGAAAAAGTGAATTTACAGTATTATGTATGGACATATTAACTAATGTGATGTTGGTTCCACTGGTGGTTCTTCTGAACCAAGGTGTACTAGCTAATTATGTCCATTCAAGCATTACTGTACCATTTTTCCTAGATTCTCATGCCACCTTCACAAATTGTCTGTTTCATATTTCCTTCTGTAGACTCTGGTAAAACTGACTTTTGTACATCTAATCTTGCTTTTCATCTCCAAGGAAATTAAGGTAGACAAAATCTGTAAGCCCATGTAGCCTGCTCAATATTGTCTGCATTTGAGGGCCAGATGACAAAGGTTGTTTAAAGTCCAAGCTGAAAACCAATACCTTTCAAGATGATGCTTCATAGCTGAAGATGCCATTCAGCTACGGAAATCTGTTGACTTCAGCAAGCTCAAGGGACAGATTTAGTTTCCATTACAGGTATGTGTTCTTCTTACAGTAAGCTACATATACTGTTGAAATTCCTAGAAACTTTGAAAAATTAAATGAAACAAAATGTTATTTTCCAAAAAAACAAAAATTAAGTAGAAAAAGGAAATTATAAAATAATGAACACTTATCGTTATTACATAGATATTGTTATATGGGTGAAAACCTGCCTACTAATGGTATGAATTAAGCACTTCATGTCTGGGTCTATAATGTTGTAATAATTGCCAACAATACATAAAATACTATAGCAAAAATTGATCAATAAACTTTTCTCTCTTCCCAAATTTCAATCTCCAGTTGAATAATTTATCTGACTAATGTATCTACTCTGAACTTTATTGATATAGACCAATTTATAGTTTTAAAGTAGTAATGGCTTATTTCCACTGTGCTTTCCTTTTAAAGAAAAAGGAATGCAGAAAAGAAAAGTGACACTTAATACATGCATTAAAATTAGGTCCATTCAAGGGAATGGACACATCTAATTAAAGTTTCCAGCAAATCTACACCCCTTAGCTGTGTGTAGTTGTTGGCAGTTTAATAAATTCACATAGAAGGGAAGAAAAAAGTCTTGCCATGTTTCCTCAAGTCTAGTATAGAAACGCCTGGGGTGCTTCTGAAAATGCATATCACTAAACCGCACTCCAGATGTTACGATTCAATACATTTATTTGATTATCTGACCCTGGAATCAGCGTTTTGTGAAGCACACTGGTGATTCTGAGGCAGATGCAGATGGCCCAACAGTTTTGTGGTGGAAAATTTATTCTGCTAGGAAGCCTTTCTAATGGGCAAGAGCCTAAGAAAGCAGAAATTTTTGTTTTCACCTTTCTCTAGAGGCAAGAAGTAAAATAAAATTCCTGTGATATAAACAGTTCGCAGTCTATTATTATTCCCTGAAAATTACTGGAGACCCATGACTCTGAGCAAGACAGTGAATCTGAACCACTGATACTGTAAGCGTGTTTCCCTGCCCCAGCCCATTACACGAAAATGAAAGATGTGCACTGAGAAAGCTCAGCTGGTTGCTGTTACAGAAAACAGGAGGATTTGGAATTTGGCTTTACCCTTGGCCTGCTGAAAACAGGAAATAAAGAAAAATAAATAAACAAAAGGGAAATGTCATTACATGATTACACTGCAAATTAAGTGTTAGAGAGTCAGGACAGAGGAATTCTTTTGGCTTTAAAAGTCTGCCCCACCCCCCGCCCAGTGGACAGCTGTTTGTGTGTGTTTTTGTGTATAGGGGTAGGCGTATGTTTTAGACAGTGATTTCAGTATTTAGACCTACATGTTTAACTAAGATCAAATTTGTAATCCACGGGCAATGAAGAGGAAACTTTGGTGAAGTAGTGATCAAGTGCTACAGCTGTGAACCAAAAGGCTGGAAGTTCAAATCTGCCAGATAGACCTTGGAAACTCTATGGGGCAGTTCTACTTTGTCTTTAGGGTCATCATGAATCAGAACTGACTTGATCACAGTAGCTTTGTTTTTTGATTTGGGCAATAAAGAAAATCTTATTTTCATTGATAAGCTTCTAAATATTTCAGGTAGCCAATACACTATGTCAGATAATTTAATGTTCATATTATCTCAATTTAATTGTAAATTTTCATAGAACTCAAAGATGAATACCTTATATGCAAAAAAAATGCACCATAGATTAAGTTACTCACCTTCTTTATCATCCTATTTTAACTCACCTTTGACTCAACCCACTGAGCATAGATATGTAAAAGCATGTTGGCTATACTACTGACTCATAGGGATACTTTGTACAGTACACGTTGTAAACACATGCTTTTGTACAATCTGCTAAACATTGCATCACTTTTTTGTGAGTTATATTTAATATATGCTTCACTTCTGTGTTGTCAGAACTGGATGCATAATGCATCTCTTTCATTTTTTTCTATTGGCTGCATATTTTTAAAATAGTTTCAAAAAGATTCTGCTTCAGTGATTTTCTTCACTAAACTTTTTCTCCTTTCATGGGAAACTCAAAACATGATGTCTGTGTTTTAGGCAAGGAAAATAAATGTACTTTTTTCAGGGTCTAGGATCAGTAAAACACAAACTCAAAAAATAAAAATAATAAAATAAATGACCAGGTTACGGTTATCTTGCTTCTCACTTTCAAAAGACTTTTCAAGTAACATAGGGTCAAAATTTCTGCTTCTACTAGATTGCAGAAAACTTCAAGTAACATTGCCCACAGCGTAAGAACAAACAACAAAAAAAATAATCTACAGAATTTCGGCCTTTTTTTCCAACCTGTTAGAAAGCTGGGGTCACACAGCAACTAACTAGCCTGAAATCTAAGGGAAGGTTGAGACAATTCAACGTTGGTTTGCCTGGAGTAAATTGGGAAAAGAAAACAAAGCACGGTTGGAACTGTCCAGCACTTGCAGCTAAAAGTTTTAACAAACTGTTAAAGGTAAAATATGGACTAATGTGAAAACATAAATTCCAGGGAAATGCAGAAACAAGAGTAGTTTGCACCTACAAAAAGGTTCTTTCCACAAAACTTTCTCTCTATGTTGCAGAGAGATGGAGCCAGGTGGGAGCCTGTGGCAAGCTTGCTTGATGGTGCATTCCTGGGGAAGGGTCGCAGCTTCTGTTGCAGGAAGGGCACAGAGTATCATCCAGCGTGTTCCCTGCAAACAGTCAATATGCCTGGCTACTTTGGTATTTGGTGGCTTGAATACACCTCAAAGTGCCTCAGAAGAAATGCTTGGGGATCTGCTTCCAAAATATCAGTCATTGGAAACCTTGCAGATCACTGTTCTATTCCAATGTATGTGGAGTTACTGTGAGACTCAACAGAAACTTTTTGTTAAAATTCTTTTCTATACGGTTGCTTCTGTTCAAACAAACGACAAACAGACAAACAAAACTCCTCTTAGTAGAGTTGATTCCAACCCAATGATCCTATAGGATGGAGTAGAACTACCCCAATGAGTCTCCAAAGAGTGTCTGGCAGATCTGAACTGCCAACACTTTGGTTATCGGCCTTAGCTCATACCCACTATGCTTATCAAGGTTTCTGCTGCTTCTATCCAGCCACTGCCATCAAGATGATTCGAACACATATCAATCCTATGGATCAGAGTGGAACTGCCCCATAGACTTTCTAAGGAGCATCTGGTGTATTTGAACTTTTGATCTTTTCATCAGTAGACACAGTACCTCACCACTATGTCACCACAGTTTCTGCCGCTCCCATAGTTCCCTCTATATATACCGTCTGACTCTCACCACTTACCTCATCAGGGAAACGGAGCCTAAGGAAGTAGCCCTGTGGTTGCTTTGTAAGTAAATAGTTGAGGAAAGCTTGAGTTTACTAGAGGGAAAATAAATAAATGTGGATTTAAAAAATGTGATTAGTGATTGACACAGTAAATAAGTAGTTTTGAAAGAATGATATATATACATATGATCTCTACCTCACTGTCTCTGTCTCTGTCTCTCTCTGTATGTATCATGATTATTTTCCATTAGCCTGAGCAGTACCTATCACTCTGCCAAGGACTAGCCCCATTGTTACTTTTTTATTTTCCCTATTTAAAAAAAAGTGCTGCTTTATGATAGTACTTTTTCTTCCTAATTGTGTTTGATGAATATCCATCACAGTCATAATAGACCTTACCGTAATATGTATAACATGTTGTATTCAATTCTTTACAACTCCCACACAACTGTGCATAACAATATTGAGAATGTTTCTTCTAACCCTTAATATAGCACTTTTCCTAGAGGCAAGAAAATATCAACACAGTTAATCAATAGATATTTATCAGCTATTGAGTCGGATGCGACTCGATGGCGCTTGGCTTTGGCTATTGACTGTCTGTGAGGTTCCTAGTGTTTTGGGTAGTGGCTAAATGCTAAACCACTGTACCACTAAAGCTTTTTTCCTGTATTACTTGATGCTATAAATTGTCAAATAAATTACAGTCTTTATGCTCAAAGAGGTCTAAATTGAGAATGAAAACTGATACTAGTAATCACAATCATAATCCCAGTTTCACAGAACTGCTTGGAAGGCTAAATGGTATAATGTTCATAAAGCACTTAGCTGAGTATTTGTACGTAGGAAGAACTCAAAAACATTTACTACTGGTATTATTATTATTATTTTTAAATTGTGTTTCAGGAAAGTTTACAGTTACAGTCAATTTCTCAGACAAAAACTTACACTCTGTCGTGTCAGGCTAGCCATGCTCCCCACGCTGTGACAGCACACTCTTCCCCTCCAACTCATATTTCTCGTATCCATCTGACCAGCTCTGTACCTCTCCAACGTCTCCTCTCTTCTGCGAGCAGAGGCTGTCCAGTTAGTCTCCTGAATGTGCCCAAGTCAAGAAGTACACTCTTCACCAGTATCATTTTATGTCGTATGTATCAGTTCAGTGTTTCTTAAAAAGTTTGTTTCCTGAATAGTTTCAGTTCTGGGTTAACAGAGAGTTCAGGGTCATGTCTTCTAGGGATGCTCCAGTCTGTTGGCTCATCATGTCTGATTTTTTCATTAGATTATGAGTTCCACATCCCACATTTCTCCCACGCTATCAAGGACTTTTTGTTGAGATCCCTGTAAGGGTAGTCTTTTGTGGTGGCTGGGTACCAACTAGTTCTCCTTGTCGCGTGCTGCTGTTGTCGCTCTGTTCTATGCTGCACTTTCTGTCTCTTGGGATCACACTTTCTCCAGTCATTGATGTTCCTCTTTCTCCTTTGCTCTAGGTAGGATAGAACCAACTGATGTTTCTTAGATGGTCACTTGCTAGATTTTAAGACCCCAGACACTGCTCATCAAAGCGGGACATAGAACATTTGCTTAAAAAATTCTGTTATGCCAATTGACCTAGATGTTCCCTGAAGCATGGTCACCTGACCCCTGGCCCTGGTTCTCTGTTCCTGGTAGTATTTGGTTTTATTTAGACTTCTTCTAAGATTTGGGCTTAGTCTAATTGTGCTGACTTCTCCTCTGCTGTGTGTAGTCTCTCCCTTCACCTACAATAGTTCTTGTCAATTATCTAACTGGTGAATACCCCTCCTCCCACACCTCCACAACCATCAGAGAATGTTTTCTTCTGTGTTGAAGACAGTTTTTGAGTCCTTATAATAATGGTCTTACACAGTATTTGCCCTTTTGCAACTGACAATTTCATTCAGCATAGTGTCCTTCAGATTCTTTCACTTCATGAGATATTTCCCAAATTCATCATTGTTCTTTATCATTGTGTACTGTTCCACTGTATGAATATACCATAGCTTGCTTATCCATTTTTCTATCAAAGGGCACCTAGGTTGATTCCATCTTTTTGCTTTTGTGAACAGTGTTGTCATGAACATTAGTGTGCACATATTTATTTGTATGACAGTTCTTATTTCTCTAGAATATAGTCCAAGAAGTGGGATTGTTGGATTGTATGGTATTTCTATTTCTATCTTTTAAAGGAAGCACTAGATTAATTTCCAAGTGGTTGTACAATGTTACATTCCCACGAGCAATGCATAAGTTTTCCAGCCTCTCCATAGCCTTGTGAACATTTACTATTTTGTGTTTTTGGATTAATGCCATCCTTGTTGGGGTGAGGTGGTATGTGATTGTAGTTTTAATTTTCACTTCTCTGATGGCTAAAGATCAAGAGCATTTTCTGACGTATCTGTTGGCCTGCTGAATGTCTTCTTTGGTGAAGTGTCTGTTCATATTCTTTGCCCATTTTTTTAATTGGATTAATGCTTTTTGTTGTTGAGGGTTTGCAGTATCTTGTACATTATAGAGATGAGACAGATTGGATTTCTTGTGGCAACATTTTTTTCCTGGTCTGTAGGTTGCCTTTTTACTCTTTTTGCTGAAGTCTTTGGATGAATATAAATGTTTAATTTTGAAGAGTTCCAGTTGTTTGTTTCCACTTCTGGGTATTTGTTCATTTTCTAAATTCACTTTATATCTTGTATGAGGGCTCTCAGTGTTGATTCTGTTTTTTCTTCCATGATCCTCATTGTTTTAGATTTGCTGTTTAGGTCTTGGATGGATTTTGAATTGGTTGTTGTGCATAGTGTGAATTATGGGTCCTGTATGATTTTTTTTCCAGATAAATATCCAGCTATACCAATATCATCTGTTAAAGAGACTGTATTTCCACCAGTTTATAGAGTTTCGGCCTTTGTTGAATATCAGCATCACACAGGATGATGTTTTTATGTCTGGATTCTCAATTCTGTTCCACTGGTCCATGTTTCTGTTGTTGTATAAGGATCAGTCTGTTTTGACTACTGTGGCCACATAATAGGTTCTAAAATCAGGTAGTATGAGTCCTCCCACTTTGTTCTCCTTCTTTAACACTGTTCTGCTTACCTGGGGCTTCTTCCTTTTCCATTTGAAGTTGCCGATTTGTTTCTCCAGCTCTGTAAAAAGCATCATTGGAATTTGGGTGCGATTGCACTGTATCTATCGGTCACCTTGGGTAGAATAGGCCTTTTTTGTATATTACAATAATTTTACAAAAAAATAGACCAAATGTGTTGCCTTCGAGTTGATACCAACTCATATATTCTTTACAAAAACCTTGCTTTTATTAATGCTTCATTTCAGTCAATAATTTAATTGTTTCACTGAAGCATGTCATGTATCATCAGTGTAGAATTATGAAAAATTAAATCATCATTGCTAAATTAAAACCTAAACCGGTAAGATAACAATTCCTAGATTCCAAATTCCTTAAATGTATATTGCTATAATGCTTCCTCTGGTAATAATTGTCTTGTTAGCTAAGTTTTTTAAATTTAAGCAACAGAACCTTTCACCTCAACCCCAGGGAATTTTAACAACAAGAAGGTTATTGTAGAGCATTTTTATTGTTGTTGCTGTTAGGTGGCCTTGAGCTGGTTCTGCGTCACAGTAACTCTGCGTATGACAGAATGAAATACTGGCTGGTCCTCCACCAGCCTCATGATTGTAGTTATGTTGAGCCCATTGTTTTAGCCACTGTGTTGATCCATCTAACCAATAAAACTATGGGTTAGCTTTAAAAAATCTCTAAGAAGGCTACATGTGAAGGGTGGATATTATGCAGGAAGAAACAGAGCAGCTAGTAAGTAAGTTACCATAACTAATGATATTCTAACAGACACAACACTGTTGCAATAAAGCATCAATTGGTAGCTGTACCGCTTTCCCTAGAACACGATGCCACCATTGCACTTGATGGAATAATGAATAATTTTATACTTGGTGATCACTTTTTGTTGTTTACTTCTACCTCCAAATCTCACAGGGACATTTCTGCTTAGTGAACGCAGGTCATCTGCAGAACCCTAGATGCATGACAGTCTATGAAAGACATTTTTTAGGTGTTTGCTTCTACACTGTAAGAAGGCAAGCTCGAATGAGTTAAAATAGTTGTGAGTGAATCAATTTTAAGATTTAACGTAGTGGAGCAAAAGTCATTTCCAGCAGAAAGATTGTTATTACAAAGGCCTGAAGGTAAAAAGAGAATGAAGGCTATCCAACAGTAATATGACTAAGATAGCACTATTCAAGATATTCCGTTAAAAAAAAAAAAGATACCAAATCAAATGCTTGGGGAAATGCTTCATACTATTTTTGGAGATTTACAGTGCACAGGAATTGCTCTGGGAAGACCCTCAGTAAGAAAAAAATGAAAGAAGAAGAAGAAGGAGAGAAGGAAGAGAAGAAGGGCAGAGGAAGGAAGCAGGAGGGAGAAAAGAAAAGAAAGGAAAACATAAGTTTTCTGGCAATCTTTTAGCCAAGTGTTTACCAAACTTACTCATTCAGAGAGCACTGGTTTTGTATAATGTCTACTAGTACTCCAAAGAATAATACTCTGGGGGACACGTTTTAGAAAACTTAAAGCTAGATAGAAGACATCAGAAGAATGGTGGTGGACAAAGATGAAATGGAAGAAACCTTTCGTCTTGTTTATCTTGCAAAGAGATTTAGATTTTCGTGTCAACGAAGGTGGAACCACTGAAGAGCAGTACCATGGCAAGACAAAATTTAACTTACTTTGCAGGCACCTGGGTGAACCAGGTAGATTAAGAGGTTGTTGCAATAATGCAGATGAGCAAAAACATGAGACGGAAATATTGTGTGTTCCTATCTATAAGAGGTCCTGTACACCAATTACCCTTCCTCCCAAATTTAAATGCTCATTTGAAGCATGATGGTGGAAACCAGTCTGTACTCTTTACCATTCCCCCTACTGTGTTTTGAGGAAGATGTAGTGGAGTTCTTGATCACATCAGAAAGCAAGACAAAAGGTGCAAATACGTAGCATCCTAAGGAGTAGCAGATGCCACGTATGTAGGCCCAAAACTGGGACTGCAAAGGCCAAATTCAGAGAATCAAAATCAAGAGAAGTTCTGTAATAGAAAAGACCAAAAAATTAGATTACAAACAGCACTAGAACGAAGCATAGTTATGAGCAAAATGTCCCTAAGTAATAATATAATATTGAAAAATTAACCTTTTGAAATTTAAGTATATTGGGCTGAGTAAGGATATAGAATTTATGAACATGCCATGTAATTAGAGGGAAAAAGGGAAAGGGAAATCATTATGTAAAAGCAAAGATGTACAATAATATGTGATCATAGAATACCTAGCATGATCGATCATCTTTCAATACTTACAATAGGTCCACATCTTAAACTTCTTGTTATCAAATAAATAATTGATTATTTGTATGTTAATGTTATTTGTTTTAGTTTGTCATTACTATTATTAAAGTTATTAAGCTGTTGGCAGGATTAGTTTCAATAGCACAAACCTTAATATACATTGCTGAATTAATACAAGTAAGAAGCTTATATATCTCCATACTAGTTTTATACGTAATACTTTTCTTAGACTCAGCTCCCTTCAGTGAAAACATTTTGAGATGAAAAAGTGATATTCAATATCTTGTCTGTAGTTGGATAATTTTTTCCCCTTGTAAGTTGATAGACTTGAGATGAATTGATAAAATATGAAACCCTCAGTCAATGTGTCATACATAACTTGGGAAAAATGTGTTGAATTTTATTACATAATTAATGACAACTAATACATCTATTAGCAGTGGGCATGTAATTTCTGACTGTGCTGCTAAATTAGCACACCCTGAAATTTTTTCCTCTTTTTTTAATTTTAGTTGTTAAATTCTCTATCAAAATGTGTATCCAGAGTCATAACAAGATATAAAATAGATGCATTTTTACATGTTAAATGTAACAACTACTTTTGTGTGTGTTTCAGTGGTAAAGCAGAGGTCAGTGAAAAGTTTTAAAAAAAACCTTGCAAATACTGTAGGAAATACATGGGTGTATTTTGTTCTTAGTGGTACCGGCTCAGGGATAAAATTAGTCTCTTTTAAGAAAAAAAAAGCATCTTTTTAAAATATGTTGTAGTCAGACAGTGCATTTGTGGTGTACTCAAGGTGAACAATAGAGTTCTGATTATTAGAAATATTACTAAAATATTTTTACTGAAATCATGTAAACTCTTACAATGGTTGAAAAGATACTGCATATTTGATTCAATAATAACGTGTGTACAGATGCCCCAAATCAGAATTTAGGTATGTTTTAAACTTTGTTCCTTGAATAAAGTGAGGGAATAACCTATAAGAGCATAGAAAAACTTTTCTGTAGAATTTTGGAATATTCCAAGATATTTGGGAAACTTGTTAGGCTTAAATATGTTTTACTGTGTCAAATGGGTCTGACATTTATAAGTTAATGACCATATTGGCATTACAGGAATGAATTATGAAATGGAAAATAAATTTTGATGTAAAACTAAATGTAATTTTACAACATGCCAAAGCTAATATTTGCCTGACATATAGACATGTGCAACTATTTAGCACCTCTGCTTGGATATCAAATTATAAGCTCAAAATAAAGATGACGAAAATTTAGCTCCTCAGAGTTCCCATTCAACCTGCTTCTTTCACAAATTTTTTATCTTGGTAAAATTGTGTTTTATGTTGCTCAGAACAAAAACCTTGGAGCCATCCTTAACTTTTCCTTTCATAAAGCACATCTAATGCATCGGCGATAACAGTTGGGGCTACTTTCTAAAGTAGCCAAAATTCAACCACTTTCCTAACTTCAATTTTGTTACCTTAATTTACTGATAAAGCCTTTTAACTGCCCTCTCAATCTCCACTTCTGGTCTGTTCTCAATAGAACAGCTAAAAGTTTTCCCAAGGGCTATGACAGAATAGTTTATACCAGACTAATCTCCCATTGAGAAAACTATTAAAGTATTAAGACAAAACAAAAAACAAACAAACAAAAGCTATGTAAACATACTGGGCATTAGAAATCAGGGGACCTGAGCTGGACAGAAGCAAAATTACTGAGGTGTGTATGTGTTTTCCCTTTTATACATCTTCTGATTCAAGAGTGATGGAGAAGATCCCTGTTGCCTCTTAAGCTGTGACAGTTGGAAAGACTGTGGATCCCAAACTCAGACAAGAAAAATGATGAGAAGCTATAACATAACCTTTCTCAAATTCTTCAGAAAGGCAGAAAACTAGCCTGAAAGCTGAGGAGAGATGACACCTACAGGGAGAGGTAAGATGTGAGCACTTGCTTAGCTGGGGAAGGCACTGGTTATCATTTAAGATGGTAAGAAGATTCAGTTAAAATTGCTAACATATTGCTTAAGGCCAAGTGTAAGCTTTCAGGAGAGCATAGAACTCCCAGGGGCCTCAAAAAGGAAAGGTAAGGCATACCCACCTCATGCATTCTTTTCTGAAGAACTCCTCCAGTTCACTCCAAAAAGGTGAGTTGGGGTACAGAGAACAAAACTACCTTTCATGGAAGGTAGAAAGTGAGGAATCACTGCCATGAAAAGGGCTTGAAGTTTCACCTGGATCCTTCTTTGATGTCTACCCTACAGAACAAAAGTCTTAAGCTCCTGGGAGAGGGACTACAAACCCTGTCACTCTAAGGACACAAGTTAAGTAAGACACATTTCATCTTGGGGAAAGTAATACAACAACAGCAATAGAAATTCCCTGTACTACTAAGGAAGAAAGGAAAATTCACTGGGTGTAATACTTTACAGATCCCTTACCACTGGGGGAGGTAGAGGATTACTGGAAAGACGTTATCCTGGCTAGAGTTTCAGGGACACAGAGCCTACCTAAAATTTAGATGGAAACAGAACAACAAAGAACACTCACTTTTCCTCTGGACCATGATTTCTAACAAGCACTAAATACCAAAAAATGACAGTCTACAGTAGGGTCATTACTATGAGTCAGAATCAACTTGAAGTCAATGAGTTTGGTTTGGTCTGTAGTACAGGAGGAAAGGAACGTTTAGGGAATGAGAAAGTGTCTGTGGCAGAAGGAGCTAAAACTAAACCCACTGCTGTCGAGTTGATTCTGACTCACAGTGACTCTATAAAACAGAGTAGAACTGCTCCATAGAGTTTCCAAGGGGTGGCTGGCAGATTCAAACTGCTGAATTTTTGGTTAGCAGACATAGCACTTAACCACTATGTCACCAGGATTTCCTAGGGAAAGATTAAAGCTGGAAGTAGAGAACAAGAACATGAAGAAATTCTCTCCAGAAAATGGAGTTTCTAAAAAGGACAAATTCACATTAGGTGAAGGAGAAGTTTATGATGCATTGAGAGTAATTGTAACAACAGTGAAACCCAGTTGAATCCCTGACTAGATTAATTCAACGTTCCCACTCACCCTAATGCATAGATAAAGCCAAGCCAAGTGCCATCGAGTCGGATCCAACTCACAGCGACCCTAGGGGCCAGGGTAGAACTGACCCCCAGAGTATTCAAGGAACGCCTGGTGAATTTGAACTGCTGACTTTGTGGTTAGCAGTGGTAGCACTTAACCCACTACACCAACTGAAGACTTAATAAAAGACAAGAGACACTAATTCCTAGATATAAATACTGTTTACTTTGTTCTCTGATGTAGTAATAGACTTTTTTTTTTTTTAATGGGTCATCTTGGCCAGGTTACTAAACCAAAAACCCAAATCCATTGCTGTAGAGTCAATTTTGACTCATGGTGACCTGAAAGGAAGGGGTAGAACTATGCCCTTGGATTTCCAAGGCTAATCTTCACAGAAAAAGAGCACCACATCTTTCTACTGTGGAGTCGATGGTAGTGTCAACCTCTGAATTTTCAGTTAACAGCTGAGCACTTTAACCATGGCACCACCAGGACTCAGTTAAGTGATTGGCTAACCTAAAGGTCAGCATTTAAACTTACCCATCACAGCGGCCTCAAGCAATTGGTAAAAATTTTAACAGAATTCTTCTTACCAGCTTGTATGATACCCAGTGCCTTCTTGAGTTAAGCCAAGTTCTCATATCTTTCCTCTCCTTGAGGATGCCATCTCTCCTTCTCTAGCCAACTGCTACCACCATTGTAAACCAATCAGTTGCAATAAAGTTATGTTGTATAAACTATAGTGTTCTGCTTTTCTAGGTAAACTCTGATACAACTATCAAACACAATATGCCCAACTTCCAGAATTATGAAACACACAAAACCAGAAAAAACGAAACCCGCTGCCATCATGTCCAACTCATAGTGACCCTAGAGACCAGAGCAGAACTGTCCCATAGAATTTCCAAGGACCGCCTGGTGGATTTGAACTGCCAACCTTTTGGTTAGCAGACATAGCACTTAAACCACTACACCACAAAGAATTAGGGGAAAACATCCTATTATAAAGACAGAAAGCAGTCAGGAAACAAGCTCAAATATAACTGAGCTGTTAAAACCAAGAGGCAAGGAATGAAAGTAATTATACCTAGTTGTTGGAAAAGATGGTCAACATGCATAGACAGTTGAGGAATGCTGACACAGAGAAGGGATTTATACAGGAGAGTAAACTGGAAATGTTGAAATAAAAACGTATCAGAGGTAAAGAAAACCTTTGATATGTATCAGTACACTCAACACAGATAAAGAATCAGTATGTCTGAATGCAGGGCAATAGAAATTACTGAGAGTAAAAAAAGTAAAAAACAAAGATTATCCACTTGCTTTGGGACAGTAACAGCAAGTATAGCATATTGTAATTAGAATTTGAAAACTAAGATAAAGGAAATGCCTAGAAGAAATATTCAAGGCAATAATGGACAAAGATATATATATGTATTTAAAAACTGAAATTAATATTAGACAGCAAACCATTGATTTAAGTGTCTCAAATTACAAGAAGAAGTCCAAGACACACACCTGCTGTTTAAATTGCTGCAAAAGGTTGTCTTACAGGCATCCAGGTATAAAAAACATAAATACGTATTACATGCAAATTACAACAGATTTGTTTTAGACACTATCCAAGCCTGAAAACAATTAAATTTTCTCCTTGTTTAAATAAAAGAATTTTATATACAGCAAAATTTCTTTGAAGGATAAATATTCTTTATCAGACAACAAAAACAAAGTTCATTTCCAGCAGAAAACAAGAAATATTATAGAAATTTCCATGGTGTATAAATTACAGGTATACATCACTTAATGTCCACCAAATCCACTCCCATTGAGTTGTTCTGACTCGTAGCGACCCTGTAAGACAGAGTAGAACCGCTGCATAGTTTCCTAGGAGCCCCTGGCAGATGTGAACTGCCGACCTTTTCCGTGAGCAGACGTAGCACTTAATCACTACGCTGGCAGGGTTTCCAGTGTCCACTGGATGTTCTGAGAAATTGGACCTTATGCGATTCGGACATTGTGCTAGTATCTGGGTCTGAAGCACGTGGGCTGAGCACACAGGCTGTGGGTGGGGTGTGTGGGTGGGGTAAGTTAGGGGGCTGCTGTGAGGCGCTCCACCTGAGCACCTCTCACTGCAGCTTAGGTGAAGGACAAACCAGGTCTGCCCGCAGGGCCGGGCAGCAGGGGAGTAGGCAGGAGCGAAGCCATCCATCCCCCAGCGCCACCTTGGCTCAGATGCTTGCTGACACTGGGTGCTTGGGGGAGGATTGGATGCCCACTTCTTGTTCCAGTGGAGAAGGGGGTGGGGATTGGCGGCGGGCGAGATTCAATGCCAAGTGGAGCTTTGGGAAGGGGTTACAAATATAATCAATATGTCAGCTTTATGGTCGGAGATCAGTTATGTTTTCTTTACTTCTAAAGATTTGTTGGCTCTTAAAATTCCTTACAGCACCTTGATGCAAAAAGTCAGAGCAAAAAAGGAAAAATCGAATCGCACTCTGAGCCAGGGCGGTCTCAGACATATCGACGGTCTTCATCATTTGTGGGTGGGCAAGATTTATGGCTGGGTGCCCCAAAGCTGTATACAGAGTACAAAAAATAAAATAAACGAAAACCAAGTTGCTGCTTGTGGTGGTATCTGGTGAAAGGGTGAAGAGATCCTGCAGCAAAAATCCGCTTGTGGCATTTTGTCCTCAAAGCGGCCTGGTCAGAGGTAGCATTTCATTAAAGAAGGCATGAATCGGTAACTCACCAGCACCTGGTACTCCTAGTTGCTGACGTAACCTGATGTTAAGCCAGCTGCAGGGAAGGTCAGCTCACCCGCCTGGGAGAACTTGCCTGGTTCCCAGGTGGGTGGAGTGCACCTGGCCGGGGCTGACGAGCCCGGGGTACGGGACCGCTCCACAGATGCCCTGCAGAGTCCAGCCGGGTAAAACGGGACTAGATCTGCGGTGCTGCGGGAGCCCAGGAGGCCAAGGTTGAGAATTTGGGCCTGAACTTCCACTGACACAGACTAGTGGACTTCCAGGCACGTTCAGCAGCCTGGTGGAAGCGGGAGGCTCCGATCTCGTGATGAAAGTGTCTAGAGCCCCGGCATTGAGACACGTGGGCACTGAGGCCCATAAACAGATGTGCTGTAGGTTGGACGTTTATACCCAGTGGAGGTTAAAAGACACATACCTCTGTCGTATTATTCCAATTTATTAAATATAGCCAAACGCAACTTACCATTTTACATCTATAGGAAACTGCATGCGCCCTCAAATTATAATGAGAAGTTTATTTGGTGATCATGATGTAACAACAGAGGGCGTTGAAAGAATAAAATGTTTAGTGTACTTAACATGAGGTCGGTGTATTCATCGCTGGAAACTCTGTAGTTGCCAAACTGGGGAGGAACGCTGTCAGCTGGCTTTCACGGGAGACTTGTGGTACCCTTACTGTAGAATGAATGCCTTTCAGTGGACGTGTCCCTGGTCCTTTCTTGGACACTGCTACTCTCTCTGTTCCTCACCCATTTTTATGGTTCCCTCACGACATGCACACATTTCTTTTTGAAATACACTTGCCATTTTTCACCACAAATGCATGCTGACTTTAGAATCATTCTGTTTCTTTAATGGAGCTTTGAATATTTTGATTTTATAGCTTTAATTCAGACATAAATTGACTTTTTCTTACTCTAAAGATTATATTGGCTTTACAAATTTCTTTGAAAATTATTCCTAGCAATTTTAAGTTCCTCTATTGACCATAGGTAATGCTATCACTCACCATTTCTTTAGGCTTACTTAATAAAACTCAATGTATTTACATGCTCTTCAAAGCTTCACAAAAGTCTGTATGATCTGGTTGTCCGTCATTTATCTGACCTCATTTCCAGTCACCCATGTTTTATATTATTTTATTTTTTAGCATACTCTTCTGTATCCAAGTCTCCTGCCTCAAGATTCTTTAAATGCACAAGGTATTTTCCGGCTTCATAGTGTTGCATTTGTTGTTTCCTCTCCCTGTAATTCTCTCCTCTCGCATTATCTGAACACTTCCTTCTGCAATTACTTTTGGCCTTCTCTGATTACCTTTAACTCCAAACACTCCTTCTCCCTTTGCAGGCTTCCTTCCCCTACTGACACTTTTTATCAACTGCCAAATTGTTGTTTTATGTTTAGTCTCTGTATTAGGAGATAGAACAATTTTGACACAAAGTTGACTATCAGTAAATATTTGTCAAATGTAAGAATGCCTGTGAATCTGACACTCTATTAAATTTTTCCCATTAAATTTTTTCACCACATTCTTATAATGAACTCATTCGATGGAAGAGGAAATAGAAGCTCAGAAAGTCTAAAATAATTTTCCTGGGATTTCAAATTTTGAAAAATTACTTAAGCTGCTAGTCTTCCAGGAGTAATCAGCCATGGTGTTCAAAGACTGTGTTCCCTGAAACATGTCATACTTGGCAAACTTTGAAGAAATTAAAAAGTAAGGGAAAGATCAAGGGGAATTTTGGAGCGAAATATATAATTCAAAGAAGGCTGACCTAGATGAAACTCCAAAGGTTCTCAGGGTGAGGATGGGATTGAGAGTGTGGAGTTGGAACTCTGTGCTGGAAGTAATTAGAGAAATAGTATCCTATAGGGGCAGCAGAAAAAGGTAAGAGAAACAGCAGTGAGAAAAAGAGCTTGTCTTCCTGTTACATCCTTTTGGGACTGACGAAAGATACAGCTAACCCTTACTTTTGTAGCTTTGGGGTTCATTAGGAAGTTTCTGTCCCATTGCAAGCATGTGCTACCAGCAGGCAGGGCTGATCTAACAGTTGGAAACAGGGAAAAAACATGCGAGTGCTGCAAATTACTGGGTATACACAGTATTGTAGAAGGTGCTGCTGAATCATTAAAGTTTTGGCAGGAAAAACACAAATTAAAAAAAATTATTTGGGACACGTGTACTTCTGAGCTCTGGAGGTAGAATTTGTGTTTACAAGGAGTACATGTATCTACCTCTGGACTCCTACGGTATAATTTGTAGATAAGGCATAAAACAAAGAACTGTATTACCTACCAAAAATTCAGATACACTCAATGATTCAACAAGTCCTTCATTACCAAAGTAGAGTATCAACAAAACATTAAATGGAAAAAAGCTAATCAAGTCATGAGAATTCTCTTTATGTGAATGGCTAGCTGTATGGTGAATTTCCTGTTTTTCAAAACATTTTAGAAAAAGAGTGGCTGTCTCTATTCAAGGATGCTCTAAAGGGCATTACTACATTCCCTGGGTGGCTGGTTTTATTAGTTGAAATAAGAACTATACTGCAAGATTTATATTTGTGGTGGTTAATGTTTCTAGTATACAGATCCCAAAGGTTATGCAACATGGATTTTATATGACCTTTCGATGTTAAAATTGTTTTGACTCTGTATTTCAAGTCACAAAAGCAAAATGTTTTTGTGAAAATGATGGGATATTGAAAGTGAAAAGGAAATCATTTTAAAAGACTATTCCATGCATCACACATTTTTTCAAAATTTTTAAGGAATTGTAATGTTTCAGTTTACCTCTTCCTCTACTATACCAATCTATTAAGAAAAATCACTGAGTAAGAAGTACCTAGATAATGCAAATGGTTAACATAATTGGCTGCTATCTGAAAGGATGGTGATCAAACTCAGTCAGAGCCTTAGAAGAAACACCTGTCAATCCACTTCTGAAAAATCAGCCACTGAAGACCCTATGGAGCCCAGTTTGAGTCAGATACACACGGCGTCACCAAGAGCTGGAGTTGACTCCAGGGCACACATTACATGCTTGTGCAATTCCAAACCTACTGCTGTCAAATCAATTCCGACTCATAGTGACTCTATAGCAGAGTGTGGAAACGTCCCATAAGATTCCCAAGGCTGTAAATCTTTTCCAAAACAGACTGCCACTTATTTCTCCAGCAGAGCAGCTAGTGGGTTCAAAGTGCCAATTTTTTCATTAGCAGCTACTCATGTAGACTTTTTAGAAGAATTATTGATAGCATCTGAATAGAAAGCCCCATTTTTGGAGCTCAGATCTTTGTGGTTCAAGGGAAATCTTCAAATTTATTGACCCAAATATGCATTTTGGGGCTTAATACAAAATTTCTTCAAAGCTGTTTCTACAAATTCTGTACATATTTGAATAAAAAATTCTGTTTTTAATATCCCAAGATCTCAAATGTATATTTGGTGTACATTTGATACAAGTATATTTAAGCAGTTTCAATGCATTGTACTTACAATTTGGCACTTTGAAAGCATGGTGTAAAGCAAAGAAATCTGATGTGTGTGTACATGATGACTAAGATTATTCACGTTTATCTACCTGTGTCTTCCCAGCTGAATCTGATACGTGTCTTAGTGACTTGAGCTAAAGACTATAAAGTCTTCCTGAAATGGAATTAGAAACTAGTGTTGCTTATTAGCACCAAGCTGTAGAGCAGAGGTAGAAAGCTAAATTATTAAGTGGATGGGAAGTCTCCCTAGAACCACGTAGATGTAGCAATAGAAAAATGTGGTTGGGGAATCTAGGCAATTCTGTTCGAAAAACAAACCCAAACCAAAAAAAAAGGTCTATATACCATGAGACCTAAGGAGAATATGAAATGTTCTAGTAAACTTCTATTCGTGTGTTAATTTTGTCCTTATATCTAAAGTCATTACCAATGATGATTGCAATGAATTAAAGTTGCCTTTTTCTCCTGACGTGAAGAGAAAAGACATTGGGAATAACACCCAGCTAGGAAAATATGATGGGGAATATAATTGAGAAATTGGGACAGAATGCAATGATATTGTAAGAAAGAAAAGAATTCAAAGCAAAAAAAAGAATATTACATAGAAGACAAAGAAACAAAAAATACTTGAATAATGTCACAAAGATGTCATTCTTTCAAAAGAGATTGAATTTCAGATATTCAGAAAACTATGAGCTCTGTATTTTACCAAAGTAAATTTTCTTCTAGTTAGGAATTGTGTTTCTTCTTTAGTAGAGTTAAATCATTTCTCTGCAAAGGCATACAGACTGTTCAAAGTAGATCTGATGAGGTTAAGTCAACAAGAATGCAAATTTGTTTCTGGAATATGTATTCGAATATGATAGAGAATTTGCACCTACTCATCCCACTCACTGATTGTACCCAATCCTCCTGATTTACCTGGGGAAGCGCAATACAAGTCAAACCTTTGTAAGCAATCCACAGTTGGTCCGGAGAGGTTTTGCATTCTTAAATTTGAAATCTGGGAGTTTGGCAGCATAAAGAAAACAGAAGTGAGCTGGTAGACATTTAAATATACTGTTTTGACACTAAAGAGGCACATCAAACCAAGGCCAAGGACTAGAAGGGAGAAGGGGACAAGAAAACTCGTAATAGGGCACCGAAGTTTGTAAAGGGAGAGTGTTGATACGCTGAGGAATTGTTAACCAATGTCACAAAACAATACGTGTACCAGATGTTTAAGGAGAAACTAATTTGTTGTGCAAACCTTCATCTAAAGTACAATAAAAAATTAAATAAACTATATTTGCTGTGTGTATCATGACTTACCATAAAAGAATTTCAGCTTCCAAGATAACATTGCATGGATAGGACATGAATGTTTTGTCGAAAGACCATTTAATCTCAAGGGATTAATGTATTGCAGTTTAAGATACAAGGAAAGAAGCAGATGCCAACACAGCGGAATGAACCTGGCTATGAATTGCCTGAGAAGAAGTAATGCTGCAAATAGGGAGAATTAAAGGTGGCAGGAAGAACGCATGAATCAAAGATGCTTAATTTGCCTGGGGTGTTGAGCAACAGAAACTCTGGTCCTTCCTCAACTTCCCCTCTCACCCACCCTTATGCACATACGCACACGTTTTTATCTCTCTCTCATATCTCAGCAAATCATGTGTTTTTTATTCCTCTCCAAATAAAATTCCGTCTTCATCCCTGCCTCCCTCCCTGTCTCCCTCCTTCCCTCCCTCTCTCCCCCTCAAAGCTCTCCCCTCCCCCTCCTTCCCCGCTCCCCCCTCCCTCCTTCTCTCCCTTTCCTAATTTGTTTTTGTTTGACACTCCCAAGCAAATGGTGGGTCAAATTGACTTCTCAAGGGGTATCTAAAGTGTCATGTGAACAGTGGCCATGAAATTTAAAACAAAAGAGTATGACAAATGCTGATTTCTTTTGATTTCCCAAAGGGCTTTGATTTGCCAGTAACACAGGTTTGCGTTTTTCAGCACACTTTTAAAACTACTGAGGTCTCAGAAAGCATGGGACTTGTTTTTTATCACTGCACTAGCGATTCTGCTGGCTTGGCTGGATATTACATCTCATTCCCTACAAGAAAGTATCAGAATTAATTTAATTTCAGTAGCTTTTGTCTCAACAACAAGATTGTATAAGTGATTTGAAAGAATTAAGCACAAATTTTAAATAAAATCTGAGGGTTTTGGGATTAGCTTTTAAAAGAACCAACACTAAAAACTCTTGTAGTGCTGTCATGGCTAAATTCTATCAGTGTAGTGTGCCAAATACACAGTAACGCTCAGGACTGTAGCCTTTCTGCTTATTTACATGTTGATGGATTGATTTACCAAAGTCTAGAGGTTCAAGAAGAGTGTCACAGCAACTCATCATCACAGGTTCAGCTGCGGTTGTCTTTGACAAGACAGTCGTTTTAAGAAAAACGTCAGTTGACCTTAAGCTGTCCTTGAAAGTTGTTAGCTGAGGTATGGCAAGAATATACCAATAGACATCCAATCCAATCCAAACAAACTGGTAGAAATTGGTTGCTCAGCAAAATTACTGACAAATACCTCTAACCAATGAAACAGACTGAATAAATTTGTGTAATGAAATAGGTCACCATGTAAGATGCTGTACCTGCAAAGTGACCACAAACTGCTAGATAGACACACAGGAAAAAAAACTAAAAGCACAAAACGTTCTTTTTAGCATGTGCAGCTAAGTTGGTGTGATTTTTTTTTTTAGGACATAACTTCTAACTTTAAAATCAGTATTACTACAAAGCTATGTAAGATAGATGGAAGAAAAAAATCCTTTTGATTTTAAAATACTTGCTTCAGCAGAATGTATTTTCAATTTATCTGAGACGACTACATTTTGCTGAGCTAACACGGATAACAAAGAAAACCTTCAATGTTCAAACATATTGTCAATGTTTCCAAGGTAACCATAACCCTTTAGTTCAAACAATTTGAGGAAGGCTAAATACCACACAACACGTAGGTGAGGGGTGAATGGTACAAAATTAAATACATTATAGAAAAACATTTTTATGTATGTCATGTTTAGTATGCATAAATTGAATTCTTTTATTCTCCTTAAATTCCCCAAAATAATTAAACAAAGGCTAAGTAGTTAGTGAGTGGTGAGCCCGTGAATGTGGGTAAGAATGTGGGTTTTAGGACTGATTTCCATTTAACAGCCACATGAGCATTAGCTCAGTTCAGTTATTAACTCTACTCAAGAAATTCAAAAGGACAGCTATCAGAGATGTGCTGAGTAACTGAAGGGGCAAAGATCTAAAGCTGTTTCAAAACCGTGATGCCTAAATTATTTTTCTTTGTGCCCTCTGAACGGTGTTTTTTCAAATCAATTTGCTAATAATCTGTATTTGACATCTGTCACTTACTGATAATCTGCATGTCTTTGTCTCAAAATCTAATTCTGCTTTTGCAGTATGAACTTATCTACTTGTTGAGTTGGTGAGATTTATGTAATAGATGGAATTTAAGAATAAAATTACCTGATAGCTGATGCTGCAAATCTCTACTGGAGAAACAATCATTGTTTGGAAAAAGTCTACCACAAATTCCTAGAGTAGAAAGCAAAGTCTGAGATCATGGCTGTCTGAAGGGACAAATCCAACAAAACAAGTTGTATGAGAAAAAGAGGAATTTGCTTTTCTCTTTAACTTGGAGAAGTGCTCATACTGAGGGGAGTAAAGACCAGGGGGGTGAGACAGAGGACAAGAAAAGGGTGAAAAATGTTGCTCGGAGTTTGAGCAGCCAAGACGTATCTAAAACAGTAATATCTCTTCTTCAATTTGAAGGCATCCATCTATATTTCTATGATGATGTTCTTAACAAAACCATCCCATCTCAATCTCCAGTAAAATCTACTGTACTGTATTACCATTGCAAATGCTGCGTGTGTGTGTGAAATTGAGGAAAGTATTAAGCTGATGTGATCTGGAATAGAAATGTATGGCTTACGTAGAATGGAGAAATATTAGTGTATTAGCTTAGTAATCTGCGGTACTTTAGGAAGGGATATGGATTCCCTTAGCATGTAGAACAGGCATTAAGTCTATCTCCGTGTGGCCAGGAGAGCTCAGTCTGTCTCTGTGCCAATTACATATATAATTTTAGAATTTGTTAGTATTCTTAGAAGGGGCATTATTGAATGTAAGTGTTTATTTGGGCCAAGTAGATTGTCAAGAGATTCAATTATCCCGCAGAAGACTTAAAAGAATATTGATTGGAAAATGTGCTACCTACAGAATGAAACAATGTAGAAGGAATAGCACACTATCAAGGGATAAATGTTCCCTAAATGTAAATGAGAAACTCAGGGGGTGTAGTGGCACTGTTACATCTACTGACCCAAAAGTTGGCAGTTCAAATCTGCCAGGCACTCCTTGGAAATTCTGTGGGGTAGTTTTACTCTGACCTATAGGATTGCTATGAGTTAGAATCGATTCAGCAACAGTGGCTTTGACTTTTGACTTTTAAACACACATAATTCTGAATTAGAGATAAAGTCAGCACTTGCAGACCTATTCCAATTGGATCCACTTACAAGACCCTCCTTATTACAATCCTCATGGTTTGAGGTGAAAAATTTTCTTATGTTATAAAGAGGATACACTGAGAAGGGACTATGAAAAATGTGGTGGAGATGAGTGTAAAATGGTTATAAATCTTTGTCACCATCCCCCACCCCCCCGCCCCCAGGAGTGGATTTCGAATGTGTGAGTCTGCTGCTCTACTTCCAGGGTGTTGTGTGGCAAATAAAATTCCTGAGTACTTGCAAGATACATAGAATTTTTTGTAGTAAGGCTCATAAAGGTGTGTGTGGGTGTGTGTGTGTGTGTGTGTGTGTGTGTGTGCACTCATGTAGGCAATTCCCCTACTATTAATAAAGAATCTGATTGTATGCCACATTTATTTCGTGTCTTCTATGAGCTGGAGACACAAAGTCATGTTGGAAAAGAGTGGATAGAAGCTCATAAAACAATTAGGCAAACATTGAAGTTTGTCCATAAAAAGTTCTTTAATTAAGATCTGCATTGAAATTATGAGAACATAAGGGAGGGTGTCACACATCTGAGTAAAGAAAGATAGAAGTGATGATGTTATAACCTGGCTTTTAAAGCACGGGGTTGCTATTTCTTCACTGTTAACATGAGGAACCTAATAACTTTTCTAGTGGCTTCACACAAATGTTTTATAAATCAAATGTGATAATACACAGTAAAGCTTTTTAAGTATACTTAGTATTATAATTATCTATGTACAAAATATCCCTATAGAAGTAAGACTGGAATCAGGGTAAAGCAGACAACTGAATCATCCTCAAGTAGTATAATGATTTAGTTCCATTTCAATGAAATATTGTTGCTTTATATTTATTTTAATGTATTTACAAAAACACATTGACTTTGGAAATATGTGTACACTTAAAAAATTTTTGTGAACACCACACTCTTTTTATACTGAGGTAGTTTGTATGTTATTGTGACGCTGGAAGCTATGCCACTAATGTTTCTAATACTGGCAAGGACACCCATGGTGGACTGGTTTCAGTGGAACTTCTGTATTAAGACAGACTAGGAAGAAAGTCCTGGCTATCTACTTCAAAAATTAGCCAGTAAAAAATCCCATGGATCACAACAGAAATTGTCTGATATGGTCCTGGAAGACGAGCTCCCTAAGTTAGAAGAAACCAAAGATACATAGTGACTACAACTGTCATGCATTGAATTGTGTCCCCCCACAATATGTGTATCAATTTGACTAGATTATGATTCTCATGGTCGACTGTCCAACATTTGTTGGCATTTTCCTGTGTGTTGTAAGTTCTATCACCATGATTGAATGGGATGAATCAGCAACAGTTATATGGTTGAAGTCTGTGGAACTGGGTAGTGTCTTGAGCTGGTTGCTTTTGTGATTTGAGAGAGAGACAAACAATCTGAGGGACAAGGGGACTTCAAGGAGTCAAGAAATCAGAGCCAAGAACAGAACAGAGGATGCCATTTGGAACAGCGATTCCTGAGCTGAGATTCTCTCAGACCAAGGGAAGAGTGATGATGAAGATCTTCATCCATAGCCAACAGAGAGAAAGACTTCACCTGGAGGTGATGTCCTGAATTTGAACTTGTAGCTTATTAGACAGTGAGAGAATAAACTTCTCTTTTTAAAACCATCCACATGTAGTGTTTTTGTTACAGCAGCACTTGATGACTAAGACAACAACAATGAACTCAAATATAGAAATGTGCAGATGACACAGGACCATGCAGACATTTAATTCTGTCTTACATGGGATCACCACGAGTCTGAGTCTACTCAATGGCAACTAATAATTATATCACAAAAAATTGACATTTCAATCTGTTTTAAGTGTACAGTTAAGAGGCATTAATCACACCACGTTGTGCATGCTGCACAATTGTCACAACTATCCATTTCCAAAAAAATAAACAAAGAGTATCACCCAACAACAGAAAAGAAGTATCCTTCAAGCAATAACTTCCCATTCCACATTCTCACATCCCCTGAGACCACTGATAAGTTTTCACATCTGTTTTCCTTTCAGATACATGATGTAAATGAAATCATATAGAATCTGTTCTTGAAAGTCTAACTTCCTTCACTTAGCATAATGTCTTCAAAGTTCATCCATACTGTAGCATTTGTCCATTAGTTAAAATTTCATTTCTCTTTATGGCTGAACAATGGTCCCTTGGTGGTGGTGTTTGGAGCCGTTGAGTCAATTCTGACTCATAGTGGCACTATGTACAACAGAACTATACACTGCCCTGTCCTGTTCCATCCATCAAATGTAACAATCGTTGTTATGCTGGAGCCCTTTGTTGGAGCCACTTTGTCAAACTACCTTGTTGAGGGTCTTCCTCTTTTTGGACGACTCTAACAAAAATAATGTCTTTCTCCAGGGAGTTGCCCTTTCTGGTAACATGTCCACAGTATTTGAGGTGAAGTCTTGTCTTGCCATCCTTGCTTCCAATGAGCATTCTGGTTGTACTTCTTCCAAGACGGATTTGTTTGTCTTCTTGAAATCTTTGGTATATTCAATATTTCCTTGCCAATACTGTAATTCAAAGACACCAGTTACGCTTTGGTTTTCCTTAGTCATTGCTCAGCTTTTACATTCATATGAGGATACTGAGAGGACAATGTTTTGGCTCATGTGTGTCTCAGTTCTTAAAGTGACATTTTTGCTTTTTAATACTTTAAAGAGGTCTTGCACAGCAGATCTGCTCAATGCAGTATGTCATTTTTAATTTCTTGTCTGTTGTTTCTATGGACTTTGACCGCAGATTCAAGTAAAATGACTGTCCATCGAAGTGAAATAAAATCCTTGGTGACTTCAATCTTTTCCCCATTCATCGTAATGTTGCTCATTGATCCAGTTGTGAGGATTTTTATTTCCTTTTTGTTGAAGTGTAAAACATAGTGAAGGTTGTGGTTTTTGACCTTCCAAAGTAAGTGCTCTAGTTCTTCTTCACTTTCAGCAAGGAATTTTCTGTTACCTACATATTGCAGTTTGTTAATGGGTCTTCCAACAATCATGACGTCCCATTCTTCCTCATCTAGTCCAGTTTCCTGGATTATTTGCTCAGCATACAGATTGGATAAGTGTGGTGATGCTTATGGTGATACTTACCCAACCTGCATGCTGATTTCATGCTTATGAAATCCTGACTCACACAATTTCCAGCCATGCATTATGCCCTTTTTCTGTTTGAATGACTATTTTTTGGTCTAAGTAGAGTTTCCTTGTGAGCTCAGTTAAGTGTTCTGAATTTTACATTTTTTGTAATCTTAACTATAATTTGTTATAATCCACACAGTTGAACATCTTTGCATAGTCAATAAAACAAAGATGAACATCTTTTTGGTATTCTTTGCTTTCAGTTGAGATGTTTCCGACATCATCAGTGATATTCCCTGCTCCAAGTTGTCTGCTGAATTCAGCTTGAATTTCTGGTGGTTCTTTTTTCACTTACTGTTGCAATTACTTTTGAATCATCTTCAGCAAAATTTTACTTGCATGTGGTGTTAATGATATTGTTCCATTGTTGGTGGGTAGAACATTTTATTTACCCGTTTACTTGGGTTATTTCCACCAATGGCTTTTTATAAATAATTCTTTAGTGAACATTGGCATACAAGTATCTTTTTGAGTCCCTGCTTTCAAGATTTTTTGTGTATACATATAGGGGTAAAATTGTTGTGTTGGGTCTTATGGAAATTCTGTGATTTTTTTTTAGGAAACATCAAGCCACTTTCTACCAATCGGCTGTACCATTTGTATTTTCCAAATGAGGAGTCCCTCGGTGGTATAAAAAGTTAAGCACTCAACTGATAATTGAAACTTCGGCAGTTTGAACCCACCCTGACATATCTTGGAAGAAAGATCTGATGATGAGCTTCTGAAAGATCATAGCTGTTGAAAACCTTGTGGAGGACTGTCCTGCTCTGAAGCAGATGGAGTTTCATGAATTGGAATTTATCAAAAGTAACTCGTATCTTTTAATCACTAATGAGGACACAATAGCTATTCAGCAAGTAGACTTCTCTTCCATGTGAGAGAGCCAGTTTGGTCCCTGGTTGTTCGATGTCATATGTAGTCATCACCCATTTTGTCAGTGGAGGCTTCAGTGTTGCTATAAGATTTCACCAGAGCTTCCAGACTAAGATAGACTAGGAAGAAAGGCATGGTGATTTACTTTGAAAAATCATTCAGTGAAAATTGTCTGAATCATCATAGTCTTGTCAACAACCAATTATCAGTATAACTCAGAACTAAGCATAATTTTGTTCCTTTGTGTATGAGGTCACCATAAGTAAGGCATCAGTTCTGTAGCAACTATCAAAACTAACAAATGACTGACATGCTTGTTGGCCATTTGCGCATCTTATTTAGAGAGATGTACACTTAAGTTCTTTGACCATTTCTTAGTTGGTTTAACTTTTTGTGGTGAGTTAAGGAAGTTCCTTATCAGACATGTGATTCCTCAGTAATCTCTCCCATGGTGTGGGTGTTTCTTCACTTGGTTGATAAATTGCTTAGATGCAGAGATGTCTTAAATGCTGATAAAGTCTGATTTACCTATATAGCCTTTTGTAGCTTATGTTTTTAGTGTCATATCTAAGAATATACTGTCAAAAACAATGTCCCAAAGTATTACTCACATGTTTTCTTCTTCATACTTCTATCGTTTTAATTCTTACATTTAGAAACTCAGTCTATTTTGAGTTATTTTTGTATATAGTGTGTGATTCTGATTCAACTTAATTCCTCTGCATGTGGAGATCCAGTTATCCCAGTACCATTTATTGAAAGTCTATTTATTCCCCATTGAATGGACTTAATACTTTTGACAAAAATCAATTGGACACAGACCAATAGCTCACTGAGAAAATGTACTATAACTAGATGTTTATATTTTAAAAAATTCACAGCTTTCATTAAGCCATGTTAATGAAGTAGAACGTAAATGGACACAAGCTGGATCAAAAGGAGTTTGAATTACCTCAAGAAGGAATTTTCGAGGTGGGCAAAGTGAGTAACAATGAATTTGTCAAAGCTGTATGTATGTGCATGTGTGTGCACATCTGTGTCTATTAAAGACAAACTACACTAACCTTATTGGAAATGCTATGGTTAAATGCTAATAAGTTGAGTTTTTCAGATTTTCCCAAGTGATCTAAGTTTTCACTACAGTACCCCAAATCACTGGTGAGCCAGCTTACCTTAAACTTAATAAATAATTGTACTTATTGTCTAAATTTACTAGTGATTAAGACCATAAAACTTGCCAAATAGTTCTCTATGGAGACTCCTGATAGTTCAGCTGTGACACAGTCTGATTCACTAACATTGTTTAAGGCTGAAGACAATAAACCTTTCTTTGTTAAAGCCAAAAGGAAAAAAAAAAAATATGGCCAGGACTTGACCCTGTACCACTTATCTTTCTGCACCGGCAGTGACTGTAGTTCTGGGTCACATCTAGACTATTCAGTGTAGGTAAGATTTAAAAGTCATTTTTGGTTTAGAAAAGAAAAGCAGCTTGTCTAGCTAAGATAAACAACATGGGGATCATATTTTTTCCAACTAGTTTTCCAGCACTTTTTGATTATCATTGAAATAGGAGTAATAGCATAGTCTATGATTTCTTCTATGTTTTTTAGGACAAAAAAAATAGAGGTGATTCCATTTATAACTGGAAGAAAACTATTTTTGAATGAATCTCATACTTATGAACAGATGTGAGTTATCTCTGCAACAGTCTTAGGTATGAATGTTTTCTAAACTCCTAAAGATTGTAATATAAAGTTTACACTTGTAGCCAACATGGCTCTGTAGACAGAAGTACCACATCATCCCTCCATAGTAAAGACCTGAAAAGCTAAGAGACAGATGTTAATCCTAGAATCTGGAGTATCAGATGAAGAGATAAAAATTTTAGCCAAATACTGAATGAAGTAAGAAACTGCCAGAGAACAAAGTGAGAAGAGACAAAAGAGGCAGCCTCCTCACGCCATTAGCTTCACATATCACAACGTCCCTTCTTCCTCTTGCCTGTATTTTGTGATTAGTTTCCCTTCTTCCCTCTCCAATTCTCCATATTCTATGAAGCTTAAGTTTAACTTATTTTTCTCTTAAAGAAGCAGAATGGCAACCAATAAGACCTGGAGTGAGATAAACAGACTGCAGGAACCCCTCTCCCTCTTACCTGTATGGTGTGTTGAACATTACACCTCAGAGAAGAACAGTCATGGCCTATTGGAACCTGCCCAGTACTAATTCCTGGCTCTCCAAGTTACTGTAAAACACAGATTTGAACTGCCTGCCTCAAAGCCAATACTGAAGTGAGTAGCAAGAGGGCTTTATGGTATACTGTCATACAAGAGGTAGAGGAGAATGAGCTCCTCCAAAAGTCCATCTCCCTGTTGGAGACTGCTGGGAGAGGTTTTATAGAGTCAGGGCTTAAACTCAATAAATTTGAACAATGTTAGTTCTCTCTTCAGGTAGGCAGGTTGACTATCTGTGACTATTCTTTTGGGATCCATTGATGTACCTTGGTTTCTGTCATAAGATGGGTTCCTGCAGTCTGTTTATCTCACTCCAGGTCTTATTGGTTGCCATTCTGCTTCTTTAAGAGAAAAATAAGTTAAACTTAAGCTTCATAGAATATGGAGAATTGGAGAGGGAAGAATGGATACTAATCACAAAATCACCAAAGTATGTAAAAGTCAACCATATAGCCATACAGAAACAACACTACAACACCTAAGATGCTAGGTCCCCACAGTTTCTTTCTCATACTGTTCCTACAATCTCTCTCTTGCCTTTTTCAATCTCTTTCTCAGACTGCATCTTTTGTCTCTGTCATCCTTAGAACATGCCATAAACAACCCATCCTAGCCACTCCCCTTCAGCTGGACTAGCCGTGCTATACCAAAGCTGTATGACTAGCCCTGCCCAATAGACAAGCAAACAGCAAAGAGCACACAGCCTACCCGCTATGATGGAACCAAATAAAACCAAAAAAAATCAGGATTAAACAATAGATCTATAATCAGCAAGTTAAGAAAATAAGTATTGAATGCCCCCAAATCAGCAGACAATATCAAAACTTACATTAAAGAAGACAGGATGATTCCAATACACATGGAACATTCTTCAGAATAGACCACATCTTAAATCACAGAGAAATCCTCAACAAAATCCAAAACACTGAGATAATACAGAGTATCTTCTCTGGTCAAAACATTATCAAAGTAGAAATTAACAACAGAAAGAAAAGGAAAAAAAATCAATAACATGGAAACTGAAAAACTCCCTCCTTAGAAAACACTGGATAAGAGAAAAAATCAAAGATGGAAATGAATATTCCTAGAGTCAAACAATGAAAACACGTCATACCAACAACTTTGGGACACACACAGCAATTGCAGTCCTCAGAGGTCAATTTATAGCAATAGATGCACACATCAGAAAAGAAGAAAGGGAGAAAAATTAGCTAAACAGCTCAAACAAATAAAAAGAAAACAACAAAAGAAGCCCACAGCCACAAGAAGAAATAATAAAGATCAGAGCAGAAGTAAATAAAACTAAAGGACAGAAAAACAAAGGGTTAACAAAACCAAAAGTTAGTTCCTTGAAAGGATCCACAAAATCAACAAACCACTGGCCAAACTGAAAAAAGAAAAAGAGGAGAGGAGTCAAATAACACAAATAAGAAATGAAAGAGGGCACATTATGTCAGACCCAACTGAAATAAAAAGGATCGTAGCAATACATTGTGAAAAAACATACTCAAACAAATCTGAAAACATGGGTGAAATTAGTAAATTTTCAGAAACATCCTACCTACCCCAACTAACATGATATTGAAAATCTGAACAGATTCATGACAAAAGATTGAAAACGTAACAACAAAAATATACTCCCAACCAAAAAAAGCCCTGTCCCATATAACTTCACTGGATAATTCTACCAAACATTCAGAGAAGAACTTACACCAGTAGTATTCAAACTATTTCAGAACAGAGAAGAGGAAGGGATATTTCCAAACTCATTCTATGAAGCCAGCATAATCCTGATAAACCAGGAAAGACACCACACACAAAAGAAAATTGCAGACTAACATCTGTCATAAATACAGATGCAAAGTTTCTCAGTGAAATCCCGGCCAGCAGAATTAAGCACCATATCAAAAAATTATTAAAAAATAAATAATGGCACACCATGACCAAGTAGTATTCATACTGGGTAGGCAAGGACGATTCAACTTCAGAAAATCAGTCAACATAATCGACACACGAAAATAAAAGGAAGGAAAAGAATAACATGAATCATCTCAATGTATGTAGAAGAGGCATTTGACAAAGTCCAACACCCATTCTTGTTAAAAACTGTCAGTAAAATAGCTATGCAAAACCTGTAAATTGTGGTGTTGAACAATACTGAATGTACTATGAACTGAGCTTAGTGGTTGGTATGTTAATTTGAATAACAATTTTATTAACTGGCCTTCCTTGTAGGTGTATGGATAGTATCCTATCACTGACAGCTTTGTACTTAACGGTAGATCTTGAAATGTTCTTTTTGGCAATAAATGCAACAACATTCCTGTTTAAGGTGCCGTTCCTGGCATAGCAGACTATATGATTATCTGATTCAAAATGGGCAATACCAGTTCATTTCAGCTCACTAATGCATAGAATATTGATATGCATGTGTTCCCTCTCATTTTTGACAATTTCCAGTTTTCCTAAATTCGTACTTTGTACATTCCAAGTTCCAATTACTAATGGATGTTTGCAGCTCCTGTAGCAGGAATGAAGGTCCCCCAAATTGACTCTATCTGTATCATTAAGGTTGTCTCTACTTTGAGAACGTAGTTCTTTTCCAGTCATTTTATGAGTGCCTTCCATTCTGAGAAGCTCATTTTCTGACCCTATACCTGACAGTGTTACTTTGCTATTCATAAGGTTTTCACTGGTTAATTCTTTCTAAAAAGAGACTGCAGGGTCCTTCTTCCTAGTCTGTTTTATGTAGTCTGAAAGCTCAACTGAAACCTGTCTTCCATGGGTGACCCTGCTGGTATCTGAATACTGGTGGTATAGCTTCCTGCATCACAGCAACATGCAAGCCCTCACAGTATGATATACTGACAAGTGGGGATGGCAGACCCTGTCATCCCTTCAGAACTCTTAAGGCATGTAGTTTTGATCTAAGTGTGAAAACAAATCAAAACTACAACCTAACTAGAACTATATGTTTGGGCTTCTCTATGTATACACTCTTCCAATGACTCCTTCAGGACATTCTCCAGTTTTATTGTTTTGTTTGAGCAGACTTTTTCTTCATTGTGATTATGTGTGAGTATACGATCCTAATCAATTTTGCATGCCCAGCTATCTGCAGCTCCATCTGCTCTCCTCACCCAGTGAAAGTACATTCCTCCTTTCCACTCCATATTTCTATTATCCTTTCAATGAGCACCTGTCCCCTCCTCCACCCTTTTCTCTCTCATCTAGAAAGAAAGCAGTAGAACAGCTTCCAGATTGGACTCAGGGACACAGTGTGACCACATGGTGTGTATGCTTTATGGTTCTATACATTTGTGGACAGATTATTTTTGTCTGTGTGTGTCCACAGGGTAATACATGCTTCCATGCCTACTCCATACTTCCGCTGTGAAACCTCCTGTATGCTTCACTCACAGCCCATTTTAGTCTAAGATTCTCTTTTATTGTCTGTGACCTGCATATTTTTTTCTTTCACATGAACTCAACAGTGCCTTAAGAAGTATGTCATGGCTTTTCTCAGAGCTGTAGATTTTTAAGGTATCTAGTTAATCATAATAATAATGACAGAACCCAAATCAAATCAAACCCGATGTCATCGAGTCAGTTCCAACTCATAGTGACCCTATAGGACAGAGTAGAACTCTTCCATAGAATCTCCAAGGAGTGCCTGATGGATTTGAAATGCCACCTTTTTGGCACTTTCCAATAATGACAGAATTCCCGTCAATTTAAGTTCAACAGCACAAATATACTCTTATAACTGCTGAATAAAACTATTTAAAAATCAAAGCAAACTTAACAGCTGTGACTTCTTGACCTACATTTACAACAATTATTATATTAGAGTGTTTCAGTGACACATGGGCTCTATTCAGATAAAGGCATCTGTAGGAAGTTCTACAAGGATCCAGTCCTGCCTGGAATTTAAAAATCTCATTGTCAGTTTCAAGCAATATAACAAAAATGATTTTATAGATGCCAGCCAGCCATAACACAATGTAAAATATTGAATTGGAAGCTGGAAATACCTACTACCAGTTAAATAGTAGCACCTTGCTTGCATTTTCCTGGAAGAGATTTTTCTGAAATCAACCCCCAAATTATGGTATGGAAGCTTAACAGAGAATGATAACCAAAACCCTCCAAAACAAAACCACTGCCTTTGTGTCAATTCTGACTCATAGCGACCCTGTAAGCAGAGTAGAACTAACCCACAGAGTTTCCAAACAACAACTGGTGGCTTCAAACTGTCAACTGTATGGTTAGCAGCCATAGCACTTCGTCACTTCACCACCAGGTTTTTGTGGTAATAAAATAAATCTTCAAATAATTTGTTTTCTTTAACACAAAATTACTTAACACCCTCTACTGAGGGGCAGGATCCCTGGCAGCGCAGTGGTTAAAATGATAGGCTGTTATTGAAAAGTTCTGCAGTTCAGATCCAACAGCCTCTCCACAGGAGAAAGATATGGAGACTGGCTTCTGTAAAGATTTACAGCTTTGAAAACTCTATGGAGCAGTCCTCTGTTCTATACTCTAGCTACCACTCAGAATTGACTCAGTGCAGTGGATTTTATGTTGGCACTTAGGATTGCTATAAGTCAGAATTGATCCTATGGCAAAGGGAAATAATTAAAAAAATATATTAGATTCTGAGGTGGTGATACTGGCATTTGTGTTGGAGAGAAAGTGGGAGGGTTGAGAACCATTAAGTAAATTTGAAAGACGGTTCCTGTTCTGGGACAGAAATGCAACTGACTAAGGGAAAGTTAAACTTAGGCATAATTCCAGCCAGGTGGGATGAGCAAGTCGGGAAGACATAACCCAAACATGAGTGACCCAGTTTCAGAGTTTCAATGATCCATGGTGGGGCTTTTGCACTTCTTCTGTGACCTCTTGTGCAAATCAGAGTCTTCTTAAGTTTGAAGGTTTCCCTTGACCTGGATAAGGTCAAATACAAAAAAAAAGCCTGGCGAGGAAAATCTTTTATGTCTGTGGGGAGCATTGTAGTTCAAACCTAGTGTTGAGTTTCTGAAGGTGTACACTATACTGTTTCAGCATGTGGTCAGCCTGAGTTTTTTCATTTTAATAAATGATTGTTATTGGCGCCCTGCTCACTTGTTCCTCAAGTCCAATGTAGTTATAGACATGAGAAAAACCAGAGCTCCTATGGATTCATGGAATTATCACAAAACCTGTGAGTTAAAAGATGGAGAAGGTGTAAGATCTCTTGATAAAAATGCTCATTTTAGTTTTATGCATGGCATGTTCTTTACCAGCTCTTCAAAATATTAAACATTTTCAAAGCACTAGCCCTTATGATATTTGGACCTATTCATTTGAAACTCAGGTATGTTGAGAGGTAATTTACATATAATAAAATTCACCCTCAGTTCTTTGACACTGGACAAATACATATAAATGAAACACAATACAAATACATGTAACTATGTAAAAACCACTGTCATTAATATAAAGACTAGTTTAGTATCTCAAGAAATTCTTATATAATCCTTTGCTGTCAACCCCTGTCCCCAAGCACAGTGTGTGGCAACAGCTCATCTGTTATCCCTACCTATAGTTATCCTGTTGAAAGTATGTTCCAAACATTTCTGAAATTATTTTTTAAAAATATTTGTTGCACACCTATCACATCAAAGGTATCATTATCCATAAAAATTCCACAAACATTTGTTAATTCTCAGCAGACATTTCTGGTTGAATCTGAATGTTCTTTAGAACAAACTAAATATCAATTTGTAAAGTAGCCATATGTGATATGCAAAGTTCAGCAAAAACTATTATACTCCTTTCTTTTTAGCTTTATTATTCTGAAAATGGAGGCAGGGAATGCTGGGCAGTTAAGTCAAGTTTGGTAGAATCTAAGATTTTTTAGTCAGTGACTGAGTAAAATCAGTATATGGAATACACTTTGGCTTTCAAGCAGACTATGACTTCAGAGCTGTTTGGGCTATAACTTTCAGTGACAGTCTGTTCCTGTGCCAGAGGAATTGAAGATTCCAACACTGCAAATCCCTGTCACTTGTGCCACCATGTATGTACATCTAAGTTGATTGATTTATACGAAAATGTCTAGAACAATTTTGTACCATCCACAGAGGGAAAACAACAACCAAAAGAAGAAAGAATGAAGCTCTCTAGAGTGTTAATGTATTGATGTTTTGAACTATATGTTCCTTTTTTAAAATCAGAAGTGAAACATCAGGCTAATTACTATGTGTTTTTGTTGAAATTTCATCCAGAAACTTCCAGCACTGAAAAAAAAAAAAAGTTTGTGTTTTGATGTGTTCAAATTTGATAAGCCTTAATTTTTTTTCAATGTATTACACACAAGAAGTTGGCTGCACTCGGACTTAGGAAGCACAAGTCTTGGTGATTTCTTTCAATTTTTCTCTTGAATAATTATTCCTTTTCATTTTATTTTAAAGTGAAGTTGTTGCTGTTATGCGCCCTTCAGTTGATTCTGACTCACAGGGTACTATGTAAAACAGAGTAGGACTGCCCTATAGCGTTTTTTGGGCTGAAGTCTTCACGGGTGCAGATTAACAGGTCTTTCTCCACTCCCCAACAGCTGGATAGTCGAAACCTCTGACACTTCTGTTAGCAGTTGAGAGCCTGGCCATTGAGTCACCAACGCTCCTTGAGTTCAGTTTACTGTTTGGTATGAATTTAATGTGAAGATTTGAAATACAATTAGAGTATTCAAATTGCTGGTGTGTCATTTCATTATCTAATATATTTTATCACCCACATGAATTAATATTCAGCCAACTTTTGACTTTGATGAATCCCAGACAAAGCAAAATAAAAAAGATTTAAAGATCTTTTATCTATATTCTCCTATCATCAAATTGTTAACTGTGAAACAGCAACCGATGTATCTACATCTCCGCAAGATTTTGGATTACATGTGTACATAGTTTTTTTCTTGTCCCCACTCCCATAAAATCACAATTCTCTTGAAAGGAAAGATGTAAGATTTATTTTACCTGCTGTTGTCCTCAAAGCTACCTCAAGGACATGTACGTACTCTTACTGTCTAGTGGATTCCAACTCATAGTGACATATAGGACAGAATACAACTGCCAAGGAGCAGCTGGTGGATGAAAGTTTCCAACCTTTTGTTTATTAATTAAACTCTCAACAATAGCGGCACCAGGGCTCCATCCCAAGCACATTAATACCTAATATTAAGAGTTAACATTTCATTTTATATAGCTACAAACAAAAATTAGATATTTTAGTTGTAAGCTCAGTGGGGAAAAATAATCTGCATGGAGCTTTCAAATTAAGAAAACCTTTGGTCAAACTTTTTTTTTTTATATTTGAAGGAAGTATCTGGTGTTGAAAATCTTATCTCAATCTAAGTCTAGTCTAATGTCATACACCAGATTATAGTAGTCTGTTAATTTGTGTTTCATTCACTAACCTGAAATCATTAAGAGTGTAAATTTGTGGCTTACTCATTTTTTAATTGTGGTAAATACATAAGCAAAACCCATTTTGCTGTTTCTATAATCTTCATACACACAACTTAATGACATTAATTAAGTTCATCATGTTGTTTAGCCTTCACCATTAACTATTTTCAAATTTTTCCATCACCCGTAACAGAATGTGGCTTATTTATTTTGGGGACACTGTTTTAAAAACTTATTTATGAAATCTTTGTTAAATAAGTCAATAAACAATGAATATATTTCTTTGCACTGTAGCATGTTATCAAGAGACAACTATTTATGCAAGGTAAGTGATAATACATTAGACTAGGGATTCAAATTATAAACACTAAAACTGGACTCCTTGCTTTAGGTTATCAAGCCCTTACAGTAGCAATGTGGGGTGTGCTTTGTGTGTCTACAGAGACTGCAACCTGAGCACTGGGTCACTGGTCAAAACCTGTTGCTACAGAGTTCATTCTGACTCACAGGAACTGTTTGGGGAAGAGAAGAACTGTCCTATAGGGTTTGTAAGGTTGTGGGAACTTTATGGGAACTGTTGCCAAATTTCACCTCCTCCACAGCTAGTGGGTTCTGACCTCTTATCTTTTGGTTTGCAGTCAAGCATTTAAATGCTATATCACTTGGGCTCCTAGGATCACTGATAAACCCAATGAAGCCCACTGCTATCAAGCTGATTCTGACTCGGTGATCCCACAGGACAGAATAGAAATACCAAATAGGTTTTCCAAGCAGTGGGTGGTGAATTTGACCGCCCGCCTTTTGGTTAGCAGCCATTCTCTTGACCGCTGCAACATCTGGGCCCCTGACAGTTGTCTTCAAATGTTTTACTCTGTGTAAGTCACTGGCTCAACGGCACTGACAATGGGCAGGTAATTCTAATAATGTTTTGACTGGATTTTAACTAAGACAATGGGAAGAAGACGTTATAATCTAATGTAATCTGATTTTAACAAATTTAACTAACATGTTTCTTCTTGCACACTAGATGCTGTAAAGTCAAAGTCTTATGGTTTTCAAAATAATAAGTTCCCTCATTGTTATTCAGATCCATGACATTCTAGTAAAATGCATACATTTACAGAACTCTGTATATTTAAACTACCACTGAGAGATCTGAATCTTTGTGGCTTAGCTACTAAAAAGTCAAGTTACTTATGCCTGCTCTCTGAGCCTCAATTTTCTTTCCCCTAACCGGTAATATTTGGATCTGATGACTTCTGTGCTTCTTACCACCTGCATCATCTTATTATTCTCTGGCTGTTCTGCATGTCAGTTACAAGTTTTCTCTGGGGACTTCAGAGTGGAGCAATTACTTGATTGAAAACACGAAACAGCTTATCAAATGCAAGCAACTTTTGATCACAAAAAGGTGCTCTGAGTTACAATACAGAATTGGAAAGGTTGATGGTATATTTACCTAATGTTTCTCCTCTAAGTTTTTAATTTGGAAAAATTTTAACGTTAAAAAGTTGAAAACTTAATTCTGTAGACATTGGTATACTGCTCACCTAGGTTCTGTAACTGTTAACATTTTTTAAGATTTGCTTTCTCTTGTGTTTCTACATATCCTTCTGAATTATTTAGAAGTTAAAGTTCAGACATCAAGATAAACAATTAAAAAAAACAAACTCATTGCTGTTGGGTTGATTTTGATTGACCCATAGTCACCTTACAGTCAGAGTGGAACTGCCTTATAGAATATCCACTGAGTGCCTGGTGGATTTTAACAGCCAAAGTTTTAGTTAATGGCTGCAGCACTTAACCACTATGCCACCATGGTTCCTAGACACTGAGATCCTTTTTTCTAAATACATAGGCAGATGTATACTCTTATAACAAATATTCTCATACATAAACATAAAACTATTAGCATGTTTGAGGAACTTGCACCATATAATAATGTCTAAAGTATACTCCATACTCAAATTTTGAAAATCAAGATCCATCAAAGATGGATTTGTATATCTTTTTTTTAAAAAAATTTTTACATACACAGTTAAATATATATGAGTAGATATTTTAGTTTTCTCTGTTCTAGAACAGTAACCCTATTTGTTTAAGTGCTGTTTAGTGTTGTATTTTATTTGTGGGCATGTTCATGTGTGACACGGATATTTTGAAGAGTTCGTGCTAGGTTTCCTATAAAATTCAAAAGTAACTCACCACTCTTGAGTCCATTCTGACTCATAGTGACCCTATAGAACAGAGTAAAACTGCCCCATAGAGTTTCCAAGGACTGTCTTGTGTATTTGAACTGCCGATCTTTTGGTTCGTAGCTGAAGCACTTAACCACTATGTCACCAGCATTTCCATGTTTCTCGTAGAAAGGTCCAAATCCTGGATGTGTCAGTGTTTCTCTCATGATTAGATTTTAACAGAATATTTGACATGAATTCTGTATATTTGGTTTCCATATTCTGCATTGTGTTATATTGGGAGTTACATAATGTCACATTCCTCTGTATTGGTGATGCTAACATAAATATTTGGTTAATGTGCCATCTCTCGGACCCCTGTACTGTAAGGTATATTTCATACCTGTAATTCATTAGTGGAAACTTTAGTGGCATATTGTGTTACCACTGCTAACCGAAAGTTAGAAATTGGAATCTGCCATGTGCTATTTGGAAACTTGATGGGGCAGTTTTATCATGCCCTATAGGGTTGCTATGAGTCAGGATTGACTCAACAGCAAGGGTTTAGTTTGGGTTAATTCATAAGCAATTTTTAAGGTGCTATCTTTAGATTATGATCCTATCCTCAATCAACTTTTATTGAATGGTATTCACATAGATGGATGATTCTTGCTTGGGTTAGTTGTTTGATTGGTGTTGCAAAATTAATAGGATTTTACAGGCTATTCTCACAGTATGAATAATTAAATTTAGTAAGTTAACTCTACAATGTGCTTTTATTTTGTGATATTCAAAGTAAACAAAATATTGGGATATTTAAAAGAAAATATAGGGAGGCACAGTCAAGATGGTGGACTAAATACACATCTCCCTAAACCCCTCTGGTAACCAAGACCTGAATTGATAAGTAAATGGAGCCTCCCGGACATGTAGTGAGCCCTAGGATGCAGCATAGGACTGTTAATCTGAAGTTCATACCACTGAAAGCAAAACTTCCTCTCTTTCACTGACCCCAGCAGCTGAAGCCAGAATGGCAGTAGCCTTTCTGCATTTGGTGAGTGCGGGCCTGCATGGACCAATGGAAATTCACCATTTTAATTTTTTTTCTCTGTCTTAGGAGGCAGGCGGAGCTTGGACTTGACTAGCCACTAATGTCAGATGACTGCTGGTGGGATCAGCAAGAAAAATTGCCATATTTTGAGAGCTTGGCTTTGGACTCTGTGCATCTTGGCACCTTTGGCATCCCTTTCTGCCTTTGCCAAATATTAACCAGTACCAAGGCAGTGGCAAGTTTGTGCAGGACACCATCTTGTTCCATTGGGAGGCAGAAACACCCATATGGAGGCCCCAGCTGGACTTAGTTCCTAGGCTGGGAGACAACGCTTGCCTGGGGTGGAGCACTTTTCCATCACAGAAGCAGTATTTTACACAGTGTTGCCTACGGCTGAGATCTGGCAACAGAGGCCATGGACTCTGTGCATCTCAGAACCTTTGGTCTCTCTTTTGGTCCCAGCCAGGTGGTGAGCTTGAGCAGGACGCCTTCTTGTTCCACTGGGAGGTGGATATACCCACAGGGTAGCCTTAGCTGGAACTAATTCCTGGGCTGGGAGGTAGCGTCTGCCCAGATAAGAGTGCTTTTCTAGCAGAGAAGCAGTATTCTACAGTGTCACCTACAGCTGGGGCCCGACAGCAGAAGCCAGTAGGGCAGTAGCCTTTCTGCATTTTGAGCTAGTTTATAACATCTGAGGTTTGATACAGAGGTGCTTACTTTGCCAGCTACAAAGAGGGATCTGTACATCTGAAACTGTGACTGACTTTGGATGTTCTCGGATACTTTTTACCTCTTGTTTTAAGATGGCCTAGAGAAACAACAGTGATCCAACCTCACAGCATGTCTCCCAGCCTCTAGTGATTCACATGATGCCCCAAAAGCAACAAACTCTGCAGAAAAGTTTAACTAAGAAATCACCCATGGCTTCAGAAGGTCCCCAAAAGAAACTACCTCAGTACTTCCCAGATGAAGAAGCTTTTCTGAAACTATCAGAAGGTGAATATAAAAAGATTATATAGACAGCCCTCCTAGACCTTATACAAAATGAAGACAAGCATAACGAAAAATTAAGCAAGCTGTTCAATCCGATGGAATGCCAATACTCTGAAATCCAACAGATCAAGATCAAAATCAAAGACACAGAAACTTCAATCCAAAGCCAAGAAAACAGAATGGAACAAATGGGAAAGAGAATTTCTGACTTTGAAGACAGATCTACTGACTCCAGCATCTATGAGGAGAAATCAGAAAAAAGAAACAAGAAAAATGAAGAAACATTAAGAAGCATGTGGGACTCTATTAACAAGAACAATCTACAATTAATTGGAGTTCCTGAACAGGATGAGACACCTGAGAACACTGAGAGTATTGTTGCTGAGCTGCTGACAGAAAACTTCCCAGAAATTACAAAAGATGAGAATATAGATATCCAAGATACATTTTGAATGCCACTCAATATAGATCTCAAAAGGAAGACTCCAAGACATATTATAATCAAGCTTAACAAATGAAACATAAACAAAAACACTTAAAGGCAGCAAGATTCAAAGTAAAGCTAACACTCAGAGGGAAACCCTATAGGCTTTCATCAGATTCCTCAGCATAAACCATGTTGGGACAGAAACAGTGGCATGACACATTGAAAGCCTTGAAGGAGAAGAACTTCCAACCAAAAATTATATAGCCTGCAAAACTATCTTTCAAAAACAAGAATGAAATTAAGACATTTGCAGGTAAACAGAAGCTCAGAGACTTTGTAAAAACCAAATCAATGCTACAAGAAATACTGAAAGAATCTCTTGGCTTAGAAGAACAAAATCACTAATTTTACATTTTAGAAGAAAATACATGACACATCACCCAGAATCCTACTCAGATATGAAAGTCTCCAAACTCAATCAAAGCTGTAATAGTGAAAGAAATCATCCAGGGTTCAAATCATGAAAACTATGATGTCATCATATTAAAAAGAGGGATGTACTACAGTTGTTATAGCCCTTCCAGATAGAGAAGTTGATAAGAATAGTAGCAACTGAAATTGGATTGATACTTTATTAAGGGGGATCTTAGGGGCAGTCATAAAGCACAATAAAGATGCAACATATCAAATCAAGAAATGTAATACAGGAGTCTCAACAACCACAAAACCAACCCTGAAAAAGGTGAAAAATCAACTCACAAAGGAGAATGTCCAAGAACAGATTAATAAGAACAACAGAGAAAACATCAACACAAAAATAACATATCACAATGGCAGCACTGAACACATACATATCAACAGTCACATTGAATGTGAATGGACTGAATGCTCCGGTAAAGAGATATTCAGTGACATCTTGGATCAAAAAACATGACCCATCTATATGTTGCCTATAAGGAACTCACCTTAGATTTAAAGATATGAACAAACTGAAAATTAAAGGATGGAAGAATACATATCAAGCTGATAATACACAAAGGACTTATTGCCACAATTAACCAACTAGACCTCATTGACATATACAGAACTTTCACTCCATCAGCGGACAACTACTCCTTCTTTTCCAGTGCACATGGAACATTTTCCAGAGTTGATCATGTGTTAGGACATAAAGCAATGCCCAACAAAATTCATATGATTGAATTAATGCAAAGCATCTTCTCAGATCATAAAGTCGTAAAAGTCAAAATCAATAACAGAAAAAACAGAGACAGAAAGTGGAACTCATGGAAACTGAACACCATCTTGCTCAAAAAACCATGGGTTATAGAAGAACTCAAGGATGAAATAAAGGAATTTATGGATTCCAATGAGAATGAAAACACTTCCTACCAGAACCTATGGGATACAGCGAAAGCAGTGCTCAGCGATCAGTTTATCTCCATAAATGCACACATATGGAAGGAAGAAAGAAACCAAATCAAAGAACTGACCCTACATCTAGAACAAGTAGAGAGAAAACAACAGAGGAACCCCTCAAGCACCAGAAGAAAAGAGATCATTAAGATTAGAGCAGAACTAAACAAATTAGAGAACAGAAGAACAATTGAAAAAATTGAAAAGACCAAAAGTTGGCTTTTTGAAATGATCAACTGAATCAACAAAGCACTGGCTAAACTTACTAAAGAAAAACAAGAAGAAAAACAAATAACCCAAATAAGAAATGAGAGGGGAGTTGTCAAAACAGATCCAACAGACATCAAAAATATCATAGCTGAATACTATGAAAGATAGTACTCTAACAAATTTGAAAACCTAGAGGAAATGGGCAAATTCCTTGATTCGTACCACCTACCAAAGTTATCACAAGGAGACAGAACAACTTGATAAACCTATCACAAGGAAGAGATTGAAAAATTCATCCCCAAACTACCAACCAAAAAAAGCCCAGGCCCAGACAGCTTCACTGCAGAATTCTACTGAGCTTTTAGAGAAGAGTTATCTCCAATACTACGGAGACTATTTCACAGTATAGAAAGAGAAGGAATACTCCCAAATTTATTCAATGAAGCCAACATGATCCTGGTGCCAAAGCCAGGGAAAGACCAAACCAAAAAGGGGAACTACAGACAGATATCACTCATGAATGTAGATGCAAAAATTTTCAACAAAATTCTTGCCAGTAGAATACAACAACATATCAAAGAAATAATCCATCATAATCAAGTTGGATTCATACTAGGGGTGCAAGAGTGGTTCAGCATCAGTAAAGCAATTCTTGTGATAAACCACATAAATACTACGAGAGACAAGAGTCACCTGACCTTTTTCTATTGATGCAGAAAAGGTAATTTGATAAAGTCCAAAACCCATTCACGCTAAAAACTCTCAGCAAAATATAGGAATAGACAGGGGGTGGAGTCAAGATAGCAGACTAAACACACGTCTCCCTGAATCTCTTTGGAAACCAAGACCTGAAATGATAATTAAATGAAGCCTTCTGGAAAACTAGTGAGCCCTGGAATGCAGCATAGGGCTGTTAATTTGGACTTTAGGCAAACCCTCCTCTCTTTCACTGACCCCACTCTTGGAGAGCACAGGCTTGAACAGACCAAAGGCAACTCAACATTTCGATTTTTTTTCCTCTGTCTTGGCTGGCAGGCAGAACTGGGACTTGACTAGCTACTGGTCTTGGATGCACTGATGGTGGGACCGGCAAGTGTAATTGCCAGGTTCTGAGAGGCTGCCTTTGGACTCTATACACCTCGGCTCCTCCGGACTATTGGGAAACAGAGAAGCCCAGGCAGAGGCCCTGGCTGGACTTGGCTCTTAGTCTGGGAGGTGACTGTTGCTGGGGTAAGAGTACTTTTCTAGCAGGGAGGTGGTGTTCTGCACAGTGTGGGCTGGGCCTTGGGACCAGCAGTGGAGGCTGTGGGCTCTGGGCATTTCAGCACACTTGGCCTCTCTTTCCACCAGGAACCTAGTCCCGGCTAGCTGGTGCACTGGTGTGGGACACCATCTTGTTTTGCTGGAAGATGGGTCATCCACACGGAAGCCTCAGCTGGACCTAATTCCTGGGCTGGGAGGCAGTGCCTATCCAGAAAAGACTGCTTTTCCAACAGAAAAGCAGAATTCTACACAGTATAGGCTAGAACTGGAGCCTGACAGCAGACGCCAGCAGTCTGGTAGCCTTTCTATATTTTGAGCTAGTTTATAACATCAGGTGTTCAATACAGAGGTGCTTACTTTTCCAGCTGGGAAGAGGGACGTATACACCTGAAAACTTGACTGACTTTGGAAGTTGTTAAATACTTTTTGCTGTTAATTTTAAGATAGCCTAGAGAAACAACTGTGGTCTATCTTCACAGCATCTCTCCCAGCCTCCACTGACTCACACGAAGCCCAAAAGGCAACATAAGTTTGAGAAGATGGTAACCCAGAAGTCACCCATGACATCAGAAGGTCCCTGAAATAAACCACCTCAGAACTTCCCAGACAAAGAAGCTTTTCTGAAACTATCATAAGGGGAATACAAAAGGATTATATAGACAGCTGTCTTAGACCTTACACAAAATGCAGCAGAACAAAATGAAAAATTAAGCAAGCTGTTCGATCTGATGGAACATAAGTACTCTGAAATTCAACAGATTGAGATCAAAATCAAAGACATAGAAACTTCAATCCAAAGCCAAGAAAACAGAATGGAACAAATAGGAAAGAGAATTTCTAACTTGGAAGACAGAGCTATTGACTCCAGCATCTATGAGGAGAAATCAGAAAAAAGAAACAAGAAAAATGAAGAAGCATTAAGAAGCATGTGGGATTCTACTAAGAAGAACAATGTACGATTAACTGGAGTTCCTGAACAGGGCAAGATACCTGAGAACCCAGAGAGTATTGTTGCTAAGCTGATGACAGAAAACTTCCTAGAAATTTTGAAAGAAGAGAATATAGGTATCCAAGACACATATCGAACACCACTCAATATAGATCTCAATAGAAAGATTCCAAGACATATTATAATCAAGCTCAACAAAATGAAATGTAAGCAGAAACTCGTAAAGGCAGCAAGACACAAAGCAAAGCTAACACTCAGAGTGAAACCCTGTATGCTTCAGACAGATTCCTCAGCAGAAACCATGCTGGCACAAAGACAGTGGCATGACACATTCAAAGCCTTGAAGGAGAAGAACTTCCAACCAAGAATTATATAGCCTGCAAAACTATCTTTCAAATACAAGAATGAAATGAAGACATTCACAGATAAACAGAAGCTTAGAGACTTTGTAAAAACCAAACCAAAGCTACAAGAAATACTGAAAGAATCTCTTGGCTTGGAAGAACAAAACTGCTAATTTTGTATTTTAGGACACATTATCCAGAAGCCTACTCAGTTAGAGAAGTCTCCAAACACAATCAAAGCTATAATAGTGAAAGAAATGATCTAGTGATCATATCATGTAAACTATGATATCACCATATTAAAAAGAGGGATGTACTACAGTCATTAATAGTCCTTTCAGATGGAGAGGAAGTTGACAAGACTGGCAGCAATAAAAACTGGGTTTATATATACCTTATTAAGCTGGACTCGACGGCACTTGGCTTGGCTGGCTAAGCGGGATCATAGGGGCAACCATAAAGCACAATAAAGAAGCAACATATCATCTTAAAAAATGTAATACAGGAGTTTCAACAACCACAAAACCGACCCTGAAAAAGGTGAAAAATCAACTCACAGAGAAGATCACAGAACAGATTAATAAGAACAACAGAGAAAACTTCAACACAAAAGTAAACAAATCACAATGGCAGCACTGAACACATATCTATCAATAGTTACACTGAATATGAAAGGATTGAATGCTCCAGTAAAGAGACATTGAGTGACATCTTGGATCAAAAGACATGACTCATCTACATGTTGCCTACAAGAAACTCACCTTAGACTTAAAGGTATGAACAAACTGAAAATCAAAGGATGGAAGAATATATATCAAGCTAACAAAGAACAAAGAAGAGCAGGTATGGCAATTCTAATCTCAGATAAAATAGATTTTAATGTAAAATCCACCATCATGAACTACGATGGACACTATTTATTGCTGAAAGGTTCAATGCACAAGCAGGACTTAACAATATTAAATATTTTAAACCAGTATTAGAGCACCTAAAAACGTCAAAGAAACACTGACTACACTCAAAAAGATGATAGATCACTCCACAATAATAGTAGGAGACTTCAACACTCCACTCTCAATACTGGAAAGATCATCTAGAAAAAAGCTCAGTAAAGACACGTAAGGTCTTATTGCCACAATTAACCAAGCAGATCTCATCGACATATACAGTACTTTCTATCCACCAGCAGACAATTATACCTCCTTCTCTGGTACACATGGAACATTCTCCAGAATAGACCATGTGTTAGGAGAGAAAGCAATTCTCAACAAAATCCATACCATCGAATTAATGCAAAGCATCTTCTCAGATCATAAAGTCATAAAAGTCAAAATCAATAGCAGAAAAAACATAGATAGAAAGTGGAACTCATGGAAACTGAACAAAACCTTACTCTAAAAACCATGGGTTATAGAAGAAATCAAGGATGAAATAAAGAAATTTATGGATTCCAGAGAGAATGAAAACACTTCCTACCACAACCAGTGCGCTATAGCCAAAGCAGTGCTCGGAGGTCAGTTTATCTTCATAAGTGCATACATCTGGAAGGAAGAAAGAAATGAAATCAATGAACTGGCCCTACAGCTAGAACAAGTAGAGACAGAACAACAGAGGAACCCCTCAGGCAGCAGAAGAAAACAGATCATAAAGATCAGAGCAGAACTAAACGAATTAGAGAATAGAAGAAAAATTGAAAAGATCAAAAGCTGGTTTTTTGAAAAGATCAACAAAACTGACAAACCATTGGCTAAACTTACTGAAGAAAAACAGAAAATGTAACGAACAACCCAAATAAGAAACGAGAGAGCAGTGGTCACAACAGATCTGGCAGAAATCAAAAATATCATAGCTGAATACTATGAAAGACTGTATTCTAACAAGTTAGAAAACCTAGAAGAAATGGACAAATTCCTTGATTCATATAAGCTACCCAAATTATCACAACATGAAGCAGAACAACTTAATAAACCCATTGCAAAGGAAGAGATTGAAAAAGTCATCAAAAAATTGCCAACCAACAATAGCCCAGGCCCAGATGTCTTCACTGCAGAATTCTACGGAGCTTTTAGAGAAGAGTTATCTCCAATACTGCTGCGATTATTTGGCAGTATAGGAAGGGATGGAATACTCTCAAATTCATTCTTTGATGCCAACATAATCCTGGTGATAAAGCCAGGGAAAGACCCAACCAAAAATGAAAACTACAGACAGATATCACTCATGAATCTAGACGCAAAACTCTTCAACAAAATTCTTGCCAAGAGAATATAGCAACATATCCAAAACATCATTCATCATGACCAAGTTGGATTGATACTGGGGATGCAAGGCTGGTTCAACAACAGAAAAACAATTAATGTGATCAACCACATAAATACCACAAAAGACAAGAATCACCTGATCTTGTCCACTGATACAGAAAAGACATTTGATAAATTCCAACATCCATTCATGCTAAAAACTCTCAGCAAAATAGAGATAGATGGCCAATTTCTTAAGGCTATAAGGGCCATTTATACAAAGCCGCCTGCCTAAGTCATCCTGAATGGAGAGAGACTGAAACAGCTTCCCTTGAGAACAGGAACTAGACAAGGATGCCCACTCTCACCTCTCCTATTCAACATTGTGCTAGAAGTTCGAGCCAGAGCAGTTAGAAAAGACCAAAAAGTAAAGGGCATCTACATCAGCAAAGAAGAACTAACAATCTCCATGTTTGCAGATGCTATGATTGCATATGGAGAGAATCCCAAAGAATCAATAAGGAAACTACTCAAACTGATAGAAGAGTTTGGCAAAGTTTCAGAATACAAGATAAACGTAAGTAAATCAGTAGAATTCCTTTATTTATTTATTTATTTATTTATTTATTTATTTATTTATTTATTTATTTATTTATTTATTTATTTATTTATTTATTTATTTATTTATTTATTTATTTATTTATTTATTTATTTATTTATTTATTTATTTATTTATTTATTTATTTATTTATTTATTTATTTATTTATTTATTTATTTATTTATTTATTTATTTATTTATTTATTTATTTATTTATTTATTTATTTATTTATTTATTTATTTATTTATTTATTTATTTATTTATTTATTTATTTATTTATTTATTTATTTATTTATTTATTTATTTATTTATTTATTTATTTATTTATTTATTTATTTATTTATTTATTTATTTATTTATTTATTCCTTTATTTATTTATTATAAACCCTAAGATGATAAAGTACCTAGAAATAAATTGAACCAGAGAAATAACAGACCTTTACAAAAAGAACTACAAACCCTTACTACAAGAAACTAAGAGAGACATAGATAAATGTAGAAACCTACCCTGCTCATGGATGGGAAAACTTAACATTATGAAAATGTCTATTTTACCCAGAGAAATCTACTTATATAATGCAATTCCAATACAAGTTCCAGTGACATTTTTTAATGAGATGGAGGAACAAATTACCAACTTTGTCTGGAAAGGGAAGAAACTCTGGTAAAGCATTACTAACAAAGAAGAAAACACTGGGAGGCCTCTCATTACATGACCTTAGAACCTATCACACTGCCACAGTAGTCAAAACAGCCTGGTACTGGTACAAAAGCAGACAGATAGATCAGTGGAACAGAATTGAGATCTCAGAGATGATATCATCTGCTTATGAACAACTGATATTCAACAAAGGGCCTAAGACATTAAACTGGGGTAAAAACAATCTCTTTAACAAATGTTGCTGGGAAAATTGGATATCCGTCTGCACTAAATTAAAATAAGACCCATGTCTTACACCTTATACAAAAACCAACTCAAACTGGATAAAAGATCTAAATATCAAATCTGAAATGATAAAGCTCATCCAAGAAAAAGTAGGAACAACAATGAAAGGTTTAACACACAACATCGACAGACTTCAAGATCTATCAAACAAACCACAAACAACAAAAAATAGATAAATGGGAATTACTAAAAATCAATCACTTTTGCTCATCCAAAGACTTTATTAATAGAATTAAAAGGCTACCTATAGAATGGGAAAAAAATATTTGGCAACTGTATGTCAGACCAACACCTGGTCTCCATAATCTATAAGGTACCACAAAATATCAATAAGAAAATGATAAATTATCCAATTAAGCGATGGGCAAATGAGATGTACAGACACTTCTCTAAAGAAGAGATCCAGGCAGCCAAAAAACACATGTGGACACGCTCACGATCACCAGCTATTAAAGAAATTCAAACCAAAACGACAATGAGATACTGTCTCACCTCAACAAGGTTGGCCATGACCCAAAAAATGCAAAGCAACAAATCCTGGAGAGGTTGTGGAGAAACTGGAACTCTCCTACACTGTTGGTGGGATTGCAAAATGGTGCAATCTCTTTGGAAAGCAATCTGGTGCTACCTTAAAAAGCTGGATCTAGATACACCATTTCACCCAGTAATTCCCCTGCTTGGGATATATCCTGTAGAATCAAGGCCATTCACGACAACTGATACATGCACATGAATGTTTATCACAGCTCAGTCCACAATAGCAAAAGATGGAATCAACCCAGATGCCCAACAACAGAGGAATGAATAGGTAAACTATGGCATATATACTCAATGGAACACTATGTAATGATAAAGAACAACAATGATTGCAGGAAACACCTCTTAACTTGGTTTCAATTGGAGGACATTATGTTGAGTGAAAGTAGTCAGATACCAAAGGACAAATATTGTATGAGACCCTTACAATAAGAACTTAAAAACAGACTCACGCATAGAAGAAAAGACTCTTTGATGGCTGCAAAAGTGGGGAGGGAGGGAATGTGGGGGTGAGGGTGTGGATTAGACAGATTATAGAAATTTGGTTGGGTGAAATTGGCGACAGCACACATTAGAGAGAAAATCAATATTAACTGGACTTCAACATAACATGATTACTCCTCTCATCTTAATCCAATACTGCAAGGACAGAGCAGCTGGGGCGGGCTGCTGGAGACCACCCTCTCAGGGGAAATTGAGGCCAATTGGCACAACTAGTGTTTTGCTAAGAGATCCTTCTGCACCTCACTTTGGTAACTGGCATCTGGGGTCTTAAAAGCTGCCAAGCTGCCATCTGAGGGTGCAGTAAGCAGTCCCAACTCAACAGGAACAAATGACCACCAAGGGGCAAAATGACATGGGGAAAAGAGAACCCAAAAGACAGAGAGATCCACGTGAGTGGGTGACTACCACTTAACTTGTGACCAGAGGAACCTGATGGTACCTGGTCACCACCAATGATAGCCGTGATGGAGCTCACACAGTTGAGTCTCATTGGTGACACAAGGGGGGGTACACTGAGATCTCCACTAAAAGACTGCAACTGGTGGCCCACGGGCCTCAGAGTTTCCCTGGGAACATGGTCCCCTGTCCCGATGCTGTTCCTGTCCATAAATCATAATGGAGATCCACTCTCGCACAGGAAGGGATTGGACTTGGCAATATAGAGTGACCATATCGTGTGCACACTTTATGGTTCTATGTGTCTATAGGATGTCGTCCTGCTAACTGATTTCTTACTGAAGGAAGTGGGTGGAAAGGGAGGGATAGGATTTTGTTGGGAGGATAAGACACGTATGCAGCAGAGATAAAGAGTGTGCTGTCACCAGGTAGGGAGAGTAGTGGGAGCCGCGTATAGGTGGACATGCAAATTTATATGGGAATGTGTATTTTCATTCAGTCATATTAAAAAAAAAAGAATATATAAAAAATGCTCAAACTAAGTAATAGCTTATATCAACAGCTAAAATGTACTGGTTAAATTTCTTTATCATTTTGGATGTCTTTGCTATAATTTGTTTAAGTACTGTAATTATTTGTTGTATAATGATATAAAGAATGGAACTAAAGTGTTTTATTTCAATGCTTCATCATATATAATGTCACTCTAGTGTGCATGCTAAAAATCATTTATTTATTCAATGTTTCATTAATCTAACCAACCAAGGTTTCTTTCATGGCTACTGTCATGGGTTGATTTGTGTCTCTCCAAATATAAGTGTAGTAATTAGCTGGACCAGATTCTCCATATTCTGTGGTTGCCCTCTAATTTGTGATTTTATGATGCTGTAAATCTTAATCTCTGCCTGTGCTTAATAGAATGGATTATGTTAGAGAGGGTTAGGGTGGAACTAGGAATCCCTTCATAAGATCACCTCCTTACTCCATTGTAAATGGAGTTTGCCTGGAGTGTGGCTTGCAGCATCTTTTATCCTACAAGGGATAAATGAAAAGGGAAGCAAGCGGAGAGCTGGCAACCTCACAGCATCAAGAAAGCAGTACTGAGAATAGAGCACATCCTTCAGACCTGCAGTTTCTGAGCCAAGACACTCCCTGACCACAGACAGATGCAATATTAGGACTTTCCTCCAGTGCCGACAAGAGGGAAAACTTTCCTCTGGAGCGGAGATCCTGAGTTTGGACTTGTAGCCTACTCTACAGTGTAAGAATAAATTTTTCTTGCTAAAGCCGTCCACTTTGTGGTGTTTCTGTTACAGCAGCAGTAGGTGACTAAAACAGCTATTTACATGCATGGAACCAAGTAAGGTGTTGGCAGTAGAGTTAGAAAAGATACACATTTTGCTTTAAAGAAGATTAAAATGTGTTGTGAAAATAGGAGTTTTTAATATGACTTGAACAATGCTTCACAGTAATCAGTAAAAGCAGAGAGGAGATTGCATAAGCATAGATTTTTTTAACTTTCTGTTTCTGTTATAAGCAACCTCAGGAAACACACATATTATTTAATAAGCTTCTCAGAATAAATATCAGAAGATGAGCCAAACAATAAGCAAATTGGTTTCCCTAATGCAGTTTCTTTCAATTCTCTTATTTAGCAGGGTGAAAATTCTACGAACATAGGAAGAAATTCAGGGATATTTCTTCCCTGCATGGTATTATTAGTTTCTTGTTTTGTACTTAAGCAAAATATGATTTTTGCACTTAGCATTAAATTTTCTTTTAATCACTCTATTAAAGAGATATTGTGACAAAAAACTACTAGTCAAGGACTTTTTCTTTCTCCAAGTTTTTTTTTTTTGGAAGTGGAGGATTTGAATACCCACAGAGGTACCTTGGAAAACGGGCTTGGCCATCTGCTTAAGAAAAGTTAAAGCCTTGAAAGCCATATGAAGCGTTTCTGCTTTGCTCACAGGGGGTCACCCTGAACAGGAGTTGACAAAGAAGACAGTATTTCAAAACAAAAGAAAGCAAACTCATGGCCACCAAGTCCATTCGACTCATAGCAACACTATAGGGCAGAATAGAACCACTCCCATGGAGTTTCCAAGGAGCTCCTGGTGAACACGAACTGCTGACTTTACGGTTAGAAGCCACAGCACTTAGCCACTATGCAACCAGGATTTATATGACAATATATCATCCAAGACACAATATAAATATGCTCTCAAAAATATTTTTTTCAACTAAATTGTTTTTCAAAGTTAGAATAGAGACACCCAGTTTTGAAACAGTTAGCCGCAGAGAAAGAATTATCAACCCTGTGCTCTAAGTTTTGAGTCTGTTATTTGGCTGTCTACTTTGCAGGCTCTTACTCCTGGCTGTGAATGGAATTGATTTCCTTGCTGTTCACAAAAGCGACAGCTCTTTTATGGAGTAGCAACGTGAGAGATGCAATGAAAGTATCATAATAGTGTAATGTGACTTGAAGACTGTAACTTTTCAGTCTCTTTAATTCCTCTTTGGAACTTTCTGAACAAGAAGGATGGTACAGTTAGAAAAGAAGGTGGCCATCAAGCTGGTAGTTGCTAAAGATCTGTGATTCCAACATTTGTATTTCTAGCCACTTGTTTCCCCATAGTTCACTACTTTAACATTGAAAGTCCTGTCTAAAATATACATGGACACATACACACACACACACTTGCACGCACATGTATGTGAGACCCAACAATTAAGTACATGAACTTAATTGTTGTAAGTGTTACATACCTCATAGCTGAATATCACTATGGTCTCTTTCAAAGTATTCCCCTTGAGAAGCTATGCACAGACATCAGTGCCTAGCCCACCCTTCAAAGCAATTTTGGATCTCTTTCTGGAATGGTTGTTGTGCACAGTGGCACAGTGGCAAGTTTGCCAACTTAATTGTATAGTTGTCTGTGGGTGGATTTTTAGCTAGTAAACAGATAACTGTGTTTGAACACCATCCCTACTCACCTGATCTGGCCCCAGTGACGTTTTTCTTTATCTGAAGATAAAAGAAATACTGAAAACAAGTCATTTTGATGACATTCCAGACATTGAGAGTAATACAATGTCAGCTCTGATGGCTATTTCAGAAAGAGTTTCAAAATTGCTTTGAAGGGTGGACTAGGCACTGGCATCCCTGTATAACTTCCCAAGGGGAGTTTGAAGGTGACTTTGAAGGTGACCATAGCGATATGCAGCACTGAGGTATGTAGCACTTTTTCTGGGATGAGTCTATGAACTTAATTGTCAGTCCTCTTGTGTCTGTGTGTATGTATAGATATAGGTAGTTGTGTACACACACACACACACACATATTTTTTCAGTCATCAATTATTAAGTTAGGGTGCATAGAATAACTTCATTTGACAGTAACTGAGACTCAAAGTTACTGCTGGAAAGATTTCTACCTAAAAAACCGTATTGGGCAGTTATTCTCTATCACATAGGGTTGCAATGAGTCAGGCTTGACTCAAAGCACACACAGAAAAATTTACAAATTTACCCAAGATGAAATTTTAGCAATGACTATGTTTACCAATTCAGAGCTTTAACACTTTCTTTACACATGCTGTTTTCTTCTTCTTTTTAATTTTTTTTAAAATTGCGATTAAGTGGAAGTTTACAATTCAAGTCAATTTAATTTTCCAAATAAAAACGCAAGTACTCACCTCCCTGCACCTGTATCTGTTCTCCTCATCCTGTGATAGCACACGCTTCTTTTCTGCTCTTTAATTCCAGTACCAACTCAACCAACATTTGTCCCCTCCTGTCTACCCACTCTTCCCTCTAAAAAGAAATCAGTAGGACAGCATCATATATATATGTATGTTTATATATATATGTATACATCAAAACATAATGTACACACACCACATACATCATTCTGTCCGCAAGTCCAGTCTATTATTTGTCTGAAGTATTGGCCTCAGTACTGGTTTCAGCTAGGCTAGCAGCAAGTCTAGGGGCTTGGTCACTAGTTTTTTAAAATATTTTTTTCATCCATTATGCAAAATCAGTATTATATTTTGAAGATTTAAACCTTATACTGATTCTAAGAAGAGTTGATTATTTCTAGACATGTGTCTACAAAAGCTGGTGTATCATTATATCACTGTGTCTGCAAAGATTTTTTTTGTGAGTCTGATTCTCATATATGAGCTCCTTGAGGGAGCAAGAATCATACTGTTATAGCTTCAGGTCTAAGATGCTCAACATAGGATAGCAGCTGCTGAGTAGCTAGTATTCAAAGAAGGTTTAATAATTTATTTATTAAAATTTTTAGATGTTAGATAATTCACATAGATGGCAGCTAGAAAAATCAAAGGTGGTGATGGGCAAGGATTCCAAGGAAAGAGGAAGCCTAGAGAAGATGCAAAGAAGCTTGATGCAGGAAGTATTGTAAAAAGGAGTTTCACGTTCCGCATGAACATTGTGCTTTCAGAAATGACACTTGGGCCTGCCTTGTTTCTGCTGAGGTAGAAGCAAAGTTATAAAACTTAGGTTTTGATTCTGTAGAGTCCCGCTCCTTGCAGACTTCTAGTCTCCCGGTGGAAACATTGGTGGCATGCCTGCAGATCTCATAAGTTTGTAGGTATCTACAATCTATATTTTTTGTTGGAAAAAAAGTCACAGATTTCTGCATGCCAGGAGCTTACAGTATCACACCTGATGTGCAAGTGTATACATCTCTTTTGACTTCCTTTATGAAATAGACTGCAATAGCAGCATTTTAGCTGTACTTACAGAGAGAGGAAATCATTAGTAAACAACTCATTGCTAGAATATTCTGGACTATTTGACAACATGAAAAATAACTCTTCTGACTCTTAAATGTCGGATTATAATGCAACTTGAGTCCTCACCTGCTTGTAGCCTGTGATATGCACCTGCTGAGTGAGTTGTCTGATTGCCTTTTTGAAGACGTTTTACTGTTGATCATCATTTAAGTCAGAGTATTATTAATTTCATGGTAACTTGATTTTGGTATGCCATTGTGTAGTTAAAAAATTCTCTGTAGAATTTACATGTAGAGAGCTCCATGGTGGATGATAAATACATCTTGAGCATTAACTCTACAGGTAGTCCTGTTGAATGACTTTATTGAGTGTTCTCCAGGGAGTTAGGTAATTTTCAGTGATTGAAAGTTATTTTTTTTAAATTGAATTATCATTTTTACCAACTATAACTTTTATATCTCACAGATAAGGCCACATCAGTTAAAGATCTAATTCAGTGTTCCAGTTGAACAATATTGTTGCCCAGTTAGGGTCAGTGCCCTGAAGCAGCCAAGCTAACTACATGTACTCTAAGCCAGAAAGAAGAAAAAGATTTATTAGGACATACGATAGCAACCAAACCTCACTAGCAATGCAGGCTGTTCTCTAAGGAGACTGAGAAGACAATTTTAAAATCAGAGTTTATATATTATTTTGGGAAGGATTACCTAATGCTTTTTAAGAGTGTAGTCCAAAATAACTAACTACAAGAAACCCTTTATTAAACTACAGACACGTATGTTGGACACCTGGACTTTAATCAGTATGTTTATAACAAACGAGAGAAAAAAAGAACTTACATACAAAAAAACTTTCAAGTAATAGAATTGGCCTGCCAAGTGTACCCTGACAATAACAAAGAGCAGATCCAACGTGTCAGGCAGTCTCCCTTGCTGCTGTCTAACTGTTGTTTAAGATGCTGGAGGACATATAACAAGAGCACAAAAAGGAGAGAGAAAAACCAAGGTTGCAGGAGCTGAGAGGGCTTTTCATCTCTTTGGAAACAGACCAGTGCAGCTGGTGCAATAAAAAACACAGACCACTTAGAGCATCACTATAGTGTTAGTTATGTCAAGCTTTCAATCACCCATTTAGAAAGAGAAAAAACATGTAGTGAGGTATTATGGGCACAATATCAAATAACAGCGTTTTTCATAGTCTTGAATATCACCTAAAAAACCCATGTTTGCTTTTGGGTCCTTGACGTAATGAAAATATTAAGTGGTTTTTACTACTACTGACACGATGCATTTTTTTCTGATATTTGGATGTCAAAGACTACTTTCAGGTTTAATTTCATAATCAGTAAGAACTCTTAACATAGTATCTGCAACCGTTTTGCCTTTCATGAAATCCAATAAGAAAGTTTAATTCAAATGTTGTTATATTTGTCAATATTAATTTTAGAATAAATGAATTCCCTGAAAAGAGTTGAGTAATATTAAAAGGCAAGCTTAAATTGTAATCTAGATCATTTTCTATTTGTCACTTCATACTTAACTGTTACTCTCATTTCCCTGTTTCCTTGAGGGACAATTAAAATAACTTCTCATTAAGCATACCTCCCTCAAGCCCAAGTTATCATCTGGTTGATTATCATAACACTAAAAATTGAGGAACTATGGCATGTGTTTTCATATTTCTTGCCTAAAAGTGAAAGAGGAATACATTTGTGAAATTAATTTTTATATAAACATTTGCTGATAAGGAGTACAAATTTTTGCAGAAAGTACTTTTCTAAGAGTCATTGTGCTGAAGAGTCTACAGTATCAACAATTCAACCCAGATCCACTCTTAATGAATCCATGACCTTGTGAAATTTACTTGAAGTCTCTGAGTCACAGTTTTCTCATCTTTAATGTTGGGATTATAGTGTCAGTTTTATAGTAGTGGTGACTGTTAAGATTCCCTGAAAGTGTTTTATGAAATAAAGTCATTGCATAAATGGGAACAGCTTTTATTTTCACATCTCTGTTTTGCCTTTTCCCACAAACCTCTCTATGCTACAAGCTATACAAACAATTACCTCCCTTTTGTGGGATACGAGGTATCATTTTATCAAACAGCTAATATACCTGTCAGTGGTGGATAGATGACCAGGTATTAAGATAGTTTTCACTGGCTATGGATCCAGGCTAAGTAAATACACATATATTTTTATTTGATTAACAACAATGTTCAAAGAATAAGGTTTTCTATTTTAAGTGTTTGATTTAAACTAGTTGAGAAGAGCTGTGAGAAAAAAAGTTTGATTTCAATGATGACTGGAAAACATTTCCATATACTTAATCTTCTTAGTAATTAAAATTCATTGACTTCAACCAAATATTGCTTCACTGAATAAGGATTATTATGTTCCTTGTATCTATGAAGTTGAATTCTCTCTGTTACTGATACAGTGATCAATTTCAGGGATGATCATAAATTATTAATGATATCAGGGTACAACTTAGAATTTATTTCTTTACAGAAAAATGTGCTAATCGTTTATTCATCAATACTCAAGTAAACAAATAGCTACCAAACACAATTTACTGACTGTCACTTACATTTTTATTTAGGTTACTGGTGGGATTGCTTCCCTACTCACTACTTTGTAGGACTGGAAGCCTAGCAAATACTTCTATCCTTGCACAAGTGCACCCTACTTTTGGTACAAAGAGAGCAGCACCACTGACTTCAGTTGATTGGTCCAGAGGTGGTTAACTAAAGCTAAAATGATTAAAAGTTTCTATCCCAGGGTTATTAGACTTGGGCTAAGATTACAAGTTAAATGACTAGACTATGAGGTGCAAATTTCAAACAGCATCAGAGAACATATTTTTATTATGCAGGTAAAGTTTGAGTGAACTAAAAGAATAAAGTGGGTTCTAAAAGAAAACAGGTATGATGGATATGAGGTCCTGACGTTATTCATATTTGTGGTTCTAGATATTCTTGAAGCTCTGCTTTGCCCTAAGACTTCAGCAACACTGTTGTTCATAACTATATTCATATTTCAGAATACACCCTTCAATGTTTTTGAAGAAATTTGCAACTAAGAACTCCAGTTAGCTCTTGTTTTAAAAATTTCTTTCACATTTACAATGAAAAAGAAACTCCTGTCTGAAGTAGAGATAAATAATTTTTATTTAAGAAAGTTATTCTAAAATATTTTATGCACCCAGTAGATTAACAATAATAGTTTCACTATGATTGCTTCCATATGATTGATTGTGTTTCAGTTAAGCGAGCACAATTGTGTGTTAGCATGTGTTGTAAAGCATCTTCAGAAATCTTGAATGGGGAAAAAATGTGTAGTCCAATCAAGCAAAAGAACAAAATTAATCACTGTGGTCGACTGAATGGTAGACTATCCCCAACAAGCCGTGTTCTATTCCCTGGAATTGTGAACATGCTGTAGTATTCCAATGGAAAAGGACATTAAAAGTATGAAGGAATTAAAGTTGCATTTGACTTTAAAGTTATATTTGACCTTAAGATTGATAGATGGGCTATACTGGGTTACTCAGTTAAGCTGACTTAAATCATGGTAGATGGAGGCAGAAGAGTAGATTCAGAGGGAGATGAAAAAAGATACAGAGAAATCTAATCCTGCTAACTTTGAAGATGAAGGAAGAGATTTCTAGAAGCTGGAAAAAGCTAGGAAAAAATTCTCCCCAGAGCTTCTAGCAAGGAACACAGTCTGTCAACCTTTTTGATTTTAGCCCAGTGAGACATGTCTTAGACCTCTGAACTACAGAACTATAAAATAATAAATTTGTGTTGTTTTAAGTCTCTCAGTTTGTGATTCAACTAGATCATTCAAAACCATGTGTTCAGAAAACTAAGCAGTAAATCTTGCTGGAACACTGTCTTTTCTCTAGTACTCAACGTTAAAAAGCATTTTTCTTACACCTTCTAAAATCATTAAAGTAGTAAGTATTGTCTACTGTTATGGCAAAAGGTACAATGGTAATGGAGACAGTTTAGAACACCGACTTCACAGGGATAGAAACTTAAACATAATGTAATATGTTAAGGGAAATAAATGACACAGTGTAATCTGAAGGAAAAAGGAGTCTAAAGGAAAGACAGCTAACCCAGATTTGGTAGAGAAAAAGGATTTTTGAATATTAGTGATACCTAATCATGGACCTAAAGAATGAATAATCTTAGTCTATTACATGGAACTATACCTGGAAGGACTGAGAATTTAAAGAAAGTATGACGCACTCAACAGCAACAAAAAATCACCATAGCTAGGTACAAAGCAACAACATACGGAGCCAAAGGCTGAGCAAGGGGTTCCTTACGGAGGGCCTTGTAGGCTATGGTGGAAATCCCTAAACCCCGGTGGTACAGTCATTATGCACTATGTCTGCTAACCAAAGGGTTGGCAGTTCAAATCTGCCAAGTGCTTTTTGAAAACTATGGAGCAGTTCTGCTCTGTCCTACAGGTTAACTATGAGTTGTAATTGACTCTACAGGAGTTTGGTTTATAGGTCATGGCAAAGATTTGGAATTATTCTATGATATGAGAACTCATTTTAAGAAATATCAAGTGATTAACCCTATGGTTTAAAGATGTTTTATATATGGGTAATGTAAGCACAAGAAAAAACGGCTAGTTGCCTATGAAGTTATCCAGTTTCCGGAATATGAACAACTCACTCTAACTTCTACCATCCGTATTTCCAAACAAGCATGTGCTAGAGTCCTGTGACATTTGTTCTGTTTTAAGAAATGGAGGTTACCAAATTCATTTCTTCATAAACAAAATCAAAGTACATGATTATAATTTCAGAGATTTCCATCAAATTAGCTATTCTGAACACTTGCACCATCGTTCCTTAAACACAAGTTGCAACAGAAAAATAGTAACCCTCTAAATTTCTATGTACCAAAATACCTGAAGCATCTGTCTTTTAAGAAGGTGAACTTGGAGGAGAAATTGTACAGAAGATAGACTTGAGTGACAGTCCATCATCAACAGCAACACAAACACGTTAAGAGTTTTTATACATGTGTTTTTTAGGTGTCAGTAAAGATGACATGAGGATCTGTAGTGATGCAGTGGTAACATGCTTGACTGTTTATTGAAAGGCTGACTCTTTCAAGGAGTCCACTGTTCCAGAGGAGAAAGATATGACAGTCAGTGTACACAAAGACTTACAGCTTCAGAAAACCCTATGGGGAAGTTGTCATCTGTCTTGTAGAATTACAATGATTCAGAGTCAACTGACCACGATGAATTTTATTTTTTTAAGTGACATGTCTCTGGACGTATTATACAATATGTCACCAATGGCATGAGTGGGATCCGACTCGACGACACTTGGCTAGCTGGCATGTTTTGTAATACTCCTGTCTTCTTTCATGACTCACTTTTCACTAATCAGTTTATGACAACACAGACATCATAAGAAACCATTTAAGGAGTGTCCCTTTTGTTTTTGAATCTTGTGTCAGCTTATTGTATATAGTATCTGCTATGATAGATAACTGTTAGCTAAAAATTGTGAGTTAGCATAAAAATGGATTTTGCAAATGGAAGCTAAAGGAAAGAACAGCATCAGATCTCCTATTAAAATCACTTATCTCACTTTTTAGGAAAGTGTAAGTTTGGGGCAGCATACCACTCTACCAATAGCAATGAGTGTAAAAAGCTTGATGTGGCCCAAGTCAAACACCAGTAAGTAAGCAATCTGACACCCAGCGTGAGTTTTGCTTTAACAACTTCACTTCTAGCTGCAGTAACTTACGTCTCTAGCATTTTCCCGGAGTCCTCCCCAAACCAGTGAACTTGAAAATTGGAAAGAAGACACGTTTCCCAGATCTCTCATCTTGCTAAAGCTTCCCCTCTTCCTTCCCAGAATGTCCTTCTTCTGATCCTCATCCTGAAAGACAGAAACGTTTGTACTCTTTTTTTTTTTTTTGCTTTTTCCTTTGAAAAGTATAAAAAGGAAAAATTTCTGTATTACACATTTGCTGTTTTATTCCAAAGGTCATGTTCAGGAAAACATAAATAAACTTGTCTTGCTATTAAACAAATTACTTGTTAGAAATTGTTGTGCCAAATATGGCATTTTGGTAAATCCATCTGACTTATAATGGCTGAATTCATTAGAATATTGACTTTTGTCTTTTAATTGGAAGCCAAGGTTGTATTTTCTCAGATATGTCAGCAGGAATCTGAGGCTCCTTGTAGGCATCCATGAGTCCATCTCCTTGAAGCCTTTTGATGTCACCTTGGTTGTCTCTGATTGCAAAATGCCTGCTCGGCTCTAGGCCTCATGTCATTACAAAATAATAACCAAAGAGAAAGATGGGAAGGGAGTAAATGGTAGCTATTTCATCAAGAAAGAAAATGTGCCACAATAGCAATCCCAGTAGAATTTTCATATGTCTCTTTAGGAAGTCTATCACACAATAATGTCAACTGACTTCTTGGCTTTTGGCTCTGGCTAAGGGGAAATAATTGCAGTTGTTGACTGTTAACAATCATAATTCCAGCTCCAAATTTTATGTGGCTGGCCTCCACAGTAAAATTGATAAGTCATAGTCTATGTTTATTGTAGCATACTTCAACATAGATAATGGCATTTGTACATGAGGGTGTGTGTGTGTGTCTGTCTGGAGATACACACAGAATGTTAGAGATATTTGATTTGTACTGACATCCAAAATACTCAGAACTGGGATTACCCTTCAGGAATGCTTGATTCAAATCAGAAACCCTCCTGGGGTGGTAGTGAAGTGCTACAGCTGCTAATCAAAAGGTTGGCAGTTCAGTTCCACCAGGCACTCCTTAGAAACTCTATGGAGCAGTTCTACTCAGTCCTACAGGGTTGTTATGAGTTGGAGTCGACATGACTGAAGCAGGTTTGTTTTTTTAGATTCTAATCACAAAGGCTAGTACAAATACTTTAATTTTATTTATCCTGGTAACCACAGACCATCTTATATTTGGCACAATCTTAGAAACACTCTTTATTATCATGATTGAGTGAAAATGTACATTCTCATATAAATTTGCATGCCCACCTATATGCATCTCCCACTGCTGTCCCTGCCTGGTGACAGTACACTCTTCTTCTCCGCTCCATGAATGTCTTATCCTCCCAGCAATCTCCTATCCCCTCCTCTCCACCCACTCCCCCGCCTCCAGTAAGAGGTCAGCAGGACAACATCCTATGGATGTATAGAGTCATAAAGTGCACACGTGATATGGTCACTCTGTGTTGCCAAGACCATTCCATTCCTGTCTGAAGAGTTGACCTCCGTTATGATTTATGGACAGGGGTAGCATCAGGGCAATGCTCCCATGGGAACTCCATGAGAACTCCAAGGCTCCTGGACCATCAAATGCAGTCTTTTAATGGAGATCTCAGGGTGTACCCATTTTTATTCTTGTGTGGCCAGTGAGACTCAGTTTTGTGAGCTGCATCATGGCTATCACTGGTGCTGGCTGGTTCTTCCAGTTACAAGTCAATGTAGTCACCCACCCATGTGGGTCTCTCTGTCTTCTGCATTCTCTTTCCCTCATGTCATTTTGGTCTTGGTGATCATCTGTTCCTGCTGAAAGAAACACTTTTTTATTGGTAAACTGAGGAATGTGCAAGGCATGCAAATTGTCTGAAAGTATGGGACAGACAGTCTTATTTTTGCACAGTTCCGGAGAAACAAATCTATTGCTTTCAAAGAGATTTTGACTCACAGCAACCCAAAGAACACAGAACTGCCTCTCAGAGTTTCCAAGGAGCAGCTGCTGAACTCAAACTACCCAACTTTTGTTAGCAAATGAGCACTTAACCACTGCACGTCCAGGACTCCCGTCCTTAAGTAGGGTCTATGAATCTAGGAGAGTGAGAGCCTGATCCTTTGCAATGGCACCTAGGAATTAACTGTATGATGTTCCAGTATTTGCTCTTCAAAGAGTATCCTGCCATTTTCATAAAAATATTTTCTGGTCCCACTTCTAGATTATCTTTACATTTAACATTCTGGGTAAAGTGATTATGGAATACATAAAAAGATAGACAGCTGGGATACCATTTAGTTGGTGGAAGAAGTAGTCTGTGGTATTACTAAGTGCTTTATGTTTGCTACAATTTGCTTTGAGAATTGCATTTCTGGTAACATCAGTTGACAGCTAGGTTGTGGGAGAAGGATATGTATTAGGCTCCATGTTTAAGGATATTGTAACTACAGAAAAGAACTAATGCCAGTGGGTAACCAAACTGTATTCTTCACAACCTCTTTTTTTGTTAGTTCATTCACTAAGTGAGGTGACTTCGGTGGAAAAAGAGAAAGAAAGGAACTAGGAGTCACTGAGGTGTGTCACAACAAATTGGGTTAGGTCAATTATGACTTATTCTTTTACTATTTATTTAATAAAAAGAAAGGAGATACCCTTAGCATAGCCAAAAGTTACTATCAGACTTCAGAATGAGAGATTTCTGGAATGCTTAGCCTTGGTATCTTCTTTCTTGGACCTTCTTGTCCTAAGAGCTCTGTTATATAAGCATTTCCTGGTCAGCGATGAGGCAGACCACTAGAGTAGGATGACAAAATTCAAACTGCAAAACTAGACACATGGTCCAAGATAAATATTTAAGGCTATATTAACCAATGGAAACCCATGTTCACAGAACAGTAGGGATCAAAGAAGTTACCAAAAATTCGGACTGGAGAAATACTTTGAGGCAAGGAAGAAACACTGGTAAAACCTTTTAAAATGTAATTTCTGAAACTGTAGGCAAAGGTATGATCTGAATATTTAAGCATACAATTTGGAAGGAAGTGGTAGAATATTTCCCAGATTAATATTTCCTACTACTTTTAATACCATAGCTATTTTATGTTAAAAAAAAACCCTGCTTTGTTCACCTGCTTAATAGTAGTACATCTGTTCCACATTGCCTAAGAAATGAGAATAAGCCAGTATGATTTGAAGTATACATTATAATAAATTACATATGCAATTTCCACAAGGGCTTCAAGTTTTGAAGTGTCTGTCATGTAAGAACATGTCATGTGAAAGGTGTTTATTGAGAGTGCACCCAGTGCACATTATGCATATGGATTTGATTATCATATTTTATCTCTCAGTTCCATTATTCCCTTCTGTTTGCTGAATTTATTTATTGAGTTAAGGTGTGCATATGCTGCGCATTTTCTAGGTACTAGGGATTTAGGAGTATGCAAAAGAAACATTCACAATCCCTTTGTATTTATAATCTAGACTTTGGAAATATGATCTTGTGTTGAGTGATTTAATTAGGGGAAGATGAATAGCCAACCTGACAACAATATGGAAAGTCAACTTTGCTGTCTGTCTAGGGGCCACCCAGTAGAACAGAACAAAACATTGTCTAGTCCTGTACCACGCTCACCGTTGTGGGCATCTTTGAGCTCACTGTGTCAGTCTGAAAAAGCAAGATAATCTGTTGACTCTCTTTCAAAATGAAAACTACACATACCTACCCTTTAATTTGACAACTACTTTTCAGAATTTATTCTGTTAGTACATTAGCACATACATAAAAAGATTTACATGAAAGGATATCTAAAATGATTGGAAGCAGCCTAAATATTAATGCAATATGACCGGAAGCAATTTAATATTAATTCACAGCAGCCTTGCCAGATAGTCCAGGGCAAAAATTCCTGTTCCTTCAAAGAAACTGGAGTACAGGGAGATAGGTTATGTGAGGTCTAATTGGCAGTGGAGACCATGTTCTGGCCCTCCTACTCTTGATTCAGTGTATCAGGCTGTGTTCTCTCAAACTAAGTTAAGTGTCCATTTAGGTCTGTGTATTATTATAGTTCATGGAAAATAATCTTTTCTCTTTATAGTATTCATATTTCTAAGCCTTTCATTACTGTCTTTCTTCCAGTGTCCTTAGGTTATAGCAAATGTATCTAAGAATAATGAATGTGAATTTTTAGTCTACTTCAGGCTTTCAGTTATCCAAACATTCTAGGAATGGATGACTATTTCTGATTAATGCTGTTTATGAGAATTATTTTCTTAATATAATTTGTGCTTCTAATGTTTAGATAAGAGCTCTGGTGATGTGGCAGTTAGTGGTCAAGTGCCAACCAAGAGGTTGGCGGTTCAAATTCAACAGCCTGTCCTTGGAAACTGTACAGTGCAGTTCTACCCTGTTCTATGGGGTCACTATATATGAGTCACAACAGACTCAGTGGCATTGGGTTTTTGGTTAATATTTAGATTAAAAATTGCTTTACTCTTTCGGAAAAGTAACATTTTACTTGACATTTTCAAGCAACAGAGGTAGTCCTTTGCATACTAACCTTTAAAAAAGGTCACACTGAGTGTAAGCTTGATGATGTCACCTTGACTAATGTAATCATTTAGGCAATGACTCTTCCTATTTAAACATATTCTTTTCTTCAATCTGAGCAAGGTTTCTTAAGTTTCTTTCAATTTTGTAACACAGAATTTTTTTTCACACAGAACTGTACTTAGAAATTTTAAGGGAGAAATAGTTTTTCTTTGTTTTCATTATGACTGAGTGAAAATGTACATTCCCATGTAAATTTACATGCCCACTTATATGCAGCTTCCACTGCTCTCTCTGCCCGGTGACAGCACACTATTCCTCTCTGTTCCATACGTGTCTCATTCTCCCAACAGTCTCCTTTCCCCTCCTCTCTACCCATTCCCCATACTCCAGCCAGAGGTCAGCAAGATGATATTCTATAGATGCATAGAACCATAAAGTGCATCCAATATACGGTCACTCTGCATTGCCAAGTCCAAACCATTCGTATCTGAAGAGTGGACCTTCATTGTGATTTATGGGCAAGGGCAGCATCAGGGCCAGGCGCCATGCTCCCAGGGGAACCCCAAAGCTGCTGGACCATCAGTTGTGGTCTTTTAATAGATTACTCTTGTGTTGCCAGTGAAATTTTTCTATAGAACATAACGTATTAAACATGTTAGAACAATATTATATGGCATACAATGTTACTTAAGATAACGCTCTACTCATATAACATCCAGTCAAGAGTTGTTCAGGTTAAATTATCATGAAATAAAGTAAAATGTGATATTTTTCATTTGGAATGAGCTTAGGATAGTAGACATAATTTGTTTGTGATTTTTATTTAATTCCTACACAAGTTTATGTGAATCATAAATTTATTCTAAAATCACTTAATAAAATACTAAATTTACTTTCTTCAGATAAACATTTAGGACTCAAGTATTCCAGAAGAGATAGTTTAATGTTATCTGTCTTACTAAACTTTTACAATATGAATTTTTTGAGGGCTAAATCATCAAAAGTATCAGAACCCAAATTATCACAAGAAATATAATTAAAGACCATTGAGATCCGGCATCTTACAAACCAGTAACAATAATAGCAACAGTAGTTACAAAACCCTAAAGAGACACAGAATAATGTGAACTATTTAAAACAAATGTTTTATGAATGATATATTCTTTTTGTTTGTTTATTAAACCAGAGATTGAAATGCCCAAATGCAGCAGACTGTATTCAGGAAACACAACCAAGGCAACACTTCAGATTCTGCATGTTCTTTCTGAACCTTGTCACTCATCCGGTGGTGAAGTCTGCCTCCTCTTCTCTAGAATCTGAAGTCGATGTTGTAGCTACATAGCAGGTGCTGTAGGTGATACTGCTGTGTGATGGTCAAGGCTAGATACCAAAAGGCTGTACATATCCCTTGTGTCTCTCTTTTTCTTGATGACTTTTACCACTTCCACAGTTTCAGCAAATAATTATATGACCGTGAATTCCAAATTTCTGCTTTCATCTTGACAGATTTTTAGAAAATAGTTTTGTTTGATGACTGACCTCTCCATCTAGAAATCCTTCAAAAGGCAAACAGAAGAAACTAGCGATGAAGTACACTGAAAGAAAATATGAATTTTTTTTTCTAGGAAGAGAACAGTGGAAACTTGAAAAGACATTAGCAGTGATCTCCCAAACAGAAAGAACTAATTACCTCTTTTTTTTTTCCTTAAAAATTAACTTTTAGGCACAAATAGTGAAATTTTCCATGAGTCTGCTTTACTGACTTCTTTGATGAGATTTTCCACAAGTATTCTATCTCATGACAAACACAGACCACCACTTTCTACAGTGTCTTCATCAAGGAGCCTTTGGTAATCAGAGTGAACCAAACAACTTGCAGAAGCAACTGGAGGCTCTCAAAGGTGATTCTTTAATAACTAAAAGTTTGCTTTTGCAAACATAGCCTGTTTTTTATTAACTTACAAGTAGACATCTATGCAGACAAGGATGCCAAACAGCAATCATCCATCTTTAAAAGTTTGCTTCTGGACATCTTACCCTTTGCTTAATAAATTATGATACGTTGCATATTGCAACCCTGGTGACGCAGGCAAAAGGCCTGCAGTTCAAATCCACCAGGTACTTACTTTTTTTTAAGTATATATGAGGAAAGTGAGAGGAAAACCTGTGAAATAGATCCCCAGATGCAGAACCGAAAGCTTGTGGCAGAGAATTGCAGAACTTCAGAGCTGGAAAAGGTCTTGAAATACTCTATTCCAAATTCTCAGTTTAAAAAGAATAAAAACCTTCACAAGACTACCAAGACTGCTAAGGAGTACTGTAATCTGTATTGATTCCCTGGATGTTAGTTTGTTTTTAATCTCATTGATCTAACTTATTGAATAACCTTTAGTCTGTATTTTACTTACTAAAGTAGATACAACGTCATAGGAGCCCCATGTTAATAAAAATATAATTAACAATTTTATCTTACATGAAGAAACTTTATTGATTCCATTAACAAAGTTCAGAAATTTTTACAGTTATTAATAAGTTGTGAGAGCTGGTAGACTTTGTGTCTTTGATTTTATATACTTTTGACCATATGGGCTACAACAAATAAAGACTTCTTTTTCTTTAAATTAGACATTGTTGCAACTGGGATTATTAACAAACTAGTATGTAAAAATAGAATCTCATGACAAAAATAGCATCGTTTCTATCACCCACTACTGAAGAATGGGTGGTCCATGTAAGTTTCAGTGACAGTGAGGTACAATAACACAAAAGATGAGCCATAAGACACTTTGAACACCTAAATTCTAGAATCTTAATAAATGTTTTCACTTGTCCTGAATTGCAATCTAAATAGCATATAAACAGAATTGAATATGATGTTTATTTTTGTTTTTTTTTTTTCTTTTCCACTTTTTTCTTTTTCTCAAAAATACCGTTTCTATCTTGGATCCCCTCATTACTAATAAAAATGAAGATACAGTCTCATGATGTATGAGGAATGACAAGTTTACGACCACATCCTGGAAAAATGCTACTTTGCTGAATATCACTAAGATCACCCTCCAAGTGCTCTCCTCGGGAAGCTGTGCACCAATGCCAGCACCAAGCTAACTCTTCAAAGCAATTTTGGAACTCTTTCTGGAATGGCCATCACAGCTGTCATTGTGCTACCTTTGATGTCCTGAATGCTACCAAAATGTCTTCCTTTAAATATTTCCTTTATCTCTGGGTAAAGAAAATAGTCTTTGGGGGCCAGATCAGTTTTTTTGTTTACTGGCTAAAAGCTCCTTCACAGACAACTACACAGTTAAGTTCACAAATTTGCCACTGTGCCACCATGCACAATGGTCATCCCCAAAAGAATTCCAAAATTGCTTTGAAGGGTGGACTAGGTGCTGGCCTAGGTGCATAGCTTCCAAAGAGGAGTACTTTGAAGGTGATTATACTGATATTCAGCAGTGAGGTATGTAGTGCATAGAACAATTAAGTTCGCAGACTTAATTGTCAGATCTCATAGCAACAAGCATTTTTTTTGATGCATGCAAACATGATTTCTCTGATAGTTTCTTTGTGTCACCTCATTAGTGAGACAACTGCAACTTATTTCATTGAACAAAGTTGTAAATATTTTATATTTAGCTGCCTCTCACTGTTGCTCCTAATTCTGCAGTAGCAAAATTGTGCCAAACAAGATAACAGATTGTCTCTAACAGTGTAAAGTGCAAAAAATTTGCATTTTTTATAATGTTTAGACTTAGGTAGGGGCTCAGTTGATTCCCAGAATGGGGCTGGAGTGAGGGGAAGTGCATTGTAAGTCTGTGGCTAATAAAGTGTGTCTGGAAATGGTAAAATAAATCACCACAGGAAGATGAATTGTTGAATGAAAAGTGAGAGAATTTTTCCTTGTACAACAATCAGGGATTCGCTGAGCAAAACAAATTATCCCCTGTCAGCTGTTTGAATAGTGGTCTCAGAGAAATGAAGGGTGTTAAATACAAAGATGCCTGTAAAATGTGTATAGATAACTGCTTCCTGCATCAGATGGCACGAGAATAAATTTTATATTTCTTCACCTTACCCCAAATAGTATTTCGTTGTCTTAACAAATACTCTGGCCCCTAGGGTCATCTTCAGTTGGATCCGACTCGACGGCACTTGGCTTGGCTAACGCTAACAGATTTATTAAAAGACACATAGCTTTTTCATAGGAGTATTTCCTTAAAGTTGATTTATACCTACTTCTCACTCGCTGTCTTATTATCTGACATTTCACATTTATAACGATAGTTAAAAAATGACTCTTTTGCGCGTTAACGATGTATGTCTGGCAGTAATGAATGACAAGACGTGTGGCATCTCGGGTCACTTTCTGGGTCACAGCCCTCAGCACTGTGTCTTCCTAAGCAGAGGACGGCTCAGGGCAGCCCTTTTCAGCAGAGGCAGCTGTGTGGAGTCTTCACTTCTCCCGTGTGGCCAACTGCAGAAGGCAGCACGGTGGGATCACGTCCAGGAGGCGCTCACACCGGCCACGGTCAGCTGGTGACCCCTGCTGTACCTCCAGGTCCATGCTGAGGCAGCTGAGGGTTCTGCCTGTGAGCAGCGCTGCCTTCTTCCAGACCAGGATGATGCTGTCTTGAGCAGTGCCCTTGGAAACCTTGGTGCCACAGTGGTTACGTGTCTGCTAACCAGAAAGTCAGCAGTTCAAATCCTCCATACCTCTTTGGAAACTCAGTGGGGCAGTTTGACTCTATCCCAGAGGATTGTTGTAAGTTGGAATGGACTCGATGTCAGTGGCTGGGTTTCTTTGTTTTTTGGTTTTACGATCTTCTGGGGAATGTTTGCAGGTCCTAGATGGGAGACATACAGCTGCATTCTGCAGTTTGTGCTACTGGCTGAAGGTGTGTAGGACACTTAGTATGTCACGGAGAGGTCGTGAGACAGTGGCTGACCTGCAGTTTGGCCCCGGTAGTCCAGCAAAGGGGCCTCTTCCAAAGGGCACACTGCTGTATAGCACGGCTTAACCGCTGGCTTGAACGCGGGATGCTGATGCTCTGGTGGGATCTGGCTTTTAACTCCATGTTTGTTTAAGAGGGGTTTTCCCCATAATGAACGGGCTTTAGAACTTAACCATGTTAAGTGAACAGTAGGCATATATATATATATGTATATATATATATTTTATTATGACTGAGTGAAAATATACATTCCCTTATAAATTTACATGCCCACCTATATGCAGCTTCCACTGTTCTCCCTGTCCGGTGACAGGACACTATTCCTCTCTGCTCCATACATGTCTCATCCTCCCAACAGCCTCCTTTCCCCTCTTCTCCACCCACTCCCTTTCCTCCAGCCAGAGGTCCGCAGGATGATATCCTATAGATGTATAGAACCATAATATATGTGACCAATATATGGTCACTCTGTATTGCCAAGTCCTATCCATTCGTGTCCAAAGAGTGGACTTTCATTATGATTGAATACACAGATCAACAGCTGTAAGATGAGCTATGAATTTCATCTAACAAAAAGAAGCGTATTTTTACCCATACATGTATTTTCCACAGGAATCCTTGTGCTGCAGTGATTAAAGTGTTCATCTGCTAACTGAAAGTTCACTGGTTCAAACCCACCAGCTGTTCCATGTGAAAAAGATGTGGTGGTCTGCTCTCATAAATACCAGATCCCTTACAAGCCCTGTAGGACATTTCTGCTTTGTTCTACAGAGTTGTTACATGTCAAAATCCACTGGAAGATTTGGTTTGTGTTTCCTGTAGTTAAAATCAATTGGATCACATAATATCATGGAAGTGGGTATCTTAAAAGATGTTAAGTGGATATCTTAAAAGATGTTCTAGAAAGACATTGACTAAATGCATTTTTAACACATGCACGGAAAACAGAGTTACCATAAATAAGGCAAAATAAACAAATAAAAAACCAAACCCACTGCTGTGGAGTTGATACTGACTCACAGGGATCCTATAGGGTGCTGTAGACCTGCTCCATAGGGTTTCCAGGGAACACTTGGTGGATATGAGCTACCACCATTTTGGTTAGCAGCCTAGCACCTAACCACTAAATCATCAGAGTTTCCAGAATACAACACAAGTTTGCAAAAATTTGTATTAAAAGATCGTTTTTTTTTTCTGTTTACAAATATTCATGGGGACCCTAGGGTCACCATGAGTCGGATCCAACTCGACAGCACTGGGCCGGCTTACAAATATTAATGATTACCTTCATTTTGTGTCTCTCAATTAAGCTACATTCTGTTAGTGTGGGCTAGTAAAATCATTATTTTGTTCCCCCTCAAAAATCCACCTATAAGTTGTGCTTGGTTCACTGACTGAGCTCACTGATTTTGCAGATTCTTTCATAGGCCTGGCCTAGGGCAAGCATTTAGTCACTGTAGAATTAATCTGGGATTTCTGACTTCAACTTCCGCTGCCCTTGAGTTCCTTAGGACTCCTGAATTGAGGAATCAATTACAAGGCTCCCAAGTCACCTTGACGTCCTCCTGCAGTCCTCTGCTTCCCTCTTGTTTATGCCCAGATACACTCAGACAACCAGACAGCATACCTTAAGGAGCCAGACAGGATGTCAGCCAGCCGTAGTTCTTTTGAGCTAAGCCTTCTAAAAGTGATAGAGAGCAGACATATCTCATGAATACTCTTAAGTGTCTTGCCAAACACTTCTCTAATCTTTCTTTTCTGAAATTCATATTGATGTTTCCTTTTTCAGATTTCCTATAAATCTGTTGCCTAAACCAATGATTCTCAACATGCATAAGGTCAGCAACCACATAACACGTACATGACAAAATAGGGGCATCTCTGCCTGTTCTGAGGGCTGAGGGATCAATACCTTCCCAAGCTGGAAAGCCCCGGCTTAGGAAAATGTTAGGACAGTATCTTGCACATGTTTTAATTACTTCATATACCTTCACCTTGTCTTCTAGAATGCATTTTTTGAGAGTATTGCCCATATTTTCGTGATTTTCCACGCTTACCTATACAGTACTTGTATTGTTAAAGAGAGAGATGAGGGGGAGAGAGAGAGAGAGACAGACAGACAGACAGAGAAAATAACAAGACTCTACTGCTTCTGTCTGGTGAGACAAGTATAAAAGTTCTTTGCTTCTCATTGTCGGTCAGTACCTGTACTGTAACTCTATGAAATATGTCTGTGCTTAATTTTATCATACTTTGAAAATGTTACTTTGTTGAACTTTGTTTCTGTCTTTCATATGTGTGTGTTTAAAATGAAGATAATTACATTCCCAAAGGAGAATTGCCTCCATAGTCTATTTAAAAAGTGTACAATCTGCTATTTATCTGAGTAGAATGATTTTGCCACAAATTGTTACCTTCCCTCACCTTTCCCTTCTCCAAGGAATAATCTACTGTAAAGCTTCTGATGAGTGTCTTCACTGAATGATCATGAAATTTACATCTTTGATCATTCTATCAAAACTGATTATATAGTCAGTAACACTCAGAACAATTTCCATCTAATTATTACAATGGCATTTATCAGAATAATGTTGCTTGACATTTATGACGAATTGTACTATTTAGATTCTGTTCCCTGTTTTTTTTTCTTATTTAATAACGTCAAAGTATTTGCTGTCATAGTGAATTGTTTGCACTGTACATGTACTTTGATTAGTTTTTCAATGCCTTCTTTTTAGCTTGATAACTTTCTATAGGAATCTATGGTACAAGGTTAGGTAGAATTTTTATTAAAACTGGCAGTTCTCTGATAACCTTCTCGATTGCTCAGAATGTGGCCAACTTTCTTATATATGTTAATTGTGAGATGTCTATAAACAGTCTGCCAGGGTGAAGTGCAGATGAGATGAGACAGAATTCTCCCTCAAAAGCTGTCAGGGGGAAATAATGAGAACCATTCCAGCAATCCACACACTCCATGACATGATTTTTGAGTTCGATGCATTTTGGTTGTGTTGCTGATTTTTAAAATTGGCAATAAAACTCTACTCAGCTTTTTTGTTACAGCATTATACACACTATGGTGGCACTTTGAGTACTTTATAAACTTATTCTTTGACAATAACAGTGATTTTCCCAAAGACTGTAAGTGTTCAAAAATGCTTTCTAGCTAATATTAAATTGCACGGATAAGTGAAGTCAGTAGGATATGGGAGAAAGGACAATGATTTGAGGTCAGATCTGAATTCTACATATGAGATTGCTTTACTAAAGTCTAGCAATCATCTAAAATACAAGTGTTGGTCACATGATGTATCTATTTCTTAAAACTATGATTCTTTTTCTCCAGAGAGCAAAAATACACTTAAATATATACAAAATGAATCCTATGTACATTCTTTCTCTTTAAAGGTAAATTAAAAGGTAGCTATGCAAGAATGAATAAACATTTTGATACATGGATCTACAAAGATAATTCAGTTTAGCGAATGCTTCTTATAATCTCCTAGATACTCCTTGGAAACTCTATAGGGCAGTTTTATGCCACTCTATTGGGTAACTAAGAGTCAGAATCTAGTTGACCTGTACTGTAACTCTAGGAAATATGTCTGTGCTTATTTTATCATAATTTGAAAAAGTAACTTTATTGAGCTGTATTTTTGTCTTTCATATGTGTGTGTTTAAAATAAAGATAATTGCACAGTGGGATAAGGGAGAAAGGGCAATGATTTGGGGTTAGGAGATCTGAATTCTAGACATGAAATTCTTTTCTAAACTCTTTAGCAATCATCTAAAATACAAGTGTTGGTCACGTGATCTACCTATTTACAAATGCAGTGATTCCTTGTGCCCAGAGAGCACAAACATACTCAGATATATAAAAATGAATCCCATGCATATGAAGTTGGTTTGATTTGGGTCTGTGTGTATAATGGGAGAATCAGAAGTCGAACGGTAGAAATTTTGCCTTTCTTGGGAGAAACTCAGGTTCTTTTCCCAGCCAACAGAATGCTCCCTTTGTGTCACTGGAGGCTGGTGTGCTTCTAGGATGTTGAGCAGGTTTCAAGGAACTTCCAAACCAAGAGGAACTATGAACAAAGAAGGTCTGGTAAACTACTTCTGGAGATCAGCCAGTGGAAACCTTAACAATCATAATGATCTGGTCCCTTTGTAGATGGTTACCCTGAGTAGAGCTGACTTGACAACAATATTCTGAGAAAGTTCATACTTCTTTCATAGTTTCTGTGAAAGATTTTACATGAAAGCAATTTCCCCTCCCCCCTTTTTTATTTGCTTATTTCACTTCTGAAAGGTAATGGAAACAATATCAGCTTCTAACTGCTCCACAGGAATAGTGAAATGTCAATAAAATGGAATTGGAATTGAAATTGAAAATGCATATGGAAGCAATTTAAAATATGTTATTAAAATAAAAAATTAAAATGGAACTGCAATCTATAAAATTTAAAATTCTCATTGTTGTTATTTCCCTCATAGCATACTATAAATATCACATAGCCAAGCCAATTGTTGTCAAAATATCACGAAACTAGGATTTAAAAAATACATATGAACCCAAATCCAAGCTGTTCCCTTACCAGGTGTGCGACCTCTGACAACTTAATTTAATTTATCTTCTTTTCATTTTCTTCTTCTACAAAGAGAAGTGATAAAACTATACTCATTACATGAGGGAACAAGATGAAGTGCTAGGGAGTTCCTTGTACTTAGCGAATAGCTGGTAAATGTTCTGTCACCTTTTACCTTGTTTTAAGAACTATACAGATGAGGTAAATGTTTGATCTGTCTCTATTTCAAAGCAATACAGGGCAAGTTAAACCAGACCCATTATGATTCTAGAGACTTCCAAGAAAAGTTTACATTTGTTCTAGTTTATTAAACCATATGAAAAGGCTGCTCCTTCTTATAACTGGAAGGTATTGATCCTGCAGTAAGCAGAACATATTTTTTCCTGTGTCCTCAGCTTTTCAGATCTCATTCTGTAATGACTAGTGATTATTCAACTAAGGATTCATTCATATGCATAATCTTTTTAGGATATAGTTAGTTCCTGAGGTGCTAAAAAAGAAGCAGTAATGAGATAATCCAAACATCATTTGTATTTGATTTTGAATTCCATTAGTTTTTGTTTTTCTTAAGGTTTACATTCTTAATTATGTTTTGCTCAGGCTAATATTTAAATTAGGTTGCATTTTTGAGCATGTTTATTAAGGGTGGAGGAAGACAGCTTAGAAGAATGCCAGGTAATAGCAAAAATGTAAATATCCACACTGGTAACTACCAGCGTGGAATAAAATGCACCTAACTGCATGTAATCCACACTGTAGATCACCCAAATGCAGTTAAGTAAAAGGTGAAAAAGTAACCTATCTAAAGATCAAATATACATGTCAGCATTTAGTTTCCATGCAGAATTCAAAAGTAACTTCCCATGATACCACAGTCATTCCACCGTTAAAAAAAATTACAGTAGGAGTAAAATCACTTATCTGAGACAGTGGAAACTGTTATTAGCAGAGATACATGTGTTCTACTGTTACCATTGTTTCTTTGTTACTCCTGCAGTTGCTATATTCTGGATCTACTGTCCTACGGTAAGGGAATGCAGAATCAAGTTTTCAACTCCCTTGCTGTTGAGCAGTGTCAGAAAATTTGTATTTTGGTAGATGTCTTGGTCCTCTAGGGCTGATACAAAAGTTACCACAAATGGATAGCTGTAACAAAAAGAAATGTATTTCCTCACAGTAAAGTGGGCTACATAAGCAAATTCAGGATGTAAGTTCCAGGGGAATGCTTTTTCTCTTTGTGAGCTCTGGAGGAAAGTTCTTCTCATCAATCTTCTTTCCAAAAGAATCCCACGTTCAAAGGATACACTCTGCTAAAGGTATTATTTTCTTGATGGTTTGAGGTCTCCAACTTTCTACTTGCCTTTTTTTCCTTGTGTCTCTTGTAAGATACAAGGTCGTACAGGGCACACCCCAGTGGAACACCCTTTACCTTGGATCAGGGATCTGACCGGAGCAAGGGTGTTCTACCTATCTCTAACCGTCTTTCACCACTGGCAAAGCTTACAATTTATAACACATAAGAAAATCACAAAATGAAAGCCAACCACATCACAGCTTGACTAAGTTGACACATGTTTTTGTGGGACACGATCCCAAACAGTAGATGACCTAAATTGAAGTTCTGAGATGTGATAGAAAAATGTAAATGGTTTAAGTATTTCAGTGTCTTTCTGCATGGATAATTTTGGTGTGAAATAGCTGACAATTTGCTAATTATTCCATAACTATGATTCACTTTGCTGCTCACAGCACTTATCTTACTCAGTTTATGATATGGTCAATGAGAGCAACATGGTATAGAAAAGAAAGAAAAAAGAAAACACATTTTTAATCATAGAATTTCTAGAGCTGTATCAAACTTGGCTATTTAGTTTCCTGGTGGGTTTGCATTGTTTCTCCCTGAATTACCCTGTTTTGATTTCACTATCCTTCAGTGATTGTTCTTTGGCTTCTTGCTCTTATCTTAACTGCTTTCAAATGCACTTCAATAAATAATCACACTGAGATAAAAACAGCAAAGTAAGAAATAACCTTACAGTGAAAAGTTGAAGTTGACAGCATAACCATGAGGCTGCTTTTATCTTTAGGAAGATACATTTTAACCTTTTTCCTTTTCTGCTAAAGGGTAGAGTTGGATCTGTGTCTGTCTGTAGACTAGCTTTATTGGCTGGATCACTGATAAGCAAGAGTATAGCTGGGATTTTATAATTCATAAAATTTAACAGCATCGAGAGGATTTAACCTTGCTCTCTATTTTCATTCTGCCCAGTAGTACTTGATCTAGTCATTTACAAAGAAACTAGGTCCAATGAGGCACGTCTCACTAATTTGAGTATCAAATATATCAAGATACTAATTTCTTCAGATCCTGAGGCCTCTGGACTATCTGAGACAGTGGAATCCTTGAATTACTTGTTTCAGCTACAATTTCTCCATGTATATCACTAAACTGAGAAAAGATTGTCACTTTCTGCATGTGCTTTGGTATAAAAATATCTTGGAACATTGTGGACTAAGGATTTACCTTGTTGTTTGTTGAAAAATCAAAGGACCACACATCTGTGGGTCTGTTTCTAGACTCTGTCTTGGTTTATTCCCTTATATTTCTGTCTTATACAAGAATCACCTTTCCTCTGCTACTGTAATATTACGGTGTATCTGTAATCAAATAATACCAATCCTCCATCTTTGTTCCTTTCCAATTTTATTTTAGGTATCCCAGTTCCCTGGCTACCATATAAAATTTAGAGGTACCACCTCAGTTTCTTTAAAAAGGACTGATAATATTTTGATGGGGGTTACACTAAATCAATAGATAAATTTGGGAAGAATTGAGATCTTAATTATACTGAATTTTCTCAACCATGAACATAGTTAAACCTGTTGCTATTGAATTGATTCTGACTTGTAGCAACCATATGTGACAGAGAGGAACTGCCCCGTAGAGTTGCTAAGAAGGAGATGGTGGATTTGAACTGCTGACCTTCTGGTCAGCAGGTGAATGTTTCATTGCTGCAGCACAAAGGCTCCTGTCTCTTGCATGATTGAGGTCTTTAATTTCCTTTAGCGATACTGAGTTGTTTTTAGCTTAAGTTCTTCCATATACATTCTCCTAAATTCACCTCCAGTTTTCTATTTTTTAGTGAGCTTAGTTGTAAGTTTTATACTAATACATCAATTTCTATTTTTATTGATAATGTAGGGATAGATAACAGAGTCTGGTACAGTGACTATCTTGAGATTATTAATCTAACTTTTATGATTTATAATTGATTTGTAGTTTTCTTATTTGGTTATACATGCATAAATATGTCATTTGCAAGTAGAGAAAGCTTTATTATTTCCTTTTCAACATTTATGATATTTGTTTCATTTTTTTGCCTTACTAACTGACAGGGACCTCCAGTATAATGTTTACTAAAAGTAAAGAAATTGACAATCCCATCTTGTTCTTCACCTTAGATATCAGTTTTTTCTCCGCTGAGCATGATGTTGGCAGTACATTTTCCATATATATCTTTTAGCAAATGACAAAAGTCTTATTCTTAGCTTTCTGGCAACTTTTACAATTAGTGGGTGCTATTTTTCACATAAAAAGATTTTCATATATTGAATTACAATTTGATTTTTACTTTTATTCTATGAATGTGATGTCTTACAATGATTAATTTATGGATATTAAACTAGTGTTGTTCTGTGATAAACTCCATTTTGTTATTACACATTATAATTTTCATGAATTGTTCAATTTTATTTGCTCATTGTAATGAATTTTTGCATTGAGGTGTACGGGCATTAGTCTTTAGTTTACTTTTCAATATTTTGTAAGTATTAAGCATATCAGTGGCTTAATGAAACCTTGTTCAGGGTACAGTTCTCTATTTTCTGAGAGACTATAAGATTAGTTTTATTTTTGTCTTAAATGTAGATGTGGAAACTCCTCTACAGATGAGAGTAGATACATTTCCTGAAGGAAGAATTGACTGTGGGGTTTGACTGACGTTCTTGATAAAGCCAGCATAGCAAGTTCTTTTCTTCATACGTTTTACTTATCTTTTCTGATCTACTTAATCATTGGAAAATACTGTGAATCCCAAAGCAGTCTGGTTTTAGGTATCTGGAGAAGACTAGTTAAAAACTGAGAGGACTTGATCTCTTGGAGAGAAACGTAAAACTAACGTCATCACACACAAGCATCTTAGGGAGGCTTTGACAATGATGTGAGTGATTAAGAACAAAACCAATGGAGACTCCTAAGCTGAATCACAGTCATTACCTGCTAATGCACGCAACAGAACAAACCACAGACTGGCCCTGGTATGAGAAGAAACCAAAGGCAAGAAAGGCAATAGGACTGAATTTCCTGTAGGGTAGCAGGAAATATCCCTTCAATGCAGATAATCCATATTCTTGTTGCTTCTCTTCTTTAACCCTCAGAAAAACACATCAAGTGATTTATTACCAATAACTGAGAGAAAAGGAGCTTGCAACTCAGGAAGGTTAGAAACATTAATGTCACATAGCTACTAAATAGCAGGACTCAGTCATTAAATATGGTGAGATGCCATATTTCATTTTCCTGCTACTGTACTGGACTAGTACAGGTACGAGTTGGAATTGACTTGATGGCAATGGATTTGGTTTTTGATACCAGGCTGCATACAAAAGTGTACATACACATGCAAATACTCAAACTGCATTCTACCGTCTAATAATTTTTAACTGTAGACCTGTATGCTTTTTTGATAATTTTTTTTGGTATAAGTAATGAAATTATTTTGCTAATTATAGCTAAGGAATTAATAACAGAATAAAGAAAACTTCTCACCGAGCAGGCAAACAGTACTGTTGCTTTTTTCAAGGAAACAAAATTTAATTGTACGTATAAAGTGATAGAGAACTAGTTCAGTAAAAGTCAGCAGCCCATACTTCAAGTTCCAGTTTCTTTTCCAAATCAATTAGCTCATAAAATGTCTCTTAAAAGGAGGAGGCTCTTTTAACTTTAAGAAAGTTTAACTTAACATTTTTTCATGGATCACATTTTTGTTTTTGTTGTGTCTAAAAGCTCATCATCAAACATGTGGTCGCTGTCTTTATTATGTAGTGCTGCTATGACAGAAATACCACAAGTGGATGACTTTTAATAAAGAGAAATTTATTTGTTCACAGCCTAGTAAACTAGAATTCCAAATTTAGAGGGTCAGCTCCAGGGGAAAAGCTTTCTTTCTCTGCTGGCTCTGAAGGAAGGTCCTTGTCATCAGTCTTCCCCTGATCTGGGAGCATCACGGCCCAGGACCCTCAGGACCACAGGCTATGCTCTGTTCCTGGTACTGTTTTGTTTGATGGTATGAGATTCCTAACTCTCTGCATGGTATTCTTTAGTTTTTATCTCTTGAGAGATGAAAGTCAGTACAGGCTAAACCCTAAAAAAGAAATCCTTTATACTGGATCAGGTCTGTGAATTTATTAACGGTGTCACAATGTCGTCCTAATTCTACCTAACATAAACCAATTTTGCCCCATTTACCACAGGCAGAGATTAGGATTTACAGCGTATATGAAAACTACAATCACAAAATAACAGACAACCACACAACCTTGGAAATCATAGCCCACCTAAATTGCTACACCTATTTTGGGAGGGATATAATCCCACACATGACAGTCACATAGGTATGTTTTATTCCTGAAGTTTTATAGATTTTAATTTTATATTTTGATCTATGATCCATTTGGAGTGGATTCTTGTGAAAGATGTTAAGGCTTGTTTCTCAATCCTTTTTCTTTTTGTATATGGGCATTCACTTGTTCCAGTCCCATTTTTTGATTGAACGGCTTTTGATCTTTTTTCAAAGATTAAGTTGACTTTATTTGTGCTGTCTGTTTCTGGGCTCTCTATTCTGTTCCACTGACCTATGTATCTGTTTTTTTCTTTTTCCTTTTTTTTTTTTTTTACCAAATATGAGGCTCTCTAGTGCAGTTTTTGTTTCGTAGCACTTCTTGAAATAAGTAGTATGAGCCTTTCAAGGTCATTTGTCCATATGTTGTATTGACTCTTTTTATTTTTTTTCCTCTCCATATAAATTTTAAATCAGTTTGTAGATTTCTACAAAACGTCTTACTTGGATATTCATCGGAATTGCATTAGATTTATAGATTTGTTAGGAGGAACTGACATCTTACCAATACTGAATCTTCCTATTCATGAATGTGGAATCTATTTATTTAGATTACCTTTGATATCCTTCATCAAAGTGCACTTTTCTATGTATTAATTATGCACAATTTTCATTTGATTTATTCATAAATATTTTATTTTGGGTGGTTATAGAAAATTGCATATTTACATACAGACAGAGAGAGAGGAGTAAGTCCTCATGGTTCAGTGGTGAAGAGTTTGGCTGTTATCCAAAAGGTCAGTAGTTCAAATCCATCAGCTGCTCCTTGGAAACTCTATGAGGCAGTTCTACTTTGTTCTGTGGGGTCACTATATGTTGGAATCTACTCAACAGAAACAAGTTTGGTACATACATGCACACACACCTGCACATGTGCACGCGCGCGCGCACACACACACACACACACACACACACACACACACAATCAGTGCCCATGGAAGTAGCAGTCAAGAAATCCAATAACGTATTGCATTGGGCATATCAATGGCAAAAGACTTCTTTAAAGTATTCCAAGATGGGGATGTCACTTTGAGGACTAAGATGATGCTGACTCAAGGATGGTATTTTCAGTCATCTTACGTGCATGCGTGAGCTGGATAATAAGTGAAGGAGACTAAAGAAGAATTGAAACGTCTGAATTAGGATGTTCGTGAAGAATAGTGAATATACCACTGAGTGTCAGAAAAATGAACAAATATGTACTGGAAACAGAGTACTTTGGACATATTATTAGAGTAGACCAACCCCCAGTAAAGTACAGGGTCAGTAAAAAAGTGGGAGAGCCTTAACAAGATGGATTTACATAGTAGCTGCAATAGTGGTCTCAGACACAGTGATGACTGTGAGGATGGTGCAGAACTGGGCAGCATTTCATTCTGTTTTACATAGAGTCGCTATGGATTGGAATTAGTCAACAGCATCTAACAGCAAAATCAAATAAAACTTATTGCTGTCAATTTGGACTCACAGCAGCTCTACAGAACAAGCTACAGCTTCCCCATAATATCTGCAAGGTTTTACAGAAGCAAACTGCTATAATTTTCTCTTGTGGAGCAAGATGGGTTTGAACCACTGACTTTTCAGTTGGCAGGTGAACACTTAAAAACTGATGCACCAGGGACCCTGTACCTGACAGCAACACCATATATACATCCACTTCTCGCTTATCCACATAGTTGGGTTCCAAAGACCAGGTGGTTGTGTCAAAATTAGGAGAATGTGGAAATGGAGGAGACCAGATCAGATTAAAAGTAGAGGATGATTGCTTCATTATATAACTGTCAAATTATGCCACTATATAACTGCCAGAATTTTTCACTGCAAAACTGCCAAATTACATCCTTACACAATTACATAACTGCCAAACTACTGAGAATCAGCCCAGCCAAGTTGACAAGTAACTTTAACCACCACAGCCAGCCTTATTCTTCCATTGCACTTTGGTATTAGTTACTGCCAGATGTGCATTGTTAATAGGAAAAATAGACAGCAGATTTTTTACTATTGTAATGCAAAATGTTGGAGAACAAGATAGTCAACAAATGAGGTGGTGTTTACAGAAAGTCTGACAATTAAGTCTGCAAACATGATTTTTCTAAGTGCTACATACCTCATTGCTGAATATCATTATAGTCACCTTCAAGGTACTCCCCTTGGGAAGCTATGCACCAATGCCAGTGCCTACTTCACCCTTCAAAGGAGTTTTGGAACTCTTTCTGGAATAACCATTGCAAACGGTGGCACAGGGGCAAGTTTGCAAATTTAATTGTGTAGTTGTCTATGAGGGAGTTTTTAGCCAATAAACAGATAGCTATACTAAAGCACTCTTCCTGCTCACGTGATCTGGCCTCCAATGACATGTTCTTTACCCAAAGATAAAGGAAATATTGAAATAAAGACACTTTGATGACATTCAGGACACCAAGGGTAATACAATGACAGTTCTGATGGCCATTCCAGAAAAACAGTTCCAAAATTGCTTTGAAGGGTGGACTAGATGCTGGCATCAGTGCACAGCTTCCAAAGTGGAGTATTTTGAAGGTGATCTTAGTGATACTGAGCAATGAGGTGGGTAGCCCTTTTTCTAGGATGAGTTCGTGAACTTAATTGTCAGTCCTTGTGTACATGCATATATGTATATATGTATGTGTGTGTAATGACAATTGTTGATTGCTGGCACACAGGAAAACAGTTGACATTGTATATTGTATTTGCATTCTGCAACTTTAAGTACGATGTTAGCTGTAGGGTTTTTTTTTTTTTGTAGTTGTTCTTTATCAGTTTCACTAAGCTCCCCTCTATCCCGAATTTTCTGAGTTTTTATGATAAACAGGTGTTGGATTTTGTCAAGTGCTTTTTCTGCATCAACTGATAGGATCATGTGATTTTCTAACAGCCTACTCATCCGTTGATTAATTTTTGGCTGTTGAACTAGTTTTACTTACCTGAAATGAATCTAGTTTGATGAAGTTGCATAATTATTTTCATACATTGTGAGATTTATCTTGATAAGACTGTGTTGAGGTTATTTGTATTTATATTCATGAAAGATATTGGTCTGTGGTTTGAAATTCTTGTATCGTCTTTACTTTGTGTATTAAGATAATCCCTTACAGAATGAGTTAGGAAATGGGATAGCATTCATTCTCAAATGAAAGGAACTTTTGAGAAATTGCTGTTTGTAGAAATAAAGCAGGAACATACAAACTAAGCCTAGAGTGCTTTGTAGAAAAGTGAGAAAGTGTTCATAAAAATCAAGTCACATGGGTGTGTCAAAGGGACATAGGAGCCAACTGAAAGAGCTCCCAAGGGACAAGGCTGAAACAATTTAAACAACAAAATAAAATATAGTAATATTGGAATATAATATAAGTATAAAATAAATACCCATGAGCACATACCAGTATAAATAAGTGGCAGCGTAAATGAATAAATAAATACAGGAGAAGAAGAGACACAAATATATTGTGGAGAAGCATTCCAAATAATGTATGAGGAAGCTTCCCTCTCATGGAGGCGAAACATCACTCCCCACTTCTTAAGTGTAGACTGTGCATAGTGACTTTCTCCGAAAGAGTGCTGACGGAGAGGGAGAAAAAAAAAATTATTTACAGTGTAGAAACCTGATAATCACTATTTCATCCATGAGAAATATGTTAACATTCATGTGATATCATGCTGATAGCATGTATTCTTAATACGATGTGATAAAAATGGTGTTTTACCTCTGTGTTCTTCCTCCCAAACTCCAGCTACTCCAGAAAGAGACAGAGAGAGAGATGAAAAAAAGAGAAGAGTAAGGAGAAAGGGAATACCCAGGGAAGCAAAGTATCTCTATTGACACCAAATTTCTTTTCAACTTCCCTTTGGCGTATAACTCAGAAACAACCCTTGTTTAAAATAATGCCTAAATAATTAAAACATTTAACATTACATTAAGATTAAATACCTGGGTTACTTTTATCAATCTTCATAATCTTCTTTCAGTCAGTTGAATACAAGATCCTTTATTCAGATGTCTTCTGTTCATAGAAAGAGACTACTTGTTGTCCCACAGTATTCACTATCTTATTCACTAATATTAAATGGCCAGAATTTTAGGTTAGCACATCATAAACCAAAAAGAAGCAAGGCCACCCACCTAACCACCCACCCCATACACAAAAAATGAAAACCTGTTACCATCCAATCAATTCCTACACATAATAGTCCTAAAGGTCAGAGTAGAATTACCTCATAGGGTTTTAAGGATCAGCTGGTGGATTCCAACTGCTAAAATTTTGGTTAGCAGCTGAGCTCTTAACTACTTTGACAACAGGGCACATAGGTCTATCAAAATATTACATTTGCCAAGACTTCTTGATACCAGATATGGGGCTAAGTTTTGTTTAATACAATACTACCAGGTAAAGAAAATACACCACTTCTGGGCAGGCACTTACCTGTTTTCCTCTTCTGCAGGGCTGTGTGAGGGAAGGAGGTGAAATAAGCCTCTTAGAACTCAGGATGGAAGCCACATCACGCAAGAAAGTAGAGTAGCAAAAGAGACTTACACTGGATACCTGGGACCCTCCAAGGAGTGGAGTTTTTGTGCCAGTTCTTAAGTAACTACCTGCGACTGTAACATGAGAGAGAAATCAACTTCTATCTTGTTAAAACTGTTAATTTGCGGTTGTTATTACCGAAGTCTAGACTACACCCTAACTAATACAGAAGGTACAACCCAAAGAACATAACAAAATCGGAAGACTACTAAATGAAATCTTTTCTGCTGCTCCAAAATTGACCAAGTTCAAGCCTGTAGATGAGCCGATAATAAATGCCCTCATATTCTGCAGAAAGCTACCAACAATTGGAGTTAAATGCTTCCAATAAAGCTCACTAAGAGGCAGTTAAAATGGTAGCTAAAACTGCATTATCACCATGTGCCAATTCACCAACAAATTTCTGAAGATACCAACAAAACTGTGAAGTAGAGGGGGAGCCAAACTTTGTCAGCATTGTCTGTGGTGAGTCTTCTCCTGTTCTGTCCTATAGATTATCCTCCCTGAAGCCAACAGAAGTTGGAGACTCTAAGAGAATTACTTCAGAAGTTCAGGTGAGTCTGCAGAAGAAGCCATTCTTTTGTTTTGTGTTGGATCTACGTAAGCAGGAGACCTGTCTATCTGCCTTTGCTCTGAGCAAGCGGCAAAGAACCAGGAAGAAACGACAAGGTAAACCGTAAAGACAGGATAAAAGCCATCATTTTTTTTGTGGAGCAAGCTGGAATATGTTTCTGTGGGCTAGGAGGAAACCATAAAAGTAAAAGTAAAATTAAATTTGTAATTCAAATTTTAATCTAGGGATAGGCACTGAATAACCAAAAATAATGAAAACTTGTCAGAAACTGCTCAAGATGCCATGAAGGTGCAGGAAAACTATATTTAAAAAAACCTGCAGAAGGCAGTGCTTGTTGAAAAAAATGAAAGCAAAAATCATATATAACTCTGTAATACAGGTCAATGAAACAATTAGTTACATATACTTATTCCCTCAATATAACATTTTATTCTAAAAATACATCTGGAAGATGAATTATAATATCATTATTGCAAGAAGCTTAGTAAGCAAGGAAGATTTTAAGTACTACTGTTTTAAGGAAATGAAAAGCCTCCTTAATCTTAAAGAGCCTTGGTGGAATAGCTCCACACTATCTACTATACATTCTGAGTTCTACTATCTTCTTAAAGAGCCTTGGCAGCTAATCAAAAAGCTGGCTGTTCAAACCTACCAGCTGCTCCATGGGAGGTGGGAGAAAGATGTGACAGTTTATTTCCTTAAAAATTATAGTTTGGGAAACCTTCTGGGGTAGTTCTATTGTGTCTTACAGGGTCACTAAGACTCAGAATCAGGTCGACAGCAATGGGTAATGGGTTGCTATCATATTAACTTTGTAACAAATTATCAAATAACTTTTACTTCCTGGGCGTTATGAATTCTCTTTATGACAATATCATTTCCAGTAGAAGGATGAAAAAAAAGTATTAAAAATTTTCTCTTATCAAAATAAATTTCTGTTGATTAATTTATTTGGAAATTTATTGATTCTATTGTTTTTACATCCTTAAGCTTATTTTCGTGTTTCAAAGTATTATTAAAATATTTTATGATTTTTAAATTAGCTTTATAAAGTTGATAAACCAAACTCACTATGGTAGAGTAGTATCCGACTCATAGCGACCCTAGAGGTCAGAGTAGAACTGCCCCACAGAATTTCAATAGGTCATCAAAATATAACCATGTACAGTGAATGAAAAAAAATGAATTGGCTTATGATTCAGAAAATAATAATATGACATACTCCAGAGCATAATAAATATAATATACAGAGAGCCATATGTTAAAATTTATTGTCATTTCTGTAGCACACATAATCTATATTTTAGCTTTTAATGTTATACTTAATTTTAAATTTGGAAGGTGAATATGTATTTTGAGCAAAAACAAAATTACAATTCTTATTCTCAGATAATTTCAGTATGTAAGTGAATATTCCTTGAGACAACAACAAAACTATTTTTTATATCTAATGGTGAACAACCACTGGCATATTTCCACAGCCTTCTACTCCCCAGACAATATAACTCAGGGATGGTGTCTCTGTTTTTAAAAATAGGCAGTTGCTGAAAACCACTTGAATAAAAGTCTTTTCTCTAGGGGTCTGATATATTCGACAAGTGCTATGCTTAAATCTGCAGTGATTTAGAAACAAAGATAAAAAGTCATATTTTTCCTTTGCAAATAAATTCTTCAAAACCTCTGCTTTTCTGAAACCTCAGCAATGGGGTATTGTGATGGAAACATGGGTAATAAGTGAAGACTGACATTAGAACCTGGCAAGAATGAAGTTTGACAGTAAAGACACAAATTGGAGCACAAGATGAAGAAGATAAATTTAAAGTCTTAGCAAAATGCCCAGTACATATAGATTTTGCTTCTCAGTAACTGTTAGTCTTAATAATAAAGAATACAATAATAATAATAATACCATGTGTGTGCATAAGCTTTCTTTAATCTAAAGAGCAGTCAGCTCTATCTGGAGCAAAGACATCTGCTGTACCATGTGTGTTATCAGACGGTTCTATCAAAGAAATTGTTAACTCGCTTGACAGTATTAGTAGGTATTTCTCTTCAGAAAATACGTGTGAATATTCATTAGGAAATTCTCTCAGGCTTAACACTGACTAGGACCCAAAGAAGAATTAGAAGTTTTTGGTTTTTGTTTTGCTTTTCCATTGTCACTTGAAAATGTCTAGATTTTCTATGCCTCAAAAGGAAGTAAAAAATATAGTAGGTCTTATCAATTTGATCATTATAACTACAAATAAATCCCAAAGTTATGAGCTGTATCTTTTATCTAAGTTTCATGACAAATAGAGAAAATGATTCAAGACCATTTACTTGAAATCCATAATAGGCAAACAGGATGTTAGATGACAGGAGCAACTTAAACTATCAAATATTGAAATAATTACGATAGTCAACTAGTATGATACGAATAGTAACTAGTCGAAATTCTCTAATGCATTCTTTTTTTGCTTCTGTGACCACCTGCACAAGTATTAATGTTTCATAGTTTGAAGAATTTATTTGCTTAAAATCTATATTGATGGCTGTGACTAGTTTTCATTCATCAGTTCCCGTTTTCATTATGTTTGAATTTCAGATAAATTTGATTCAAGATCAGTGGTCTATGGCAATTTTACTGAGATGAGAAGAGATGAAAATAGAAAGATGAAAAATTGAACTGACAATGCTGTGTGGAAAGTTTGTGATGTACAGTCATTAAATCTGCCATCTGCTGGATTCCATAAACAGTTCACGGAAGAAGTGTAAAATAGCAGATAAGCAAAACTGACTCACTGGATTATTATTTAACATGCAATTTAAAATGTAATATTTAAATACCTATAATGACTGACTTCACTGCAGAATATTTTTTAAAGTATATGTAAAACAAATTTTTATTGAGGAAGATATTCAATACAAATTTACACCATTTCTGAACCATTGTTGCAAATCATAGTTATCGTTTTCAGGTTGTAAATGAAAAGTTGCTTCTGGAAAGAAAAAAAACTGGAACTCATAAAACATCAGTAGGGTAACAGAAATTTAATTAGGGCAATCATTTATGTCTTAGGGTGGTTTTGAGATTTTTAAGAAGATTTGGCGGAGGATGATAATCTATCAACAACTCAGGAAACTTAGGTGATAATACATTTTTTTAAATAAATTTAGCCAATACTTAAGGAATACCTAGGGCATTATATCAACACCTATCTGCTGGTTTGTCAGGCTATGATGGCTCATATGATACTATGATACTAGAAGCTATGCCACTTGTAACTCTATTATCAACAAGGCTATGTGAGATTAACAGAGCTTTCATATTAAGACAGACTAGGATATAGGACCTGATGTTCTACTTTAAAAAATTAGCAAGTAGAAGCTTTATCGATCAAAATAGAACAGTGCCTGACTCTCATGCTTTGAATATATCATCCGGAAAAATCTATCACTGGAAAACACCATGTTTGGTGAAACAGTGGACCAGCAAGGACAAGGGAAAGCATCTCTAAGCAGATACATTGACACAACTCCTGCAACATTGGATTCACATATGCCAGCTATTTTCAGATGCAGGACTGGGTAACATTTTGTTCTATTGTACTTAAAGTTTCCATGAGTTGCCATTCAAGAAGAAATCAAGAGGTCATTGAAAGGCATGAAAAAAAAAGATCAAGATGGATGTCAGAAGAGAAGCTAAAAGTCACTCGAGAATATAATACAGCTAAAGTGAGAGGAAGAACTGATAAAGTAAAAGAGTTGAACAGAAGATTTCCAAGAATGTCTTGTGAAGACGTAGTGTCACAATGGAATGTGAAAAAACTGGAGTTAGGAAACCAAAAAGGAAGAATATGCTTGGCATTTCATTAGCTGAAAGAACTAAAGAAAAAATTCAAGCCTTGAGTTGCAATGGTAAAGGATTCTACAGGAAAAAAATACTAAACAACACAGGAAATATCTAAAGAAGTTGGAAGGAATACAAAGAGTCACAGTACTGAAAAGAATTGGGAGATATTCAGTTGTTTGAGCACGTAGCATATGATCAACAACCGATGGTAGCATATGATCAACAACTGAAGGAAGAGGCCCAAGCTTTATTGAAGGCCTTGGTGAAAAGTAAAGTTCTAAGATTGCAAGAATACCAATTAACACATTTCAATGAACAGTTGTAGCTCTAGAAGCTCTTACTGGTCTATGCCAAAAAAATCTGTCTATGAGAGACAGATAGCTGACCAATTGACTGAAAGACATTCATATTTGTAGCAATTCTAAAGAAAGGTGATCCAACCAAATGTAGAAATTACTGACCAATATCATTAAAATCACATGCAAAATAAATGTTGCTGAAAATCATTCAGAAATGATTGCAACAGAACATCCATAGGGATTAGCAGAAATTCAAGCCAGATTCAGAAGAGGACATAGAACAAGCAATACCACTGCTGATGTCATCCTGGCTGAAAGCAGAGAACACCGGAAATATGTTTATATGGATTTTACTGACTATGCAAAGGCATTTGACTGTGTGAATCAACAAATTATGGGTAACACTGAGAAGAATGAGAATTCCAAAACAATTACGCTTTATGGGAAACTCGCACACAGACCAAGAGGCAGCCCTTTGAACAGAATAAGGGGACGCTGAGTAGTTTAAAGTCCAAAAAGATGTGCATTAGGGTTGTATTGTTTCTCCATATTTATTTCATCTGTACGTTGAGGAAAGAATTCAAGAAGCTGAACTTAATGAAGGTGCATGAAGAAGACTGTGGCATAGGACTGGAGGAAGGCTCATTAGCAACCTTATTTACACAGATGACACAACTTTGCTTGCTGAAAGTGAAAAGAACCTAAAGTTCTTACTGATGAAGATCGAAGACTACAACTGTCAGTATGGATTATACCTCAACATAAAAAGAACAAAAATCCTCTTCATGGGACTGATAAGCACCATTATGATAAAGGAGAAAGTACTGAAGCTGTGAAGGATTTCATTTTACTTGGATTCAAAATCAGCACTCACAGAAACAGCAGTGAAGAAATCAAATGGCGAGTTGCATTGGGAAACTGCTGCAAAGAACTCTTTCAAGTGTTACAAAGCAGCTAAGTCCGTTTAAAGACTAAAGTGTACGTCACTCAAACCAGGTGTTTTCAATTTCACCCTATGCATGTGAAAACTGGACAAGGAATAAAGAAGACTGAAGAAGAATTGATGCATCTGAGTTATGGTGTTAGTGACAAGTAATGAATGTACTATGTATGGATTGCTGGACAACTAACGCATCTGTCTTGGAAGGAGTACCGCTAGACCATCCGTTAGAAGTGAGGATGGCAGCACTTCGTCTCATGTACTTCGGACATGTTACCTGGAAGGACCAGTCCCTGTAGAAGGACATCATTGTGGGGATGTTTATGTTTGGAAAGAATGTGAAATCCTGCTTACCCTAACCTTGTCAGTGTTTAGATAGGGATTTGTCTTGAGAACGGCAAAAACCTGACAAAAGCCCTTGAAACAAGTTTTGTCTTGGTGGACTGGAAAATCAGGATGTGCTGAAAACAGCATTTACTGAGACTAGTTCAAGGACTTTCCCTTCTCCCCTTCCTGGGAACGTCTCTTCTTCTTTTGAAGTAAGGAACACCGATAAGATGCATTTTCTCGCTTTCCCAGTAGAAAGCTTGTTTACTTTACTCAGTGAAAGCTGGTGGGCTAAACAAACTGGTGTCAGTCTCTATTTGCAAAAGACTGTCCCTTTTCTGACCACAGAAAACAAAAAGTTTGTTGTCACTGATTTTTCAACCTCAGCCCCTCACATACATCACACCCATAAGTGGTGTCCCATTTCATGCAAGTCCGTGGTGTCTCATTTTACACCAGTAAATGGTGTCCCATCTCACACCTGTAAGTGGTGTCCTGTGTGAATTGTGCCAACATATCATACTTGGTAAGGTAGACGGTCAAAAGAAGAAAATCCTCAATAAAACAGACTGACACAGCAGCTGCAACAGTGGGCTCAAGCATAATGGTGTGAGGATGGTGCAAGACTATGCAGTGTTTCCTTCTGTTGTATGTAGGGCCACTATGAGTGGGAAGCAACTCAATGGCACCTAATAACAACAGCAATGACTGTGTCAGATATGGTCATGTCAGGAGGGTTACTCAGAATACACATTGCACCTACACGTCAGGGTCAATTTCTAGAGGAGTATTTCGTTAAGTGTTTTCCAGTAAAATAATTTGTCCTTAAGGGTTTAAAACAAAATAAAAATATTTCTCAGACCAATAATACAAAACTTTTTTGTAGGCTAAAAGTAGAAGTATTATCTTTTCTGAAAATCTGAAAGACAGATTTTCTACTACCACTATCATTAATTTTGGTTTTAGAAGTAGTAGTCAGAAGAGAACAGAACAAAGAAATGGAAATAAAACAAAGAAGCTGAAGCTTTATTGCATGCCAAGGAAAAAATATGATTGTGTGATTGTATATACAAAATCTCAATGGGAGAGAGGGGAGATGGAACCATCTTAAATCAATGTAAGCACTATTACAGAATTTCATTTGAATTCCAAGTTACAAATTAAAAATACTTAATTTTTCTATGTGTAAATAGTTGTAAGGGATGATTGAAGAAAAGTGGTTCATAAGACAATGCTAACAACTACAAAAAAGAATAAAAATACCTCAAGAAAAGTGTTAACAGAGGTAAAGCCTATGAAGAAATCACTGTCTTTATTAAAAGACATAAAATACTTTAGTCAATCAAACACAAATTCTTGCTTTGTTCTTGTTTTAAAACAAGAATGTTTAATGTTTTAAATGTTTAATGTTTTAAGCATTTAATGTTTTAAACATAATACTTTTTTCTAAACATACCTATCAGTTACATTTCATTACAATCAAAATCTCCTCAGTGTCCCCTTCCTGTTTCTAACGCTGAACTACTCAGTTACTAGAAGAGAAGAGAAAAGATGAATGCAGAGTAAGCCACATCCTGTGTCTCAAGCACCAACCAAGTCTCTACACACACACACACACACACACACAGAGGCAAAGAAAGAACCCTTTGTCTAAGCAGCTAGAGCTTTACTGATGGGAGGAACAAGGACAAGCTTTAAAACAACTTGGAGCCTAAAACTCCAAAAACAAATGATGTCTTAATACAGAATGAGAGTGCTCTAACAACTAAAAGTAACAGGACAAGTATTGAACCTGAACAAAATACTATTAAAAACCTGCTATTCAATAAGAAAGGAAAGTTCAATAATGGACAGAAGAAATCAGTATTTGGGAAGAAATAAAACAGATTCATATTTGCAGTTGAATTGTTTAAGACCCTTGATGGCACAGTAGTTAAAAAAACAGTGCTTCGAGTCAGAAGGTTGGCAGTTCCAATGCACTAGTTGCTTTTTAGGCACCCTGTGGAGCAGTTCTACTTTGTCTTGTAGGGTTACTATGAGTTGAAACAACTTGATGGCAGTTTTTTTTTTTTTCACTAGCTTTAAGATTCTCTGCTAAATCAGTTACTGCTAGATCAAAGAATATGAATATTTTTATTTCTAATATATGTAGCCAAATTAATTTTGATAGAAAATCTAGTATTTTCAATAGTAACTTCTGAGGCAGTCTGTTTCCCTGCACTGTTGACAGTTTTATTTAATGGCCTGTCTGACGGTTTCTCTTTTTTGTTGACTGCTTTCCTATGTTTTTTGTCATGCCCAATCCACATTTCTCAATAGACTTGACTAATTTCTTCTTTCTAAACAAAGATGTATATCTCTCAATCATGTCTATTCACATGTCCATCTGTTAATTTATTCCTTTGCTCTTCAAATACTTAAAGGGTATTGAGATTTTTGAAGAAAGATATTAGTAATACAGAAGTTAATAGAAAGTAAACATAGCTTTTTACTCATGGAGTTAAATATCCTTTAAAATATTTTAATTCAATTTCCCAATGTGTGGTAAAAATATATTGCTGCTTCTACTAAAATCTATTCATCTTTAGACATAATGGTGTTTTGGGATTTGGTAGAGTAAACCAAGGAGACTGAAAGAAATATGGCTGCTCAATCATAAAATGAGCAAAGGACTTCAGCAGAGATTTTATCAAAGAGGACATTCAAATGGCCACCAAACACATGAAATGATGGTGAACAGCACTAGCTGTCAAAGAGGTGAAAATCAAAAGTGTAATGTGATACCGTTTCATTTCCACTAGGGTGACAAAAACCTCAGAATCTTGTTGTCACCAGCCTAGCGTGAAAATAGAAGAAAACAAATAATAACTAACAAATGTTGGTGAAGATGTGGTGAAATTGTAATCTTTAACCATTGCTGGTGGGAATGAAAAATGGTATAGCCATTGTAGAAAACTGCCAGTTCCTCAAAAAGCTAAAAGTAGAACTATTGTGTGATCCAGAAGTTCCTTTCCTAGATACATACCTAAAAGACTTGAAAGCACAGACTTAGAGGCTTATACATTGTGTTCATCATGTTCATTGTAGCACTAATCAGAATAGCCTGGAGGTGGAAACAACTTAAATGCCATCAGCAGATGAACAGATACATAAAATGTGGTACTTACCTGAGTGAAATGTCAGTCACAAAATGCCAGATATTGTATGACTTCACCTTTACATAAAAGACAAGAAGAGGCAAATGTGTAGACACCAACATTTATCTGAGGCAATCAGGGGCAGATGGGAAAGGGGAAAGGGGTTTACACTGCTGGAAGATCACATTGATTAAGAGTAGGCTTGTACAGCTGATTATTATAACTGCTTTCAATAAGTTGTATGTCTGGAAAGATTGAACTGGCAAATGTTGTTTATAGATATATTTACAATAACAACAACCAAAAAAAAGTAGCTGCTTAGGTTGCTTATGTATGAGCAAAAACCTCATGAACTTTGAATTCTTGGCTTGAAGGTTTAGGGTTATGGTTTCATGGGGCATCACATTATTGGTCTAATAATGTGTTTAGTGCTCCTGTTCTACCTCCTATTTAATTGCTTAGTGCTAGGGCTCTTAAAAGCTTGCAAGTAGCCACCCAAGGCATGACAATTGTTGTCTATTTGCCTGCGACAACAGAAGGGAAAGAGAATCATGGATAGGAGGAGGATATGGAATATGGCACTAATGTCTCCATGAAAAACTGCCTTTTTTGCTATGCAATCAGAAGCAAAGGGTACTGTGTAGCTACCACTACTGAATGTTTCAATCAAAGATTCTGTGGAATAAGTCTGATCAAAATGGAGAAAACACAGAACATAACTTAAAATTATTATGAACTCAAGACCTTCTGGAGCCATATGGGCTGAATAAATCCCTGAAACAATTTCCCTGAGATACTCCTTAAACTTTGGACAAAAAATGTCACTTGAAGTCTTCTTAAAACCAAAAAAATAGCATAGCTTAAATAGTTTAAAAAAAAAAAAAAAGGTCTGCCTTGGGCATTATGCTCTTTGAAGAACTCTCTATAAGAGATCAAATTAACTGGAAAGACTAGATAGATACTGCAGGGGGCAGTGAGTTTATGTTAATGGATGAGGAACTAGTAAGAAAAGGAGGGTGAGAGTGGCTGCATAACTCAAAGGATGCAATTTTACATGGAAAAGAGTGAATTGGTATATGTTTTACTGTATATATTCTCAGCAATAGCACCCCCAACAAAAGTTTAAAAAATAGAAACACAGAACTCATAAAATTGTTTTTTCTGCTGTTTTACCCGTGCAATTAGAAAACACATGCTATTCATTAATCTCATTCAATAATCTTGACATACTCAAAAATATAATTAATCTTTTATTTGTTATTTTTCTTAAATACAAATGTGTTCAATCATTAAGATTACCCAGTTTAAACAATATCAACTATTTTGTTGAGACTAACATAATCTATACATGCAGGTGTATGTGTTGATATATGGATGCACACTGTGCTTCTGTAAACCCAAATGATAAAATCTTGTACATTTAAAACAAAAACCAAACCAAATCCACAAACACAAAACACAGAAGTCATGAAGCAGAAAAACCTGTTTTCAGAAACAACGATACGAGTTCTTCATCAAAAGTTCTTCATCAAAAAGCATCGTACATGAATATAATTGAAGACAAACATATCTGTCAGTTTATCACACTATGAGGACTTGTGTGTTGCTGTGATGCTGGAAGCTATGTCGTTGATATTCAAATGCCAGCAAGGTCACCCATGGTGAACAAGTTTCAGCTGAGCTCCCAGACTGAAAGACTAGGAAGGACCTGGCTGTACACTTTTGAAGAGAATTACTTGGTGAAAAGCTTATGAACAGCAGTGGAGGCTTGTCTAATACAGTATTAGAAGATGAGGGGTGGAGTCAAGATGGCAGACTAAGCACACGTCCCCTTATATCCCTCTGGAAACCAAGACCTGAAATGATAATCAAACAGAGCCTTCTGGTCACCTAGGGAGCCCCAGGACATGACACAGAGCTGTAATTTGGACTTCATACAACTGAAAAACCTCTCTTTTGCTGACTCTCACTCATGGCCATCCCTGGCTCTTGCAGACTGAAGGTAACATACCACTGTGACTTTTTTTCTCTGTCTTGCCTGGTGGGCGGAGCTGGGTCTTGCCTAGCAGCTAGTCTCAGACGCACTGTTGGGGGGATAGGCAGGTAAAATTGCCATATTTTGAGAGCCAGGCTTAGGACTCTGTTAATCTAGTCAATTTGGGCCTGTCTTTTTATCTCTGCCACAGCATGGTTTGTACGGAATCATGAGGCCTATGTGCGGGACGCCATGTTGCATACGGAGATTTTAGCAGGACCTAGTTGTTAGCCTGGAAGTCAGTGCCTTCAAACAGGACAGCACTTCTCCAACAGAAAAGCAGTAGTTTACACAGTGTCGCCTATGGTGGGGGCTCGGCTGAGGACTCGTTACATCTCAGCACCTTTAGCCCCTCTGTCTGCTGACCATGTGGAGGGTACCATCTTAGATACGGTGTCTGCAGCTAGACCTAATTCTTAGCTTAGGAACCAGAGCCTGCCCACAGGAGAGCTCTTTCCTACCAGAAAAACAGTAGTTTACACAGCAGAGGCCAACAGGGCAGTAGCATTGCTGTATTTTGAATTAGTTCATATCATCTGTGGTTGGATATAGAGGTGCTTACTTTGCCAGTTTGGAAGAGGGACCTCTACACCTGAAAACCTGACTGACTTGGGAAGTGGTCAGATACCTTTTGTTTTACATTTTATGACAGCCTAGAGAAACATCTGCAGTTCATCCTCACAGCATCTCTCCCAGCCTCTACTTACTGACATGAAACCCAAAAAGCAATAGACACTTGTGGCAAACAAAAAATCACCCATGGCTTCAGAAGGCTCCCAAACAAAACAACCAAGGAGTTTTATGGATGGAGAAATCATCAGAGGGTGAATACAAAAGGATTATATACAGAGCCCATTTAGACCTTATACAAAATGCAGCAGAGCAAAATGAAAAATTAAGCAAGCTGTTCAATCTGATGGAACACCAGTACTCTGAAATCCAACAGATCAAGAACAAAATCAAAGACATAGAAACTTCCATTCAAAGCCAAGAAAACAGAATGGAACAACTGGAAAAAAAGCATTTCTGACTTGGAAGACAGAGCTACTGATGCCAGAGTCTATAATGACAAGTCAGACAAAAGAAAAATGAAGAAGCATTAAGAAGTATATGGGACTGTATTAAGAGTAACAACCTTCGATTAACTGGAGTCCCTGAACAGGATGAAACATCTGAGAACACAGAGTATCGTAGCTGAGCTGCTGACAGAAAACTTCCCAGAAATCATGAAGGAAGAGAATATAGATATCCCAGATGCATATTGTATGCCACCCAATGTAGATCTCAAAAGAAAGACTCCAAGACATATTATAATGAAGCTTAATAAAATGAAACCTAAGCAGAAACTCTTAAAGGCAGCAAGACTCAAAGCAAAGCTAACATTCAGAGGGAAACCCTGTAGGCTTTCATCAGATTTCTCAGGAGACATCATGCTAGCACAGAGACAGTGGCATGACACATGCAAAGCCTTGAAGAAGAAGAATTTCCAGCCAAGAATTATATATCCTGCAAAACTATTGTTCAAATATGAAAATGAAATTAAGACATTCTCAGATAGACAGAAACTCAGAGACTTTGTAAAAAACAAACTAAAACTATAAGAAACACTGAAAGAAGTTCTTGGCTATGGCTTAGAAGAAAAAAACCATTAACTTCATATTTTAGAACGACACATCACCCAGAATTCTACTCAGTTAGGAAAGGCTCCAAACTCAGTCACAGCTTTAACACTGAAAGAAACAATCCAGGGACCATCATGAAAACTATGGTGCTATCATATTAAAAAGAGGGATGTACTACAGTCGTTACAGTCCTTCCAGATGGAGAGGAAGTAGATAAGACTGGTAGTAATTAAAATTGGGTTTATATATAGTTTACTAAGGGGGATCTTAGGGTTAGCTGTAAAGTACAACAAAGATGCAACATGCCATATCAAGAAATGTAACACAGGAGTCTCAACAACTACAAAACCAGCTCTGAAAAAGGTGAAAAATCAACTCACAAAAAAGAATATCCCAGAACAGACTAATAAGAACAACAGAGAAAACATCAACACAAAAATAAACAAATCACAATGGCAGCAGTGAACACATACCTATGAATAATTACATTGAATGTGAATGGACTGAATGCTCCAGTAAAGACATCGAGTGACATCTTGGATCAAAAGACATGACCCATCCATATGTTGTCTACAAGAAACTCACTTGAGGCTTAAAGACAGGAACAAACTGAAAATTAAAGGATGGAAAAATATATATGAAGCTAACCATATGCAAAGAAGAGCAGATGTGGCAATTCTAATCTCAGACAAAATCAACTTTAGTGTAATTTCCACCACCGTGGACAAAGATGGACACTATTTATTGCTGAAAGGTTCAGTACACAAGCAAGACTTAACTATATTAAGTATTTATGCACCTAATATCAAAGCACCTAAATACATCAAAGAAACACTGACTAGACTCAAAACAGACTTAGATCACTCCACAATAATAGTGGGAGACTTCAACACTCCACTGTCAATACTGGACAGATCATCTAGAAAAAAGCTCAGTAAAGATACAGAAGACGTCATTGCCACAGTTAACCAACTAAACCTCATAGATATATACAGAACTTTCTACCCATCGGCAGGCAACAATACCTTCTTCTCCAGTGCACATGGAACATTCTCCAAAATTGACTATATGTTAGGACATAATGCAATTTTCAACAAAATCCATACCACTGAATTAATGCAAAGCATCTTCTCAGATCGTAAAGCCATAAAAGTTGAAATCAATAGCAGAAAAAACATAGATAGAAAGTGGAACTCTTGGAAACAGAACAACATCTTGCTCAAAAAACCATGGGTTATAGAAGAAATCAAGGATGAAATAAAGAAATCCAATGAGAACGAAAATACTTCTTATCAGAACCTATGGTCTACAGCCAAAGCAATGCTCAGAGGTCTGTATACCTCCATAAATGCACACGTCTGGAAGGAAGAAAGAAACTAAATCAAGGAACTAACCCTACAGGTTGAACAACTAGAGAGAACAAAAGAGAAACCCCTCAGGCAACAGAAGAAAACAGATCATAAAGATTAGAGAAGAACTAAATGAATTAGAGAATAGAAAAACAACTGAAAAAAACTGGAAAGACCAAAAGCTGGTTTTTTGAAAAGATTAACAGATTGACAAACCATTGGCTAAACTTACTAAAGAAAAACAGAAAAGGAAACAAATAACCCATATTAGAAACGAGAGGGGAGCGGTCACAACAAATCCAGCAGAATTCAAAAATATCATAAACAGAATACTATGAAAGACTATACTCTAACAAATTTGAGAACCTAGAGAAAATGGACAAATTCCTAGATTCATATCACCTACCCAAATTATCACAACGTGAAGCAGAATAACTTAATAAACCCATCACAAAGGAAGAGATTGAAAAAGTCATCAAATAACGGCCAACCATAAAAAGCCCTCCCAGATGGCTTCACCGCAGAATTCTACCAAGCTTTTAGAGAAGAGCTATCTCCAATATATTGAGACTATTTCACAGGATAGAAAGGGATGGTGTACTCCCAAACTCATTCTATGAAGCCAGCATAATCCTGATGCCAAAGACAGGGAAAGACCCAACAAAAAAGTATAACTACAGACTGATACCACGTATGAATCTAGATGCAAAAATCTTCAACAGAATTCTTGGCAATAGAATACAAAAACATATTAAAACGATAATCCATGATGATCAACTTGGTGGAAGGCTGCTTCAACATCAGAAAAACAATTAATGTGATTAACCACATAAATACCACAAAAGACAAAAATCACCTGATCTTGTCCATTGATGCAGAAAAGGCATTTGATAAAGTCCAACACCCATTCATGCTAAAAACTCTTAGCTAAATAAGCATAGACTTAAAATTCCTGAATGCGGTAAGGGTCATTTATACAAATCCAACAGCCTACGTCATCCTGAATGGAGAGAGACTGAAGGAGTTTCCCTTGATAATAGGAACTAGAGAAGGATGCCCACTCTCACCTCTCCTATTCAACATTGTACTAGAGATTCTAGCCAGAGCAATTAGACAAGAACAACTAAAAATCTCCCTATTTGCAGATCATATGATTGCATATGCAGAGAATCCCAAAGAATCCATAAGGAAACTACTCAAACTGATAGAAGAGTTTGGCAAAGTCTCAGAAAACAAGATAAACGTAAGTAAATCAATAAGATTCCTTTATACCAACAATGAGACTGTTAAGGAAGAAATTATCAAATCAATACCATTTACTGTAGCCCCTAAGAAGATAAAGTACCTAGGAAAGAATCTAACCAGAGAAATAACAGACCTTTACAAGGAGAACTACAAGCCCTTACTACAAGAAACTAAGAGAGACTTAGATAAATGGATAAAACTACTCTGCTCATAGATAGGAAGAGTTAACATTGTGAAACTGTCTCTTTTACCCAAAGCAATCTACTTATATAATGCAATCCCAATACAAGGTCCACCTACATTTTTTAATGACATGGAGGAACAAATTACCAACTTTGTCTAGAACAGGAAGAAGCCCCTGACAAGTAAGGTACTACTAAAGAAGAACACACAAGGAGACCTCTCATTATCTGACTTCAGAACCTATTACACTGCCACAGTGAACAAAAGAGCCTGGTACTGGTACAAAAACGGACAGATAGATCAGTGGAACAGAATAGAGACCCCAGAGATGACATCATCTGCCTATGAACAGTTGCTATTTGACAAAGGTCCTAAGACATTAAACTGGGGTAAAAACAATCTCTTTAACAAATAGTGCTGCAAAATTGGATATCCATCTGCAATAAACTGAAACAAGATCCATATCTTACACCTTATACAAAAAACAACTCCAACTGGATAAAAGACCTAGATATCAAATCTAAAACTATAAAGCTCATCCAAAAAAAAAGTAGGAACCACAATGGAAGTTTTAATACACAATGTAGACAGACTTGAAAATCTGTCAAACAAACCACAATCAACAGAAGAAAAAATAGATAATGGGAACTATTAAGAATCAAGCACTTTTGCTCATCCAAAGACTTTATCAGAAGAGTCAAAAGTCCGCCTACAGAAGGGAAAAAAAAATTTGGCAACTCTATGTCAGACTGATGCCTGATAGCCATAATCTATAAGGTACTACAAAATATCAATAAAAAGAAGTAAATCATCCAATTAAGCGATGGGCAAAGTAGATGGACAGACATTTCTCTAAAGAGGATATCTGGGCAGCCAAATCACACATGCAGACATGTTAACGATCTTTAGATATTAAGGAAATTCAAATCAAAATGACAATGAAATACTATCTCATCCCAACAAAGTTGGCCATGATCTAAAAAACACAAAACAACAAATGCTGGAAAGGCTGTGGAGAAAGTGGAAATCTCCTGCACTGTTGGTGGAGTTGCCAAATGGTCCAGGCTCTTTGGAAAGCAAACTAGGGCTTCGTTAAAAAAATGGATCTAGATATATCATTTGACCCAGTAATCCCACTACTTGGAATATATCCTACACCAACGGATACATGCACAAGAATGTTTATCGCACCACAGTCCATGATAGCAAAAAGATGGAATCAACCCAGATACCCAACAACAGAGGAATGGATAGGTAAACTATGATATATATACTCAATGGAGTACTACGCAATGATAAAGAACAGTGATGATTTCAGGAAACATCTCATAACCTGGTTTCCACTGGAAGACATTATGTTGAGTGAAAGTGGTCAGAGACAAAAAGATAAATGCTGTATGAGACTCCTACAATAAGATCTCAAAAACAGACTTACGCATAGAAGAAAAGACTCTTTGATGGCTGCAAGAGAAGGGAGAGAGGGACGGTGATGGTGGGAGGGTTTAGATTAGATAGTTCTTAGAAATTAGGATGAATGAAATTGGTTACAGCACATATTAGTAAGAAGATCAATATTAACGGGACTTCAACACAACTTGTGAACTCCACCCGTCTTAACCCAATAATGCAAGGACAGTGTAGCTGAGAAGGGGCCAAGGGACCATGCTCTTAGGCAAAACTGAGGCCAATTGGCAGAACTAGCATTTTGCTAAGAGGGCTCTCTGCACCCCACATTGGTGAGTGGTGTCTGGGGTCTTAAATGCTGCCAAGCTGCCATCTGAGGGCACAGCAAATGGTCCCAACTCAGCAGGAGTGCATGCTCACTGAGGACTGAAATGACAACCCAGAAGACAGAGAGACCCACATGAGTGGGTGCCTACATCAACTTGGGACCAGAAGAACCGGATGGTGCCTGCCCACCACCAGTGATAGCCACAGTGGAGCTCACAAAGTTGAATCTCACTGGCAACACAAGAATAAAAAGGGGTGCACCCTAAGGTCTCCACTAAAAGACCGCAATTGATGGTCCAGTGGCTTCGGGGTTCCTCTGGGAGCATGGACCCTGGCCCTGATGCTGCCCTTGCCCATGGATCATAATGAAGGTCCACTCTTTGGACAGCAAGGGATTGGATTTGGTGACACAGAGTGACTATATATTGGATGCACTTTATGGTTCTATGCATCTGTAGGATATCATCCTGTGGACCTCTGGCTAGAGGAAGGAGAGTGGGTGGAGAGGAGGGGAAAGGAGACTGTTAGGAGTATGAAAGATGTATGGAGCAGAGAGAAATAGTGTGCTGTCACCGGCCAGGGAAAGTAGTCGAAGTCGCACATAGGTGGGCATGCAAATTTATACGGGAATGTACATTTTCACTCAGTCATAATAAAAAAAAAAAAAGAAGATGAGACCCTCAAGTTGAAAGGCACTCAAAATATGACCAGGAAAGACCCAAAATATTGATGTTGTCAAGGATTTGATTTTGGTTGGATCCACAATCAAAACCCACAGAAGCAGCATGGAGAAATCAAAAGAGGCGTCGAGTTAGGAAATCAGCTACAGGAGATTTCTTTAAAGCAGTAAAAAGCAAAGATATCAACCTGAGGACTAAGAGTCCTGAGCCAAGGCTCAGTGTTTTTAATTGTCTCATTTGCATGTGAAAGCTGAAAAATGAACAAGGAGTACTGAAGAAGAATTGACAACTTTGAGTTGTGGTGCTGCTTAGCAATATTGGATAGACTATGGGCTGTCAAAAGAATGAGCAAATCTGCCTTGCAAGAGGTAATACCAGAATGCTCCTTTGAAGCAAGGATTGAGAGATTGTCACAAATACTTTGGATATATCATCAAGAGAAATCAGTCCCTGGAGAAGCACATCTATCCTGCTTTGTAAAGCAAAGGGTCAGCAAAAAGAAAAAGGGAGGGTGGGGGGTTGGGGGCGTGAGGGGAAGACCCTTAGCCAGATGTATTGATGCAATGACTACAACAATGTGTTGAAGTGTAACAAAGATTGTGAGGATGGCAAATCACAGGGCATTGGTTCCTTCTCACGTACGTGAGATAGCTAAGAATTAGAACTCACTCAATGCCACCTAAAAACAACAAAAATAATGTGAATATAATTGAGGACAAACTACTTAGATCATATATGCTTGTTATGTATAGGCTTATCTCAGTTTTCTTGTCTACAAAACAGAGTGGCATGACCTTATGTTGGAGTTTGGATGTTGTGTAGGTCAAAGGAAAACTGGATATAAACTATGAAATACATGAAATATCCTGATAATAAATGACTGATGGATATTTCACAAGATGCAGACTGATGTATTTACAGATCATAATGTGATGATATAGATTTTTTAATATATAATTTTATTAATTTTGTTGTTGAGAATACTATATACAGAGGAAAACTTGTACCATTCAAGTTTATATGTGTATCATTTAGTGACATTAATTACATTCTGTGAGTTGTGTAACCATTTGGTCTTGCTTTCTTGAGTTAATACTTCTCTGTTACTGTAAATTCATTGCCCCCTAACATTTCTGTCTAATCTTTTAAGTTGTGGTTATCAATTTGATCCCATATAGATAATTCATAAAAGAGTGTAATGCTCAAGGCAAACATTCTTTACTAGTTAAACTAAACCATTGTCTGTCTGATAGGGTTGTTATGAGTTGGAATTGATTCAGTAGCAATGGGTATTACTTGGTTTGGGGATGATTTCAGGGGATAATTTGGGCTTAAGTTTTAAAGTTTAAGAACTTTAAGGTTTAAAGGCAGACATAAGGCAGTAGTTTCAGGAATTCATCCAAACTCTCCTGGAGCCTGTGAGAATTTGATATCTCTCCTGCATTTACTCTCTTTTTTATTAGGATTCTTCTACAGACTCTTTGATCAAAATGTTCAATAATGGGATCTAAATACATCTAAAGCCTAATCACCAAGCACTATAAAACTGGCTTTTAATTCGTGTGCAGCCACTTTTACAAAACACTTTCATTCTGTGTCTACAAGCTCCACACTTAAATTTTTACTTATCTTTCTTTGACTAAACAAGAAGCTAAGTGTCATATCCTGTATCATGACAGAACTTAAGAAAAAAATTACCACCAAATTCTTCATCTGAATTTCCTCCTGTGTAGGAAAATTGAAAACATAATTCTCATGCTTTACTCTGTGTCCTATTAAGTCCATTGCTTCTAGTTGCACTGTTGTTTTGAATTTTTCAGGAAAAAAGAGTATATTTTCTCTTTCTGCCCTTCTGAGAAACATTATTGACCAGGATGCTGGCATTTTGCATCTTCTCTTTTCAAGTAGTCAATCCTAGGCCAGTTCTCTGCTAAATTAATTTCAGTTTGTCTCTTGGTATAACACAGTACTGTTGGTCATGCAGTCTTCTCAATTAGACATGCTGTGTTTCTCTGTCCCACTGTTTTTCACCTCACTTGCTGTATACAAGATTAGAGAGATGATTATTAATCAAAGGATAGTTCTTTCTCTTTTCATTGTAAATGAGAAATGAGGCCTAATGACTGATTTCAACTTGAACAGAAGGAAATGAGCAGCCTCTTCTTTTCTTCCAACTCTAAAGCATGTACCGTAAATTCAACATGTATTATATTTAGTAGTAGATGTTTTCTGTATGAAATGAACGTTTCAAATAGTATAACTGTTAACTGTTTCTCATATTTTATAATGAAGGGCAATTACGATGTATGAGAGTAGATCCATAAAATAAATTATTAGGAACATTTTATTCCAAATATTTAACATAAGAAAACACACCCACTGCTACTAAGCCTATTCCGACTTGTAGTGACCCTATAGACAGAGTAGAACTGCTCCATAGAGCTTTCAAGGAGGGCCTGGTGGATTCAAATTGCTGACCTTTTGGTCACTTAACCACTACCCCATTATATTTATGTTTTAAACCTTTTAACATATTCATGATTTTAAGTCAAAATGTTTTTCTGTATTTATATTTAATTTTTTTATTATAGTTGAATGAAAATTTACATTCCCATATAAATTTGCATGCCCACCTATATGCAGTTCCCATTGCTCTCCCTGCACAGTGACAGCACACCTTTCCTTCTCCTCTCCATACATGTCTTATCTTCCCAACAGTCTCCTATCTTCTCCTCTCCACCCATTCCCCTTCCTTCAGTATGAGGTCAACAGGATGACCTCCTATAGATGCTAGAACCATAAAGTGCCTACATTATATGGTCACTCTGCGTCACCAAGTCCAATCCATTGCTGTCCGAAAAGTTAACCTCCATTATGATTTATTGACAGGGACAGCATCAGGGCCAGGGGCCATGCTCCCAGGGGAGCCCCGAAGTCCCTGGAATACCAACTGTGGTCTTTTAGTGGAGATCTCAAGTTGTACCCTTTATTTATACTTGTGTTGTCAGTGAGACTCAACTTTGTGAGCTCCACCGTGGCTATCACTGGTGGTGGCTGGGAACCATCTGGTTCTTCCAGTCACAAGTTGATGTAGACATCCACTCAAGTGGGTCTCTTTGTCTTCTGGATTCTCTTTCTCCCATGTTGTTATGGACCTTGATGATCATCCATTTCTGCTATGTTGGGACCATTTGCTGTGCCCTCAGATGGCAGCTTGACAGCTGTTAAGACCCCAAACGCCACTCACCAATGTGGGGTGTGGAGAGTCCTCATTAGAGAAACGCTAGTTGGGCCAATTGGCCTCAATTTCCCCTGAGAGTATGGTCCCGGCCCCTTGCTCCAGCTATTCTGTCCTTGCAATATTGGGTTAAGATGGGAAGAGTACACAAGTTGTGTTGAAGTCCTGTTAATATTGATCTTCTTACTGATATGTGCTGTCACCAATTTCACCCATCCAAATTTCTAAGAACTATGTAATCTAAACACTCCCCCTTTGCCCTCTCACCTTCCCCACCCTTGCAGCCGTCAGAGTCTTTTCTATTATGCATGAGTCTGCTTTTAAGTTCTTATCATAGGAGTCTCATACAATACTTGTCCTTCTGTCACTGACTACAGTCACTCAGCATAATGTCCTCCAGTTGAAACCAGTTTAAGAGATGTTCCCTGCAATCATCATTGTTCTTTATCATTGCATAGTGTTCCATTGAGTATGTATGCCATAGTTTACCTATCCATTCTTCTGTTGTTGGGCATCTGGGCTGATTCCATCCTTTTGTTATTGTGGACTGTGCTGCAGTGAAAATTCGTGTGCATGTATCAGTTGGTGTGAATGGCTTTGATTCTGTAGGATACATTACAAGCAGTGGAATTACTGGGTCAAATGGTCTATCTATATCCATTATTTTAAGGAAGCTCCAGATTGCTTTCCAAAGAGGTTGCATCATTTTGCAACCCCACCAACAGTGTAGGAGAGTTCCAACGTCTTCACAGCCTCTCCAGCATTTAGTGTTTTGCATTTTTTGGATCATGGCCAACGTTGTTAGGGTGAGATGGTATCTCATTGTTGTTTTGATTTGAATTTCTTTAATAACTAATCATCGTGAGCATGTCTGCATGTGTTTTTTAGCTGCTTGAATCTCATCTTTAGAGAATTGTCTGTCCATCTCCTTTGTTCATTGCTTAATTGGATGATTTATCATTTTCTTATTGATATTTTGTAGTACCTTATAGGTTATGGAGATGCGGCATTGGCTTGACATACAGCTGTCAAATATTTTTTCCTATTCTGTAGGTGGCCTTTTAGTTCTATTAATGAAGTCTTTGGATGAACAAAAGTAATTGATCTGTCTGTTTTTGTACCAGTACCAGGCTGTTTTGACTACTGTGGTAGTGTAATAGGTTCTAAGGTCAGGTAATGAGAGGCCTCCCGGTCTGTTCTTCTTCTTTAGTAATGCTTTACTTATCCGGAGCTTCTTCCTTTTCCAGACAAAGTTGGTAATTTGTTTTTCCATCTCATTAAAAAATGTCACTGAAACTTGAACTGGGATTGCACTATACAGGTAGATTGCATTGGGTAAAATAGATATTTTCACAATGTTAAGTCATCCTATCCGTGAGCATGGTAGGTTTCTTCATTTATGTAAGTCTCTCTTAGTTTCTTGTAATAAGGGTTTGTAGTTCTCTTTGTAAAGTTCTGTTATTTCTCTGGCTAGATTTATTCCTAGGTACTTTATATTCTGAGGGGCTATGGTAAATGGTATTGACTTGGTGATTTCTTCCTTAATAATCTTATTGTTGGTATAAAAGAATCCTACTGATTTACTTATGTTTATCTTGTATCCTGAGACTTTGCCGAACGCTTCTATCAGTTTGAGTAGTTTCCTTATGGATTCTTTTGGATTTTCTGTGTATGCAATCAAATGATCTGCAAATGGGGAGGTTTTTTAGTTCTTCTTTGCCAGTGTAGACACCTTTATTCCTTGGTCTTGTCTAATTGCTCTGGCTAGAACCTCTAGTGCAGTGTTGAATAGGAGAGGTGAGAGTGGGCATCCTTTTCTAGTTCCTGTTCTCAAGGGAAACTGTTTCAGTCTCTCTCCATTCAGGGTGATGTAGGCAGTTGGCTTTGTATAAATGACACTTATTGCATTGAGTAATTGGTCATCTGTTCCTATTTTGCTGAATTAGCATGAATGGGTGTTGGACTTTATCAAATGCCTTTTCTGCATCAATAGACGAGATCAGATGATTCTTGTCTTTTCTGGTATTATGTGGTTGAAAACATTAATTGTTTTTCTGATGTTGAACCAGCCTTGCATCCCTGGTATGAATCCAAGTTGATAATGATGGATTATTTTTTTGATATGTTTTTACATTCTATTACCATGAATTTTGTTGAAGATTTTTGCATCTATATTCATGAGTGATATTTGTCTATAGTTCTCCTTTTTTCTAGGTCTTTCCCTGGTTTTGGTATCAGGGTTATGCTGGCTTCATAGAATGAATTTTGGAGTATTCCATCCCTTTCTATACTGTGAAATAGTCTCAGTAGTATTGGAGACAACTCTTCTCAAACAGTTTGGTAGAACTCTGCGGTGAAGCCATCTGGGCCCAGGCTTGTGTTGGTTGACCTTTTTTTGATGACTTTTTCAACCTCTTCCTTTGTGATGGGTTTATTAAGTTGTTCTGCTTCACGTTGTGATAATTTGGGTAGGTGATATGAATCTAGGAATTTGTCCATTTCCTCTAGATTTTCAAATTTGTTAGAGTACAGTGTTTCATAGTATTCAGCTATGATATTTTTGATTTCTGCTGGATCTGTTGTGACCACTCCCCTCCCATTTCTTATTTGGGTTGTTTGTTTCCTTTTCTGCTTTTCTTTAGTAAGTTTAGCCAATGGTTTGTCAGTTTTGTTGATCTTTTCAAAAAACCAGCTTTTGGTCTTTTCAGTTTTTTCAATTGTTCTTCTGTTCTCTAATTCATTTAGTTCTGCTCTCGTCTTTATAATCTGTTTTCTTCTGTTGCCTGATGGGTTTCTCTGTTGTTCTCTCTCTACTCATTCTAGCTGTAGGGCCAGTTCTTTGATTTCGTTTCTTTCTTTCTTCCTTCCAGATGTGTGCGTTTATGGAGATAAACTGACCTCTGAGCACTGCTTTGGCTGTCGCCCATTGGTTGTGGTGGGAAGTATTTTCATTCTCACTGGAATCTATAAATTTCTTTATTTCATCTTTGATTTCTTCTATAACCCATGGTTTTTGAGTAAGGTGTTGTTCAGTTTCCATGAGTTCCGCCTTCTATCTATGTTTTTTTCTGCTATTGATTTTGACTTTTATGGGTTTATGATCTGAGAAGATGGTTTGCATTAATTCAGTGGTATGGATTTTGCTGAGAATTGCTTTATGTCCTTACACATGGTCTATTCTGGAGAATGTTCTATGTGTACTGGAGAAGAAGGTGCAGTGGTCTGCTGATGGATAGAAAATTCTATATATGTCGATGAGATCTGCTTGGTTAATTGTGGCAATAAGGTCTTTACTGAGCTTTTTTCTAGATGATCTGTCCTATACTCGGAGTGGAGGGTTGAAGTCTCCTACTATTATTGTGGAGTTATCTATCATCTTTTTAAGTGTAGTCAGTGTTTCTTTGATGTATTTAGGTGCTCCAATACTGGTTTAAAATATTTAATATTGTTAAGCCCTGCTTGTGTATTGAAACTTTCAGCAATAAATAATGTCCATACTAGTTCACAATGGTGGATTTTACATTCAAATCAATTTTATCTGAGATTAGAATTGACATACCTGCTCTTCTTTATTCTCTGTTAGCTTGAAATATATACTTCCATCCTTTGATTTTCAGTTTGTTCATATCTTTAAGTCTAAGGTGAGTTTCTTGTAGGCAACATGTAGATGAGTGATGTCTTTTGATTCAAGGTGTCACTTGATGTCTCTTTACTGGAGCATTCAGTCCATTCATATGCAATGTAATTATTGATAGATATATGTTCAGTGTTGCTATTGTGATTGTTGTTTTTGTGTTGAGGTTTTCTCTGTTCTTATTAATCTGTTCTGTGATCTTCTTCTCTGTGAGTTGAGTTTTCACCTTTTTCAGGGTTGGTTCTGTGGTTGCTGAGACTCCTGCATTACATTTCTTGATATGATATGTTGCTTCTTCATTGTGCTTTGCAGCTGCCCCTATGATCCTGCTTACTAAACTATATATAATCCCAATTTTGATTGCTACCAGTCTTGTCAACTTCCTCTCCATCTGGAAGCATTGTCATGACTGTAGTACATCCCTCTTTTTAATATGATGATATCATAGTTTACATGATATGATCATAGGTCATTTCTTTCACTATTATAGTTTTGATTGCGTTTGGAGCCTTTCCTAACTGACTAGGCTTCTGAATAACGCGTCTTTCTAAAACATAAAATTAGCAATTTTGTTCTTCCAAGACAAGAGATTCTTTCAATATTTCTTGTAGCTTTGGTTTGGTTTTTACAAATTCTCTGAGCTTCTGTTTATCTGAGAATGTCTTAATTTCATTTTCACATTTGATAGTTCTGCAGGTTATATACTTCTTGGTTGGAAATTCTTCCCCCTCAAGGCTTTGAATGTATCATGACGTTGTCTCTATGCCAGCATTGTTTCTGCTGTGAAATCTGATGAAAGCCTACAGGGTTCCCCTCTGAATGTCGGCTTTGCCTTGAGTCTTGCTGCCTTTAAGAGTTGCTGCTTGTGTTTCATTTTGTTGTGCTTGATTATAATATGTCTTGGAGTCTTTCTATTGAGATCTATATTGAGCAGTGTTCGATATATATCTTGGATATCTATATTCTCTTCTTTCATAATTTCTGGCAAGGTTTCTGTCAGCAGCTCAGCCACAATAGTCTTTGGGTTCTCCGGTTTCTCACCCTGTTCAGGAACTTCAATTAATTGTAGATTGTTCTTCTTAATAGAATCCCACACGGTTCTTAATGCTTCTTCATTTTTCTTGTTTCTTTTTTTCTGATTTCTACTCAGAGATGCTGGGGTCAGTGGCTTTGTCTTCCAAATCAGTAATTCTCTTTTGTATTTACTCCATTCTGTTTTCTTGTCTTTGAATTGAAGTTTCTATGTCTTTGATTTTGTTCTTTATCTGTTGGATTTCAGAATACTGATGTTCCATCAGATTAAACAATTTGCTTAATTTTTTGTTTTGCTCTGCTGTGTTTTGTATAGGGTCTAGGAGGGCTCTCTATATAATCCTTTTGTATTCTCCTTCTGATAGTTTCAGAAAAACTTCTTCATCTGGGGAGTTCTGAGATGATTTCTTTTGGGGACCTTCTAATGCCATGGGTGACTTCTGGGTTACTGTCTTCTCCAACATTTGTTGGTTTGGGGGCTTCATGTGAGTCAATAGAGGCTGGAATAGATGCTGTGAAGATGGATCACAAATGTTTCTCCAGGAAGTCTTAAAAGGAAAAGTAAAAAGTATTTGACGACTTCTAAAGTCAGTCAGATTTTCAGATGTATATGTCCCTCTTCCTGGTTGGCAAAGTAAGCACCTCTATATTGAACCCCAGGTATTATAAACTAGCTCAAAATACAAAAGATCTACTGGCCTGCTGGTTTCTGCTGTTGGGCCCCAGCTGTAGGCGACACTGTGTAGAATTATGTTTTTCTGATGGAAAAGCAGTCTCTCCTGGGTAGGCACTGCTTCTCAGCCCAGAAATTAGGTCTAGCTGAGGCTTCCATATGGATGAACCTGCCTCCCAGCAAAACAAGATGGTGTCCCACACAAGATCACCAGCTGGCTGGGACCAGGCTCCCGGTGGATGGAAAGGCCAACAGTCCCAAAATGCCCAGACTCTACAGACTCTGCCACTGGGCCCCAGTCCTAGGAGACACTGTGCAAAACACTGCCTCGCTTATGGAAAAGCACTCTCCCTCTGGCAGGTGCCACATCCCAGCCTGGGTACAAAATCTGGCTGGGGCCTTTGCCTGGGCTTCTCCATTTCTCGATAGGCCAGAAGAGCCGAGGTGTATAGAGTCTGAAGTCAGGCTCTCAGAACCTGGCAATCACACTTGCTCGTTCCATCAGCAGTGCTTCCGAGAGCAGTAGCTAGTCAAGTCTCAGTTCTGCCCGCCAGCCAAGGCAGAGGAAAAAAAAATCGAAATTGGGAGTTACCTTCAGTCTGTGCAAGCCTGTGCTTGCTGAGAGTGGGGTCAGTGAAAGAGAAGAGGTTTTGCTTTCAGTGATATGAAGTCCAAATTAACAGCCCTATGCCACATCCCAGGGCTCACTAGGTTTCCAGAAGCCTCTGTTTAATTATCATTTCAGGTCTTCGTTTCCAGAGAGATTTAGGGAGATGTGCGTTAGTCTGTCATCTTGACTCCCTATATTCAATTTTTAATCAATAGTCAAATTCTTCTTCTCACTCTATAAAAATCTATTGTATCATATCTTTAACAGTATTTATTTATCGTGATTGAGTGAAAGTGTACAATCCAGTTTAAATTTACATGCCTGCCTATGTGCAGCTCCTACTGCTCTCCTTGCCTGGTGACAGTACACTCCTCGTTTCTTGTCTGTACATGTCATACCCTCTTAACAATTTCATGTCCCCTCTTCTACACTCTCTCCACTCTCCTCGTGGAAGAGGTCAGTAGGATAACGTCCTACAGATGCATAGAACCAGCAAGTGCATTGGAGGACTGTGTCATTCTGTCATTCTGTGTCACCAAATCCAATCCATTCCTGTTTGAAGAGTTGACTCCAGTAATGATTTACGGACAGGACAGCATCAAGTCTAGGTGCCATGCTCCCAGTGGAACCCTTAAGCCTTCAGATCATCAATTATAATTTTTAGTGGAGTTCTCAAGGTGCACCCCTTTTTATCGTCATGTTGCCACTGAGACTCAACTTTGTGAACACCAGCACGGTTGTGACTGGTGGTGGCTGGGCACCATCTGGTTCTTCTGGTCACCTGTTGATGTAGCCACCTATTCACGTGGGTCTTTCTATCTTCTGGGTTTTCTTTCCCCCACATCATTTTGGTATTTGGTGATCATCTGTTCCTGCTGAGTTGGGACCATTTGGTATACTCTAGATGGCAGCTTGCTAGCTTTTAAGACCCCAGATGCCACTCACCAATATGGTATGCAGAAGACTCTCCTAGCAGTAGGCTAGTTATGCCAGTTGGCCTCAGTGTCCCTTGAGACTGTGGTACCCGGGTCCCTACCCCTGTTACTCTGTCCTTGCAATACTCAGTTAAGACTGGAAGAGTATTCATGTTATGTTGGAGTCCAGTTAAATTAATCTTCTGTCTAATATGTGCTGTCACTGACTTCACCCAGCCAAATTTCTATCAGCTATCTAATTTATAACCAGCCCTCTCCTTTCTTCCCTTCCCTCCCTTGCAGCCATCAAAGAGTCTTTTCTTCTGTACGTGAGTCTGTTTTTAAGTTTTTATACCAGGGGTCTCATACAGTATTTGTCCTTGTGTCACTGACTAATTTCACTCAACGTAATGTCCTCCAATTGAAAGCAGGTTATGTGATACTTTCTAAAATCATCATTGTTCTTTATCATTGTGTTGTGTTCCACTGAGTATATATATCATAGTTTATTTATTCATTCTTCTGTTGTTGGGCATCTGGGTTGATTCCATCTTTTAACTATAGTGGACTGTGCTGCAATAAACATTCATGTGCATGTATCTGTTTGTGTGAATGCCCTTGCTTCTGTAGGATATACTCCAAGCAGTGGGATTACTGGATCAAATGGTATATCTATTTCCAGCTTTTTAAGGAAGCACCAGATTGCTTTGCAAAGAGGTTGCACCATTTTGAAATCCCACCAACAGTGTAGGAGAGTTCCAATTTCTCCACAGCCTCTCCAGCACTTATTGTTTTGTATTTTTTGGATCATGGCCAACCTTGTTGAAGTGACATGATATCTCATCATAGTTTTGGTTTGAACTTCTTTAATAGCTAGTAGTGCGAGCAATTCTGCATGTGTCTTTTGGCTGCCTGGATATCCTCTTTAGAGAAATGTCTGTCCATCTCCTTCACCCATTGCTCAGTTGGATTATTTATCTTTTTCTTGTTCATATTTTGTAGTACCTTATATATTATGGACGTCAGACATCAGTATGACATAGAGTTGCCAAATATTTTTTCCCATTCAGTAGGTATTCTTTTACTTCTTTTGATAAAGTCTTTGGATGAGCAAAAGTGTTTGATGCTTACTAATTCCCATTAATCTATTTTCTCTTCTGTTGATTGTGCATTGTTTGACAGATTTTGAAGTCTGTCTATGTTGTGAATTAAAATTTCCATTGTTGATCCTATTTTTTCTTGTCCAACCTTTGTTGTTTTAGGTTTTGTAGCATATTTTTTATTCATCGTTGTTCCCCTGATATTCATCCCCTTATTATACTAAAGGGGATTTGTCAAGTTCAACATCTGAAAAATTATAATCTATCCTCCTTCAACATATTAATCCTAAATTTAAATTTTGGTAAATAGGTGCCCACCTATCCGGGTACATGAGCCAGAATCTCTCGCTTTCCTAGCCTTTGAGTCAAATTTACTCCCAAATTTATTTGATTTTTCTTTATAAAATATTTCTTGATTTATTTATTCTTCATTTCTACAGCCAATTTTAAGCTTTTTGCTGTAGTTTCTTGAAACATATGCTTATATGAGGTCTTTGATCCATTCTTGCCACTTTACAAATTATTTCTTACACTAAGAGTTATCTTTTTGAAACACAAATCTAGTCATACCATTTTCAATACTCTTAGTCTATAATAGACTTATAACTCTACTGGTTTACATGGCCTTGTGTGATTGGGCCCCTCTCTGGGTAACAATAGCACTGACTGACCCTTCAACTTTCTCACTCCCTTGCAGTCACGTCTTTGTCTAGAATACCCTTCAACCCTTACTCATTCTTCAGCTATATTCCGGAACACATTGTTTTCTCTCTCACTTTCTCTGTCTCTCTTACAAGCGTACACATGCACATACACACAATTCTCTTTTCTCAGAAATCCTAGTCATAAGGAAATGCAATTTAAACTTTAATGAAAAAGTAATTCACCTAATTTGTTTCTGTTCAATTTTGAATGCTCAGATAATTGAATGATTTTAAATGTTTCTAACTATGTACTAATATAGTTTCTAACACTGCTTCCTTAAAGTAGAAATTCCTGATTTGTTCTTAAGCATGCCTACAAATTCCAGAAGGAAATGATTATTCATTTGGAGATATGAAACATTTTTAATTTGATAACTTAAAGCAATTTTATACTGCTCATCAGCCACATTTTAGAAAAATGTGACATTATACTTATACAGTGAATTTAGTGTATGTTATTACTTCAATAAAATTGTCTCCAAAATGATACTATTAGACTTTTCAGTCCGCTATTTCCACTCTACTGAAAGATGCTTGAATAACATCCACTCTACTGAAAGATGTTATTCCAAGCATCTTTCAGTAGAGTAGAGATAGAGGAGTATCTTGACTCTTCTAAGAGCTGCTTTAGTGTGAATGTATATATTTTTTATTTGTCTTCACATTAATGCAATATTACTTTTGAAATGATAGCTTGATTTTCCCTTAACAAAAGACTGATGGCATATATTTTAAATTAATTTATTATTAAATAATTATTGTGATTTATGTAGAAGACAGAAAACACAATGTTAAAAGAAAAAAAAGATTACCCATAATCCCATAGTCAAGGAATAGTTATTCATAAAGTTTGGATGAATTTCTTTTCTAGAATTATGTTTCTTTTCTTTCTTTATACTTTTGTTGTTTTGTTACATAATGGAATTTTACACATGAAGAATTAATCTTAAGACAAAATCATAAAGTGAAATGTAAAGTGAATTTTTCCTTATGTCACTTTTCATAGATTCCAATCTTATGTACTATAATATTGCACAAAGCCTAATTATTTAGGAACACATGCTTTCAGTGTACTTTATTATATACTGCATCTAAAAATGGATTGTATTAGTTTCCTAGAGCTGTCAAAACAAAGTACCAGAGCCTGGTGACTTAAGACAATAAAAACTCATTCTGTCATAGTTGCAGAGTCTAGAAGTAAAAATCAAGATGTTCATGGAGCCATGTCCTCTGTGAAGCCCCTGGAGGAGTCTCTTTTCTGGTTTCTCCAGACTTGGTAGCTCCAGGAGCTCCTTGCTTGCGTCAGTGTAACTCCTGCCTGCCTTCATTTTCCCAGGACTGTTTTCCCTTTGTCTCTGTGTCTCTGAGTCTTTTCTATTTTTATAAAGACATATGACTACTCATGTTGGACTAAGGGCTCACCTACTCCAGTGTGACCTGATATTAACTAATTACATTGCAGTGATGCTACTTTCAGATAAAGTCTCATTTTGAAATTTAGTCAAGGATAGCTATTTTGTGGGGACATTATCCAACACAGTACAGACATTTAAGATATTTCTAAAATGACACAGTTATAGATATCGATGTGGTGAATATATTTGTATGAGCATTTTGAATGAACATGTGATTATTTCAGATTCGTTTCCAAATATGTTTATTCATTTAAGTTGAAGTGATTAATGCACATGTTGATTCTCACTGAAAATAGTAAGATTTTTTTTATAATCATAAAATGGGTGTACATTTATCAAAGTAAGTTTTTAAAGTGAGGATGAGTTGTTGAATTAAAGCTACATTAAAATTTACACTATTATTTTAAAAAAATCCAATATTCTTTTCCAAAAGGAATCCTAAGGATAGTTTACATACAGACAATTGATTTTAACAGATATCAGCAAAAGATTCTTGAGGAGAAAATAAATTGTTGTAACATCAATCAGAAAATCATTTAATCACTTATTACATACGATTTTGTGAAAATGAATCATTGGCCACAAGGTAAAAACTAATTTAAGCAAAATTTAGACTATTTAAAGAGTTCCTGATTGACATATATGATTAATAATGAAAAAGTTGACAATTTGAGTCCATCCAGAGGAACACTGGAAGACAAGTCTGGTGATCTGCTTTCAAAACATCACAACAATGATAAGACCACGGAGCACAGTTCTACTCTGAAACATACAAGGTTGCCACGACTTGTAATTCACCCATCAGCAACTGCATTGGTTCTGAGACTCAGTAAGTTCTGGGAAGCATTGGTGGTTCTGTGGTAGAATTCTTGACTTCTGTCCTGAAGACCTGAGTTCAATTTCAGGCCAATAAACCTGATATGCAGCCATCATTTGTCTGTCAGACAAGGATTGCTTGTTGCTATGATGCTAAACAGATTTCAGAGAAGCTTCCAGAATAAGCAAACTAGGAAGAAGAGCTTGGAAATCTGCTTCCAAAAATCGGGTAGTGAAAACTTGGTGAACCACAACATCTCCAACCAATCAGAGTGAAAGAGTAGGGCTAGGAAGTATTGAGTCCCACTGTACAGAGCTGATCACCCTGAGTTGGGGACCACTTGAAGGCAGTTGACAGTAATTCTAATTTTTGGTAAATTAACCACTTTCTTTAATTTTGATTCAGGTATTTAGAGACACGTGGTTTTAATTTATCTGTTTGTTAAATGCATTTAGATTATATGTTAATCTATTATTGCCCGTAGCCAAGGTGATATGCTGAGCACTAAAACCAAAACAAACCCACTGCTGTCTAGTCTGGTCCTACTCATGGTGACCCTAGACGCCAGGGCAGAGCTGCCCTATAGAGTCTCCAAGAAGTGCCTGGTGGATTTGAACTGCCAATCTTTTGGTTAGCAGACATTGCACTTAATCCATTAAACCACCAGAGTTTTATGCTGAGCACTATTTCAGGAAAATTTTAGTTTAAATAAACATTTGAAAAATCACGTATTTGGCTTGGCTATTATAAATAATTAACAAATAAGTTATAATCTCCTTAAAAAATAAACACCAGCTATTTGGAGATATTTACTTAGACTGATGGACTTAGATTTTGATACATTTACAAAGCAATGTAAAAATCAGTGATATTTAATGCCTCAAATTGTATCCATATGCTAAGAAAATTTTGGTGTAACAAAAAAGCTGTAATAGTTTGGAGCTTACTCATTTTAATAAGTAAAGCTTAATGAATGACTTTTTGTAAAAACCAAACCCACATAACTAGAAACTCATGTGTGTACAGTACATAGCATTCTTAGTATTGCTTCTTCAAATTATTAATTCATTTATGTTCAAGTACTTTTAATTGATTTCTAGCTTCTGCTGAGTAGTACTCAACCCACTGTCACAGAGCTGACTCCGACTCACAGCGACCCTATAGGTCAGAGTAGAACTGCCCTACAGTTTCCAAGGAGAAGCTGGCAGATTTGAACTGTCGACCTTTGACTAGCAGATGTAATACTTAATCACTACGCAGTTAGGGTTTCTGCTGAGTAGTACGTTATCACCAAAATAGTATGTAAATACAGCATTAATTATTCATTTTTCATTCAGACTTATCCGTGTGGTTGGAGCAGTTCTGACACATGATTGCTCCTTGTGTTTAAGTCTGGGTTTGGGCTCCAGCAGCAGTGACTACCTGGAGCATAATCATAGGAGGGGAAGGGGCCCCAGAAGGATAGGAGAGTGGAAACAAGTGATGCCCCTTAAGACTAACACTCAGACGTGGCAAACACTTTTTACTCCCTACATTTCAAACATATGCATCTTTTTAATGTATTAATAATGGGTTTTGAAAAACATGAAATGGAGATGTTGCATACCATGCATTCTGGTTCTTTTTTAGTAGTTTTTTTCCCTGAAATTAGCATTGTTGACATTAGTAAAAGAAACTAGATATACAATAAAGTGGAGGAAATCAGTGACAGACTGGAATTTGCAGAGATGAATTGGAACCCACGACGAAAAAAATAGAACCTAAGGCTTTCGATGATTTAGGTGACTTGCCAAAATGTTGGCATACCTGGCCAGAAAATTGCACATGAAGCACAACCAGGATTTGAAGAAGTTCAAAGAGGAGATTTGGTGGGAGGTAAAAGAGCCGCAGCTTAGGAGCTTCCCTACATATGCAAGTCCGGCATGGTGGGTATAGTAACTAAAGCATTCTGGATTGGGAAGGCAAATCAATATCCAGAATAAGCATCTATTCCAGAGAGAATAAAGCACTGCCTCTTCCATGACGTGGGCTGTTCAATGTAATCAGTAGGGGAATGGTTGATCCTCTTCGGGAATGATGTGATGTTGGGACTTATCTCTTCCTTCATCAGGTTGTATTTTTAGTGGTTGACCAGATCATGCTTGGTTTTTAAAAGCTTATATTTTTGAGTCCAACATTACATCCATCCTAGCTGCTAAATCCACTGTATTTATATGTTCATGAGGCAAGTTCAAGGATGTCTTGGGAAAAAAAGTTGACTTACATACATAAAAAAGTTCATTGTGTCTACTGGTAATTAAAATTGTTATCTGCTGATATTGTCCTTTGGTTTCCCTTCATATGGAACACAAATGTCTTCATTATCTGTGCCCATTCAGAAAAAATGTTAATATGCCTATTCCGTACCCAGAACTCCTCTTATCAATTTTCCACTTGTGCTTCTTCTTACAAATCATTACCAGTTGTCATGAATTAGTTATAATTACACCCGGACATTTATCTTTCTAGGTAAAATGATAAACCAGGCATAGTTTTCAAAGATAAGTCCACTGAAAAAAAATTTCCATTATCATTTTTGTAGGTAACATTCCAGTATAATTCTGTAGTCTCCCACTTTGGGGTAGTACCGGCTTATTGTGTAGACAGTTTATCAATAGACCATAATAATTCTTCAATGAAATTAACATAAATGCCTACTACCACAGATTGAAAAGGAAGAGATAACTTAATAGGCTTGTGGGTAATAAGGAAATCCTGGTGTCATAGTGGTTACTAGGTCTGATAATCAAAGGTCAGCAGTTTGAAACTGCCAGGCATTCCTTGTAAATTCTATGGAGAGATTCTTGTCTGTGCTTTAGGGTCGTTATGAGTCAGAGTCAGCTCAGTGGAAGTGGATTTGTTTTGGTTTTATAGGCGATAAATAGCTGAGACACTTGCTGAGGTATCTTGCTTGGATGTTCTGGACTTGATTGGACTCAATTGCATGCATACTGCTTTTATTTGACACAAAGTGTTGCTGTGCACTCCTAATTTTCTGGTTTGGTGGATCAGATAAAACTGGATTCATGACATTCGTATGATAAATTGCTGACAGGCATACACTATCAACTCAATCTCATTGTAAGTCATCAGGTTTTTTTCATCAGAATGAGAACAGTTTTCTTTGGAGAATGGCATAAAGTTGCACTAGCAACTGTAGAACTAAGCTATGATTATCTAAGAGATTCTACATACTATGTAGTATTCCTACCTGCCATAGACACTTCAAGTCCAACTAGATCTGTTATAAGGCATATGGCCCTAGTAGCAGAGAAGTTTCTATGGAAATGCTGATCTGTTGAAGCACCTGTTTTTGATCTAGGTCACATACAAAACTAGCAGCTTCCCAGGCCACATGTTAAATAGATTGAGATATTAAGCCCCAATATTTGTTGCTTTCTAAATCTAAAGAACAAGTCCATCTTGGAAGAAGTACAGCCAGAATGCTTCTTAGAAGCAAAGATGGCAAGACTTCATTTCATGTTCTTTGGACACGTTATTAGAAGGGACCAACTCCTAGAGAAGGACATCATGCTTGGCAAAGTAGAGGGTTAGCAAAATAACGAGAAAACTCTCAACAAGATGGGTTGAAACACTGGCAGCAATAATCTCAAACAAAACAAAGGTTGTGCAGATGGCGCAGGACAGGGCAGTGTTTCCTCTTGTGATACAGAGTCACTGCAAGTTGGAACTGACTTGATGACACCCAACAAGAGCTAGAACAATTCATAAGAAGCTCAGTAAACGTTTTGCCTGTTTCTTAGTAATAGGGGCCAGACACAGCAACTTGCCCTTATCTTGAGAGTGATACTTATAGTTACCCTAGACAACTAAACCACTAGAAAAGAAGACAAAACTAGAACCCATGAATTGGCATGGAACCAAAGATGAATTAAAACCTGTATGTGACTCTCACTGGAACCTGTTTTTCTCTTAGCATTTTGCAGTTGTGACTTTGATGTTATGAATGACCTGCAATAGGGCTTCAGAAGAACCTGGCCAAGAGTCTGTAGAAAGAGAAGGCAAACATCCAATGGGCGCTAAGGTTGCAGCAGTAAACAAGATAAGTTGGCAATGAATGAGAGTTGCAACAGAATCTGACTTTACTTTAAACTTCTACAGGTAAACATATTCACTTCTACCGTCTAAATCTTCCACAGATATTATTATTATCATATTTTCAATGAAGACTTATGGGACATAGCTTCTCATTAAACAATTAATGCACATATTCTTTTATGACAATTAGCATGCATACTGTTTAGGTTACCAACCCATGACACGTCAACTCTCTTCCCTTCCGGACTTTGGGTATCCTAGTACCAGATTTCTTGCCAACCCCTGCCTTCTACTCCTTGCTCTTGGGCTGGTGTGCCCCTTTAATCTCATATTGTTTCATTGACCTGTCAAATTTTTGGCTGAAGAACAAAGATTTCTCTGTGACCCACTCTAACTCAGAACTACTTAGAAAAGAATTCCATGAGATAGCTCAAGTTTAGCTAAACTGATACAATAAAGATAGAATAGTCATTTTTATCTTACTTTGAAACTCTACTTGTGATAATCAGAATCTGTTAATTAATTTGGTATTCCTTCTCCTGTCTGAAAATTGAGAGGCATGTCCCCTGTCTTTTGCAACTTTAACTCAATTGTTAATTCTTTTCAAGTCAGTTACATGATAATTCAAAGTCATATAGACTTGCGTGTTTCAAGCACACTCATACAAGCTTAAGGAACAATTTGGTCTTATCAAAATATACGATGGAATTTGGAAATATTCTGAAATTCGGAATATGCTTTCACAACACATGTTGGTTATTCTTCAAAATATTGCTGTGTAGGGCTCTCATTGCATGTTTCTTTTGAGAAATAAATGTAACCTCTCTTTGCCATTTTATCAGTTCACAGAATAAAGTTCCTTTACTCTTTTAAGACAGCTACTGATTGATTACTAGGCACAGATTGTATTGTTGTTGGGTGCCTTTCATTTGGTTGTGACTCACAGTGACTCTATTTGAAAGAGTCTAATTTCTCTGCAGAGTTTTTTTTTGGGGGGGTGGCAAGGTGTGGGGGGGAGCTGTAATCTTTACAGAAGTGTATTTGACAGATCTTTTCCTGTAAGCACTAATGGGAGAGGGGTTCAAACTACCAACATTTTGGCTACCAACAAAATAACTTGACTGTTGTGCCACTCAGACTCTTGAAGAATTTATTTAAATATATATAACCATTGAGTCTATTCCAACTCACAGAAACCCTAAAAAGACGGAGTAGAATTGTTCCTATGAGTTTCCAAGGAGTTGCTGATGAGTTTGAACTGCTGGCTTTTTAGTTATCAGGCAAGCTCTTAACCACTATGCCACCACAGACAAGGTCTCACTGTTAAAAGAACTTATAGTTTGGAAGGTATGGGGGACTTGGAATAAGTCAGGCAATAAACAAAGTGCTTTAGAAATTTTCAGATAAACTGCCATGAGGAAAAAGAGAACAGCCTGATGTCTAAAATAGTAGTTCTACCTAAATGAAGTCATTTTGGACAGACAGGATTATCAGGGGGCCTTTTTAAGAATGTGACTTTTGAACTTACCAAATAAATGACAGGGATCATATCACACTAAGAAAATCTGAGGTATGATCTCCATCAAGACTTAAAGGAGGAACAAGCTTAGTATGATGGAGTCCAATTAAACCAATGAAGGTAAAGCATAATGAAAATGGAATGTGATTGTAGAAGAGACCAGATAAATAAGGATGCAGAATATGTTGGTGCTGATATCTCTGTCTCTGCCTCATCTCTGCTTCTATCTGTATACAAACCTACTGCTGTAGAGTTGATTTGGACTCATAGTGACCCTGTAGAACAGAGCAGAACTGCACCATAGTTTCCAAGAAGCACCTGGTGGATTCAAACAGCCAACATTTTGGTTAGTAGAGCTAGCATTTAACTGCTATGCCACAAAGGTTTTCATATCTGTGTATATATAAAAAGTGTTACCTAACTTTTATAGGGAAATTTTGTTTCAACAATGCAAACAGTACGGTCTAAATTATATTAAAGAACAAACATACAAATAACACAACTTTTCTATGAGTAGAAGAAACCATCTACAAGTGTAGAGGCAGAGAGACTAGTCATTAGACCACAATAACAGCAGAGGCAAGAGGTTACTGTGGCTTTCAGGACTTTTCTTTGTTTTTGTCTTAGAGATGGATATGTATTGGAAGTAGAAAAAATATTAATTGATGTATTAAATATACAGGTATATGAAAGAAAAAATAAATCCAGATTCAATCATTGACTTTGATTATGAGCAACTATGTGATATATATGTGTGTGTGTATATATATATATATATATATATATATGTATTTTTCATTCCCTATGGTGAAGGGCTAGATAAGGAACGAGTAGTTTTGACACTCATGGCGACACACGGCACTTGGGAGTTTTGATAAGGAGTTAAAACATTGGGAGACCATGAATTATGATTTAGAAGTGTTAAATCTGAGATTACTGTAGAACATGTGAGTAGAGATCTTAATTAGATTGAAACACAAAATTGCCTGTTTTTTAACAAACAAAAAAGAATCAAATATTCATTTCATGTGGTTTTTACCTCTTAAACAGTGTAGAGTTTAATACAAGATTCTGGAGTTTAAAGAAGAGTGTGGAGTTATAGAGTGAGACTTGAGAATCATTGGAATGTTGATGTTATTTAAAGCCATAGAGCTACAGGAGAGCACAGAGGGGGGAAAGTGTAGATAAGAAAAATGAGCCCATAGCTGAGCTAGAGGCATTAAAATATTTACAGATCAAGAATATATGGGAATTTAGCAAGAAGCCCTTGAAAAAGCAACTGATGTTAATGAAATTATTTGTATTTCCTCAAACAAAATAACAAAACAGTTTTTAGAGGATCTAGCCTTTTGACATTATTGTATTCTACTGCCTTTAACATTAATATAACTGAGTTTTCAGAGCTACCATGATACAGAAAGTTTGCTTTTGATCTAATACAGAATCTTAGTAAATCTTTTCGAATCGTCATAACCCAAGGATTTGTCTAACTAACTACAACATTATAGCAATGTTTTATATTTCACTCCAACTTCTACTAACTACCCTGTAAAGTGCCGACAGTTAAGGGTATACTCAAAATGAAATCTACAATCATGTCTTCCTATATCATGTAGCGGGTTTGACATAGAAGTTCCAAACCCATATTTACTTGAAAAATGGTGCAATGTAAACCAGGCATTTTAGCTTTCTTTTTGCTTTCAATAGATAGTTAATTTTTTTTTGTTTTGGTCTTTACATTTAGCAGCCTCATTGGAGGCAGCATACATGCGCTTTCTATATTTAAACAGAATTTCTCCAATTTATTATCCTGGCCTGCAAAAACAGAGATGGAGCACAACAATAAAAATATTTTATTGGAATAATATCAGATGGATTCTAGAATGTGCAGAGTTTCAGGCTGAAAGAAATGAGTAAAGGAACCTCACAATCAGACAACAGATGTTAACCAGACTGGCTTGGTGTCGCTCTGGTCTCTGCCACCAAGCACAAAAAATACCATTGCACATTTGACTCTGATGAGTTGGGTGATCCACAGTTTTTCTTGGATATTTGTGGTTCTCTCTGAAGTTTTAAAGCATGAGGAGAGAGGATTTAATTACCAACCTCACATCAGGTATCCATGAACTATTGGAATGGGAGTGTCGGATGATGCCCTGGCTCCCTTGGGATCCACCGTAACACGATCCTTCAAAACTGAAGTTTTTTGTTCTCTTTTGTTTTTTGGTATATGTTTGTTTTTGTATTTTAATGATAGGTAGTCCATAAACAGTAACTATCTGCTATAGTCAATACATTTTCATTTCCCAACATCTATGCCAGCCAGCCAAGTACCATCGAGTCAGATCTGACTCCTGGTGACCCTAGGCACTCCCAGCATCTATATATGTTCTTAATAAGCTTGCAAAAATAAACTATGCCATTGGACATAATACAATCATCCCTTGTTTGACTGAAAATATACTCATTCCATTTCAAACAAAGAAAGTCACACAAAATTTCACCAATTTTTGCATGAAATTCTGATACAGGACTGTCTGGGAAATCCTTACCTCATTCTATGAAACCATTTTTAAAGCAAAAAACTAAATACAAAAACTAACAAGGCATTCAAATTGGATAAAGGCACTAGTTCTTGTTGTTTGAAACTAAGCATGAGACCATAGCATGTGTATAGAAATTACTTTCTCCATCACCCGTGTTAAGAAATTCAGGCCAGAATCAGAAGACGACATGGCACTAAGAATATCATTGTTGACACCAGATAATATCTTAGCTAAAAGCAGAGAATACTAGAAAGATGTTTACCTGTCTTTTACTACCATGAAAAAGCTTTCAACTGTGTGGGCCATAACAAATTATGGGTAACATTGCAAAGAATGGTAAGTTTTGAGTATTTATGTATGTGAGGAATCTGTACACAGGCCAAGAGAAAGTCTTTTGAGCAGAACAAAGGGATACTGAGGGGGCTAAAATCAGGGAAGATGTGCATCAGGGTTGTTGCATCTTTTCCCCATACTTATTCAAACCTTGGTCATGTTGTGGTTAGGTGTTGTGGCAACTAATCAAACGGTTGGCAGTTCTAGCCCACCAGGTACCCTTTGGAAACTCTATGGGGCAGTTAGTTCTACCCTGTCCTACAGGATCACTGAGTCAGCATCAACTTGACAGCAATATTTTTCTTTTTTTAAAATTCAATTTATATGTTGAGCAAATAATCCAAGAAACTGGACCATATGAAGAAAAATGGGGCCTCAGGACTGGAGGCAGACTCATTAAAATATGCATTTCTCACTGAAGGTGAAGAGAATTTGAAATAGTTACTAATGAAGATCAAAGACTTCAGCATGGATTACACTTCAACACGAAGAAGACAAAAATCCTCACAACTAGACCCAATAAACAATATCATAATATGTGGAGAAAAAATGAAGCTGCCAGCAATTTCATTTTACTTGGATCTACAATCAACAAGCATTGAAGTAGCAGTGAAGGAATGAAATGACAAATGCATTGGGAAAATCTGCTGCCAAAGATCTCTTAAAGTGTCATAAAGTAGATACGAACTTGAGTGGACCTCAGTTGACCCAAGCCATGCTATTTTCAGCTGTTGCATGTGTATGTGAAAGCTGGACAATGAATAAGGGAGACCGAGGAAGAAATAATGTCTTTGAATTGTGGTGCTGGTGAAGAATATCGAATATATTGTTGACTGCCAGAATAAAAAATGAATCTGTCTTGGAAGAAGAACAGTAAGAATTGTCCTAGAAGCAAGGGTGTTGAAACAACCTTGTCTCATGTACTTAGGACATGGTTTCAGGAGGGACTAGTCTCTGGAGAAAGACATCATGCTTGGTGTCATGGATTGAATTGTGTACTCCCCAAAATATGTGCGGCAATTAGGGCAGGCCATGATTCTTGGTAATGTGTGACATTCTCATGTGTTTTAAATTCTGCCTCTATGCTGTTATTGAGGGAAAATGGGAAACAGTTGCACTGATAGGCTGGACAATATATAAGACTACATTGTGCCTTATGGCAATCTCTTGGAATATAAAGGGAAGAGAAGCCAGCAGAGAGTTGAAGATCTCATAAGGAAAGAAGTAGTACTGGGAGCATAAGGTATCTTTTGGACAGGTGGTTCCTGTGCTTCAGAAGCTCCTAGTCCAGGGGATGACTGATGACTAGGGCCTTCCTCTAGAACCAGCAGAGCTGTGCCTGATGTCCTGAATTTGGACTTTCACCTACTTTTTCATAAGAAAATAAACAAAAAGAATTTCCTTTGCTAGAATCATCCACTTGTGTTTTTGTTATAGCAGTGTGAGAATACTAAGACACAAGGTAAAGCAAAGGCCAGTGAAAAGGACAAAAACCTTCAACAAGGTGGACTAACACAGTGACTGCATTGATGGCCTCACACACAACAATGATTGTGAGGATGGTCTATGAAAAGGCAGTGTTTCTCTCTGTTGTATGTAGGGTCTCTATGAGCCAGAACCAGCTCCGTCGTACAACCACCACCACCCATCTCAAGTTGTTTTGGCATTAAGCAGCTTCTCAAGTTGTCAGGATATGATCCAAACTTTTATCAATGACAAATCAGAGTCTCTGTGTAGAGTTGCGGTGACCTTTAGTACTCTCTGTAGTTGTAGGGAAAACCCTGCTGTCACGGTGGTTAAGTGCTATGACTGCTAACTAAAAGCTCAGCAATGCAAATCTACCAAGAGCTCCTTGGAAACTCTATGGGACAGTTTTACTCTGTTCTATAGGCTAGCGATGAGTCAGTATCGACTTGATGGCTACGGGTTTGGCTCTAGTTTGGGTAGTTGTAGGATCCCTTGCGGCACAACAGCTAAGATCTCAGCTACTAAGCCAAAGGTCAGCAGTCCAAATTCACCTGCTGCTTCTTGGAAACCCCATGGGGAAGTTCTACTCTGTCCTATACTGTTACTGTGAGTTAGAACTGGCTCAATGACAGTGAGTTTGGGTTTTGAGGGAGATCATTATGTAGGTAAAAATTGAGCTTCTGGAAGGCCTGTTGTAACCATATTTGGCTTAATTGCTGAATTCTACCCAAGAATATGATTTAACCTGTGTGGATTAATTAATTTCAATCCAATTTAAAATGATTTCTCTATGACATGTCTTTTCTTTCACAGTGAATAACATTTACAGCCAGTGCAACGTGCAGATTGTTTTCTGTGATTCATTTTCTATTCAGTAATGAGCAGATAGATAAGTACCTCTATTTTTAACACACAAACTTATTCTAAGTAGGGAAGTTGTTATCTGTGGGATTCAGTATCTAGTGCGGATTTGCAAATTATATCAGATGAGCTCAGTGCTTTACCCTAATTACGCCCCCTGTAAATATTTTTGAATAAAATATCATTGTATCACTAACCTCTGATTGACATAGGATTACTATTAGTGTATCAGTTGTCATCAAATCTCCCTTAAATCACTTTGGGAAAATACATTTGGGAAAACACATTTCTCAAAGACTATATGAAAAGAAAATCACTCAAAAGAAAGAATGGATCTTAAACTGCTAACTCCTGCAGTTTCTGTTTTAAAGCCTTCATAATAGTTATAGAGAACCACTTAGTAAAGATATAAATGCATCTCTGTCTTCCCCTAGGTCTACTAAGCAAATGAGCCCTGAAAACACTTAGAAGACCCACCTCAGTTGAATTATGACAGGTGGCTGTATCATTTAGAATTTTATGTGTGTGTTTGGGTATGTGTGTTATTGGACTAAAGCCTGTGACAACTGGAAGGTCCTTTTACATTTGATTTTCTTGCACATTTTAGTGTGTGTTTTAAAAATCAAGCAATCAATATGACACATTTTCTGTAAATGACAGAGCGTCTTGGAATCCTTGACAACTTAAAAGTAAGTGGTGAGAAAAACACACCAATAGCACAGGTGCCTTGTAACGGATTGAGAGAACATATTATAAGTAGTTTAGACACACTCAATTAATGGAAGGAAGTAAAATGCTGTGGATAATTTATGAAAAACAATAGAAGAAGCACACTGGAACCCAGGTGTTTCTCCTCCAGGCTGCATACAGAGATTTTAAGGCGGTTGGATGAATATGTGAGGAAATGCAGGCGAAGCCCATAAAACAGGTACCTACTATATTATTACCAACCCATTTTCTTTGAAGGATAATATAGAGATAAAATGGTCACTAGGACAATATAGTCACAGACATGACTAACACCTGGAAACCTGAAGCAATAACTTTATGCACCTACTCATTTATGAAGCCAACTTTTGATTCCTGGTAATGAAAATCCATAGTCTGAGAGAAAATGGTAGGTAGTATGATTATTACCATTCCCTTATATTCAAATAGCAAAAGATCATTTCAGTTTCTACTTACTCATCTGCCAGAATTTTACAAATACCCTTTCTTCTTCAAATTGTAACACAGGCATCTAGAAATCTTGCATATTAATTGTTATGCTAAATGTACTAAGGTTCTTCAGATTGCTACACTTCATTTAAGGTATGTGTTGTATACTATATAATTGCAGGGATCAATCAAATCAAACCCCTTGCTGTGCAGTCAACTCTGACTCATAGAAATCGTAGAGGACAGAGTAGAACTGCCCCATAGAGCATCCAAGGAGCACTTGGTGGATTTGAACTGGTGACCTTTTGATTAGCAGGCATAGTAATTAACCACTACTCCATCAAGGTTTACAGGTGCAATGACAGTTGTCCCAAATTTTTATGTTAAATTTGTGGAGCTTAAAATAAAATGCTGCCATGTATTTGCTGTATTTAAAAACAGAAAATACTACACTCCAAAGCAATTAAATTTAGGGTCCTATTTTGAAATATTCCTGTTCTTTCATTTGCTGTCCACTTCATCAGAATCTACACACACATACACGCACATATGTAATGGAAATGATATATATATACATATATATATCAGAAACTATACATGTATATGTTTTTATGTATCTGTATATAGAAAAAAGATACATAAAAAATTAAGAATTAAAAAAATTCTCATCAGTCCGTCTTTGCTTTATGTTTTCCTCATCATTTTTGAACTGCTTATGTTTCATTTTCAGATATTATTACCTCTTTATATACAGCCTAGTGATTATGAAACCAGTGTTAGATTTGACAGTATTTAGCCTCTATATTCATATTTGCTATAAAAAAATCAAAAGTAAAACTCATTGCTGTTAATTTTATCAGAGACCTTATTGGACAGAGTAGAATTGTCTCATAGGGCTTCCAGGGAGTGGCTGGGTTTGAGTGCACAACTTTTGATGAAACATCTTTGAGCTAACAGTGATAGCTTACCATAGCTCTTAACCAACTTGCCACCAGGACTCTGTAGAAGCCAAAAGTTAAACAAGATTTTATAATTTTCAGAAATAACTTGAAAAGAGTAACAGAAAATTCCATGTGAATTTTGGTTGCTTCTCCTCAAAACCAAAGCAAACCAAACCTGCTCCCGTAGAGTCAATTTCGACTCATAGTAGCTGTCTTAGGCTGGGTTTTCTAGGGAGGCAAGACAAGTAACATGTGTATCTACAAGGAAAGATTTATATGTAGGAAAACAGCTCACGCAATTACAGAAGCTGAATGTCCCAAGTCCTGGCATAAGCCTCACTTGGCCACAGGAGCTGGTGAACCCAAGGTCAGCAGACCAGTGACCAGAATTCGAGATCACCGGTTGTATGGGTCGGGGGATCCCAAGCTGGTGGCAAGACGGAGCTGCAGAAGCTGGGGAACCCAGGCTCCGCAGGTCAGCGAAGAGGACTCTCAGGCACCAGCTGTAGGGGTTGATGAATCCAACCACTGCTAGTTCAAATCCAGGAACCAGACGCCAGAAGAAAGCAGGAGCTGCTGGCTCCGGGAGCAGACAGGCAGTAGGTGGTGGAAGAGGGGTGGGAAGCCACAACGGGCCCCGCCTTGGCACTTAATACAGCAGTCAAACAAGGAACAGCCAAGTTGGCCTAATCCTGACCACCACAGCTACCCTGCAGGTCAGAGTAGAACTGCTCCATTGAGTTTCCAAGGAGTGCCTGGTAGATTTGGACTACCAACCTTTTGGTTAGCAAGGTAGCACTTAACAATCATGCCCCCAGAGATTCCTAAATAAAGTGTAAGGAATCCTTATTGCTAAACTGTTTGGTTTTTAAGAGTCCCTTTCAGAATAGAACGACAGTAGAAAGAATAAGAAGAGAAAACAGAGATCAGTGAGGCTGGGTGTGCAGCATTCTGCACTTATCCTTTCCCTTAGTAGATGTAACTATGCAATATAAATAACTGCTTATTTCTAAGGCAAACAATTTTAATTGAGTTAGGTGTGCTCAGAGCCAAAGAAAACGATCTTTTTTTAAAAAAAATCAATCAATCAATAACAAAAGCTATGTAGAGGTAAACTGAATTGAGATCAATTGTGAAAGTGAGGAAAAACAGGAAGGAAATGATCTTTGAAGATCAAAAAACAAAGAGATCTTTATATTTTGCCTTTGGTTCTCTGGGCACCATAAAAGAAAAACAATACAAAATCGGGAGTTGTAGTAGAAAAAGAAGAGGGAGGCGTAGAGAAGAGAGGAAAAAGACGCATCTAGATGCAGAATCTCACGGATTTCAACCATACATGAAAGCCTGGATAAATTGAGATTCTAGCCAAATGGAAGGGAAGAAGGTGACAGAAACGAATCACACTGTGCTTCTCTGAGGATATTAGCAGCTTGATAACTGTGCCTGAATTGCCTTCCTTTATTTTTGTCTAATTGCCATGAAATTCATTATTTCCCACAGAACTTCAGGCCAAACTCAAGGAATGTTTTGAATTGTGCCAGTTCATTTTAAGACATGTTTGACCTGCTTAAAATCAAGACAATTTTCAAATCCCACAAGCCATTCACCTGAAGGAAATAACTATAAATGAGGTGAGGATGACAGAGGTTGGATGTTACAAGAACACCGGTGTTCCTCGGTTTTCTATTATCTGAAAAAAATGGAAAAAGTGGTAAGAGATTAATGGTATTTTGGAGAGAATAGCTAGTAAATGGTCATGGAATTCAGCATTTCTTCTTCTAAATAACATGGTCTTTCCACAGTGCTATTGAACAAATACATTGCTGACACCAGAAGTTTAAAAAAAAATCAACTTAAGACCTCAGGAATGTATCTCTGAGACTTAGAGAGGAAAGACTCTGCCCTTCTATCAGGGGTGTTGGCTTTAGACAGAAGAAGCAGGTATATTCACAACAAAACAGGAAAAAATAATCTGTTGTCACAGAATCCATTTCATGGTGGCCATGTGTGTCTCAGTACACCTACTCCATATGTTTTTGTTAGCTGTAAGCTTTACAGAGGTAGATAGAGCACTAGACCTTTCTTCTACTCCATGACACCTACTGGGCAGGTTGAACCGCCAACCCTTAGGTAAACACCTATTTTTTTTGTGATTAAGTGAAAGTATACAATCTAAATCAATTTTGCATGACTGCCTGTCTACAGCTCCATCTGCTCTCCTCACCTAGTGACAGCACATTCCTCTTTTTTCACTCTGCGCTTCTAGTATCCTCTTAGCAAGCGCCTGTCCCCTCCTATCCACCTTCTATATATTTATAGGTCAATGCCTCTTTGATGAGTCAATTCCAACTCATAGTGACCCAGTAAAACAGAGGAGAGCTGCCCCTTTAAGTTTCCATGCTCAGTGTATGTAATTATATTAGCCAAGCCAAATGCAGTCGAATCGGATCCCTCCTGGAAAAATGGAGTGAAAGAAAGTAATGCCAGAAAATACAACAATAATAGCAAATATATTAGCAGTTTCAGGCCTCCTCATATTTTCTCATGATCCATATGTAGCTGGAAGTGTAGATTTAGCCTTATTAATAGATTGTCTTTGCTAAGCAGTACAGTGGTCAAGAAGGAACCTACATTTCTTTAAATCTCCAGATGGTTGTCTGTCAAGCTAGTTCCTGGAACAAAATGCAAACTATGTTTTAGCAAAGTGACCTTTGACTATGGCAGTATCAGTCCCACATGTGATATAAACTGAAAGTAAGCATTTGCCGATTTCTTATTTACTAAAGAAAAAGCTTTATGCAACACATTCATCGCATTAGGTCCCCTCCAACATCCTTATTTTAGTTAAGAAGTGAACAATTAGTATCTGTGTGTTTGACTAAACTATTTCCTAAACCATCTATCATTGTTCATATGTTTTGTTGATCATAATTTAAAAAAGAAAGAAAGAAAGAAAGAAACTGGGTCATGTAACAGTCAGTAAGAGGACCCCACCTCAGTGCATGAGTTTTAGTTAAATTACAGGGAACATCTTGGACTTTGACTTTTTGTGTGCATGGTGTATAAGAAGTTAAAGATCCAATATGAGTACCGGACAATCTAAATGACACTAAAGCCTCCATTTCATGTAACCAATCTATTGTGGAACAGAGTTCTGTGGAACACTACTTCAACTTGATTCAGGCTTAACCACTTTCATTGCCTTCATTATTTTATATTTCTACTTGTAAACGCTGAGGCTCCAGTGTGAGGAGTAAAAGATTAAAAAGCTAATTTCATGAAACCCAAATGATGGCATTGTTGAGCGCTGCAGGCCACAACCAGTGGGCAGTTCAAATCCACCAGTCTCTCTTTTTGAAACAACATAGGGCAGTTCTACTCTGTCCTGTAAGTTGTCCTACAGGAGTCAGAAGTGACTCAACAGGGTTTTTTTTTTTTTAAAGCTAATTTCATGCCTTTCGGTATCTATACCTTTCTCAGGAGAATCTTACTCTACATGAAGGAGTTTTGAAAACTATAAGAATGGAGACATAACAGCTGTATGACAAGCTAGAGTGTGTGATGCACAGTTTTTGTTAGTTTTATCAGAATGCTCACAATGGAGAAGCATGTTACATGGCAGTGAAAACATGCATTTTTGTATGTCATTTATATTTTGCTTCAAATTAAATTGTAGATAAAGGCTATTAAACAAAATTCATCCACATTTCACACACTGATAACAATTACTTTTTTCTTATTTCTATCCAAACCAAACCTATTGCTTTTCTACCTTTTCATTTTGCTCAAGATGCTGTGTAATTCACATTGTAATCTTGTTTGGAATTAAACATTGCGGAAAATGTAGAGTTTATTACCTAAGCTTCCTACAAGAATGGAATCACAACTTCAAATGTGCTTTGTGATTCTTTATCCTATTTTGACATTTTATATCCCTAAAAGCCATTTGAGAATAATGAAATGTATAGGGTCGTAATCATTTCAGTTTGGGGTCTCTTTCAAATATAACACTGCGTCGGCTCTGACTCGACGGCACTTGGCTGGCTTGGGGTTATGAACAGTAGTATCTGAAAATTCTTGTAAGCATATTCCACTGCCAGATGGAGTGCCTTCTTATTTAAAAGCAGTAAGGTACATTGGATAGTTCAAAATCATTCCTATTGCGTCCTTTTTGAGGCCACAACAAGACTCATTGAAAAGGAATGCAAAAATCATTCATCCTTGCTAGATTTGACTTCCTTCTTTTTCTTCTTTCCATTTCCACCCATTTCTTTTCTTGTTTTCCATCCCCTCATTTCTTTTCTTCTTCTCTGCTTTCTGTCCTTCTTTCTTCCCCTTTCTCTTCCTACTTTTTCCTTTTCCATTCTTTCTTTGGTTGAGATTCAGTTTTCCATGAACCCATATGGTCAAGGCTGGTAGGAATCAAAGCTCACTCATACCAGAAAGAACAAGAAGGAAAGCTAACATCCTTAGGGCATGGCATCAATAAAATAAACTGTCTCCTATGATAATTTCATGGTAAAATTAAGCTAAAAAACTCTTCTTGCGAAGGAACAAAATGAGTAGAGGGAATAAAAATTTCTGATACTTCAATTTTCTGGATTTATAGTCTACAACTTCCTTCTTCTCTGTAGGGCAACGAGTTATTGTTACTAATAACAACATTCATACCTAAGAGATAAAACCAAAAACAAAACCTGTTGCTATGGAGTAGATTCCAGCTCATACTTATGAAATTGTAGAAACTTTATAGAACAGAGTAGCATTGCCTTATAGTGTTTCCAAGGAAGAGCTGGAGAATATGAACTGTTGACCAGTTGGTTAGCAGCCAGCATCTTAGCCAATGCCCTATCAGGACCATGAGTATTGTGAGACACTGTCCAGACACTTTGAAGTTTTAAGGATTTAGGCACTGGTTGTCATTGTTAGGTGCCATAGAGTTGGGTTGCAACACACAGCAACTCTATACACAACAGAATGAAACACTATCAGGTTCTCCACCATGCCTACTGTCATTTTTAGACTTAAGCCCACTGTTACAGCCACTGTGTTAATCTGTCCTGTTGAAGGTCTTCTTTTTCACTGACACGATGACATGATGTCCTTCTCTAGGGACTGATCCCTCCTGACATATTGTCCAAAGTATGTAAGATTCAGTCTCACCATCTTTGCTTCCACTGAGCACTCTGGTTGTATTTCTTTCAGAATAGGCCTCTTTGTTCTTTTGGCAGTCCATGGCACATTCAAAATTCTTCTCTAACACCACAATTCAAAGTCATCAGTTCTTCTGTCTTCTGTCTTCACGGTCCAGCTTTTGCATGCATATGATGTTACTAAAACTACCATGGCTTAGGTAAGGTGTTCCTTAATCTTCTAGGTGACAGTTTTTTTACAACACTTTAAAGAGATCTTTTGCTGCAGATTTTCCAAATGCAATGTGTGTTTTGCTTTCTTGACTGCTGCTTCCATGGGGACTGATTTTGGAAAGAAGACAAATGATATCCTTGACGACCTTGGTATTTCTCATGATTCTGCTTACTGGTCAGTGGTGAGGATTTTGGCTTTCTTAATTTTGAGGTGCAATCCTTATTGAAGACTGAGGTCTTCAATCTTTCTCAGTAAGAGTTTCAAATTCTCTTCACTTTCCTTAAGCAGGATTGTATCACCTGCATAACACACATTGCTAATGAGTCTTCCTCCAATCCTGATGCCTCATTCTTCTTCATATAGCTCAGTTTGTCAGATTATTTCTGTGGCACACAGATTGAAAAGGTTTGGTGAAAGGGCACAACTCTGATGCACATGTTTCCTGACTTTAAACCATGCAGTGTCCCCTTGTACTGTTCACATGACTGCCAGGTTCATGTACACATTCCTCATGAACATAATTAAGTGTTCTGGAACTCCCATTCTCTGTGATGTTATTCATAATTTGTTGATGTCACTGCTTTCAGTCAAGATCCATCTGGCATCACCAATGATATGCCTGGTTTCACAAACCCTTCCAAACCTAACTTGAATTTCTGGCAGTTGCCTGTCAATATACTGTTCCAGTTGCTTTTGAATAATCTTTAACAAAATTTTGTGTGTGATATTAATGATATTGTTTGATAATTTCTAAATCCAGTTAGATCACCTTTTTTGAGAATAGACATAAATATTGATCTCCCAGTTGGTTGATCAGGTAGCTGTCCTCCAAATTTCTTGGTACAGAAGATTGAGCACTTCCAGCACTGCATCTATTTGTTGAAACATCTCAATTGGTATTCTATGAATTTCTACAGTCCTGTTTTTTTGCCAGTGCCTCCAATGCAGCTTTGACTTCTTCTTTCAGTACAGTTGGTTCCTGATCATACCACCTCTTGAAATAGATAATCGTTGACCAGTTCTCTCTGGTATAATGACTATGTATTCTCCATTTCCTTGTGATGCTGCCTGAGTCATTTTATATTTTTCCCATGGAATCCTTCACTATTTCAACTTGAGGCTTGAATTTTTTCTTTGGTTCTTTCAGCTTGAGAAATGCAGAGTACATTCTTCCTGTCTGCTTTTCTATTTCCAGCTCTTTACCCATGTTGTTTTAAGAACTTACTTTGCCTTTTCGAGCCACCCCAAGAAATCTTCTATCCAGTTCTTTTGCTTCATCATTCTTTCTTTTGGCTTTAGCTACTCAAATGTTCAAGAGCAAGATTCAGCGTCTCTTTTGACATCCAAATTGTTCTTTTCTGTCTTTTTAATGAGCTCTTGCTTTTTTCATGGATCATGTCTTTGCTCTCATTCTACAACTCATCTGATCTTCAGTCATTAGCGTTTAAGACATCAAATCTGTTCTTGAGGTGGTCCCTAACCTTAGGTGGGATATTTTCCAGTTGTGCTCTGGCTCTCATGGGCTTGTTATAATTTTTTTCAGTCTCAATTTAAACTGATGATTGATAATCTGTGCCACAGTTAGCACCTAGTCTTGTTCTGACTGCTGATAGGGAGCTTTTTCCATCATCTGTTTCCACAATGTATTCAGTTTTGTTCCTGTGTATTCCATCTGGTGAGGTCCATGTGTATAGTTGCTGCTTATGTTGGTATAAAAAGGTATTTGCAGTGAAGAAGTCATGGTTTTTGCAAAATGTTATCATGTGATGTCTGTCATCATTCCCATCACCAAGATCATATAGCCTTCTTGTTTCCAATTTTTGCATTCCAGTCATCAGAAATTATCAGTGCATCCTGATTTCACATTCAGTCAGCTTTGGAGTACAAAGCTACTAAAAATCTTCAGTTTCTGCACCTTCGGCCCTAGTGGTTGGTTTGTAAATTTGGATAATATTCGTATCAACTAATGTTCCTTGTAGGTGTGTGGTTATTGTCTTATTACTGACAGCATTATACTTTAGGACTGATCTTTAAATGGTCTTTTTGATGATGAATGCAGCACCATTCCTCTTCAAGTTTTGAGTCCTAGCGTAGTAGACTCACACGAGATTGACCTTGCTTGGGTCTGAATACCAGTGGCGCAGCTTCCAGCATCACAACAACAAGCCATCCCTCATAGCAAGGCAAACTTACAGACAACTTGGGGTATGTGCTGGCATTGCTTCAGAATGTTCTACCAGAGGTGGCTTTCAACTCTCATGCCCCTCCAGAATTGTCTTAGCTGAAGAAACTTACCTCTGTAGGTTATACATCCTTCCTGGAAAATCCCACTTCTAACAACTAACTGCTGAAGAGGAAAATGTGATCTGTTACTTTGCCAAACTCAGGACAATCCTTAACTACCACTTCAGGAGTAGAGCTCCCCGTGGAGTCTTCTGAGGCAGTTTTGGAGTTTAACTTCCTGTTTTCTCAGCCTTGTTCTCCTTTCTTTCCTCTTCATGTGGTGATCTGAAGACTGCTCTGTATCTCAGCGTCTGTCTCCAGGAACTTCCAACAGACTTCTGTGAGAAAACAGGCTTCTGAAAGAATCTTTAGCATCATGTCTTTTGGTTGCCTTCTATGTCTGGACCTTGTATCCTTAGATCTGCAGAACATTGAGACTAGCCTAAAAAAAAAAAGGAAGGAAGGAAAGAGGGACAGAATGAGGGAAGGAAGAAGGGAGGGAAGGAAAGAGAGAGAGAGAGAGAGAGAGAGAGAAATCTAGTAATCTACCATGATGAATAACAAAAATAACCAAAGGTTTATAGGCTATTTTTAATACAAGCCTCCTACTCACTAGCTAGTGAAGTTCACAAATATTAGCTCTAGTTATTCCTGTCTTAAAGAAGAAACAACACAATATTTGCCATATAGTAGATCCTCAATACTTTTTTATTTTGCCAAATATCATAAAACCTTTCACAATTAAATGCTCATGACCTCTACTTTATATTGGTTCACGAAATAAAATTAAGTTACTTACAGTGTAAAATATAGTGGTGTTTTAAAGAAGAAGAGTGTAATAAAGAGTGAAAAAGAAAACCCTTCAGAAAGTTTTAGTTTTTCTCTGTTTAAGTAGGAGTGCATTTCAAACAGACTGGGACTCTAACTTGCTGTAGAATTGTATCTATAGTAGAAGTTAAACCTGAGAATACCACGTGCTGATGACAGTCCTTAGAAGTTCAATCAAGTATTTTGTTTGTTTGGTTTATTTAATGGATGAGAGAAGCACATGATTTATCATTCAGATCAGGAAACGTTAAAAAGTGAATGGGAAATCCTTAATAATCATGCCAAAATAACAGGAGTAATCCAGGATTGTCTTGAGCAAACCAGAATATATTTCTTATCCTATTGAAGGTATTTTCAAGTTAAAATTTGTGTTTAGCTGCATGCAGTATACTGTGACACATGACCCTATAAAGAGAAATTGGCCGTTCCCAGTTTCAGAGACTGGTTATGTCTGTACTCAATCACGAAGGCACAGAAACAGAATAAAAAGATCTAGCCTGAATCTGAATCCATGATTTAGTATTTCCTAGACTTTGAGAGACAGTCTTACAGCACTGTGATGCTGTTCCTGTATCACACCGGTAATGAAATAAGAACAATTGCATATGTTTCATATCTTGCAGTTTGGGGATATTAATAAGTGATCAGTGGATACTACAGTAAATAGGGTCTTAATAACATAAAGGTACTTAATTTTATCTTACAGTGGATGGCCTATATCAGAGCTTCTCAAACATTCTTGAAAGATATAATTACCAGGGAATTTTGATAAATTGCAGATTGATTCTGTAGGTTTGAGGTGAAGCCCTAAGATTCTGCATTTCTAAGAAATTAGTAGCTAAGGCAATGCTGCTGGTCTAGCCTGCATGCTTTGAATAACAAGGGCTTTTATTAAACTCCTGAGACATGCACTGTTGCAGAGCTATTTTTAGTGAGATGTCTCACGCAAATCTAACAGCACTGACACATAAAGTTAAATAGGAACCAGGACTTCTTTATGTGTACATTTTTAGAATATAAAAGAAAAAAAAAACTACATTAAAATGTTTCAAATCTCTAACAAGGCACCAGGGATATGGCTTTCTCATGTGAGTCTCAAAATCAATATTATACCCACTCACCACTCCTGCCTCAAGTCTCAAAGGGATATTATTTAAAAAGTAGGAACCCTGTTGCCTCAGCATTTAAAAGACTTTGTTGCTTAACAGAAAAGCTTACAGTTTGAACCCCCAGCCACTGGATGGAACAAAGATGAGGCACTCCGGATCCAGTAAAAAAATGCAGTCTTGGAAACACCATGGGGCAGTTCGTCTTTGCTCTAGAGGCTCCCTTATGAGTTAGAATTAACTCAGTTTGACAGTGTGTTTGGACTTGCTTTCTTCTTCTTCTGAAATTTTTTTGGGTAAGCCATTATTTTGCACAGTTTAGCAGAGATTCGAGAAACAAGGCCTAGTTTTTGCAGGCAGAAAAAGAATGGATTGTTCTCGCTTCCAACACCAACACCTTGAGAGAGAGAACCTTAAAAACAGCTAAGCAAACTGTCCAGTCTAACAACTCAATAATCCAATAGGAGCCACCATCATTTTTCTTCCAGGAAGAGTAACCTCAAAGTTTTAACATGTGAGCTCATGCCTTGGCCTTTGCTATGACTGGGAAATTGAGGAGACAGTATGCAGTGGCAAGCTGAGCAAAACGGTGTATTCAATTAGTTTAGGTGGCTAGTGTACCAATCAGCATTGGCATGATTTATTGTCTAAGATGGTGAAAATCTTACGTGGAAAGCTTAACCTTAATTTTTCTCTCTCTAATGTAACATTTCCCTATCTTATTTTATGGTATGTTAAGAAAGGACAGGGTTCCTTGTCTATTTCTGACCAGTTTCAAAACCCAAAAGAAAAGATTGGATTTCATTTTTTATATTAAAATGCATATTTCAAAATATTAATATTAGCTTGCCAACAACAATAGCATTTCATGGTGTATAAGGCACTGTTAAAGCAGTTTATGTCATAGTAGAGAAGAAAGCTATTTTCAGAAAGGGGTATCCATATTTATACTGGATCAGTAGCCAATACATTTAAAATGAGTAAGTTTCTAAATAATGTTAGAGCATTAATTATTAGGTTTTGATTGCTTGATGGCTTCACTCAGTGTTTTACATTTCAAACAGTGGAGTTAGTTACATTTGGAAAAATCAAAAAGGTTATTAGGGTATGTTAGAGCAGCACTAGCTGACTAAAACAGAATTTGGTACCATGAAAGTGGGGTGCTACTCTAGCAAGTACCCGAAATGTGGGAGCCATTTTGAAACTGCGAAAGATTCCGAAGGAACAAAGAAGGCACAGATGGTGAGAAACAACCGAGGACTGGAGGCAGCAGCAGTGGCAGCAGCAGAACCAGAGGCAGTGCTGGAGCCGACCTGTGGAGTGAGAGCTGAGCGCCTGCACACAGAGCTGTCCTCAAGGAACACGGTGCCTCCAGGCACTGAAATTGGTGGAGCTGGCCTTGCTGACCTACAGAGAGAGAGAGCGGAGGGCCTTTGGGCAGGATGCTTTCCAACAAGAGTGAGGTGCCTCCAGGCATTTGAATTAGTGGAGCTACGGAGCTTTGGAACACTTGCCCGGCAGGGCAGATGTGGGCCTGAAGCCCCTGCCATGTGGCCATAGGAAGCTGAAGCTGAAGAGACAAACAGCGTGAGAAGCTGAGCTGCCTCAGTCTCAAAAGGTATGGCCATGACCTCAGGGCTTTGAAAGGGTGGAACCATGGCATCCTGTGTTCATGAGGGTGGAATTGCCCCTCATTTGGGCTTAGGGTGCTCCTAAAGCCGAAGGGGCAGTTTCTGTCGAAGTGGGCATAGAAGGCAGATGTCTCCACTCAGAAGGCTGGTGTCTCCACTCAGAAACCAGAGAGTGTGGCCAATACCTACAGACTGGGAGGTAGAGCCGTTGTGTAGAATGTCTCAGAAAGTGGAAAAGTATTTCCAAAGCTTTGAGGGCTGATGTAATGTGTTTTGCTGACTTGCCTGTTGCCTGTTAATGCCTTCTTTCCCTGCAATTTCTCTCATTTGTAATGGAATGTCTAACTTGTGCCTGTTGTGCCGTTGTACCTTTGGAAGCAGATAGCTTGCACTCTAGGTTTCATAGATGTAAAGAAATTTTTCAGTTTTGGTCTTACAACTGATTTAAGTCTTCTATCATACGGATGGATATGATTTTGCTATGATGAGATGGATGTGTTACATGTTTCAATGATGTGATTTGGGAGGTGCCAAAGGGTGGGATGTCATGGATTGAATTGTGTCCCCTCAAAAATATGTATAGCCATGTGGCTGGGCCATGATTCCCAGTATCTTGTGACTGTCCTCCATTTCATGGTTTTCCTATGCTGCACACAGAGGATTAGGGTGGGAGTGTAAATCCCTTCAGAAGATCACCTCCCTGCTCCACTGTAAAGGGACCTTTCCTGGAGTATGGCTTGCCCCACCCTTAATCCTTTCATCTTGCAAGAGATAAAAGGAAGGGAAGCAAGTAGAGAATTGGGAACCTCGTACCAGCAAGAAAGCAGCACTGGGAGAAGAGCGTGTCCTTCAGACCTGAGGTTCCTGTGCCAAGATGCTCCCTGGACAAAGACTGATGCAATGCCAGACTTTCCTCCAGAGCCAACAAGGGGGAAAGCCTTCCCCATCCCGGGTGGTACAAATGATGAATTGTTCAGCTTCTAACCAAAAAGTTGGTGGTTCAAACCCATCTTGCAGCTCTGCTGCATAAACCCCAGGGAATCTGCTTCCCTAAAGATTGCAGCCAAGAAAACCACATGGAGCAGTTCTCTCTATTGCATAGGCTTATTATAGGTTGAAATCAACTTGAGGACGTTGACAACAACAAAATAATGTCAGTAATACTAGCTTTCTTCCTCACCTGAGTTTAAAACTGACCAAGAGATAGACCAAAAAGTATCAGTGAGACAGAGATAACATTCTCACTTTTATAAACGAGGAAGGTGACCCTGGGAAATATTTCTTAATGCTCTAGCTTACTCATCTTTATCCATGATACACAAAGTATTAACTACCACTTTTATAGCTAACCCAGTACTGTGAAGTCAGTTCCAACTTATAGCCACCCTATAGGGTAAAGTAGAATTGCCTCACAGAGTTTTTAAGGAGGGCCTAGCAGATTTGAACTCCTGACCTTTGATTAACAGATGCAGCACTTGACCACTATGGCACCAGAGTTTCCTAGTAGTGATGAAATCATGGCTCAAACTTTTCTGTGGTTCTTCTGCAACCTATCAGTGTATTCAATCAGGACATTACTGTATCTATCATAATATACGAATTTGAAGACATTTTTTAGTAAACATCACATCTTTTTAAACTTTAGAATGAAAATGGTCAATTATAAATATATATCCACAAAACAATGATACAAATCATTTAGTTTGAAATGTTATGAAGGTAGGAAACGATATGATTAAAATGAAAAATCTTTGAAAGACTTCATCATTTTAAGAGGTTAAATAGAATTGATTGTGGCTGAAGACATAGGCACATGAGTTAAACTGTTCTTGTTTAACTACTTGTGCTAATTAGTTTTCTAGTCTACTCTAAAATGAGATAATAATGACATGAAAAACCTAACCTGCTGCTGCCCAGTCCAATTCGCACTCATAATGACCCTATAGGACAGAAGAGAACTGCTCTATAGAGTTTCCAAGGCTGTAAAACTTTATAGAAGCTGACTACTACGTCTTTCTCCCATAGAGTGGCTAATGGGTTTGAATTACTGACTTTCCAATTAGCAATTAGTACTTAACCACTGAGATTCCATTACTCCTAGGATAATGGGAATTATCACATAAAGAGTGCAAGATCCCAATGAAATAATAAATGCACAGTGACCTTGTCAAAATAGCAAAAATTTTAGTGGAATCCTTCCTCCTCTTGTCACTTTTTCCCCTTCACTTTTTGCTTCCTTCTTTCATAAAGTAATTTTGATGACTTAATTCACATCAAGGAATAACAATATGGGCTCTGCCCCCAGCAGATTCATTCTAGAGTAGGGGGCAGACCAATACTCAAAGATTAATGATTCACACCAAGAACTGCAAACTGAGTTGTAATAGGTAGTACCGAGGAGGTATTTTTGTGCTGTGTAATTGGGGAAATATGGAGGGAAATATTTCACTGAAAAAAAAAATAATTGAGTTGTGATACTAAGAAGAACTATAATTTAACTAGTTTAATAGGAATTAATGGGAAGACCATTCCAATAGAATAAAGCATGTGCATAGACAAGAAAAGCTGAGCTATCCAAAGTGACTGAAAATCAGACAAGACCCAGAAGGACTGAGACAAAAAAAAGCAGTAATCCAGTGCTAAAAGTAAAGGATCTAGACCACCAAAACTCAGTGAAGAACAAGCAAATAAACTAGAAATGAGAAAACAAGATACTGACTTGTGTGGTAGGTGAACATTACCAGTTATGAAACCTAGTTCAATAACAACTTTCCTTATGGTTTCCTGGAATAATTTTAATTTTATTATTTTTTTTTTAAATAATGGTGTTGTTTTACAAACTGTTTCTAGGATAGGTTAGCTCTAGAAATATCACTAATGATGCACATAACCAAAATAGATCATTTCTAACAGAGATTATACTGAGCTAGAATAGTACAAGAGGAGACAAATAAAATGCAATGCATAATGGCTAACATAGGCTAGCCAAATTTTATCAGAAGCATAGCACATATTGCCAAATGTTTCTTTTCATATTTTGCATCTCATTGAGTATATTGGGCATCTAATGACTTGTGCTACATTCACAGTCATATTCAAGTGTGCAGACAAGTGAGAAGGTAGCACAAACTCATTAGCAACACCTGGTACTCACTGTATGCCAAGAAATCACTTTAGTCAGGAAAATGGACTGGGATCAAAATGACCACTGAAAAGTAAAGTGCCTTCTTATCATCCCATTACATATCTGCTATTGCAAAATGCTTGAACTGTCAAATGATGGCTGTCTCACCAGACAGATGTTCTAGACCATTAGCTCCATATAGTGAAAGGTCATGAGTGAACTCTTCATAACACTGCACTTGATGATGAATGAGGCATTATCTTTAAGAGCATAAGAGGAAAAAGAAAATACAATAGCACTGATTCAACATTTTTTCTTCCTCCCTTCCCTCCCTCCTCCTTCCCTTCTTCCCTTCCTTCCTCCGTCGATCCCTTCTCTCTATCTTCCCTCCTTACTTTCTCTTTTCTTCTTTCTGTCTTACTCTTGCTCTCTTTTTCTTTCTGTTTTCCTAAACTTAAACAAACAAACAAACAAACTAGGCTGTTAATGTGACAGTCAAGAGTAATTTCAGCTTTCCGTTACAAGCCTCTAGATAATTTTGTAATAATTGTGTTCAACTTATACTGATCCTTCATTGAGTGATAGAGAAATAATGCTCTTGAGTCCCAAATAAGGGAGATAATACATGAGTTCAAAATAAATTGATTGGTTTAGAGAAACTGGTCAAATGACAAAGAAAAAAATGGCTAAAATGAATGCAAAGCTGCTTTACTGCGCTACCTAGAGAATAACTGCATGTAAAAGTCTGGAAATTAAAGTGAATGTTAAATTTCAAACATTATCTTGATTGATTTTGCGTTTTAAGTACACTGACTGAACAAGTGATGGAGAAGGCACAGAGGAAGGAACAGAAAACTGGATCCAAACGAGGGATAGCGGTGGCTGGCACGTGGTCATCTCTCTGGTGATAGACAGAAGAAAATATATTCAATGTGGTGCTGGCAAATACTATTTGAGAGGCTAGGGGAGACAGAATTAGGGATTCCTCCTCTACATTTCCGAATAGATGCTTCCCCTGGTTGTATGGTTATCAATATTAAATTAGAGAAAGAACGTGTATTAATTACTTTTAATAACTAACAAAACAGAAAGCATAAATTACATTATTCATGCCATACCTTTACTAAATGCTTCATCTAATTTTCATTGAACATAAAACAAGATTCTCACAACTTGCCATCTATCTTGAAGTCATTTTGCCCCACATCACGGTGGTCAAGTTGTACTGACATGATTCTCACGTCTTCTAGCAATTCAAGATCTTTCCCGTAGGACTTATTATGAGCAGTTTCTGCTGCTGGAATGCTCTCAGCTTCCATCCTCCACGTCATTCTCAATCCCAGCTCTCTCTCATACTCTAGATCGTAACCCAGTTATCACCTCATCAAGAGTGATTTTCAAACAGATGCTATCAAAAGCAGATGTAATTCAGTTCCCTGTGTTTCCTTTGTGGCAGTTACTGCATTTTCACTGTTTATCTCTTTGTGTAACTTTTGGAGGATCAGATTCCTCCATGTAGACCGTAGACTCCAAGACAGATTTTTGAAAAAAATTTAAAAAATTACTTACCATCATTCCAAAGTATTTCAATAGTATGTCAATGGGCAAATGCCAGAAATGCAAGCTGGATTCAGAAAAGGACATGGAAAAAGAGATACCTTTGCTGAGGTTGGATCAATCTTGTCTAAAAGCAGAGGATACCAGGTAGATGTTTACTTGCATTTTATTGACTATGCAAAGTCATTCAACTGTGTGGATCAAGGCAAATTATTGATAGCATTGAGAAGAACAGGAATTTCAGAATAACTAGCTGTGCTCCTGAGGAATCTGTACATAGGTCAACAGGCAGCTGTCCAAATAGAACAAGGGCTAATGCAAGGTTTAAAGCCAGGAAAGATGTGCATTAGGGCTGTATTTTTCCACCATACTTATATAATCTGTATGCTGAGAAATAATCTGAGAAACTGGACTATATGAAGAAAAACGTGGGATTGGGATTGGAGGAACATTCATTTACAACCTGCAATATTCAGTTGAAAGTGAAGTTGATACAAAACACTGATCAAGATCAAAGGTATGGATTACACCTGAACACTGAGAAAACAAAAAATCCTTATAACTGAACCAATAAGAGATACTGTGATAAACAGAGAAAAGATTACTGTTGTCAAGGATTTTATTTCACTGCATCCATAATCACCTCCCATGAAATAAGCAGTCAATAAATGAAATGATGCATTGCATTGGGCAAATCTGCAAAAGAATTATTTAAAGTATTGAAAAGCAAAAATGTGCCTTTAGGGACTTTAGCCATCATTTTTTTTTTCACACTGCCTTATTTGGATCAGAAGCTATGGTAGATAAGTAGAAAAACTGCTGTCTTTGAATTATGGCATTGCTGAAGAATATAGAACAGACCATGGATTGCCAGAAGAACAAACACACCTGTCTTGGAAAAAGTACAGCCAGAATATTCCTTAGAAGGGAAGATAGCAAGACCTCATCTCACATACTTTGCCCATGTTGCTAGGAAGGACCAGTCCCTGGAGAAGGACTTCAGGCTTGGTCAAGTAGAGGATCAGTGACAAGAAGAAGACTCTCAATGACAAAGCGACAAAGACTCTCAAGACACAGTAGCTGCAACAGTGGGTCTGAGCATCACACAAGAGGTATAAAGATGGCACAGGACTGGACGGTGTCTCCTTCTGTTGTGCACAGGGTCATGGTAAGTGGGAATTGGCTTACAGGCACCTGACAACAACAGCATGCTTAAAAAAAATCTTTTTGGATGATTATTTTCCCCTTGTAGTTAACATATTACCTGAGAACAGCAACTACTTTGCTTTTTATTTTGTATATGGGGTCCCATGAGTTGAAACCCACTCAAGGGCCAACTAGCAAAGAAATTTTATTTAATTCCTCAGAGGCTGGCACATCAAAGATGTTCAAAATGACTTAAAATAAATGATTTATTTTTTTTAGAATATTTGTAAAAATTGAGAAGAGTGTACAGAAAGTTCCCTGGGTAAAGCATAAACACCCTTACATAGACACAAACGCAAATATAAAAACATCCACAAAACGAATGCAAATAAACTCTAGTAAAGCCATGAATCACGTTTGTCCAGTCTAACAGCAGCTTCTTACATTGCAATATCTATTTCCTATGCCAGGGCTTTTAAGAACCCTAGTCACACCTAGAAATACAAAGCTGCATAATTTGGCAGTTTCTACATTTATAACCTGAGCATAATTATCCTTAATAACATTTTCTTCTCACTGTTTAAAAGATGAAAAGATTTTTTAAGACCCATTAGCAGCTTGATGTTCCACCTTTTTTCTAATAACCATCTTAAAGCACTTAATGCTTATTAGTACATTATAAAAGCAGAAGCGATACAAACATGCGAATAATGTACATATGTACGATATCGTTAAGAAAAGCCGTGATGTGTCATGTTAGAAATACCTTGTAAATAGCATTCCCCTTCATATTCACTTAGATAATGTTATCACTTCCTTCAAAAGCACCTTCATATATCAGTTCCTGGGGAATGCCTTCTTATCCTGTCCAACATTTCACAAGGTTAATCGTAACATTATGCTTTTATGCTGTTTTGTCTGTGCTAGTTATTTGTTACTGTGACAAAAATAACTGACAACTAAAGCCTTGAAAAAACAAACATTTTATACCTCACAGTTTGGGTGGGTCAGGAATTTAGGAGTGTTTTAGCTAGGGAGTTCTGCTTGGATTTTCTCATAGATGGAATTCAAGTTGTCAGCCAGAGTTGCAGAGAGCTGCAAACTTGACTGGGGAGAATCACCCCAAAGATAGCTCAGTCATATGGCCATCAGCAGAAGACTTCAGCTACTCTCCATGTAAATTTTCCCGTAGTACTGTTTCTGTGTCCTCACAGCATGGCACCTGGCATCCACATGTGTGACATAAGCAGGACAGAGAGCAGGAAGGACCCTCTAATGCCTTTTCGATGACATAGTCTCCCAAAAGCCAAATATCATCCCATAAAAAAAAATTGAAATCATTGCCATCAAGTCGATTCTGACTGATAGTGACCCTCCAGGACAGAGTAGAACTGCACCATGTAGTTTCTAAAGAGGAATTGGTGGATTTGAACTGTCAACATTTTGATTAATGGCCTGAGTTCTAAACCACTGTATAACCGATCTTCCAAATACCATCACTTTCACTATACTCTATGAATCATTATGTTGAGCCCATACTCAAAGAAGGGAGAATAAGACTGTGTGTATTGAAGAGGTGTTAAAGAATTTGCAGATATATTTTAACAATAACATATTGCTTTTCTCTATACTTTAAAAAAATAAATATTATGAAAGTACAGTCAATCTCTCTTATTGGAATTATGTGAATCATAAGAAAAAAAAAGCCTAACTTGGGTCCCATTTTTAAGTTCATTTCTCAGTGTTGGACACATAATAATATCCCAGTGAGTGTCTATTTAATTCAATTTTATTGAAAATTTATATTAATAATTTGTGGTAATACAAGGTCTGACAAGTGTTCAAACTTAATTGTTCTAAATGCTACATGTTTTATTGCTGAATATCACTGTGGTCAGCTTCAAAGTACTCTAGAAGGCTGGTGGATGCCAGAGCTTAGTCCTCTCTTCAAAGTAATTTTGGAACTCTTTTTGGAATAGCCACTGCACACATGGCACGGTGACAAGTTCACAAACTTAATTGTATAGCTGTCTATGAGGGAGTTTTTAGTTAGTAAACAAATTACTGTATTGAAACTCCCTCCCTACTCACCTGACTTGGCCCCCAATTACTTGTTTCTGTACCTGAATATAAAGGAAATATTGAAAGAAAGACATTTGATGACATTCAGGACATGAAGGGTAATAAGACAACAACTCTGATGCCCATTACAGAAAAAGAATTCCAAGTTTCCTTTGAAGGGTGAACCAGGCACTGGCATTGGTGCATAGCTTCCCAAAGGGAGCACTTTAGAGGTGACTGTAATGATATTCAGCAATGAAGTATGTAGTACTTTTTCTAGGATGAGTTCACGAACTGCATTGGTTTTCCTCATATACAGTAAAAATATCATATTCAAGTTGGTAACCAATCTATTAAATGTGCTTCCTATGCCCTTTGTTAAACAGAAGAACAATTACTTTTGACATAAATAAATCCAACAATATTATTTTTTATGGTCTTGTGCTTTGGGGGTCTAGTTTTTAAGAGATTGTATGTTTATGAAGTGCTTGTGGTTGAAATTCTGTTGGGTCAAAGAGAATACAAGAAACAATATGTGTTTGGGGGTAAATAATCGTTGTAAGAATGCTTTGCCTATAGTAATGCAATAACGTTATATAGAATTAGAATAACAGCTGTAGGAAGACCTAGCAAAACATTAAATAGAGAAATTTCTCACACTGTATAGCAACTAAATACAAGATTGAGAAAGTAAGCTACTATCTTTTTACTGTGGGCCTTTTAAGTACACTTCATGCTATACAGATGATAGGAAGCCTGACGAAACATTTTATGAGGCTGAGCAAGAATAACCAAACAGTATTTCACTGGAAAAAAAAAGGCTTTTATTGTTTTCAAAGTGATGTCATAAAATTCCATGCTACTAAGGTATTCTATCATCAGAAACTTTTTGAAAATGTTTCACAAAGGAAAAAAAAAAGGAAGCAAATTCAGCAATCCTGTATTTTAATCACAAACCTACAATTTATAATATCATCTATTTATAATCTTTAAGAAACCATGCATGTATGTTTCCATTCAGTGAGGTTTCATCAAATGATATTTGATTTTGTTCTAAGTAAGAAAATAAGCTTTTGTGTGTGAAAATAAGAAGTTATGTTTCTGTATGGACTGAAATTGATACATACTAATAACTGATAAATTGCAAAAGTATCAGATTTGGAATATTAATGGACACTGGCATGGCAGTGATGGGTGGACTGATGTGATGGTAGAGGCCACCATACACACGAGGTACACACTTGGTTGTGTATGCAGTAGAACATTAACTGTGGGTTTTACACATATATTTAAATTTATATGTTTGTGTCGTATTTGTAAACATACATGCGTGGTCATATAATGCTACACTTTTTTTTTTAACATATTGACCTTATCTTTGAGGGTGTTTATTAAAAATAATGGCATTAGCTTGTGTGGCTCCCTGCGGGATGCTGTTGTTGTTGTTAGGTGCCATTGAGTTGGTTCTGACTCAGAGACCTTATGCACCACAGACTGAAACACTGCCCAGTCTCGCGCCGTGTCCACAGTCATCGTTATGTTCAAGTCCGTTGTGCACCCATTGTGCCAGTCCATCTCTCTGAGGGTCGTCCTCTCTTTTGCTGACCCTCCGCTGTACCAAGCATGATGTCCTCTTCCAGAGACAGATCCCTCCTGACAAAATGTCCAAAGTATGTACGACACAGTCTTGCCATCTTTGCCACCAAGGAACCCTCTGGTTGTACTTCCAGAGCAGATCTGTTTGTTCTTTTGGTGGTCCATGGTTCCATGGTACACTCAACATTCTTGTCCAACACCACAATTGAAAGGAATCAATTCCTCTTCTGTCTTCTTTGTTCACTGTCCAGCTTTCGCATGTATATGATGAGACTGAAAATAATATGGCTTGGGTCAGGCGTACCTTAGTCTTCAAGGTGACATCTTTTCAGTACTTTAAAGCAGATTTTCCTAGTGCAATACATCTTTTGATTTCTTGATTGTTGCTTCTGTGGGCATTGATTGTGGACCCAAGTAAACTGAAATCCTTGACAACTTCAGTCCTTTCTGCATTTATCATAATAGTGCTTACTGGTCCAGTTGGGAGGATTTTTGTTTTCTTTATGCTGAGGTACAATCTGTACTGAAGGCTGTGGTCTTTGATCTTTGTTAGTAAGTATTTTGAATCTTCTTCACTTCCAGCAAGTAAGATGGTATCATCTGTGTAACACAGGTTATTAACAAGCCTTCCTCCAGTCCTGATGCCTCATTCTTCTTCACATAATCCACCTTCTCAGATTATTTGCTTGGCATATAGATTGAAAAGGTATGGTGAAAGGACACAACCCTGACACACACCTTTTCTGACTTTAAACCATACAGTTTCCCCTTGTTCTGTTACCACATTGATCCATGTTGAGACTCCTAAGAACACAATTAAATGATCCGGAATTTGCATTCTCCTTAATGTCAGCCATGATTTTTTAAGATCTACACAGTCAAATTCTTTTGCGTAGTCAATAAAACACAGGTACATGTCTTCCTGGTATTCTCTACTTTCAGCCTGGGGAATAGGATAAGTTATACTGGGCTGTTCAGTGATTGCTCACGGTAAGGAACATACAAACAAATGACAATAAAGTTCCCAGTTACACAAAGGGGAGCTTCTGAACTGAATCTCTTCAAAGAGAAGCGAGTGACAAGGTAGAACCAAAAGATTCCCTACAGTAAAAGAAATTTTACTGTGCCTTTTTAAGCCTGTATATGTGATGCTCCTGTTAGATCCTTTAGTTTCTATTGGGAAGTTAGAATCCTAGAGAAATTAAAATAAATTTCTTCGTTATTTTAACAGGTGTGTCATTAAGTGAGACTGCAAGAGGCAGAAAAATAGTGGCTATGTTCTTTTGGTGTCAGATCTTGGCCCATGTTCTGATTGCACAATTTCATGTTGAAGCATTATTAAGGAAATTGAGAAACCTCTCTCAACTTGGATTTACTCACTAGTGAACTAGTAAAACGGAAACCCTAGTGTTGTAGTGCTTAAGAGCTGAGACTGCTAAACAAAAGATCTGCAGTCTGAACTTACCAGGTGCTTCTTGGAAACAATATCTGGCAGTTCTACTCTGCTCTATGGGGGGTTTTGGAATCCACTGCATGGCAATAAGTTTGGTTATTGTTTTTTTAAAACTTTTATAATAAGATTGTTGGAAAAGTTAATGTGAAATTGTATATGAAATACTAAGTATATAGGCATATAAAATTGGTATCCATAGAAGTGATAACATCACTAATAGACACAATAATAAGACTGCTTAAGACTAGGAGTAAGCTAAGATAAACAATCAAACAACAGTATTTCCTAGCAACACATAAGATCCCTGGTGATGCAGAGGCTAGGCACTCAGCTGCTGACCAAAAGTTTGCTTGTTCAAGACCATCAACCATTCTACAGGAAAAAGATGTGGGACTCTGCTTCCATAAAGATTACAGTCTTGGGAAACACGTGGACAAGTTTTATTTGTCCTATAGGGTCTCTATGAGGGAAAATAGACAGCAAGCCTTTTATTTTGTTGTTTTGTTTTTAGCAGTGAATAGTACATTTTGGTGAGAGGGGAACATGGACTCTCAAACTGATTCTTTATGACAGAATGCCTGCATGCCTCAGTTTCCCACTTGTAATTGTTGCTAATATTAGATGTCTGAGTTAAATCTGACTCACAGCTACCCTATGCACAGCAAAATGAAACACTGTCTGGTGCTATTCCATACTCACATTGTTATACATGAGACCATTATTGCAGCCACTATGTCAGTCTATCTTGTTGAGGGTCTTCATCTTTTACACTGACCCTCTACTTTACCAAGTCCTTCTCCTGGGATTGATCCCTCTTGACAACATGTCCAAAGTATGTAAGAAGTAGTTTCACCATTCTTGCTTCTAACCCTCACTTCACCCAAGACAAATCTCTTTGTTCTTTCAGCAGCCCATGGTACATTCAATATTCTTCTCTAACACTGCAGTTCAAAGGTGTCAGTTCTTCTCTTTTCCTTATTCATTGTCCAGCTTTAGCATTCATAAGATGGAACTGAAAATATCATGGCTGAGCCAAGCTTTCCCTAGAGTTCAAGATGACATCTTTGCTTTTAAACACCTTAATGAGTTCTTTGCAGCAGGTTTTCCCAATGAAATGCGCCTTTTGCTTTCTTGACTACTGTTTCCACGGGTATTGATTCCTTCTCTGTTCATCGTGATGTTGCTTATTGGTCCTTTTGTGAGAATTTTTGTTTTCTTGATGTTGAGATGCAATTTATACTGAAGGCTATAGTCTTTGTTTTTCATCAGTAAGTGTTTCAGGTCTTCTTCACTTTCAGCAAGTAAGATTGTATCATCAGCCTAACACAGGTTGTTAATGAGTCTTTCAATTCTGATGCCTCATTTTTCTTTATATAGTCCAATTTCTCAGATTATTTGCTCATCATACAAAACCCTGATGCATACCCTTCCTGATTTTAAAACATGCAGTGTCCTCTTGTACTGTTCGATAACCTGCCACTAGATCCATGTACAGATACCTCATGAGTACAGCTAAGTGTCCTGGAATTTCCAGTCACCTCAATGTGATATGTAATTTGTTGTGATCCACACAGTCAAATGCCTTTGCATAGTCAATAAAGCACAGGAAAATATGTTTCTGGTGCTCTCTGCTTTCAGCCAAGATCTATCTGACATCATTAATGATATCTCAGATTCTACATCCTTGGAATCTGGCCCGAATTTCTGGTGGTTCCTTGTCACTATACTGCTGCAGCTGATTTTGAATGATCTTTAGCAAAATTTTACTAAAGTGTGAGATCAATGATATTTTTCAATAATTTCCACATTGAGTTTGAGCACCCTTCCTAAGAATAGGCATAAATATGGATCTATTTTTGCCAGTTGGCCACGTAGCTGTCCTACAACTTTCTTGCTATGGATGAGTAAACACCTCTAGTGCCCTGTTCATATGTTGAAACATCCCAATTGACATTCCATCAATTCCATCCATTTTGCCAATGACTTCAACGTAACTTCGATTTCTTCCTTTAGTAGCATCAGCCCCTGATCGCATGCCACCTGTTGAAATGGCTAAATATTGACCAATTATTTTTGGTAGAAAGACTTTGTGTATTGTTTATACCTCCCTGTGATGATTCTTGTGCCATTTATTATCTTACTTGTCAAATCCCCTACACTACTGCAACTTGAGGCTTGATTTTATTTATTTATTTTTTTGGTTCTTTGAATTTGACAAATGCAGAGCTTGTTCTTGCCTTCTGGTTTTGTGTGTTCAGATCTCTGCCCACATCATTATAGTACTTTGTCTCCACAAGTTGTCCTCTAAAATCCTCAGTTCTCTTACTTCACCATTTCTTCCTTTTGCTTTAGCTCATAGATATTCAAGAGCAAGTTTTAGAGTCTCTTCTCACATCCAACTTGATCTTTTCTTTCTTTTCTGTCATTTTAACAACTCCTTGTGTTCTTCAGAAAACCTCATGGCTATAGTGGTTAGGTGCTACATCTGCTAACCAAAAGTCTGGCAGTTCAAATCCTCCAGGTGTGCCTTGGAAGCTTTATGGGGCAGTTCTACCCCAGCCTACAGGGTCGCTATGATTCAGCATCAACTCGAGGACAGAGTTTATTTTTTTTTTCCAGCTTTCTTCATATATGATGTATTTGATGTCATTCCATAACTCGGCTGGTCTTTGGTTATTAGTGTTCAATGTCTTAATTTATTCTTGAGATGGTTTCTAAGTTCAGGTAGGATACATTCAATTCATAGTTTGGCTCTTGTGGAAAAGCCTACTTGTACTGAGAGGTAATAATATACTTCTTTTGGCTGTGGTAAACATTATCAAGTTATTTTGAACTATACCTGTCCCATAGTCAAAAGCTATATTCTCCTTTTAAACTTATGCAATTAACTATTTTTTAAGATTTTCCGTGAAAATAAAATATTAATGTTAACAAATTAAAGCAGGATAATCCAAAACAAATGAACAGCTTCAATTCTCTCCAGAATACTTCAGTGGTGTCAATATGACCATGCAACTGTTTCAGATGTTGTATTAAAAGTTAAAGTCTAATGAACAGACCTCTTTTTATTTACTCAGTTAGGTGGGAGAAAATGAATTAAAATCAATAAATATTGAAAGTGCCTTGTACACTTTCTAAAGGTGTAGTGTAAGATTAAGCTGTATTCTAAAACTGAGCTAATTCTCTATTTTTATTTCTTTTTTATTATAATATGTATTTTAATTAGTTTAAATGTCTTTGATATTCATTATTTTACCATATATTTTAAACCTGTTACACCCACGATAAATTTTTCATTTGGAAGTTCAGACACTTGCTTGTTTTTTATGTTGTTTCAGCTATCTGAGGGATTAGAAATACAATCATTAGAATAACTGCAAAATCAATTTGTCTGTTTAAATTGAGCAAAACCCCAAAACTGGCTATTTTGACTTGATTCTCTTTTATTAAATACTACTTTAAAGGTTGAATTAAAAAAAAAGAAAAAAGAAATCAAAGATGAGTTAATTGAAATTTTAGTACGTGTCTAGCAATGTTGAGAATAGCCCAGTAATAGCAACTATTTGCAAACAAATCTTTGGCTACCTTGAATCAAGGTGTCCATAGAATATAAACATGACATTTTGTTCCTTGAAAGATTCTCAGGACAATGAATAGTGACAACCAAGATATTCTCAGATGCTGAATTAGAAATAAAGACCAGGACTCAAGCTATGCCCAGGTAACAGGAATCAGACAGAATGTGATACATACTGAAATCATAATTTATATATTGTTTTACAAATGTGATTGTTTTGTATTAGAATAAAAATTGGAAAAAACCCAAAAAGTGTTACTTTATTCATTCACTCAATCAACACACGTTTAATGAATACACATTATTTGTACCACACATTCTTCTAGGCAATGTGGGCATAGCAGTGAACAAAACAATGTTCCTTTCTTCATGAAGTTCACGTTCTAGGTGTGACTATAATGAAAGTAATACAAATATGATTTCAGCATGTGTTACTAGGAGACAGATATTTGGAATTTCGTATAACTGTAAAGACACGCATTAAGCATGTTCATCATCATCATATTAAGTCCCAGGGTGGCACAAATCATTAAGAGCCCAGCTATTTTTCAGAATATTTGTGGTTGTGGTCCATTCAGACAAGGACGGGAAGATAAAGCCCGGTGATGTACTTGTGAACTTTCACAGCCGCTGAAAACCATACGGAGCACAGTCTTACTGTGGATCATATGGTGTCGCCATGAATCAAAATCGACTCCACGGCAATTCGGTTATGTTAATTATGTTTTTCTTGATGTTATATGTTAGTTTCATGTAGATCTAAACAGAAGACACAAATTCAATAGTTAATAACAAAAACAAGAAATTTATGTTCAACTTCTTGATAACATTTTGATTTTTATTTCAAGACTCCTATTGAATATGGTAAGCAAATTTAAGCGCGAGCTTGTTTCCTTGTCAAAAGCCTGCATGTAAACCAGCACACGGGTAGTTACAGGTTCCCCAGATTTTTGTAGTTACAACAGCAGGTCTTTTTATTTTACCTCAAAAGTGAATGTGAATTGCTATTTTTCCCCTACCGGTTAGAGATGGATCATCACTAATGATCTGTTAAGACCTTATCTAGGGAATCAGTTTTTATTTTGTTTTGTTTTTAAATAGAAAACAGAAGTGTTAGCTTTGCTGCTTTTCTCATCTTACACTTCCTTATTTGTTCAAGCTTCTTTTTTGAATTTTCCCTAAAAGTGTGTATGTTTACATGAAGTGAGGGGATGAAGCCTTTGGTTCTGTTAATACAAGCCAGAATTTCTGTAAGACCAGCACCCTGAGGTTGGCAGTTTTCCATTGTGGTACTCTACTAAATGTTGGTGACTGCTTCCCACTGGTGCCTTCATCCTAAATTTGTCTCTAAGCAAACTTTTGAATAACAGTGAGCTAGGTCATTAACCTTAATCATGAAAATGTGTCTACTACATCTAAAGATAAATTCCTTGTTTTGTGGTGATATATATGAATCATCAACTTGACAAATATTTTCGTTTTTTAATTCACTTAGTGGTTTTTGTGGTTTAGGGTCATAAATTTTTCTTATTTAAAAATGAATTGCTTTCATAGTAATAATTAAAAGACAACTTATATACCTTTAAATTTATATATGACATATATTGATGTTCTGTAGTATTTGTGTAGCCATGGAAGTTGTGGAAAAGATAGTGAGTAGATTCTTCACCTTTCAAAGCATGAATTTGCTTTCTTTCAATAGAAATTACAATTATTTTTAAAGTATGGGTCAAACTTTATCGAGAGACAAAAATACAATCTCAGCTTCCTCACGAGTGGCCAAGCACTCTGAAGAATAAAATAAAAATAAAATGTCATTACTAATCTTTGGATCTACATATCAATTACCATAAATTCACTGATCAATACCTGAGAGATATGGGTGGTTGTGAAGCAAAATAATCCAATTTATAATATGTTCCAGCTTCACAATATGTATTACAGTGAAAAGATATCTAATTTAAACAATATGTATGTTTTATTCAGTGGTGATCATTCTTGCAACTGACTATGCATTTAATTATGATTCCAATCTTTCTAAATTTGTATGCCACTGTTATTTCATTTTCTTAATTTTGTCTTTTGTCCATAGTCCACAAATTTTGACTGATTTGTATTTGATTGACATCTAGGTTAAGAAGGTAGATATATTATTATAATTATACAAAGTGATCCTAGTGACTGGATTTTACATTCATAACTTTTCAGTTTAAAGAATTTTAACTTTTTAATCTTATGGAGAATGTGTATTGCCCTTAACTACAGTTAGTTTCGGTTCATACATTTCTAAACAGTTAATTACCAGAAGGAAACTTCTGTGGGAGCAGCAGTAGATACTTGCATAATCTAAAAATTATTTTCTAAGATTACATTTATATAAAGAAATAGGCAATTTCAGGGTCTTATGATCATTGCCTCAGCTGATCAGTTGTCCAGCATGATGTTAAATGGCCTGGCACCCCCACTTCTAAAAAGTGGAGAAATATTTCTTAGCGCACAGGGATTTATTTTCAAAAACATGGCAAATGGGTCAAAGTTACAACAATACGTCCTGCAAGTAGGTAGAGTATAAACTGTAAATAAATTAGATAAATCATAAATCACAGCCACCACCACCAACAACAGATATTCTCATCAATCGGTTAAGCTAAACTATCTGGAGAGTTAAATGCTCCAGAAAAATATGAAAACAGATGTGAGAATATTGGAGACAAACTGCTTCCCAAGCAAAAACATCACCATTCTTCTAATACATTCCTATCTCCGAATCTGCAGTTCCTTTATCCTAACGCTATAAAAGCACCTCCAGGGTAATATTCAGTGTGATGCATGGATGCAAGACTGTCTTCCAGGTAGTTTGCCACATCGGAGAGTCTTGATTTTTTCTATCGTATTCCTGATATAGCTGTCTCCAGTGTAGACTTCTGTCTTCACATTAAATAGCTATGCTTTCCAAGAAGAAAGTGGCTTCTTAAAACTCCTTATTATTGAAGAAATATGTGCAGAGTTGGTTTCTGGAGAAAAATAGATATATTTTATAGATACGAAGTTTTCTACTACATTAACATGTCTGGAAGGCAAGCAATGGGTCAGGACTCTGAATTGCAATCACTTGGTGTACTTCTATTTGCAGAAAAGGATTCCTAACAGAGCAATTAAAGAATTCTGTAAAGCACACAGTACATATGAGGTACGGATGACCGATTACACATCTTGTTAATGGCCAAACTCAATTACTACCTGGATTGTTTCTCAGAGACTAAATCACAGATTTAAAATGTGCTTGGGGCCGAAAATCACCTCTTAAAGAGAAAGACACCTGCATAAAGTTGTTACAAAATGAATTGCTTTCCAGATATTTACCCACAAGATTTTATGATGAGATTATACACATGTAGATATTGTGCATTGCAATGATGTTTCTCAATTAGAGAAGTCTCACAGTTGTCTTGAGTTAATACTTCTATAAGCTTTGCACCAAACCTCTGAAACAGGCTCTGACTCCAGGTACAATTCTTGTTAAGGCAGTCAAACAATATTGCCTTCAGGATAAAACACTGCAATCCCTGCAGATTATAGGCTGCTGGTGGTACAGCAACTAACTTGGAAATAGAGTGTATGCATTCTCTCTAATTGTGGGCATTAGCTAGTGATTCCAGAGTGTTAAACTGCTTTCAAGATACAATTATCCTCAGGCAATACCTGTGTAGACATATTTGAAGGAAATTAACAGCAAGAAGACTTACATTTTTGCTATAATTTTAAAGATCTTTCCATATGTTATATTTTGTTTCAGTTATGTAATATTGGAATTCTCTTTATTCACAAAAATGTAAGTGAGAAGTGCTATCTTTTAGAAGTTTAACTTATAGTCTCAATACACTATCAGATGCATATATTCTTAAGTTTAAAAGAATTTTTTTTCCATCAAAGTTATGGCATTTCTTAGTTTGAAGGAGTTTTGTTTGGGAGGTGTGTCAAAATTTCCTAAGTCAATGTGCATCTTGTGGTTTAATAAAATATATTTTATTCCAAAGTTGTTTTACAATCAATTAGAAGAAAAAGAAAAACTAAAAAAAAATTGGCAATAAACACAAACATGTCATTAAAGAGGAAATGCAAATGGAAAATAAAATACACTGCACTTTATTAATAGCCAAAAAAGTGGAAATTAAGTCCACAATGAGATGGCATTTTACACCCGCTAGTTTGTTGTACTATGATGGCTTCTTAGTTGTTACAAGGTTGGAAGCTATGTCACTGATTTTTCAAATGCCAGTGGGATTACATATGGTGGACAGGTTTCAGTGGCACTGTTGGACTAACACAGACTAGGAAGAAAAGCCTGGTAATATATTTCTAAAGCCTGGCCATTGGCAACCCTGCAGTTCACAACAGAGTGCTGTCTCATTTAGTGATGGAAAATGAGCTCTCTAGGTTGGAAGGAACTCAAAATATGCAGTAGCCGCAACACTGTACTTGGTCATACCAGTAGTGTGGGGCTGGGCAGGATAGGGCAACATTTTATACTGTTGTGCATGCGATGACCACGAGTCGGCGCTAGCTCCCGAGCATCTTGACTGCAACAACAAATCGGGCCAAAGCCGGGAGTGAGACACCAGAAACCTCATTCATGCATGGCTGGTGGAAGGATAATTTGTACAACCACTTTGGGAAATACTTCCAACTTGTCTTGAAAAATTGAACATGTATAACTTATGATTCAGCAATTTCAACTTAAGTTACATAATCTGGAGAAAAATGCAGTCTTCTGCCGGATACATATTTTTATATATTTGTAATACACAAACTGGAACGTTTCTGAGCACATCAGCAGAAAAACTGAAAACATAACGTACATATGTATTAAAAAAACAATAAAAATGAACAAAACAAAAGTGCTCTCCACAGAGTGAGTCTTAGAAATATAATGTTGATGAAAAAGAAGAGAATTAAAAGGTCACATTGTCTATAGAAAGCTCAAAAGCACCCAAAGGTAAACAATATTTTTCAACAATGCCTACATATATGACAAAGCTTAATGAAATGAAAGATTACATACTAACCTCGTGATTGTAGGTACTTTCGGAGGCAATAAGAGTTATAAGACTGCACAGCTGCCTTTTGGACTTTTATGCTTCCTAGGTTACATTACTTACTGGCTCTTGAGTATGTTAATTATGGCATTACAACAGAAATAGTTCTGTAGATACTATACCTAAATATAGAAAAATCTTGATATTCTATCAAATACATCTTCAAAAAATTACAAATAATTACTCTGCATCTTAAACTCAAACTTTCGAGTCAAACTGTACCAGTGAACTTAACACTGTTATCAACAACTTACATATTAAACTTACTGATTTTATGGAAGAAAAACTTGATTGTCAGTCTAGTGATCTTATGCAATGTTTGAGACATATTTAAAAAATAAAATTCTTTAGCTATTGAAGATAAAAAAACAGTCTTATGTTTCTTGTACTATGTTTCTTGTCTTCAGTGAGTTTTGATACAAAAGTAAGTTCTGTAGATCACAGTGCACATAAAGAAGGTGAAACTTCTAAATTTGAAGCTACAGTTTCATACATTTGAGAATCTGTATAACATTAACTGCCCCAGTTTAGGGAGATGTGGGCACTTTTTACCAACTAGAGCTTTTCCAGAAAACATCCGATGACTTCTAATTTGCGTTTTGGAAACAACTCCGTTTTCTTATTTTTGGTTTGTACTATTGGTACAGATGTCACTGCGTATTTTTGCCAGGGTATTTAATGGTGTGTTACAAGTGAATCTAAATATTTAAAAAATCCTTTTTTTTTTTTTTTTTTGGCTATGCCTTTATCAAAAGTGTTCCAAGGTAGTAAAACTTGTTTGAACATACCTACATAAGACAACTGCCAATTAAGCTCACAAACTCTTGCTAGAAAAAGTGCTGTGTACCTCATTGCTGAATACCACTGTGGTCACCTTCAAAGTACTCTCTTTGGGAAGCTATGCATTAATATTAGTACCTAGCCCACTATTCAAAGCAATTTTGCAACTCTTTTTCTGGAATGGCCATCACAGCTGTCGCTATATTACCCTTGAGGTCCTGAATGTCATCCAAGTATCTTCCTTTCAAAATTTCCTTTATTTTCAGGTAAACAAAAAAGTCACTTGGGGCCAGATCAAGTGAGTAGGGAGGGTATTCCAATACAGTTATTTGTTTACTGGATAAAAACTCCCTCAGAAACACCTCTACAATTAAGTTTGTGAACTTGCCACCATTTGCAACGGCTATTCCAGAAAGAGTTCCAAAATTGCTTTGATGTGTGGACTAGGCACTGGCGTCAGTGTATGGCTTCCCAAGGGGAGTACATAGAAGGTGACCGTAGTGATACGCAGCATTGAGGCATGTAGCACTTAGAACAACTAAGTTTTTGAACTTGTCAGGTCTGTAGAAAGGTTACATGTAACGAGCTAAATAAAAAGATTCACAACAGCCACATTTCTTTGACTGACCTGTAAACTTTTAAGTATTCGCTAAGCGTCAACCACATCATACACACAATGCTGCTCTGCTGATGCTCTTTGTACAGTCATTTGCCATCTACAATATGCGCTTTAATGTCACTGACAAGGTAACTGTGAACTTATATAATCTTAACATACTCTTTAACATGTTACTAAGTTATTTTAGATATTTAATCTGTTAATATTTTAAATATGACAAGTAAAAGCAGCATGTTATAAACATGAAACAAAAATGAAGAATGTGAGAGGTCCATAGAACACAGATTTAAAAGCTGCTACAGAAGCTTATGTCAGAAAATGTTGACACTTTTGTGAGAAAAAAAGAAAATTCTACTTCAGTATTGCATAACGAGTGTAACTGCCTTTCACAGCGTGTTACAGCCTTCATAATACTTAGAATAAAACACACTGAAGATATATGTGAGGTACTAGCTTTTCCAAAAAGATTTTGTTTACAACTTTTCCCCACCAAATACTAAGTTAGTATTCATCTGCAACTCAGCATTGTGAGTAGAACCCAGAGATGATTTGTTCTGTTACAGTTTGTTGAGAGAGAAGGTAAGTACCTTAGTTATTTATGGTTGCATAATAAATTACTCCAAAACATAGTGGCTTAGAACAATGACATTTATTTTACAGTTGCTGTAGTCAAGGAATCCAGCTATTGGCCTAGCTGGCTCCTCTGATTCGGAGTATTTCACCACACAACCATCAAGGTGTCAGCGGGCCTGCAGTCATCTGAAGGCTCAGCTGGGGAAAATCACTTCCCTCCTGTTATTGCTGGTCGTTGGATTCTTTTCTTCATGGGCAGTTTAAGGGCTTGGCCTTTTTTTTTAGCTGACTGTCAGCTAAAGGTAACCCTCATGTCTTGTAGGCCTTCTCTGTAGGCAAGTTCTCAAAATGGCATTTTGGTTCATTGTGGCTAATAAGTCAGAGGGCAAGAGAGAATGTGAATGAGACTGAAGTCTTAGTCTAGAACCTAATTTTGGAATTGACTTCAGTACTTTTTGCCACATTTTATTGGTTAGAAGCAAGTCTAGATCCAGCCCACACAGAGGGAGAAGGGATTTCACAGTGAAAAGCAGAAAGCTGAGATTATTGGGAACAATTTTATAAGCAGCATATCAAAGGGAGTTATATCAAAATAAATAATAAGTATTTAGCAGAGAAATTTGACGGAAATAATAATCTAGAAACCCAAATTGCTTGTTTTGGTTGATTATTTTATAGAACTTGGATAAAACTGAATTTAACACAAATGCCACTACTCAGCACAGTGTTACTAAAAGCTAGTGCGTGAATCCAGGTTGCACAGTGGTTAAGAGCTGACTGCCAGCCAGAAGCTTGGCAGCACAAATCTACCAGGGATCCTTGGAAACTCGACCCAGCAGTCCTCCTCTGCCCTGTAAGTTCACTATGAATCAAAATCAAATCAACAGCAAGGGATTTGGCCTAGTGCATAATCACTCTTTATTCTATTTTTAACTACTTGTGTGTCTGCCTATCTATCATCTATCTACTGTATTTAACAAAGAGAATTTATTCTCTCACACTCCAGGAGGCCGGAAGTGTGAATTCAGGGTTAAGTGCTCAACTGTGAACAGAAAGTTGGGCCATCTAAACCACTGGCTGCTCTGTGTGAGAGAAACGGGGAGGTCTGCTCTCTAATTGCTTAAAGCTTTGGAAAACCTGTGTGGCAGTTCTACTCTGTTTGATTAGGGTCGCTATCAATTGAAATCGACTTGATGGCAACAGGTCTTACTTAAAGTGATACAAAACCTGAATCTTGATCTAATTTAGCTTCCCTCACTCATCCTTAATGAAGTAAAACATCTTCCATGTATTTTGCAATCATTTATGTTTTCTCTTCTTCTCTAATTTTATTTTGTGTCTATTTTTAAAAATTGGATTTTTCACATTTTCTTTTAGATTTGTATAAAGTCCCTCGCACGTGCTAGATTTAAGCACTTTGGGCCATAAACAGGAAGATATCATCTCCTTGTCTATTAATTTGCTTTTTAATACTCATTTTTAGCTATAAACAAACCAACAACAAACAAAAAATAAGTTACTGTTGATGTAGTCAGGTTTATAGACTTTTCCTTTTATGGCTTTTCATTTTGGCAGATCTGTTTATAAAGTATTTCCACACATGAAGAAAAAAAACAGTCCACTACTTTCTCCTTTAGTCGTTACTAATTCACCTTTAAGTGTATTTGTTTGTGTGTCTCATCTCCCAATCTTCAGGTTGTGTTTGTGGGCATGAGTATTTTCAGCTTCATACTTGACTGTGTTAGCCATGACTGTCAACCCTAGACTGATAACTGACTCTGCAATATCCTAGCTCTGTTGCCTTAGAGACACTGGTTATACAATCGCTGCAATTATATCATTTGCTAATGTGGAATCTTTCCGCTATCTGAGGCTGTGTGTGTTTCCTACAAGATTCTTCATGAATACTTCAAGAGCAGAATTAAGATTATTTCCTTCTTTTCTAATTAGTATTTCTAATTTTTAACTCACGTTATTTTTAAGAAATCACTAGAGAAAATTGGATCTGTAAATGTTGTGTGGAAATGTGGTAAAAGCATATTTCTAAGGCTTAGAGATAAATTTTCTGAATTTCCATATACATATCAATTTTCAATGCATGAAGCAAATCTGAAAGCAAGTTATTTCTTGAATGTATAAGCAAAGAAGGTATTTTACAGGAGTGAACATATGTATGCATGGTGTTTCTTACTTTATCAACTCCCTGAGTTCTAACATGCTGAGAAAATAATTTGTATAATTTTAGAAATACAACATCTTTGTTAAGTTAAAAAAAAAATCAGGTAAAAGTCTGGGTTACTTGAACTCTGTAATTATACTTAATGTAACCATTTTAAGAAAAGATGATTCCAAGTAATTGAAGCCTTCCTCTGAAACAGAAAAATGTGTTAAATGCTTTCATTTTAAAATCATTTTCTCTTAGTAGTGCATTTGTACTGTGATTTGAAGCATTCTATACACCATAGTCATGCCTGCTAATGTATTCTTAAAAAGTAAAATTAAAGGCTCTCAAAAGAAGCCTCCGAAGAGTTAATATAAGAATTCTCGACTAAATTGTTCTTTAATTTTTTTCTTCTAGGCATACACACACATACATTCAAATCAGTTATTATTGCCTTCTTGAACTGTGGCCATTATCTAACTTATTTTAAGAAAAAGTATCATATTTGGGGTAACACATTTTGAAACTGTCATTATGTACAATGAGTGAAGTAATGAGTCACATTTTAATCTTCCATCATGTTAATTGTGGAAATCTGTAGTTACTTTGTATGGGGAGCTTATGAATAAGAAGCTATGCTATTTGGATCTTTCTTTAAAAGTCTGGATTAAGTTATTAAGTTATGTATATTCACAGAATTTCCTAGCATGTAATTACATTATTTTAGCAATGTTATTTTTTGGAAAAAAAATTCTGTAACATGATGCTTTTAATCAGAAATAATAACATATTCTGAAATCTTTTCTACTCAAGTATAAACAAAAAAGAAGAATCCAAAGTTTGAATGATCTGCATGGCCATTAAGAATGAGCTGATCCATTATAAGACTAATCAACGTTTCAAAGTTCTGCATGCTCATACACACAAGATATCACCTTTGTTGTTGTTGAAATACAATTTCCTACCTTCCAATCTTGTGGAATCAAAGAATATTATAAAAAGCATATTATTTAAAGACTCAGCTCCAAGGAAATGTTAATGCCTCACCAAGTACTTTTGAAGAACTGTGAAGGCCAGTGTTTTTCAAGTTACTTGGAAACAGTGTGATTTAGATGGTTCTTGCTTTATCTGTATAACTTATTTTTTATTATTGCCGTACAACTTATTTTTTATTATTGTTGCTGGTGAAAACATGCATAGCAGAACATACACCTATTCACCAGTTTCTACATGGTCAACTCGTTGCCACTGTATGCATCCTTTAAGTGGTACATTCAGCCTCACCCGCCTTTTCTGAGTTGTTCCTCCCTGATTAGTATAAACTCACTGCTCCCTAAGGATCCTGTCTAATATTTCTGGATTCTTTGTCAATTTGATCCCTGTATTAGGCTGGTTTCTCTAAAGAAGCAAAACCAGTAAAATGTATAAACATATGTTTTACATGCTATATATATGTGGGCACATATATATACATATATATACATATATATACGTATGTATATACACATATGTGTCTCTGGAAAATCTGTTGGGCAGTTCTACCCTGACTGATATGGTCGCCATGAGTCGACCTGACTCAGAGGCAGTGGGCTGGGTATACACACACATACACATATATACGTGTATGTGTGTGTGTGCATGTGTGTGTGTGTTTAGAGACAGAGAGGGAGAGAATGATGTATATCAAGAAACTGATGGCTCACACAGTTTTAGAGGCTGGAGCAGCCCAAGTCAGTGGATCAGGCTAGGGGATTCTCCTGACTAGCGTAGTTGCATGTGCTGTTGAGCCCAAGAGCAGCAGGTCAGAGAGCAAGGCTGTTGACTGCAGTCTGTGAGGAGCAAAGGCTCCCAAGAGCAGCAGGCAGGGCCTCAAGTAAGCTATTCGCTGAAGTCCCAAGAACCGAAGGTCAGATGAACAGGAGCCAGCTGCAGAATCCAGAGTGAGCAAAAAACCTGAGCCTTGCCAGAATGCCCACTTATATTTGAGGCAGGCCGTACACCCGAGGAAATTCTCTTTCTGTTGATTGACTATTCAAAGAAGATGCTATTGTGGGAGCGACAGCAACATCATATACTGCCAAACCACTGTGAATCATGGCCTAGCCGAGTTAGCACAAGCCCATACTCATTATTTTTATGCAAATAGCATACTCCTTCACTTTTGTTTGCCAACTGTGACCTCCCCTCTTGAGGTATGTTCATAAGTGCTGTTCCTGAGAAAAAATTGCATAGTGAACTTGCAAAAATACCTTGTGAGGGGAAGAAAAGAGCAGTTAAGAAACTAGTGTAGACAACGAATATCATGTGCATAAAAATATGGTAGATATATTGAAAGAGCACAATGCTCAGGGATGTATTCGTTACTAGTAAAGCTAAAATATTGCTCGAGTTTAGAAGTAGGCTTCAAGACGTATTTTTGGTTTAACTTTCAAAGATTGTCTCAGGGAAATAATTTCAGTGGTTCATCCAGCCTACGTGATTCCAGTTTATCTGAAATCCGTAAGAATTTGAGATCCTTTTCTACATTTTCTCCTTTTTGATCAGGATTATTGACCAAAATGTTCAGTATTGGCAGCTACAAGCCAGTCAAGCCAAGTGCCCTCGAGTCGGATCCGACTCATGACGACCCTAGGGTCCGTGCTATTCATTTTTTTCTCTTCTCATGGCAAATTAGGTAGATAGTTGTTCACTGAGGCAATAGAAACACATTCCAATTCTTCCTCCTATTTGAGACTCTCCTTTCTCCATTGCTCCAGTCAAACAGAGACAAGTTGTCATGCCTTAGATGGCTGCTTGCAAGTTTTTAATATTCCAGACATTACACAATGAACTAGAAGATGGAACAGAAACACTAAATATGCCATTATGCAAATTAGCAGACGTGTCCCATGAAACAACGACCCCAAACCTCTAAACTAAAGAACCAAATTCCAAGATCAGTTTAACTGAATATAAGCAGCCTCAGAAGCTACTCTTTTTGTGACAGTGGTAAATATATCTATTGTACAACTTTTGCCAGTTTGACTTTTTAAGGTGCATATCTTATTAATGGCAATTACACTAATTGGCTATGTAAACCTATGCTTAATTAATTTGATTTTTTTATCATGGTATATGAATTGTCCATACTCCATAAGCCATAGCTATTCCTTTCCCCTCCCTCCTATCACTGGTAGCCATTTATAAACTTTAATCTCTATACATTTGATTTTTTATATACCTGAGATCACACAATGTTTGTCATTTTGTGATTAACTTATTTCACTTACCCAGGGTCTTCAAGTTCCAGTCATATTGGAGCATTTATCAACAACGAGGGACAAAGATGAAAAACTGAAAATGTTTAGCAGCTTCTGCTAGAACAATGAATTCTTTGTTATAGGTACCATTTTTCATAACACAAACGGCAACTATAGATGTGGACCTTACTGTATGGATACAATGGAATCAACTTGACTACATCTGTGGGAAGAGAGACAATGGAAAAGTTCAGTATTGTAGATGAGAACAACGCCATGGGCTTATCGTGGAACAAATAATAAGTTGTTCATGTGGAAGTTCAAGTTGAAGCTGTAGAAAATTAGAACAAGTCCAGGAGAACCAAAATGACCTCGAGTATCTCACTTGAATTTTCAGACTATTCCAAGAATAGATTTGAACTCTAATGACTGATGACCAGAAGAGTTGTGGGAAGACATTATAGTGAAGGAAGCAAAAAAAAAAATTAAAAAGATAGGAAAGAGAGAAAAACTGAAACACATGTCAGAAGAGACTCTGAAACTTGCTCTTAAATGCGAAGTAGCTAAAGTTAAAAGGAATGATGAAATCAAAATGTTGAATGGAAGATTTCAAAGGATGGCTGGAGAAGACAAAATAAAGCATTACAATGACATCTGCAAAGACTGGGTGTAAGGAAACTATAAAGGAAAAACTTTCTTGGCCTTTCTCAAACTGGAAAAAGTGAAGGAAAAATTCAAGCCTCACACTGTAATTTTGAAAGACTCTATGGTGAAATTATTTAATGAAACAGAAAGCAACAAAAACAACAACAACAAATGACACAAGGAATATGCAGGGTCACTGTACCTGAAAGAATTTGTCCACATTCAACCATTTTAGGAGCATATGATTGGAAGCCAGTAGTACAGAAGCAAGAGGTCCAAGCTGCGCTGGAGGCACTGGCAAAAAGCAAGGCTGCAGAATTGCTAGATGACCAACCGAAACGTTTCAGCTAACACATGCAGTGATGGAAGCACTCCCTCAGCTATGCCAAGAAACTTGGAGGATGCACATATGTTGTATGCCTCCAATTTTTAATATAACAGGATTTACAGAGGTTGTTTCAAAACTATAAGTTGTACCTAAACAGTTGTTTGTAATTCAGAGACTGCTTGTAGCAAACCAGAAATCAAACTCACTGGTGTGAAGTCAATTCTGCCATAGTTGGCCTCACAGAGTTTTCAAGCAGCATCTGATAGATTCAAACCTTCGATCGTTTTGGTTAGCAGCTGCAGCATTTAACCACCACATGACATGGACTGCTTATACTAGGTCCTCTAAATTCTAGTGACACTGATCTCGTAAAACACAGCTCTGTCTCTTGTTCCCTAGGCTTTGTGTAGGTTATCACCAAACTCAACTCTGTCCTTAATCAATGAGCTGTCTGTAGGTTCCTCTTTTCTGTATATGGACTGCAAATTCTCTCAAGACAGTAGCTTAGGCGATTGCAGGGCTTAGCTCTTTAGCTTCTCTTGACTGGGAATATAATGTCTTTTCTTCTCTCCTATCTGTTGAGGCTTCATTCTATTGTGTTTGAAGAAGACACTTTGTACAATTTCAATATTTTAAAATTTAGTGAGGCTTATTTTGTGACCCAGGACTTGTTTTGTAGACCTAATCTATCTGTCCTGGATAATACTCTGTAAGTTTCTTTTGATTTGATTAACACTACTTCTGTACTCTTGTTTCTTATACTCTAATTGTCATCACAACTGCATCCCTTCTTTTTCTGTTGCATTCATGCTCTACCACTCATTCTAGCTTAGTCTTCTAACTTTTATTGTTACAGACCTTAAAAACTTAACTTGTATAGTTAACGTTAGGAATGTCATATTTTTAGTGACCTCTCTTTTTCAGTTTATCTTATGTTCTCGAACACATTTTTGGGAAATCATTTGATGAACAAGATTTTACTGTTGATAGAGTCCTATTTGTCTGTTTTTAATTCTATTACTGCTAATCTATTCCCTAAACATAGATCCAGGAAAATAATTCTTATACGTTCTTCTAAGGAACAATGGTTTAGTTATTATATGTGGCACATTGACACAGTCTGAGTAAATTTTCATATATGATTTGAAGTATGAATCTAGCTTTACTCTTCTGGGTGTGGAAATCCAGTTGCCCCAGCACCACTTGTGAAAGAGACTATTCTTTCCATCTTGAATACATTTAGTACCTTTGTTTCAAATCAGTTGACCTTAAATGTATGAGTTTATTTCTGGACTCCCATTTCTATTCTATTTGTCTATAGATCTATCACTATATTAGTATCAGACTGTCTGGATTATTGTACTTTTATATAATGCTTTGAAATCAGGAAATATGAGTCTTCATGTTTTATTCTTTCTCTTTCAAAACTGCTTTGGTGATTCGTGATCCCTTATAGTTTCATGTATATTTGAGAATTGGGCTTTCCATTTCTACAAAGTATGATGGTAGAATTTTGATAGCAATTACATTGAATCTATAGATTGCTTAAATAGAGTTAGGATCTTAACAATATTGTTTTCCAATCCATGAATGTGGAGTGCCATTCTATTTACTTAGATCTTCTTTATTTTATCAGTAATGTTTTATACTTTTCAATGTTCAAGTCTTAAAACTGCATGGTTAAATTTATTTCTATGTATTTTAAACTTTGATTCTGAATTAGGGAAATTTTCAAGAAACACCATCCTGTCAAAAGTGTCATTTTAATAGACACAGTGAATTTTAGAATTTCTGTGAATAATTTGACTCATTCTAATTTGAAGACATTAAATAACTGATTTGTCAGCTTTATTTAAATTGGATGATTTAAAAATGAATCCATGTAGAGTTTTGTGCATGAAAAGTAAAGAGTAATGACTAAAACTATGTTACCTTTGGTATCTTATAATTCAATGTCAATTATAGAAAAGAAAAAAAAGAATATTGATAAATTTTGTGAGAGAGGCAAGAACTTCCAACTTGTCTGTCATCTAAGGAAGTCATTACAGTCCGTCAGATGTTCATTTACGTCCAGCTTCGCATAGTCCAATGTCCACATTTGGTACAGCTGACTGCTTGGCCCTGTGAGATTTTATAGACCTTTAATTTATAGTTCTTTTTTTCCCCTTATTTCATTCTTTCTTTTAGTTATTTTTACTTAGCCTAATCAGCTTTACTGATGGATTGGAGAATTCACTGATAATAAATGAAGCTGAATGGTTACATTTTCATGGTTAATTAAATAAGCATCAAAGAAGCGCTTATGTGGGCCTATCTTTTATATAACAATCAGACAGATGCATTTAGAAACATGTTTATGTAGATTAGCTGCTCAGTTTTTTTAGATCATTTGGGGAAAAGAAGACATTTCTAAAGATAATGTAGGAATTTGAAATATGCACTGAATATCATTGATTTTTTAATAATGACAAAAAGTCATTATATTTCTCTACATTTTCTGACATAAAAAGGTTTCATTGTTCCAAGTTCTTTCAACTTCTTACCAATTTATCTATTTCCTCTGTTCTGTGAGATTGTAATCACATTGACATTTATTTGTTGCTTTTCTGAGAAATTGTTCGTAGCATAACCTCCTGGGATTCCTTTTGCTTTTCTAAAATCACCTTTAACCACTCAGCTCAAGCTTTACTTTTATTGTTCACTCCGTGAGTGGAGAAGTATCATAGGTATCTTGGAAATGTTGGCTTTTTCTCATAATTGGGTATTGTATACAAAGTCTTGTCTTTTTAAAGTAACTTTTCTTTTTCTTTAAAGAATTAGTTAATTTTTCAGCCATTACTACTTAAACTTGCAATCTAAATTTACTGTTTTATCAATCAATTAGTAGAAATTTCAATTCTTTATGCACAATTAATTCAATTAGTTCCAGTTTCACTTTCTATTAAACTCTGTTAAGAGATTCATTATAAGGGTATGGATAAACTAGATTATTTATTTAAGAATCATATTATCCTACATTTATATCAGAATAGCTGAAAACATGTGTGTTCACAGATTACTCAGTGAATATAACAGCTTATTACTTGCTGTCCCAGAGATTATTTCATTTCTCCTTGGATCTGAAGGGAAATTTCCCCACTACTTTAGTGATAATTTGATGGTGTTAATGGCAGTATTACACATGTCTCTCAGTCTGTCACACTACAAAGTCTTGCATGTTGCTGTGATGCTGGAAGCTATTCTACAAGTATTCAAATACTAGCAAGGTCACCCAGAGCAGACAAGTTTCAGCTAGACTTCCAGAATAAGACAGACTAGAAAAAAGGATCCAGTAGTCTACTTCTGAAAAGATTTACCCAGTGAAAATCTTGTGAATAGCAGCAGAACCCTGTTGGATATAATGCTGGAAAATGACCCTGTCAAGTCAGAAGACACTCAAAAGACAGCTGAGGAAGAGCTGTCCCCTCAAGGTAGAGTTGACCTGAATGACATGGGTGGAGTCGTATTTTCAGGATGTTCATTTGCTAGTGTGGCATGACTCAAAAGGAGAACAACTGCAAACATCCATTATTAATCAGGACATGAAGCTTATAAAGTATGAATGTAGGAAAACTGGAAATAATCAAAAATGAAATGAAATGTATAAGCATGGATATTCTAGGCCTTAGTGGTCTGAGTAATAGCACTGCATTCATTGTCAAAAAGAACACTTTGAGGTCTTTCCCGAAATACAGCATAATCAGTGATAGGGTAATATTAGTATACTTACAAGAGAGACCAGTTAATTCAACTATTATTCACATTTATACACCAATGACTAACACCAAAGACAAAGAATTAGGGGGCTTTTACCAATTTCTGCAGTCTGAAATAGATCAAACATACAATCAGATACATTGGTAATTACTGGAGATTGGAATGTGAAATTTAGAAACAAAGGAAATAATTGGTTGTTGGAGAATATGGCTTTGGTGTTAGAAATTATGCCAGAGATTGCATTATAGAGTTTTGCAAGATTTCCACAGTGCAAATACCTTTTTTCATCAACATGAAGGATGGCTATAGATGTGAACCTCACCAAGTAGAATCAAATTGACCACACCTGTAGAAAGGTATAGTGGAAAAGCTCAGTACCATCAGACAGAAAGAGGCCAGAGACTGACAGCATGAAAAAACCCATCAATTGCTTATATCTTTTATGTAATTTCAAGGTGAAACTGAAGAAAATCAGAACAAGTCCGCAAGAGACAAAATGACCTTGAGTTTATCCCACTTGAATTTAGATACCATCTCAAGAATACTTACGATACACAGAACACTAAAAACAGAAGACCATAAGAGTTGAGGAATGAAATTAAAGATCTCATACATGAAGAAATCAAGAAGTCACTGAAAAGACAGGAAAGAAAGCAAAGCCCCAAATGGATGTTAGAAGAGACGTGAAAGTTGCTCTTGAATGTTGAGGAGCTAAAGTAGAAAAAAGAAATGATAAAGAGTTAAACAGAAGATTTCAAAGGTGAGCTCAAGAAGACAAACTCAAGTATTATAACAGCATGTAAAAAGAGCTAGAGATACAAAGACAAAAGGAAAGAACATGCTTTGCATTTCTCAAGCTGAAAGAACTGAAGAAAAAATTCAAGCAAAATTACAATATAGAAGGATTCAGTGGGGGAGACTTTTGAAAGACTCAGGAAGCATCAAAAGAAGATGGAAAGAATACACAGAGTCATTATACCAAAAAGAACTGGTTGACATCCAGTCACTGTAAGAAGTAGACTATGAGCAGGAACCCGCGGTACTGAAGGAAGAAGTCCAAGCTGCGTTGAAGGCATTGGTAAAAAACAAGGCTGTAGGAATTGATCGAATACCAGTTAAGACGTTTCAAAAAAGGGATGCAGAGCTGGAAGTACAAACCCATTTCTGTCAAGAAATTTGGGAGATAGCTACCTGGCCAACAGATTGGAAGAGATGTGTATTTCTCACTATTCCCAAGAAAATTGACCCCATTAAATGTGGAAATTGTTAAACAATACCATTAATATCACATGCTGATAACAATTTGCTGAAGATCATTCAAAAGTGGCTGCCTTGGAGGAGCTACCATAAATTCAAGCCCAATTTGGAATAGGCTGTGGAACCAGATATATCATTGATATTACTGCCATGTCAGATGGATCCTGGCTGAAAGCAGACAAAATCAGAAAGATGTTTTCCTGTGTTTTATTCACCATGCTAAGAAATTGGACTGAGTGAACCATAACAAATTATTGACACCAATGAAAAGAATGTGAATTTCAGAACACTCAAGTGTGCTTATGAGGAACTTTTGTGTAAATCCAGAGGCAGTCTTTCAAACATAACAAGGGCATTCTGTGTGGTTTAAAATCAGGAAAGATGTGTGTCAGCGTTGTATCCTTTCCTCATACCTATTCAAGCTGTACACTGAGCATGTATTCTGAGAAGCTGAACTATATGAAGAACAGGGCATTAAGACTGGAGGAAGACTCATTAACAACCTGTGTCATGCAGGTAACACAACCTTGCTTGCTGAAAGTTAGAGGACTTGAAGTACTCAATGATGAAGATTAAAGTCCACAGCGTTCAGTATGCATGACACCTCGACATCAAGAAAACAAACATCCTCGAAGCTGGACCAATAAACAGTATCATAATAAGTACTGAACGGACTGAAGTTGTCAAGGATTTCATTTTACTTGGATCCACAATTAATGCCCATGAAGCAACAGTCAGGCGATCAAAAGAGGTATCTCCTAGGGCAAAGCGCTGCAAAAGACCTTTCTCTAGCCCTGAAAAGCAAAGATGCTACCTTGAAGACTAAGGTGCACCTGACCTGAGTTTTACACGACCCAGCTTTTATACGTCAAAGCTGGATGATGACTTAAGGAAGACTGAAGAGGAATCAATGCCTCTAAATTGTGATGTTGGAGAAGAATAACACAGACTGCCTAAAGAACAAATAAATCCATTTTGTAGTCAGTAAAACTAGAATGTTCCCTAGAAGGAAGAATGAAAAGACTACATCTTACATAACTTGAACACATCAGGGGGGATTAACCCCGAAGTATCAGTCTCTGGAGAAGGATGTTATCCTTGCTAAAGTCCCAGAAAAAGAGGAAGACTCCCAATAAGATGAACTGACCAGTGGCTACAGAAATGGGATGGCACCGCACTAGGCAGTGTTTTGTTCCATTTTACGTGAGGTCGCTAAAATACGACTCCTAAAATAGAGCATAATTTACATAATAGTAATAAAACAAATTTGTGATACAGTATGGCTAAATAAATTGTATGAGACCAAATTTGTTGTATGTTTGTTAAGTTATTTCTAATCTGATTGGATCATGATGAGAAATGTTGGACTTGAAGATTGTCTTTGTGGTCAAGTACATGTTTGAATATTGGAAATATTTCAAAGATACACATTTACACATACACAACATCTCTTCTTGTAAGGGAGCATTTTGCATCTTATTTCACTTAGTGCCTGGTATATAGTTTCTAAATATAGTTCTCTCTGCACACCCCTGTTATTTGTATCCAGATTCCCTTGCATACTAAAAAGTTTTTGCTTTATATATTAATTAACTTTACATATTGCTAATTTACATACAACATACTATTCAATGATTTGTATTGTTAATGAAGTGATTTTTGTGTTAATATAGGCTTAATCATACTAATTTTTGCTGTTTAACTTTCATTTTGTCTGAAATTAGTACTGTCACCTCCATTCTTCCTTTGCAGGTGACTGGTGTCTCTTAGCTCCTGCCTTTGTTATCAGTCTTTCTTCATCGGTATGGTTGTTGTGGCTACTACTTCTATTGTTTGTAAATGTAACAGTGATATCTATTTTAACCCAATCTAATAATACATGTTACTCTGCTGGTTTGAACCAAAGTGTTTGGGCTTATTTACTTGTCTTATTGTTTTGTGAATGGCATAGTGAGTTAAGTGCTTCATCTGCTAACCAAAAGATCAGCAGTTCAAATCCATTAGGTGCTCCTTGGAAACTCTATGGGGCAGACTTCTGGGGTTGCTCTGAGTCAGAATCGACTGATGGCACTGGGATATATATACATATTTGATGGACTCCTGGTAGTAAAGCAGTTAAGAGTTATAGATCCTAATTACTGTGTGGAAACCCTGCGCTGTTTTACAGGGTTGTTATGAGTCGGAATTGACTTGATGGCTACAAGTTTATAAGTTTTTAAGCAATGTATATCTACATTTGCAGTACATTTATGTATTTGGAAAATGTACATTTGAAGTGTATATATTTGAAGTGTTTAAACTACTGAATATATACTAAGTACATTTTTTTATTTCTACTGTTGTAATAATTTCTAGTAAATTTTAGTGTCATTCTGAAAAACATTTTTTATATTTTAGAATTTTTCAAAGCTGATCAAAAATACCAAAAAAAAAAAAAAAAAAAATTATAGAGAAATCCAACAAATGGAACTTCTCTAGCTATACGAGAAAAGAAAAATTGGCAATTCACATTTATTATTGTCAAGTAAAGAAAAATAAGAGCAAAAGCAACTCCCATTCTTACATATTTTCTTATTTCCTTTAAGCCTATGCTTGTTTAGATAAGTAGTTCTGAGGATGACACAGAAAAGGGAAAGATGATGAAAATAACTCTAAATAAGATATTTTAAAAATATATATATCAGAGGGAGGAAAAATCTTGAGGAGGGAATATCCAAAAAGAAAAGAAAAATAGAAAGCAAAAGTATATTAAAATTGAAACAAGTCAGCTCACAAAGTACACATTTTAAGAATAATTATGAGGTACTCGACAATTATAGCTATATTGGTGACCTTATGCCTTTTTAATTATGTTGAGTCTAAGTAGTTAAAAATCATAATTAAATTAACTGTAATGTGAATAATTATTAGTTAAGAGCTATTATAATTGGTTTACAGTATTAAAAGTGATGTTAATTTTTATTACAACATTAAAATTATTTTATGTTAATTAAAGAATCAAAATAAGTGAATGCAAAACATTATGAATGGTATATTGCATAAGAGGAAATCATTTAAGCAAATATAAAATCTTTGTCTCTTATGAAACTTACAAATTCGAGATTTGAGGACAGAAAAATTCAGCAAAGAATATTTCTTTACTGAAGAAACAATCAAATTTCTTTTGATATTTTGAATTTGGTAAGTTAAAATAAATATCCTAAAACTGTAGATAAAACTCCTGGGTATGAAAAAAAAATCAAGATATTCTAATCTTTTTAATATATTAATAATATAATGTATCAAGATGAACAACCGAATTGCGATTGATCTCTGGTTTGCTGTTGATAAATTTTATTATTGTTTTTTTCTGTATCTGTGAATGTCTTGGTTTTTTCTTTATTCCTAGATGATATTATTGCTCTGTAAAGGATTATGGGTAGACAGTTCCCCACCCCCCCAATCCTTTTCATCACTTGAAAGATGTTATGCTACTTCCTTCTGGGCTGTAGTTTTTAGTGAAAAATCTTCTGTGTTTCAAATTCTATTTTCTTAAAGATAAGGTGCTGCTGTTACATGCTGCTGTGTTGATTCAACTCACAGCGACCCTATAAGACAAAGTAGAACTATCCCATAGGGTTTCCGAGGAGCAGCTGGTGGATTTGAACTGCTGAGCTTCCTGTTGGCAGCCTGAGCTCTTAACCACTTTCCCACCACGGAGACAAGCTTCAGTTAGTACCCTGAAAACTGAAATGTGGAAAATGCTTTGTAAAAGGCAGAGAAACATTACATTATATATCAATCCTTAAAGAAATGCCGACGTTTTATTGACATGAAGAAAATCAAGTGGAAAATTGTGATAATTACTTAGATAAATCAAGTGAAAAATAATGCTAACTTTTGCTACAGTTACTTAGAAAGTTCTGGACAATTAAATTTAAGCATAACTTGTCAGACAGTTGTTTCAAATCTCTTAGTCAATTTCTGACTAAATTTATGCCAAAGTGCAGTATGAGTTAAAGGGAAAACTATTACATTTGTAGTCTGTGGTGCCATAAACATTTTCATTTAACTTTACTTTCCTCTTTTGTTTTAATGACTTAAGAATATTTTTGTTAAACTAAAGCTTCATAGTCTTAATTTTGTGATATTTTTTATCACTTTCAATATTCATATTTGAATTGGCAGGTTAAATTATTTATTATAGTTGAGCATTACAGGCAGTAGAAAACCTTTTCTACTAGAAAAGTTCCTAGAATTGAAAGTGTCAGTGGAAGGATGACAGTGGGATGCACTGATGTAACTTGTGTATGTTTTCCACATCACAGCAAGGAGTTTGAGGCCTAACATAAAATTTATGTGTACCCAAGGAAAAGAATATCGTACGAAAAATAGAATATGGATATCCTTGAATTCATCAGTTTACATTTCTAAAGATATGACCCGTAACTTTACCCGATGTAGCCACATTAAGTATAACGATAAATCCAGTTCCTTTTCCAAGTATAGAGATCTGTTTTGTCTTTGTCTTCTAATCTTTTGACATCTATCAAGATATGGGGTCAAGTGAAGCATTAACAAAAGTGTGGCTATATACTACCTCTGTGGATAAATGCTGTGTCAGTTGATTTGGATAGCCCAAATGTGGAATGATAGTGAGGATCAAAATATGCAGATAGGGGAAAGAAGATGGATGAGAGATTATTATAGACAGAAATAGTGTTCATATTTGGGTTTCAATAACAGGAAGGAAAAAAACCTTATCTTTTTTTCTAGATTTCACCCTAGAAAACCCTATAGGACACTTCTACTCTGTCCTCTCTAGGTTGCAATTGACTTGACAACAATGGATTTGATTTGGTTTTGGGACGGGTATGGTGGACATCTTGTGGCACAATGGTTAAGAGTTACAGCTGCTAAACAAAAGGTCAGGAATTTGAATTCACCATTTGCTTCTTGGAAAGCCTATGGGGCAATTCTACATGGCCTGCAGGATCGCTATGAGTCAGAATCAACATGATAACAATGCATTTGGTTTGATTTTTTTTTATGGGAATCGTGACATATCAGAAGTGGAGTCTAATTATTGCCTGGTATGTATTAGAAAGCAGATATATTTGCCATTAGCTATTTCTGAGTTTGAATATCTGCCTTCAGTCTATTGGATGTGTAAAAATTCCACAGTAAGTTATTTGTCCAATCTTAGTCTCAGTTCTTTCATATTTAAAACAGAAATAATATTACCTCCTTCTATAATATTATTCAGTAAAGTACTATGTGGGAAAGTGTCAAACCTTGTCCCTAACCCCTAAGATATAGTCAAGCAGTGATTGTTTCTCTTTATTTTTTAAAGCTGTTACTGGAGTCTCAGGTATTATTCGGTGACCTACAGAGACATGAAATGGGTGAAAGGGAAAGAAGAAGCTTTATTTGGTTGAACAAGCAAAAGAACACATCAGCACTTTTGTCATCAAGGTAGCTTATTGAACAACAGCTGACACAGCTTCTTTTTTTTTTTTTAATGTAATTGAGTGAAACTGTACAATCCAATTTAAATTTGGATGCCTGCTTATCTGCAGCTGGCTCTGCCCTTCTTGCCCAGTGACAGCACATCCCTCCATTCGATTCTATGCATGTCATATCCTCTTAACAATCTCCTGTCCTCTCCTTTCCACACTCTCCATGCCCCTCTAGTAAGAGGCTAGTAGGACAACATCTTATAGAGGCATAGAACCATAAAGTGCACCTAAGATATGGTCATTCTCTGTCCCCAAGTCCAATCCATCCCTATCCGAAGAGTTGACTTCAGTAATGATTTAAGATCAAGGGCAGCATCAGGTCTAGGTGTCATTCTCCCAGGGGAACTTCCAAGCCTTCAGACCATCAACTGTGGAGTTTTAGTGGAGTTCTTAGGGTACCCCCCCTTTTTTTTAAATAGAGTTGCCATTGGACCTCCACATCGTGAGCCCCATCATGGTTGTCACTGGTGGTGGCCGAGCACCATCCAGTACTTCTAGTCATGTGTTGATGTAGTCATCCACTCACGTTGGGTTCGTTTTCTCTCATGTCATTGTTGTCCTTGGTGATCACCTGTTCCAGCTGAGTTGGGACATTTGGTGTACCTCAGATGGCAGCGTACTAGCTTTTAAGACCCAGACGCCACTCATTGATATGGGGTGGAGAGGATTCTCTTAGCAATAGGCTGGCTATGCCAATTGGCTTTGATGTCCCCTGAGAGATTGGTCCCCAGACCCCCACCCTGGCTAGTCTATCCTTGCAGTATCTGGTTAAGTTTGAAGGAGTTTTCAGGTTACGCTGACATCCAGTTAAGTTGATCTTCTTTCTAACATGTGCTGTCATTGCTTTCACCCAACCAAATTACTACCAGCTATCTAACCTATAACCAACCCTCTCCCTCTCTCCTTCCTCTCCCTTACAGCCATCCAAAAGTCTTGTCTTCTGTACATGAGTCTGTTTTTAAGTCCTTATAGTAGGGGTTTCATACAATATTTGTCCTTGTGCTGTTGACTAATTTCACTCAACATAGTGTCTTCCAATTGAAACCAGATTATGAGATGCTTCCTAAAATCATCATTGTTCTTTATCATTGCATAGTGTTCCATTGAGTATATATACCACAGTTTGTTGATCTGTTCTTCTGTTGTTGGGGATCTGGATTGATTCCATTTTTTTTTTTTTTTTTTGCTATAGTGGACTGTGCTGCAATAAACGTTTATGTGCATGTATCTGTTCGTATGACGGTATTTTCTTCTGTAGGATGTATTCCAAGCAGTGGGATTACTTGATTAAATGGTATATCTATTTCTTGCTTTTTAAGGAAATGCCAGATTGCTTTCCAAACAGTTGTACCATTTTCCAACCCCACCAGCAGGGTAGAAGAGTACCAATTTCTCCACAGCCTCTCCAGCACTTGCTGTTTTGTGTTTTTTGGATCATGGCCAACCTGGTTGGGGTGAGACGGTATCCATTATAGTTTTGATTTGGATTTGTTGGATAGCTAATGATCATGAGCATTTCTGCATGTGTCTTTTGGCTGCCTGGATATCCTCCTTAGTGAAATGCCTGTCCATCTCCTTTGCTGAACTCTTAATTAGATTATTTGTCCTTTTCTTGTTGGTGTTTTGGAGTACCTTGTAGATTATGGAGATCAGACTTCAGCCTGACATATAGTTGCCAAATATTTTTTCTCATTCAGTAGGTGGTCTTTTGATTCTTTTGATAAAGTCTTTGGATGTTCAAAAGTGTTTGATTCTTAGTATTTCCATTTATTTTATCTTCTGTTGATCATGCTTTGTCAGATTTTGAAGTCTGTCTAAGTTGTCTATTCAAACTCCTATTGATCCCAGTTTTTCTTGGATGATCTTTATCCTATTAGGTTTGATATTTAGGTCTTTGATCCAATTTGAGTTGGTTTTTGTGTAAGGTATGAGATATGGGTCTTGTTTCAATTTTTTGCAGATGGATATCCAATTTTGCCAGCACCATTTGTTAAAGAGACTATTTTTACCTCAGTTTACAATTTTAGGGCCTTTTTCAACTATCAGCTGTGAACCAGATTTTAATAGAAGCAAAAACTGGGAAAGAATGCTGTCACAGGATGAGGAGAGCAGATAGGGCTGCAGAGATGTGGATGTTTGGGGTTTTACATGGCAACTTGACTTGCATCACAAACTTTCACTTAATTACAATTAAGAAAAAAATTAAAAAGTACAAAACAAAACTAAGAATGGGTCTTGGCAGGAAACAGTGAGGTGCTTGATAGACCTGGTCTAGAAGGCATTAACAGAGCAATTCCATCATTTGCAAGGAAGGTGGAATCTCTCAAACCGCGTGTTAGACTCAGATTTTTTGCTTCTGAAAGTCTTCCCCAATCTTGGGCCACTAAAGTTTGGTTCTATTCCAATGTAGAAAAGTTCCAGGGTCACCCAAAGATGGACTTGATGGTTCGGCACATGTCAGGTAGGCTGGATTTCTGCTTAGTTGGTTCTGTGGTCATTGACTCTAGCCTCTTGTTTTTCTTATCTTGGGTAGGAAGTTTGCTGATGGCCTAAAAAAAAATCTAGAGACAGCAGTTAGAATTGGAGGTGGCTCATGCTTCTCTGCCTACAAGCTGGGAGTTGGTACTAGTCCTCCAAGGCTACTGGTGTCAACCTCCTCTGGGATTGAATAGTGTTCTTGTCCCTATGAAAAGTAATCAAAATAGTGAGACAAATTTTACCACCCCTACACATTAATGAAAGCTATTTTAGTTAACAAGATTTACATTTGAACTATCATTGACCTTACAGTGTAAGAACTGGCTAATTTACAGAGCAGTCCATCAGAAATTTTCAAGTTTAGTAGCCGTTAATCAAGTACAAAACACACAGTGAGTGCTAAAAACAATAAATATTAAACACTTCAATAACATACTTTATGCCCTATGTATACTTTTTAATTGGTTGGGTCAGACTGAAAAAAAAAAAGCCTTCTTGCAATGGAAACTTTTCAAGCTGTTAGTTGTGGTGCAGTCTAAAAAGAGAGCTAAAAGTTAGTTGTGTGATCTTTTGCCAAACTGTTGTTTTTCTTTGAATAAAGTATAAAACTGAAAAAATGAAATCAGTTTAAGTGTAATACAACCACCCACTCACATTTCATTTTTTTCCCTGGTGCATAAGTTCAGACTCTTCAACTGTATTCAAATTAAGTGATCTTTACTCAGAAAAGGCAAAAAATAAAAATAAAAATTTTGTGAACTGTGAACTCTGAGCATTATCTTATTGATTAATAGAGTTGGAGGAGAATAAACAAGAGTACATTTAAATCAATTTCGTCTTTATTAAACTAACATCTTGTTTGTGGACAGGAGAAATTATAAAAGCAGTTTTTTGCTAATTTTTCAAAATGTACATTCTCTCCCCAAGTAAGTTTCAACTCTTTTGAAATTGTAAGGTGAACAATTTTAGTGGTCAAAAACAACTGAAGTTAACATGGATTCTATGGAAGAATTGTAGGGTATGTTTTCTGCCCTAACCAACACCAGAGTCTAGTTTGTGTTATGTGCGTCATCACGTGCATTGTAAAGTTATAACTCCGCTATCCAAACACTAGAACCTAAGAATCCCCGTTTTAACACACCTGTCAAACCAGAAGCAAGTGAAGATTACTTTCTCACAATGACAAATTAAATAACTGTTTAGATCTTTGTAATTCAATACTTCCTTTCATAGATGATCTCATTTGATCCTCACAGATGCTTTTTATTTCTTTTTAGCAGACTTAATTTTTATAAAACAGTTTTAGACTTATACAAAAACTGAGAGATAGTACAGAGCACTGAGATGTCTCATACCCAGTTTAAGTCAGTTATTTATCTTATATTATTGATACACTTTTTAGAATTAGTGAACCAATATTAATATATTATTATTAAATAGAGTTCGTAATTTATTTAGACTTTCTTAGATTTATTGAATCCTTTTTTTCTGCCTGAGGACTTCATGTAGGACACCATACTACATTTAGTTGGCATGTCTCTTTAGGTTTTTCTTGGCTGTCCGAATTTCTCAGACTTTCCTTGCCTCTGATCATTTCAACGTTTTTTAATAGCTAGTCCGCTATTGGAATTTGCCTGATAGTTTTCTCGTAAGACTGGGGTAATGAGTTATTGGGAGGGAAAACATAGAGGTGAAGTTCATTTTCATCACATCGTGTCCAGCATATGTAATAAAAACATGACTTATTACTGTTGAGATTGGCCTTGGTCACCTGTCTTAGATGTTGTTTGTCGGATTTGTCTACCATGAAGTTACTTTTCTTCTCCCTTTACCTGTGGTATACTTGGGGAAAAAAAATCACAACTCATACTTATAGAATGAGGAGTCATATTCCACTCCTTCAGTGTGGCATATCTGCATGAATTATTGGGAATTCTTCTGCATGTGAGACTTGTCTCTCTTTCTCCTTTTATTAAGTTATTCATTCATTTTTTGCATGAGAGTAGATTTACAGGTAATTACTTGATAACATGGAAATGGTGGTGGTGTAGTGGTTAAGTGCTAAGTTAACTAACCAAAAGGTTGGCAGTTTGAATCCACCAGGAGCTCCTTGGAAACTCTATAGGTGTACTTCCTTTGTCCTATGGTGTTCCTATGAGTTGGAATCTACTGGATGGCAGTGGGTTTGGCTTTGGGGCTACTTTATAACTTGATTTGTAATCCAATAATCCATAAACCAAACCCAGTGCCGTCAAGTCTATGCCGATTCATAGCAACAGTGTGTAAAGAGTTGTTTTGCTGTTAATGTTTTCCAAGTTTGGACATGGGAATTTTTTCACTTGGTTCCTGTGCTCCTTTGACCCATCAGTGTGTGTTTGTGTGTGTGTGTCTGTGTCTATATGTGTGTGAGTGTGTGTGTATGCATGCATGCCTGTGTGTTTTGGGTGGGACTTCACTGTATTTTACTTTCTGAAAACACAGGATCCTTAAAACGTATCTTGTTTCTTTCCTGTCCCAGTTCAAGAATCAGCTGTTTTCCAAGGAACACTGTTCTTTTTATTAGAGAATGGTATTAGATAATGTGATCCAGGTGCTAGGCATAGTATGTTTTACAAGGTTGTCGCTTGTTTTAGGCCTTCTCAGCTGACAGAACAAAAAATATGTGTGTATATTAACATATGTATGTAAATTTACCTATAAATATTTTCATATTTAACCATTTGTATCTCTGTACACACAAATTGAAGTTCATTCTGATATCTCCAGCTTCATTCTTTTACCACATGGATTATTCTACCTTCTTTCCATTATATGTAAACTCCTAATTCAGTGGTGAGAAGCCTGATTCCCACCATCTGCCATACACCCACTTCATTGTTCTATTTCAGTGTACTATACAGCAGAATCAGAAACATTGTTAACCTGTACTCCCTTGGGAAACAATTTTACCAACTAAATTACAGTGCTTCTGTGCAGATTCTTTTGCGTTTAACCGGACAGACTCCATTCATCCTGTTGTTTGGAATTAACAATAAAACTACAATCAACATTTAAGTGCAAGCTTTTGTGTGGCTGTGGATTTTTAAATTTACTGGGTAAATACCTAAGAGTATAATTATACAATTATATGGTAAGACTATGTTTAGCTTTCCAAGAGTTTATCAGACTATATTCCAAAGCAACTGTACCATTTTGCATTTTAACCAGCAATCAACGCGACTCCTGCATTCCCTACCATTTCCAGCACTTAATATTTTCAGTTTGGGGATCTTGTTCATTCCATTACGTGGACAGCAGTATCTCGCTCTTGATTATATTTGCAGTTCCCTGATGACAGATGATGGTAGCCATCATTTCGTATGCTCAATTTGCTGTTTGTATCTCTTCCTTGGTGAGGTGTCTTTCAGCTCTTCTGCTAATTTTTAAACTGAGTTGTTTATTTTCTTATTGTTAAATTTTAGGGCTAAGTTGGATACAATTCTTTACTAGAGATGTGTTAACTGCTATTATTTCTTTAATTTTCTCCAAATTTAGAAAGATTTTTTCTTTCAGAGGACTAAAAAAAATCAAGCATTTTTTACAGCCTCTTCATGGGTTTATTTTGTAATGTACAAATATTTAATTGGCTCCTGATTCTATCTATTAGTGAATTTCAATATATTTCTAAATGTCAAGCCAGCCAAGTGCCGTCGAGGCAGATCCGACTCACGGCCAACCCAATATTTTACATTTTTTCCTTCTACTATTGTCTTAAATAGTTTATCTTATATTTAATTATTTTTGAGGAGGATAATCTTGTGGTTCAAGTGCTTGTCTTAGTTCTATAGATACAGAATTAAATATCCGACGCCGCACACATCTGACTGGATTTCAGGGGGAACGCTGAATACAGCTGACAGTATAGGAGAGAAGCTATTGGTTGAATCTTTATGTTTAGAGAAAAGTAGGTCTCTGACAACTTGTCCTTTGAATTGAGCACTAGGCAAAATGGAACTGTCAGGTCTTCATGGCCCCATCTTATTTTACTCTATTTTCTTCTTTGAAATAAGCACAGTTATTTCAGAAGTTAGAGTGTAAGTTACAGCATCTTAGTTCATTAAGATGTATACTTGGTGACATATCAAATATTATTTTTATCTTCTGCATACTTTTTTCAGTTCTAAAGCAAGTCTAGTGTCCTTCTAGGTCAGAGTTTAAGTCTTAGGTTAGTACCAATGAGCCAGTCCAGATCTAAATTACTCTTTTGAGCTAAGTAAAATTTTCTTTTTTTTTTAAACTCAAAGTTATAATTTTACTCAGTTGGCCTCTGAGAGGTACACAGAGAAACTGAAAACTCTCAGTCTGTGTTTTTTAGCATAATGTTTTCCATTAGCTATGTAGCTTAGGTACACGATATTCATCATATGTATTCTATGGGGCAGTGCTACTCTGTCCTCTAGGGTCGCTATGAGTCAGAACTGACTTCATGGCAGTGAGTATTTTTTTATTACTAAGTTTATGAAATTAGACCAAATAGTTCTCCAGACAATTGCCGATAGCTCAGTGATAACAGGAATAAATGCTCAGCTGTAGACAAGATGACTGTCAGAAAACTGGCATCAAAAGAGTACGTTACTAGAGTAAACCACATATGGAAATGAAAGGCAAAGTGATAGCAGCTACCACAACGTCCTAAATGTGACCAGAATGCTTCTAACAACGTTAATAATGTGAACTAAAAATAAATCAGAAAATCAGTCCAATTTGTGTGCTTTCTTTTTCTTTTCTAATTTTTGCAGTATTTTTTCTGGTTGTGTGATAATTCAATAAAACCAAAACCCATTGCTGTCAAGTTGATTTTGACTAGTACTGACCTTGTAGGACAGAGTAGAGCTTCCCCAAGAAAATTTCCAGACAACAGCTGGTGGATTCAAACAAAAAAATGGGGGCAAAAAATGGTATGTAAATAACGGGCATATTTTAAAAAGTTACTAAGAGTATACTTGCTTCTTTCAGACTTCAGTTGGTTATTGGACCATTAAGAATTTGGGGACAAGTTCCAAGGAACTGTGTCAACAATATTTTACAGAAACACATTTATTTCCATCAGTTATCCTAAAACTTAAACATTTTTGTTGTAACATCCAATCTCAAGGTATTTGGAAAATAAGCCCTTTGAAAGGCAGGCATAGCTCTTAACCACTGTATCACTAGGACTGCTGAGAATTCATTAGGTAATTAGAAGTGTGAGCCTCTTCAAATTTCTCCAGAGTGAATACTGAAAAATAAACATTGCTATGTTTGTTTGTTTCTTTCTTTTGCCATAAAGTCAATTCCAACTCATAGCTACCCTATATAGCAGAGTAGAACTACACCTATTAGATTTGAACTGCTGACCTTTCAAGTAGCAGCTATAGCACTTAACTAAATCCATCAGGGTTTCCATTGCTATGTGAGATAGGAATTTAAAATGTGGAAAATTGCTCTTGCACTAACACAAAAGGAGCATAAACATTTATAAACTCTTTGTTTATAATTACATATTTGAAAAGTCTATAATTCTTTTTCATGACTAAAAAATAACTAAAAGTGAAAAAGAACACCTGATTTAGATCATCCCTAGGAGTTTCAATTTTAATGAGTAAGTTTTCATTAGCCAAGCACTATTCTTGAAAAAAAGTTGTTGGTATGTATAACATTTCATGCACTCATTCACTAGGATTTGACTACATGTTTAAGTGTCCAAATAATACATTTTCTTTTCACACAGTCATTTCCCTGGGTAAAAGATTCATTTCTATCCTAGAACATAAGAATGCATTAGTATAAAAATAAAGATGAATAATTTTTTATTTAAAAATCAGTTTGAATGTTTTTGAGAAATTGTGTCATTGCTACAATTCACACATGTCAAAAATCTCTGGTTTCTTTGGAAAGAAAAACAAAACTGTCAGATCTGAAGATGATATATTTATAAGAACATTAAATTGTGTTCCTCTGCTCACTTTGGCTAATCAGAATCCAGTTTGCAGTTTAAAATTGTATACTATTGATATGCATGAGACACTTAGCATGAATGTAATTTAAAATGTAAGTATACAAGAAAAATGATTTTCCTGAAAATTCAAAGAAAGTGTCCATAGACTAGTCTTGATATTAAGATGGTGAATGAGACAATTTGTTGGTTAAATTGAGTTCTTATATTAGTTTTAAAAGTAAGCTAATGTTCTGTCAGATATTTGTTTTGGTTTAATGAAAATGTGAATGCTAAGAAAAAACCTCTATATAATAAATGGCAGGATAGATTGTTAAGAATTGTGCTTCAACTAAATCTGAATCTTTCAATAAAATAAATTCTCTGATACTTTCCAGTTGTAGTCCAGTACATTGCAAACCCTTTGCCATTTTTTAAAAAATATGAAATATATTGAAAATTTAAAAAAGTGTGGAGAAACAAAACAATGGGTATATTTTAAAGAGTTACTGTGAATACGCTTGCCTGATTCAGACTTCAGTTGATGGCTGGGCCATTAGGAATCTTGGGACAAATTCCAAGGAGCTGTGTCAACAGTGTTTCATGGAAACACATTTATTCCCATCAGTTATACTGAAACATAAACATTTTCATTGTAGCACCCAATCTCAAGATGCTTATAAAATAGAGTAAATTGTGTATCACCATACAATGAACAGAGGCTTCTTGTTGCAGTCATAGTGGGCAGTGGGCAGCAGAGGAGGCAATGGTCTGCATTCACACTTCATGGGTTCTTAGGTGCTTATTTACATCCAAAGACATAGAGAATGTTAAATACTTTTTCATGGGTAACACTCAACACCTCAGACTCTGAGATGACTGCTCATAACCCAAACGAAAAGGAACATTTTCTCCTAGTCTCTGAGAGGAGTGCAGAGATCACAGCGCATACAGGAAGAGAACATGAATTTTTAATTTGCACATTATGATATCGATTCATAGTTGATGAGAAAGAATCTCTTTGAAGGGCTGGGCGGGATAGTGCTGCTCAGGTGCTTCAAACAGTTCCTGTGGGGTTTGTTCCTGTCCAGGTGCTGGTCTCTGAGAACTGAGCCAATTGCTTCCATGGAAGCTCAGCACAGTGTGCTGTCTAGTGCTGTCAGGGAGAAACACTGCTTACAGTTTTCAGTTTTCAGGGAGGGAAAGAAACGGAAAAGTCCGAGGCGATAAGCCACAGTGAGTACAAGTGCAGCCGTGTTTCTAAATATATCCCTTTCAAGAACACGATGGCAAACAAAGCCAAGGCCAAGGTCCAATTCTGGACAGATTTAGTCAGTAAAGATTCAGCAAGGTGCTTTTAGATTCAGTTTGCTACTTACATAGCAAAATAAAGGGTAGCCAAAGGAGACAACTTACTATATTTCTTAACCCACACAGCAAAATAGCAGAAACTAAAATGCAAGGGGCAAGATAACAATACAAGGCAAGCTGGGGGGCACCTTGCTCCTGAGCAGCTAATTCAAGAATGCAGCTGTTTTAGATTGATATGGTGAGGTCCTAACCTCTGGTACTTGTTGAAGTGACCTTGTCTGGAAATAGGGTGTTTGAAGATTTTATCAGTAAGTTAGCATGAGGACCTGTTGCATTAGGTAGAATCCTAATCCAATGAGAGTTGGATCCTTATAAAAGAGAAGAGAAACAGTCTCACAGGAATAATGGCTACATAAAGATGATGTCAAAGATGTGAAGAGATGAATCTACAAGCCAAGGAACAGCAAAGATCACAAACTGCCACTAGAAGATACGAGACAGACATGGAATAGATTCCCTTCAGAGCTCTCAGAAGGAATCAACCTGCCAACATTCATATTTAAAACTCCTAGCCACCCAAACTGCAAGACAATCAGATTTTCTATACTTTTAAACCATCCAGTTTGTGGTGGTTATGACATCTTTAATATTGTTTGCCAATGCCATAATTCAAAAGTGTCAATTATCTTCCCAAAGCAAAAATCTGTGCTGTCAAGTCTATACCAGCTAATTGAGGTCTTACAGAACAGAGTAGGACCATCCCACAGAATTTCCAAAGAGTGCCTATTGATTTGAGCTGCTGATTGTTTTGCTTAGCAGGTGAATATTTTCTCCCTGCACTACTAGGGTCTTCCTTGTTCATTGCCCATACTATGGCTTGGGTCAGACTACCGTTAGTCCTCCAAGATCTAGCTTCACTTTTCAACACTTTATGGAGATCTTTTGCAGCAGGTTTGCCCAACGCAATATGTTCTTTGATTTCTTGACTGTTGAATCTAAGGGCATTGTTTCTGAATGCATGTAAAACGAAATTCTGGACTACTTCAATCTTTTCCTCTTTTATCACGATGTGATAAGTTGTTCAGTTGAAGGCTTTTTACTTTATGTTGAAGTATAATCTATCCTGAAGGCTATGTTTGGTCTTTCATCTTCATCAGTAAGTGATTTACGTCCTCTTCACTTTCAGCAAGTAGGATTGTGTCATCTGCATATTGCACATTGTTAATGAGTCCCTAATTCTGATGCTGCAATTCTCTTCATATAATCCAGCTTCTTGAAATATTTGCTCAGCATAAAGATTGAACAGCTATGGTGAAAGGATACAACCTGGACATACACTTTTCTTGATCAAGCACTCTTGATCTTTCATAAGTGTTTCATGTATACAATTGAGTCTTCTAGAGTTCTCATTCTCCAAAATATTATCCATAATTTGTTATAATTCATACAATTAAATGCTTTTGCATAGTCAATAAAACACAGGTAAATATCTTTTTGGTGTTCTCTTAGTTCAGCCAAGATCCATCTGACATCAATGACAATATTTCTTGTTTCATGTCCTCTACTGAATCTGGCTTGAATTTCTGGAAATTTCCTTTCAATGTACTGAATGGCAGTCCCCCGTTGATATTATGAATGATGACAATTACATTAATGTAAAGCAATTTTAAATCTACATCTTAGTGTAATTATTTCCCATCTTATGTACTGTCACTGAGTGTATCAAAAATATGTTAACAATTTTTCTCCTCTGTATATTTATGCCCATTGCAAAAAGGATTTTCTGCTAAGGAACTCTAGCAATGTAGTGGCAAAAAGTCAGCCCCAATCAAAAGGCTGGCAGTCTGAATTTATCCAGCTCCTTGGAAAGCTTATGAGGTATTTTATGCTGTCCTATAGTGTCGCTATGAGTTGGAGTTGACTTGACAGCAGTGAGTTTGGCTTGGTTTGGTCTTCTTACAATCAGGTAAAGTGTAGTTTTTCAGTCATTTAAATAAGTTAGCCTTGTGATTTCCTTTTGCAAGTGGAACCCACCAGCTGCTGGTGCCAGCTTTGAGCCAAAGTATCAAGTGGTCATGGATGTATTTCCAACTTTTCCCTGAAACCCTAAGGCTGTCATGTAGAAGCAGTCCATCTAACTTTCAGGATTATCAGAGGCCTATGTCTTCAATGTCGTTTCTACCAAAGACGTTCATGTGGCACTGTCCAGTTAACATCCAGTCTGGAGAAGCAGAGCTGCCTCATTGGTTGGGCAGGAGATTTTAACTGTACAACTGGGGTCAGCTGAGATCAGAATTGTCCAGCTAAATCTAGCCCCAAATCTTGAGCTCTGTGTATTACCTATTTTAAGCCAAGAAGTTTTAAGGAGACTTGTTTTGGGGCAAAAATTAACTGATGGAAGCATGTGTACATCTCAGTACTAAGAAGGCTATGCTCTCAGGGATGTTCTTGGAATACGAAAAGAGTGAATGACATTTGTACTTAACTATCCAATGAATATCTCAACTTTACATTTTCTGTGTATATTCACTTACAGTTTTATAATTTCCAAAATCAGTCATTCCAAATAAGAATGTCTAAAAATTTCTTCTCCTTTTTTTTTTGAATGTAGGTACCTGGCATCTTCACTTTAATCTTTTATTTGCATAAATAATACTTTAATCCTTCAACAATGATCAAAAGATCTACAAGAAGTACAGTGATGATTTAAATAAGACTAATATAATAAGCTTGACTATTTTAAGTGACTTTAAGCATCCCAAAATGTGACTTTAAATGACAAATGATAAAACCTACTTAGTACATTTTGTTGTGTAATTAAAGTCAGTGACATCCAAAAGTAATTTAATCAACTGAGACATGGATTTAGAGGAAATGGTAAAATCACTTATAAATTTACCTTCTCATTTTAATAATAGGATTGTATTAGATCTTGAATGGAGAGTGGTTTGCATTGTTTTTAATTTGACTATTAAGTGAACTATTAAATAAAACATGTAGTATATATAAATTTTTTAGGATTTGATGAAAGCTACTTTTCTTGACATGTGGCTACATTTAGACTACAATTATACATAAGTAAGAAGAATGCTATAATCCTCAGAAAACAGGATTTCTACTTTCAACAAGCATAACTGAGAAAACATAGCTTTAAATATTCAAAGGATACATTCCCTTTTTTTTGTGTGGCCTAATCTGTATTCCTAATACAAAAATAAAATATAAGGAGACTACAAGACCTAGTATTTGTTATTTAATATCATCATATAATTGTGTAAATGGAACCATTTTCCTGATATGTTTAAGCATATTTAAGAAAATATATTTTAACCAAAAAGCCATGCTTTGTCTTTAAGTAATTACTACATGTTGAAACAATAAGATATAACCAAAATTAAGCACAATAGAATATCTTATAATATTGTTACATGTTGTTTTTGAGAAACCATTTCTTTCTTAGTATAAATAATTCAAGCAATACAGGCACAATACAAAGAAGGAATGAAATCAACCAAACCCACCAGTAAGAACCATCAAGTCAATGTCGCTTCAAATAACCCTTAATATATGTTGTTGTTGCTGTTAGGTACAATTGACTCCTTCTGATGCATAGCAACTCTACGTGCAACAGAACAAAATATTACCTGGTACTCTGCCATCCTCACAATCATTGCTGTGTTTGACCTCACTGTTGCAGCTGTCTTGCTACAATAAGAGAGGGTCTCTTTACGTGATCTTTTGCTTTACTAAGTATGATGTCCTTCTCCAAGGACTGATCCCTCCTGATAATGTGTCCATAGGACTCTAGGGAGTCTCACTGTCCTCACTTCCAAGGAGACCTCTGATTATACTTCTTTCAAGGCAGACTTGTTTGTTCTTCTGGCATTTCATGGTATATTCAATATTCTTCACTAACCCCATACATCAAAGGTATCAATTGTTTTCTGGTCTTCCTTATTCCTTGCCCAGCTTTCTCATGCACATGCGGCTTTTGAAAATGCCATGACCTGGATCACACACAGCTTAGTCCTCAAAGTGACATCTTTGCTTTTCAACCCTCTCAAGAAGACTTTTGTAATGGATTTGCCCACTGCAATCAATCCTTGGATTTCTTGACTGCAGTTTTTCCACATCTGTAGACTGTCACTCCAAGTAAAATTAAATCCTTGACAATCTCAGTATTTCTCCATTTATCATGGTGTCACTTGTTGGGACAGTTGTGAGACATTATCTTTTCTTTAGGATTTTTGTTTTATTTTACGCTAAGGTGTAATCTGTACTGAAGGCTGTGATCTTTGATCTTCATCAGTAAATGCTCCTTTATATATACAGAGATAAAAATATTCTTTCATCTGTCTAGTCATCTGTCTATTGGAGAGGGTAGAGGAAATCTGTTATACATGTGCTGAGTCAAGTCCTTTCTCCCTTTTCATCTGTCTATTCCCAGAGTCATTTCCACTACCCTCTACTAGCTCCCACCTTCCAAAAGAAAGGAGAACAAATTTGGTATGTTTTGTGTTTGTTTTCTTTCTACATTGTGGTAAAAGATTTTAGTGAAAATTTTGCAGTTTTTGTTTTCTATTTTTATTTAACTTATTAGTGTGGCTTACAAAGAGTTATGTTAAGAGCCTGAGGACACTTTCCAAAAACTCTTTAATTTTTTCCATTGGCAATAATTTTTTAACAGATGTAGCAATAGGCCAAGTTCTTTCGATTGTTTTATTATTTAATGGTGTCATTCACCTCCTCTTCTTGTGAGTTGTGAAGTTCACTATATTAGGTTCTATAATCAAGATTTACTTCTTTGTTTTTAACAAAAAAGAGATTAAAAAATTTGAAATGAAAGATAATTGGGTTACTGAATGCGTACTATTTTGCTAGGCTGGGATCCGACTTGATGGCACTTGGCTTGGCTAGCCATATAGATGATAAAAGTGAATGATATAATGTGTTAAGAAGGAAAGAAGAATAATCTGAACTTGCACTCTACCAAAAATGAAAAAAAAAAAAGTTTAAATAATTGTGTATTTCTGGACCACATTCTTTTCATAGGTATTAAGAAGGCCATTATCTTTTAATTTTGTTCTGAGATTGATGCAAAATCTGTCCCTTTACTGTGCTTTACTTTTTACTCTCCCAATTTTTCATGATAATAGATCTTATCGTGCAGACAGTTGTCCACCTTATTTTAAAGTGTAGGGGTGCACAGTCAAGATGGTGGACTAAACACACGTCTCCCTAAATCTCTCTGGAAACCAAAACCTGAATTGATAATTAAATGGAGCCTTCTGGACATCTACTAAGCCCTAGGACATAGCACAGGGCTGTTAATTTGGACTTCATACCACTGAAAGGAAAATCTCCTCTCTTTTCTGTCCCTGCTCCTGGTGAGAGCTGGCTTTCAGAGATCGAGGGTAACTTGCCATTTTAACTTTTTTTCTCTGTCTTAGCCAATGGGCAGAGAAAGTAAAACCAAGGTTGGCAGTTCAAATCCACCAGGCGCTCCTTGAATATTCTAGAGGGTAATTCTTCTCTGGCATCTAGGGTCACCATGAGTTGGATATGACTTGACAGCACTTGGCTTGGCTTGGCTAACCAGTGAGCAGAGCTGGGACTTGACTAGCAGCTGATCTCAGATGCACAGCTAATGGGATTGGTTGGTGAAATTGCCACATTTTGAGAACTAGGCTTTGAACTCTATGCATCCTCTCTTTTTCACCTCTGCCACCAACTAGCCTGTACTGAGGGAGACAGGAAGCTTCTGTGGGATGCCATCTTGTTCCACTGGGAGGCAGACATACTCATACAGAGACCTCAGCAGGATCTAATTCCTAGGCTGGTAGGTAGTGCCTATGCAGAGAAGAGTGCTTTTCTAGCAGAAAAGCAGTGTTTCACTCAGTGTGGCCTACAGCTGGGACCCAGAATCAGGCTAGCAGAGCTGTAGCCTTTCTGTATTTTGAGCTAGTTTATAATATCTGACGTTCAATACAGAGGTGGTTAGTTTGCCAGCTGGGAAAAGGGATCTGTACATCTGAAAACGTGAGTGACTTTGGAAGTTGTCCGATACCTTTTACCTTTCATTTTAAGATGGCCTACGGAAACAACTGCAGTCAACCATCACAGCATCTTTCCCAGCCTTTATTGACTCACATGAAGCCCCAGAAGCAACAAACTGCATAAAATTATAACTAAGAAATCACCAATGGCTTCAGAAGGTCCCCCAAAGAAACAAAGAATTTTCCAGACAAAGAAACCTTTCTGAACTATTGGATGGTGAATACAAAAGGATTAGATAGAGAGCCTTCCTAGACCTTATACAAAATGCAGCTGAGCCAAAGGAAAAATTAAGCACACTGTTCGACCTGATGGGACACCAATATTCTGAAATCCAACAGATCAAGGACAAAATCAAAGACATAGAAACTTCAATCCAAAGCCAAGAAAGCAGAATGGAACAAGTGGAAAATAGACCTTCTGACTTGGAAGACAAAGCTACTGACTCCAACGTCTATGAGGAGAAACCAGAAAAAAGAAACAAACAAAAAAAATGAAGAAGCATTAAGAAACATGTGAGAATTTATTAAGTGGGACAATCTATGATTAACTGGACTTCCTGAACAGGGTGAGACACCTGAGAACACAGCGAACACTGTTGCAGAACTGCTGACAGAGAACTTCCCAGAAATTATGAAAGAAGAGAGTATAGATACCCAAGATGCATATTGAATGCCACTCAATATAGATCTCAATAAAAAGACTCCAAGACATATTATAATCAAGCTTAACAAAATGAAATGGAAACAGAAACTCTTAAAGTCAGCAAGGCTGAAAGAAAAGCTAACATTCAGAGGGAAACCCTAAAGGTTTTTGTTGGATTTCTCAACAGAAACAATGTTGGCATGGAGACAGTGGCATGACCCATTCAAAGCCCTGAAGGAGAAGAACTTCCAACCAAGAATTATATATCCTACAAAACTATCTTTCAAATATGAAAATGAAATTAAGACATTTGCAGATATACAGAAACTCAGAGACTTTGTAAAAACTAAACCAAATCTACAAGAAATACTGAAAGAATATCTTGGCTTAGAAGAAGAAAACTACTAACTTTATACTTTTGAAGAAATTCAGGACACATCATCCAGAATCCTACTCAGTTAGGGAAGGCTCCAAACTCAGTCAAAGCCATAACAGTGAAAGAAATGATCCAGTGATGATATCATGAAAACTATGATGTCATCATATTAAAAAGAGGGATGTACCACGGTCATTACAGTCCTTTCAGAGGCAAAGGAAGTTACTAAGACTGGGAATAAATAAAATTGGGTTGATAGATAGTTTATTAAGAGGAATTACAGGGGAAGCCATAAAGCACAGCAAAGATTCAATGTATCAAATCAAGAAACATAATACAGGAGTATCAACAACAGCAAAACCAACCCTGAAAAAGGTGAAAAATCAAGTCACAAAGAAGAATGTCCCAGAACAGATTAATAAGAGCAACGAAGAAAACATCAACACAAAAATAAACATATCACAATGACATCGCTAATCATATACCTATGAATAATTACATTGAATGTGAATGAACTGAATGCTCCAGTAAAGAGATATCAAGTGACAGCTTGGATCAAAAGACACAACCCATCCATATGTTGCCTACAAGAAACTCACCTTAGGCTTAAAGATATAAACAAATTGAAAATTAAAGGATGCAAGAATATGTCAAGATAACAGTGAACAAAGAAGAGCAGGTGTGGCAATTTTAACCTCAAATAAAATCGATTTTAATGTAAAATCCACCATCATGGACAAGGATGGACACTATTGCTGAAAGATTCAATACACAAGCAGGGCTTAACAATATTTAATATTTATGCACCTAATAATAGAGCATCTAAATACATCAAAGAAACACTGACTATACTCAAAAAGGAGATAGATCACTCCACAATAATAGTGGGAGACATCAACAGTTCACTCTCAATACTGGATAGATTGTCTAGAAACAAGCTCAGTAAAGACAAAGAAGATCTTACTGCCACAATTAACCAACTAGACCTCATTGACATATACAAAACTCTCTATCCATCAGCAGACAACTACATCTTCTTCTCCAGTGGACGTGGAACATTCTCCAGAATAGACCAAATGTTAGGATATAAAGCAATTCTCAACAAAATTCATACCACTGAATTACTGCAGAGCATCTTCTCAGATCGTAAAGCCACAAAAGTCAAAATCAATAGCAGAAACAACATAGATAAAAAGTGGAACTCATAGAAACTGAACAACACCTTGCTCAAAAAACCATGGGTTATAGAAGAAATCAAGGATGAAATAAAGAAATTTATGGATTCCAATGAGAATGAAAACGCTTCCTACCAAAACTTGTGGGATATAGCCAAAGCAGTGCTCAGAGGCCAGTTGATCTCCATAAATGCGAACATCAGAAGGAAGAACCCAAACCAAAGAACTAATCCCACAGCTTGAACAAGTAGAGAGAGCGCAACAGAGAAACCCCTCAGGCACCAGAAGAAAACAAATCATAAAGATTAGAGCAGAGCTAAACAAATTAGAGAATGGAAGAACAACTGAAAAAATTGAAAAGACCAGAAGCTGTTTTTTTGAAAAGATCAACAGAATTGACAAAGCATTGGCTAAACTTACTAAAGAAAAAACAGGAAAGGAAAAAAATAACCCAAATAAGAAATGAGAGGGGAGTTGTCATAACAAATCCAACAGAAATCAAAAATATGATAACACAATACTATGAAAGTCTGTACTCTAACAAATTTGAAAACCTAGAGGAAATGGACAAATTCCTTGATTTATATCACCTACAAATATTATCACAAGATGAAACAGAACAGCTTAAAAAAACTATCACAAAGGAAAAGACTGAAAAAGTCATCCAAAAATTACCATTGAAAAAAAGCCCAGGCCCAGATGGCTTCATCGCAGAATTCTACTCTGCAGTTAGAGAAGAGTTATCTCCAATGCTACTGAGACTATTTCACAGTATAGAAAGGGATGGAATACTGCCAAATTCATTCTGCGAAGCCAGTATAACCCTGGTACCAAAGCCAGGGAAAGACACAAGAAAAAAGGAGAAATACAGACCAATATCACTCATGAATTTAAATGTAAAAATCTTCAACAAAATTCTTGTCAAGAGAATACAGCAATATACCAAAAAAAATAATCCATCATGACCAAGTTGGATTCATACCAGGGATGCAAGGCTGATTCAACATCAGAAAAACAATGAATATGATCAACTACATAAATAACACAAAAGACAAGAATCACCTGATTTTGTCTGTTGATGCAGAAAAGGCATTGGATAAAGTCCAACACCCACTCAACTAAAAACTCTCAGCAAAATAGGAATAGACAGCAAATTCCTTAATAGAATAAGGGCCATTTATACAAAGCCAACTGTCTACATCATCCTGAATGGAGAGAGACTGAAACAGTTTCCCTTGAAAACAGGAACTAGGCGAGGATGCCCACTCTCACCTCTCCTATTCAACATTGTACTAGAAGTTCTAGCCAGAGCAATTAGACAAGACCAAGAAATAAAGGGCATCTGCAACAGCAAAGAAGAAGTAAAAATCTCACTGTTGGCAGATGTTATGATTGTATACACAGAGAATCCTAAAGAATCTGTAAGTCAACTACTCAAACTGGTAGAGGAGTTCAGCAAAGTCTCAGGATACAAGATAAATATAAGTAAATCAGTAGGATTCCTTTATACCAACAATGAGACTCTTAATGAAGAGATCTCCAAATCAATACCATTTACTATATAGCCCCTAACAAGATAAAGTACCCAGGAATAAATCTAACCAGAGAAAGGACAGACCTTTACAAAAAGAATTACAAGCCCTTACTACAAGAAACTAAGAGAATGGATAGGAAGACTTAACACTGTGAAAATGTCTATTTTATCCAAAGCAATCTGCTTATATAATGCAATACAAATTTCAGCGACATTTTTTAACGAGATGGGGAAACAAATCACCAACTTTGTTTGGAAAGGGAAGAAGCCCAGGATAAGTAAAGCACTACTGAAGAAGAACACACTGAGAGGCCTCTCACTATCCAATTTATAACCTATTACACTACCACAAAAGTCAAAACAGCCTGGTACTGGTACAAAAACACACAGATAGACCAGTGGAACAGAACTGAAACCCTAGAGATGACACCATCTGCCTATGAACAGTTGATAGTCAACAAAGTCCCTAAGACATTAAACTGGGGTAAAAACAACCTCTTCAACAAATGGTGCTGGTAAAATTGGATATCCATCTGCACTAAATTAAAACAAGTCCCATATCTTACACTTTATACAAAAACAAACTCAAACTGGATAAAAGACCTAAATATCAAATCTAAAACAATAAAGCTCATCCAAGAAGAAATACGAACAACAATGCAAGGTTTAATATACAATGTAGACAGACTTCAAAATCTGACATACAAACCACAGTCATCAGATGAGAAAATAGATAAATGGGAACTACTAAGAATCAAAAACTTTTGCTCATCCAAAGACATTATTAATAGAATTAAAAGGCCACCTACAGAATGGGAAAAAATACTTGGCAACTATACTTCAGACCGACACCTGACCTCCATAATTTATAAGGTACTACAAAATATTGGTAAGAAAAAGATAAACAACCCAACTAAGCAGTGGGTGAAAGAGATGGACAGACACTTCTCTAAAGAGGAGAACCAGGCAGCCAAAATATACATGCAGATGTGTTCACGATCATTAGCTATAAAAGAAATTCTAATCAAAACTACAGTGAGATACCATCTCACCCCAAGATTAGCCATGGTCCAAAAAACACAAAAGAACAAATGCTGGAGAGGCTGTGGAGAAATTGGAACTCTCGTATACTGTTGATGGGATTGCAAAATGGTGCAACCTCTTTGGAAAGCATTCTGGCACTTCCTTAAAAATCTAGATATAAATATACCATTTGACCCAGTAATTCCACTGCTTGGAATATATTTTACAGAATTAAGGCCATTCATACCAAGTGATACATGCACACGAATGTTTATTGCAGCAGAGTCCACAATAGCAGAAAGATGGAATCAACCCAGATGCTCAAAGACAGAGGAATGGATAGGTAAACCATCGTATATATGCTCAGTGGAACACTATGCAATGATAAAGAACAACGACGATTGCAGGACACATCTCTTAACCTGGTTTCAACTGGAAGACATTATGCTGAATGAAAGTAGTCAGCGACCAAAGGACAAATATTGTATGAGACCCCTACGACAAAAACATAAACATAGACTCTTGCATAACAGAGACTCTTTGACGGATTCCAGCGTAGGGACTGAGGGAAGGCGAGGGGGAGAGGGTTTAGGTTAGTTCATTGAAATTTGGTTGGGTGAAATCTGTGACAGCGCACGTTAGAAATAAGATCAATATTAACTGGAATTTAGCATAATGTGATGACCCCTCCCATCTTAACCCAATATTGCAAGGACAGAGTAGCTGGGGAGGGGTACTGGGAACTATGTTCTCAGGTGAAACTGAGGCAAATTTGGCGCAACTAGCCTTTTGCTAAGAGAGTCTTCTGCACCCCACATTGGTGAGTGGTGTCTGGGGTCTGAAAAGCTGCAAAGCTGCCATCTGAGGGTACAGCTAATGGTCCCAACTTAGCAGGAAGAGATGATCACCAAGGACTGAAACCCAGAAGACAGAGAGATCCATGTGAGTGAGTAAGTACACAAACTTGTGGCCGGAAGAACCAGATGATGCCTGGCCACCACGAGTGATAGCCATGATGGACTTCACAAAGTTGAGCCTTACTGGCAACACAAGAATATAAAGGGGTGCACACTGAGATGTCCACTAAAAGACAGCAATTGATGGTTCAGGGGCCTCGGGGTTCCCCTGGGAGCATGGCCCCTGGCCCTGATGCTGCCCCTCTCCATAAGCATAATGGAGGTCAACTCTTTGGACAGGAGTGAATTGGACTAGGTGACACAGAGTGACCATATCATGCGTGCACTTTATGGTTCTATGCATCCACAGGATGTCATCCTCTTACTGGATGTGGGGGAGTGGGTAGAGAGGAGGGGATAGGAGATTGCTGGTAGGATAAGACCTGTGTGAAGCAGAGAGGAAGAGTGTGCTGTCACCGGGCAGGGAGAGCAAAGGAGCTGCATATTGGTGGGCATGTAAATTTATATGGGAATGTACATTTTTACTAAATTATAATAAAAAATGAATAAAGTATCTTATTATGTTCAGGAAAATTTGAATTGAGTACTTTGCCATCAGCCATAGCCAGTTTGAAAATGAATACTCCCTAGCAGCTGAAAGAATAATTAATTTCTTCTTTCTAGGCAACAGAAAATGTGTGGAATAAAATATGGTGACTGAGAGTAATTTATGTCTTGTATGCAGTTCATTCTGATTTGAGAAATTATGTCCATTCATGAGAAAAGGCAAATAGATAAATTGAATCCTTGCTTTTTGAGACGGTTAACTAGATCAAAAAATATTTTATTTGCAACACATTTAGATTTAATGTCGTGAACTGTTACTAGTCAGAGAATATAGTGCTAATTAAGACCAATTTTTTATCTCAGAAGTAAATGATTTTGTTCAAACTAATATTCTTACTTAGTAAGAAAGCGAACTAGTTGAGAGTTTCATAAATTCAATTGCGTAAGACTGCATCTTGATGCGTGATGTAACTTTCAAGGACTACGAAGGTTCTGAGATTTTACACTATATGCAAGATAACAAGTTATCATGCTGCAGTTTCATGTAGGCTGAAAGAAGACACAAGACTCCTCCGTCAGAGACAAAGGACTTTATTGCTAATATCAAAGCAAGTACCATGAACTTCATGGTTTTGTTGCTTCTCTTATCGTGTAAGTCTTCAGAGGGCAATATGGAGCACATGATGCACGTACGCGTGGTGCGTTTATGTCAGAGGTGAGGTACCCTGAATTTAAAGAATGCCAAATGTTTTGTAAGGGACTGCAAGCAAAGTGCCTCTAAAACAATCATTATTTTTATTATACTAGGAAGTAAGCAAAACTGCCTCTTTTTTAGGAAGCAGACACTTTCATTATCTTCCAAATCTGTTCAATATATAAACAAATTTAAATATATTGTTCAAAGCAAAATCCGTCAGTGCCTGTGCTTGCTAGATACCTATAGAAAATTTTCTCCTGGCGTAACTATAGTATGTAAGCAATAAAGATGGCATAGCAATGCATTTGATATATAAAAACAATATTTAATTCAAGCTGCAATATAAACATGAGTTTTTCTACTACAAGATTAGGAACATAGCTATTTCATTGACTTATATTTGACTCCAGTTGTTTTTTATTGATTATCTTATGTTTCTAAAGTAAGTTAATAAATGAAATAGTGATGAAATAATGAACTAAATAATGATGAAATCTATTAACTTACTTTAGGAGCATAAATTAATCAATAAAAATGTATTAGTGCCAAATAAAATTTCATTAATTTTTATTTAATATTTGCATATTTAAACCTAGCTGTTTCCACAGGAAAAGGCCTCAAGAACTTTACATTTTCTGAGACTTCTACCATATCTACAAATCAAAAATTTAGATTGGCCCAGTTTTGTGTATCCTGGTAAACAACAGAAGACTCCTTTTTTCAGGCATAAAGGTCAGTTCATTACTCACAGCAACAGCAGCAGAGTATCAACATTTGTGAGCTGATTCCCCAAATCTCAGTCATTGCAAAACACTATGAAGAGTGCAAACGACATCTTCCCACGCAATGGAATGCATTACAGGAGAGAAACCTCAAGCCCAGAGAACCCAGATTGCCTATAGTGGTTTGTAAGAAGCCTGTCCTTTGTTTCAGAGGGAGATGTTATCTCTAACTTCCAAATTACAGCCTCTACAAGCATCCTCAAAGGGTGTCTAGTGCAAGGACATTTAGTCCCTTATGATTAAGATATGTGGTAATGTGAAAGGGCTATAGAGAACTGTATCCAAGCAATATGGGGGCTATGAACAATGACAAAGAGGAAGAATCTCAACATTAAAAATCTTGATATAACTGGAGAGAGATTCCCAACACAGCAATCATCTTCCCACAGAAATAGATATAGAAGGTGATTGGAGGCTAATAAAGTTTTTATCTCTGTATTAGTGGACAGAAAAGGATGTACTTATTGAAAAATCTTTTTTTTTTCCTTTTCTTGAAATTCAAACGATTTCGAAGGATGTTTCATAAGGCCCAAACAAAGTCTGATGCCTCTGAGATGATTCTGATACATAATGGTCCTACAGGATGGAGCAGAACTACCCCCCAGGGTTCCAAGGCTATGCATCGCATGCAAGCAGGCTATCAAATCTTTCTCGTGCAGAGAAGCTGGTGGATTCAAACTGCCTATCTTTCGGTTAGCTGCCAAAAGCACTTTAAACACATTGTTAGCAAGAATTTCTTCATCTTCAGTAGGGCAATAACGTGATAGAGAATTACACATTTTTTTTTTTTTAATACTAGAGAGGAGAATATTATGACTATCCTCCTTTATTTCCTTTTATTTTGAGTTTTATGAATATTTGGAGATATTTAATAAATCTGAGGTTTAGTGAAATTTTAAACCCTTTTATATAACATGGCAATCTAATATTTTATAATTTCTATGCTAATTAGATGTTCCCTGTAGTCCTCAACTACCAAGGCTTTGAAGGCGTGGCAGCACGTTGCATGTATACTAGAGCTAATGTCTTTTTTTAGCGCTACTAAGAAACATCCCAAGGAGCCTCATGATGAAATGGTTAAGTACTTGACTACTAAGTAAAAGGATAGCAGCTCAACCAGTAACTGCTTCTTGTGCAAAAATATCTGGCAATCTGCTCCCTTAAGAATTACAGCCTGGGAAACCTTATCAGGAGTTCTACTCTGTTATATAGAGTTCATATGAGTTGGAATTGATTAGCTGGCACGCAACAACCACAACAACAATCAACAAATCAAGTAAACAGCATTGTCTTCACGTAATCTGGAGTATGAATACTGGGGTATATTTGCAACTTATGTAACACTCATGATACATGAAGTTGTTTTACCTAAATCACAAAACCCTCCATAACTGAGTGTCTTATTTTCTGGTTGGGATAGCCTCCTGTGCCTAACAATGAACACTCAATCTTGCTAGTGAAAAATAATATTTAATCATCTTGTTATACAACTTGGGAATATGATCTTTCATTTCCATTTGTAGCCCCTCTCCCTCTCTTTTGGCAGATCCGACACAATTCTATTTTCCCTATGAAGACCACTGTAGTTTTATAGTTTTCAAATCTCTACTACTTTTAAATAACCTTTCGACTTTGTGATGGTACTGTATGTATTCTCAGTTGTAGATGGTAATCTGACTCTCACAAAACTAAAAATAAATCCAGCTCTTTGTTGTTTTATTGTGCTGTCTCAATTTTACCCAGACAACCATACTGAGATACTTAAATAAACTAGTTTTCTCTCATACACAATTCCAATTTCTTCTATTTCTTCTTACTACTTAATACAGTGAAATAAATAATTTTTTTGAATACTTATATACTATAATTGAGGCAAATAAGATAAGTGTTTCTGTGTATTGTTTTCTACTTCATCTATACCATTTATGGCACAAGCTGGCAATCAAAAAAACGATTCTGAATGGATCAGTACATCTTTCTACCTAAAATTCTCCACTTTCTGGTTTATCTCCCAATTTTTCCTCTAGGGCCTACTTAATATTTGTGGCATTTCTCTGTAGTCCCTCAGATTTCCCTCATGGATCACAAATAAATTATGGTTCTGTTCAGATGTTTCTAGAATTGGCCCAGAAGACAAGCTTCAAGATAATCTTTAAAGCTGCTTGATTCTGCAGTCTTCTCACTCCCCTCCCCAAATGTTTGATAGTATCTTATAATACCTTTAAGGTATATTGCTATGTTTCATTTAATTAAATTTATTTGTTTTCATTTTTTACTTGTTGGTGATAATATACACAGTCCCATATCACTTCAGCAATTCCTACATGTACAACTCAGTGACACTGATTACATTTTTTAAGTTGTATAAATATTCTCACTGTCCGCCTCCAAATTGTTCTACCATGATTGACTTAAATGCACTGCCCCTTAAGCTTCTCACCTAACATTTCAGCTGGCTATTGTCAGTTTGATTTCACACAGAAAATACTTTAGCAGAACACAATGTTCAGGCAGATATATTTTACTTAATAAGAGAAACTTGTGATTCAGTGAAGGCTTCAGGAGATAGTTTGAAATTTAAAGTTTAAAAGTTCTCACAGAGCAATAGTTTTGGGGGTGACTGTACCCTCACTGTGAAACCCTGGTGGTATAGTGGGTTAAGTGCTATGTCTCCTAACCAAAATGTCAGCAGTTCAAACCTGCCAGGTGCTCCTTTGAAACTATATAGGGAGGGTCTACTCTGACTTCTAATGTCTCTGAGTTGACCTCAGCTGGATGGCATTAGGCAGGTTGCCTCAGAAAAATTGGATTCTACTGAGCATTTTTCAATTCTGTTCTGCATTTTTCCACCTTTTGATCAGCCTTCTATAGATTAAAATATTCAATACTGATAGTTAGGCACCATCCAAGTCTGGTCTCATGGCGAAGGAGGCAGTTGTTCGTGGAGGCAACCAGACATGCTGTTCTTTCCGTCCTCCAATTACTGACTCCCACTTTTCCTCTGATGCTCCAGGTGAGTGGAAACCTATTGATGCAACTTTGATGTACTCTGCCGTCCTCTTACATCGTTTATTTTCATCTTTCAGAGGTAAAGTAGATCTGGCCAAACTTATCTTCCTCTAGGTTTCCAGGATTGAAGAAGATGACACTCACTAACAGTAAACAAAACAAAACAAAAATGCTTAAGTTTATAACAATGTATCAGGAGTGTGGAAATACACTGTCAGCCGTGTGGGTGGGCCGTGAGTCCCAGTACTGTGTGGTTGTCCTCCCTGTTGTGATTTTCCTGTATTGTAAATTGTAAACCCAGCCCGAGGTATACAGGGCAAGATGCGAGTACATTAAAGAGGATTAGGGTAGGACTGTAACAGCCTTGCTCAGGTCACCTCCCTGATCCAATGCAAAGAGAGTTTCCTTGGGGTGTGGCTTGTATCACCTTCTGTCCTTTAATACTATAAAAGATAAAAAGAAAAGGAAGGAAGCAGAGAGAGTTGGCACAGCAAGCACAACACATCCTTCAGACCTCAGGTTCCTGGGCTGAGATGCTTCCAAACTAGAGACCGATGCAACACAAGGATCTTCCTCCAAAGCCAACAGAGGAATTGTGTTCCCTTGATGCTGCCACACCGAATTCAGATTGCTAACCTCCTGACTATGAGAGAATAAATTTTTCTTCTTTCATAAGCACCTTCTTGTGATATTTCTGTTATAGCAGCACTAGATGTTTAAGACACTATTCAAATTGAAAACCTTCCAAAATGATGACTAAAATGAATAAAAATGTAAACAAGAAATAAACTAGTGTCTATTAAATCAGAATATTTTATTCATGCATACATAAGAAAGTCTTCAAACATATAAAATAAACTAACTAGTTAAAGGAACAATTTTTTAAGGATTAATTGGGAGGGATAAGTGTCAAAGCAGAGAGGTATAATGATAACTTTCTTTTTCCATTTTTCTTTGAAGACCAGAAAAAGCATATACTGCGAAAGAACTTCTTATGATTTTCATCAAAATGTTAGCACACTCATATATCAGCAACCAGATCAACAACCAGAAAACTGACAACGTCCCTGAGGTGCTCTCAGTGTCTCTCTGCAGTCAGGAACCCCACTTAACTTTTCACCGACAATTTGCTTCCTAACAACTTATTTAATTTTGCTTTCTCTTTTATTCTTTTACCTTAATAGCTGGAAACATGTTATGAAATGGTTGTGTACGACTTCTTTCACTCGGTTGTGTTTGTGTGAGTCTTCTATATGGTTGCGAATGGTTTCAAATTGTCTTTTCCTTTGCTTACATTTATTAGAGTATATTCATTCGGCAAGTCAGTGACTGAACACATGCAAATGCACTTATCTGTTATAAATTTGATGAACATATGGATAATTTTGACGACTATCTGGAAAATTTCTAGTCTGGAGCTATTAAGAACAAGTACTGCTAAAAATAATACAAAAACCAATATGTATATGTATTTATATATATTTATGACTGTTCTAGTAAATGTCTTTTTATAAGACATCTGTTTCACATAAACTTTTGAGCAAAATTTCTGAGTCCTACGTATATAACTGAGACAAAAGAATGTCTTATCTTTTCAAAAATTAAAATTCAGAATTAATGGAAATAAATTATCATGAGAAACTATTAGTGAAAGAGAACTCATCAGTTCATAATTTCAAAATGTGTTGCTCGCTTTAGGCTTCAGGTTTCAGAAGTCACAGAAAAACTGCTTAGTTTGAGAAAAAAAAAATTGTCTCTACAATTTGTCTTGATGTGTCTAGCAGCCTTCCTAGTGTTTCAACACGCTGATTGTAGAGATCACTGGAGAAACAGCTGCTCCTCATTCAAATTCACAGCAAATATTTTATCCACTGTCTGATGACGTAAGGATTAGTATTAATTATTCTGACAGGCAGAATTGTGCTGGTGCAAATAATTCAAGATCTTTATTGATAAACATATTCCTTTACTTGAGGATTCACCTTTACTATTTATTTATGCTTTCAGCAGGTCATGCGAATTTCACTTCTTTCTGCACCTTGGCTTTTCATCTTCAATGTGACCATGAGAGTCATTTCTCAGGACACATTACGTGTATGTTTGAGTATTCAATCCAAGGGAACAGTTTATAAAGTATCATGAAAATACAGTCTTAGTGTCGTATTTATTGCTCTCTAAACTAGACGATAGCCTCCAAATCATTCAAAACTGCTCTTAAATCTGCATCTGGAATATAACTTCTCAGATTCAATCACTTGGCAATATATGGCTATCTAACATCTCTCAACTTAATGCTGACTTTCAAGTCATTTGTTACAGAAGTTTTTATATGTATATACACACATGTAAAAGCAAACATCTATTTCTTGAAATACCTTGAGTTTAAGAGGTGCAAAAGTGACAAATGTTTACAGAATGCACAAATGCCAATGCACCGATATTAGCTAAAACATTTTAATAAAAAAAAAATTGACCCCAACTATATAACAGGTTTTGAGAATATAGTGTGGCTTTATGGCTTGGCTAGACAGAAACTTAAATCTCCAACTTGTGCTTATCATGTTATGAATTAGTAACAACCACATGGTAAAAAGAAAATTAAAATACGTATATTGGATCCGACTCGATGGCACTTGGCTTGACTTGGCTATATTTATTAAGTCCCAAAAGAATATTGTGTTAGTTGGAATTAACTTTATACAAATATAAGCTATATAAGACTAGTAAATACATTTTATTGTGTTTTGATATGACCTTCATACGGATGGCATTTTAATGTTTGACTCGGTCACTGCTGGATCACTCCTTTCCTCCTCTTTAAGGATGCCCGTTTCTAAACACACCACACTAATGCCAATGAACATAGCCCACCAAAGCCAACGAATAGAAGCAATTCAAAGGGTTACTGCTCATTCAGTCATAAGCAATGTGAGATTTCGTGGCTGAGGAGGCCCACTGGGTAGAGAGATTCTCTGATGTCCTTGAGGAGGATGAAAGTCAAAAGTTAGAAGATAAGATGGTCGAGGGTGCATGTGCATATGTACACATGTAGTCACATGACAGGACCCAGCAGGCTGGATTTTTTAATTATGCTAAGAAGTCAGTTGTGGTTATGGAGGCAAGGGGAATTGTAAGGAAAATCTGAGGGACAGACTGGTTGTTTTGCCTATAGCTTGTTCACAGGGTAGACTTGAACAGGGCTGGGGTGTCTCTTAGCTTCCTCCCAGGCAGGTGATCCAGCCAAATTTAAATTAGGTAGAGACAAGCTAAAAATCATTTAGCCAAATTTCATTTTGCTGTGGCTGACTTACTGCTTCCAAAATGATTTCTCCACAATTTATCTTCATTTATGTTGTTAGGTACCACCGTAGCTACGCTATTTGCAACAGAACAAAACACTGCACAGTTCTCTGCTGTCCGCACACTCTTTGCTGTGTCTGAATCTGTTACCGCAGCCACCCCGTCTGACTGAGAATCTTCTTTTCTTTCACTGACTCTACACCTTACTAAGCGTGATGCCCTTCTCCGGGGATGAGTCCCTCCTGACGACACACTCACAGTACATGAGATGAAGTCTTGCATTTCTTACTTCCAAGAAATATTCTAACTGTATTTCTTCCAGGACATTTTTGTTTGTTCTTTTGGCAGTTCACGGTACATTTAATATTCTTCACCGATGCCATAATTTAAAAGCAACAATCATTCTTCGGTCTTTCTTATTCATTGTCCAGCTTTCACAAGGATAGGAAGTGGATAAAAATATCTTGGTTTAGGTCAGGCACACTTTAGTACTCCAAGTGACATGTTTGTTTTTCAACACTTTAAAGAGGTTTTTTGCAGCAGATTTGTCCAATGCAATGTGTCTTGCAATTTGGGGCAGTGTTGGATATGATCATAAACAAAGTGTTTGGATGCATTGCTTCTGCTAGTCTACATTTAGCATTAGCAAAATTACATATTGTGTATTATAAACTGTGATTTCTTCAATAATTTAGTACATAACTAGAGTTTAGAGAAATTATATGCAACTCCATAATGGAGCATTGTCTGGAGCATAAAAACACCTGTATATTTATTTTACACTCTCATCTGGGAAAAAAAAAAAAATCAGTGGTGTATTTGGCAAACAACATGCGGAATGAGAATAACACAGGAGTGTTTCTCACAAATTATGAACTCTGTTGGCAGCTGATTTCATTACAATGACAAACATTGTTTGTCTTCCTTAATTAGGATGCATATTTGGCACCACAGTGCCAGAATAATTCAATGTCCTGTTTTCAGTGTTCTTCTTACCTGGTGATATTTGCAGTGTTGAGTATTATGGACTGCTCTCTCCTTAGTCAAACTTTCCTCCGATTGGTGGGTCTCCACGCCGGCTCTCAGAGTTCTGTCAGTGTAGATTAACTTTCTCTATCTCTTGAATTCATTTAACATTCCATTTTGGACTCTCTTCTCTTCTGCTCTACCTCTTCTCGTGACATAAAATATGATATAGCCAATCACTGGGAAAGTTATATTTCTATCTTTATTTTAATTAATTAAGTAGTTATGTATGTGGAGTCCTGGGTTGTATAAATAGTTAAAATGCTCAGCTGCTAACTGAAAGCTTAGAGATTCAAGTATTCTCCAAGGTGCCTCAGAAGAAAGGACTGGTGATCTATTTCAAGAAAATCAGCCATTGAACACGCTGTGTAGCACACTTCTACTCTGACATTCATGAGGTTACAGTGAGTCAAAGTCAACTCAATAGCAGCTTAAAAATATATATATATAAATGCATATTACCTAGGCATCAAATTTAAAATTGTTAAAAATCATATGAATTGTTTTTCACCTGAAATTTTTTTTTGTGCTGTTTCCTGCCTCTTATCAGTGCCAATCTGATTTCCCTGTGATCGAAGTCTGAAATCCTAGCGTTATCCCTGACTCTTTCCACTCCAACCTCTCTCCTTCCAAAGCGAAACAAAACAAAATTAGCAAATTCTCTGGTTTCCTTTCCTCACATAACTTTCAAGTCTAAACACTCTCCTCAATCTCGCAGCCACTCTGAACAGTTCAGCCTCTTTATTAGTTTTCTGCCCAGTATTCTCACCCACTTTCTAATTTACGTTTTCCACTACAGTTATTTTTTTCTGTTAAGTATTTAACGATTCGTTTTCTAGGATACAAACATGAAAAAAAATCAATTGCCTGCTCTAAAACTGTTTCTCATCACCTGGCTGCAGGTGTCTAAACTACTCAGCGTGGCACCGAGGACCCGCAGTCCGCCACCTTCAGTGTAGCACCACAGTCACACAGGACTGCCTTGCATTTCCCACAGACACACACGCACGTCATGAAAACTCAGAGCTAATTCAATCTACTTGGAATGCTCGCTTCTTTTCCTCCGGTCTCCTTGACCAGCGACACAAGTAGGCAGTCTGGAGTTTGAAACCAGGCAGTCTTGGTTCAGAGTTCCCTAGCTATATAACACTCCCTCTCAGAGAACTATACTGCACATACTTTTAGGAAAAATGAAACATAGTCAGTGATATCAAGATATTTCATATATGAAAGTAAAAATAACAAAAAAAGATACGGTTATACAACGATAGATACGGCATATATATTTTTTAAAAAGAAGAGAATTGTGTGGCATTTTAAACAACTTTCAGTAACCAGAACAAACTCATTTTTTGACGATCAGAATGCAACTTTTATTACTTAGATAACCAGTTAGAGGAACAATTCTAAAAAAAACAATAGTTATAACGAATTAAACAGTAATAGTTCCTGTTTATCAAGTGTTTGCATTTTACCTGCTGTTATGTAGAACTTGAAATGTGCTGGATCATGTCATTTTCACATGATCTGAAAAAGGGTCACAATTGATAAGCCAGTTTAAAATGCATTACGGAACATATCAAAGTGTAAGCTCACAATAATAATAGATCGCTTATCAGAAACTACTTAATAGCAAGGGTTTGGGTTGATAATACAACTTTATACACACTGGGAGCACATTTCTTTTTTCTTTTTTTATTGTGATTAAGTGAAAGTATGTAATCCAAATTAAATTTGCATGGCCACTTATCTGCAACTCCTTCTGCTCTCCTTGCCTGGTAATGGCACATTCCTTCTTTTTGTTCTATACGTGGTGTATCCTCTTAACAATCTCCTGTCTCCTCTTCTCTACCCTCTCCTTTCCCTTCTAATAAAAGGCTAGTAGAATCATAAAGTACCCACAACATACGGTCACAGTGTGTCCCTGAAGCCAGTCCATTCCTGTCTGAAGCGTTGACCTCAGCAATATTTTCTGATCAGCGGTAGCAGCAGTTCTAGGGGCCATGTTCCCAGGGAAACCTCCAGGCTGCTGGACTGTCCACTGTGGTCTTTTAGTAGAGTTCTTGAGGTGCACCCCTCATTTTTCTCATGTTGCCCCTGGGACTCAACATTGCATGCTCCATCACAGCTGCCTTGGTGGTGGCTGGACACCATCTGGTTCTTCTGGTCACATGGCTGATAGAGTCACCCATTCACATGAGTCCTTCTGTCCCCTGAGCTCTTTTTTCCTCTTGTCTTCGTTGAGGGAATACTTGTTTCTGCACATTTGTATCATCTCCATTGGTTTGCAAGTCCCTTGAGGGTAATACCATACGTAGTGGGTCATGTAGCAAGAGCTGTGTGTGTTTTATTTCTTTTAAGGGGAAGTATTTTAGATCTTTCAAGGACAGATATTAAGATTCTTTTTTTTTCCTCATCTCAGAAGAGACAGAATCACCAGGAATATCCTTGCAATAATATCCTGTTTCCTGTGTTTCTGTATGTACATGTTATGCTTTGTCTTATTACTAAGATTATTTTTATGAATTATGCATCCAAGTACAATTTCCCTGATTTAAAACTCAAATCACATTGTAAATTATTCTCTCCCTCATGATCCTATTCTGTCTTCATAGCCCCAAATTCCCTGATATATCAAGCTCTCTATGGTGACTTTAAAGATCAATGCTTCCTTGACTCTTACGGCAATTACTTTAACTTGACTTTCTTTAGAAGAAGAACCTGAGATAAAGTTTTGAATGCAATTTATTTATCTGGGAGTTGATACCATTAGTCACAGGTGGAGAAATGGAAAATTGAGGCAGGGAACAGAAGGAAGCTTATAGAGTGTGTCACCAAGGAAATCACCACTGTGAGCAACCGAAGCTGAAGCCCACACGACGTAGGTACAACAAGGGAGCTGGCCTGTTTGTACATCGAATCCTGACATTCCAGGGTTTGTTAATTACCTGGACATCTGGTAATCTGAAAATAAATCAATGACTAGAGAAAGGTGTCAGGCAAAGTGATAGCAATAGAGACTTCTCTGAAGTGGTAATGTCTGAGTGGACTTAAGTGAGGAATCGAAAAGGTTTATTGAAGTTATTACACACTGTGTGATGATTTGCTGATTTGTGTATGTGCCTCTCCTATTCAACTAAAACTCCCACAGGACACTCAAGAAAATTTCTGTGCATACCTCCATATCCAGTAAGTTTCCAGCCTGGTGCCAATCTGCTGAATTAATTAAAAGATAATGAGCAGAAAAGAACATGCTACTGTGACTCCCTGTTTTCACTTATTTTCCTATCATTTTATAAGAGCATGTCAACTCAAACATGTTGTTTTCAGGTTAAGCTTATAAAGTCAGAGCTATAATAGAAAGACCACTTAATTTTAGTTTCTTTTTTAAAATAATGGGGGAAAAAAGAGATTTATGGTAAATACATAGATCTTGTCTTGACCTGTGCTAAAGCTATGGATTGTGCACTCCAATTTTCAGTGCCCCTTTGAACAGACAGTGAGTCATCAGGCAGAGACTGAAGCGTCTGGCTCCAAGTTCAAGAGACATCTTAGCTCAATTTCTTAAACTAGTAGCGACCACTGTGTGCTTTTAGTGGCAGAAAATCAGTAACTAAGAGGGATTCTATGACTTGGGAGAGGTTTTACTGAAGCTCTCACTTATGAATAAGAATAACTTTAGGCCAGAGGGAAAACACTAGCAAGGGAAAGGAGCTTATGAAAAATAAATTATGCTAGCTTCTCCTATAAAAATCAGTGCTTAACTTTGTGATAACTTTCAACCAATTGGGTTCAGGTACAATTTGAGTACTATAAATCACAAAATGTTGCCTTTCGTAAATCATTTCTGATTTATGTACATAATGACTATGAAGAAAATGTAATTGGCTGTAGAAAACAGTAAATAACAGGGAGTTTTGTTACAGTGTATACTGGATGAAAAAACAGGAAAGCTCTAATCACTTTGGAGATCAATTCTGAGCTCATGCTCACTCTCTCTCTCTCTTAGAGATGCGTTAACATTCTCTAGATTGCACTAGAGACTATTCCATTGCTGGCAGTGACTAGGAGAGAGACTGCAAGGAAACTAGGAAAAAATATTGACTAAACAGCTTGGGGCTAAAAAAAGTAAAATCTTAATAAGACATTAAATATCAGCGAATTCTATGATTTTACCATATGAATGAAATGAATTACTGAAATATAGGGTAATCAATGGCAGGCATTTAAGAAGCTATAATTTATTCAAAGCTGAAAAAAAATTAGAGAGAAAAAAAAGTATAGGCAGATCCAAATTAGGTTGTTTTAAATGAACGCATATATCAGTTTAGTTCTATGTCTAGTGATATTTTAATATGATTTGGAATTTTCTTCAAAGGTTCAAATATCAAAGAAAAACTTTTACAGCCCCAGCACCAGCCTTTGAAAAATAAATCAGTATTATTTTGGATTTGCTTTAGAGAAAGTGGCATGAATTTGCATAAGACTCACTGAAATAATTTCTATTTACATTTTGTCAGCTTAAGAAGTAATAAATACCACATCTCAGTTTTATATCAAACTCAATGGTAGCAGATTCAGCCAGGTATTAATTGAAATGCATGCTTCATTATAGATAAAAGTTGAGTCAGAGGATACGACTTAGTTTGTGCTGGTACCTCTGCTTACCGAATTTACAACCATGAACTAGATAGTTCTGGCACCTACTTAATCCCTTTTGCAGCTGGATAATCACAGATCTTCACAGCAGTAAGTCTCCACTATATGGAAAAATAGAGAATAATTACATCTTGCATCCAGGCTATAGCCCTGGTGTATAGTAGTTAAAAACTCAGCCACTAGCAGAAAGGTCAAGGGCTTGAACTCACTGTGGCGGTCTGCTTCTGTAAAGATTATAGCCTTTGAAACTATGGGGGCAATCCTGTTGTGTCCTCTAGTTTCATATAACTGTATGGCATTTTTTGTTTTTTTTTTGATTGGTGTCCAGGCTGACTGCAATCAGGGCCTGGAGAATCGTCCTGCATCATGGTACCATTACGGTAGCGCAACAGTTCTAAAAGCAAAGATGCCATTGTCTTTATGAAAAGGACTGTTTCTGTAACTGTTCAAGGTGGTTGTAAAAGTTACTAGAAAGTTAGCTCCTTGGCTTCTATTTGCTTAATGCCCATGGTGGCTCACTTCCATCACTGAAAAGAAAAAGGAAAAGGGAGAGAAAACCCACCGCTGTTTCTAAACACCTCCTAATCTAGTTGTGGTCTAACCAAAGTCTTTCTAAAAGGAAACATGAAGTCAAGATGATTTAGGTCCCACCTTAATAAGTGTAATCATTTGTGGATGACAAATCATACATTATTAATATCTGTATTAATTGTAATCTTTTTGTGGAATTTCACTATCTTGAAACAATTATGTAAGTAACCAGGGATTCTATCTTCAGGTTCAACTTTACTAATCCAATATAAGCTGTGTAATTCTTACTTAGAAATACATTTAAATAAAAAAAAAAGAATAGTCACACTTACTAATTCTAATACAAATGTCAACTAATAGTCCATGTGAATTTAGTTTACATTAAGCACAAAGATAATGATTAATTTATTCTATTGCAGAACAATATTTGAAACCTTGGTGTTTAAGTGCTACATCTGCTAACCAAAAGGTCAGCAGTTCAAATCTGCCAGACACTCCTTGGAAACTCTGTGGGGCAGTTCTTTGTTCTGCAGTGTTGCTATGAGTCACAATCAACTCTATGGCAATGGGTTTGATTTTTGTTTGGAGCAATCTTATATAGCTTTATGAGTCTAACAAAGAAGCTGATCAGTATTATGATAACATATTTTTCTATGAATAACAACAAAAAGTTAAACAATAAAAGAGAAATAGGAAATGGGAGAGAAATCACCTAATTGAGTTAAATGAGAGCAAGATTTGTGCACACATAAGATTAAATGTGCTTATGTTTCAACAATTTAAAATGGTTTAGAATAGCAGGAAGGATCATCAAAGTGTTAGGCTGTAATCATTGTGAATTCTCACTGGATGCTCATAGTATGTTTCTCTATTTATTATAAAGTTCCGTGTCTAGGCAGGATGTACACCAGCACCTCAGTTAGTCCATATTTAGCTAGCATCTCTGAATATATGTTTCAATTAGGAAATTCCCAAAGTAAAGTCACACTGTTGAGAGTGCATACATTTTAATATTGTGTACAAAAACCTATCTAAAATGTATTATTCCCAGCATTTGCTTTTTAAACACAAAGCCATTGTATATGATTTAATGTTTTCTTAGTGCCAAAAGCTGTCTTCATAAATTAAAATAGGTAATTTCAAAAAGAAGTTTATCAGATTTTTCCGGTGCTTCTGCTATTCTCCTTTACATGGTGTTCACTCCCTTTGAGCTTGATTCTACTGTCATGTAAGAAATTTGATAAGCTGATGTGAATGTAATGTGTGTAAATCAAACGCATCCAGAACAGTGAGACTCCAAGGAAAAGGCAGTACGAATGGAAGAATAGTTTTATTCCTGTTTCTCTTGGCCAAGCCAAGTGCTGTCGGTGTACATATATATACAATATATATGTGTGTATATATATGAGATCTGACAAGATTTGGAACCTGCCACCATGTGCTTACATTGGCAGCACTGTACAAACAACTCTGTAACGTTTCATAACCTTAGTATATCAATGTCTCACAGCTGTGTTCATGTCTACATGTGACAGTGTCTTGCTGAGTGGCATTCTTATTGCTGTTGTGTGTTTTCGTGTGCCATCACGAGAATGTTGAGTTTGGAGTTAGAACAATGAACTACATTAAATTTCTTGTTAAACTTGCTGTCATGGATTGACTTGTGTCCCCCCAAAGATATGTGTAGCCATGTGGCTGGGCCGTGACTCCCAGTATCTTATGACTGTCCTCCATTTTGTGGTTTTCCTATTCTGTATGTTAAAGGAGTAGGGTGCGACTGTAACTCCCTTCACAGGATCACCTCCCTGTTCCACTGTAAAGGGAGTTTCCCTGGAGTATGGCTTGCCCCACCTTTAATCCTTTCAGCCTGCAAGAGATAAAAGGAAAGGGAAGCAGGCAGAGAATTGGGAACCTCATACCATCAAGCAAGCAGCACCGGGAGAAGAGTGCATCCTCCAGACCTGAGGTTCCTGCGCCAAGATGCTCTCTGGACAAAGACTGATACAATATCGGACTTTTCCTGAGAACTGACAAGGGGGAAAGCCTTCCCCTAGAGCAGACACCCTGAATATGGACTTGTAGCCTACCGGACTGTGTAAGAATAAACAGTTAAAGCCATCCACTCTGTGATATTTCTGCTAGAGCAGCCCTAGCTGGCTACAACACTTGGCAAGAATACAAGTTTATTGGAATAAGGCTGTGAAGAAAATAGCAGTGTCCAAATGGATTAAACATTTTTCTGAGGGGAAAGAAAACATCCCCTATGAAGAGAGGTCAGAGTGGCCAGCAAAGGGCAGAACTGATGAAAACATTGTAAATATTTGTACCAACTGGACAAACAGTTAACCAAGTTTACTATTTGGAGCTTGGGAAAAGGCTACGTGATAAAGTCAGACAAAAATGACTTCAACTTTTCACCAATAACTCTTGTCTCTTGTATCATGACAATGTACTAGCTCACAGGGCACTATCTGTGGGGAAGTTTTTAGCCAGTAAACAAATAACTGTATTTGAATATACTCTCTGCTCACTGATCTGGCCCTCCATGACTTTTTTTATTACCCAGAGATAAAGGAAATATTGAAAGGAAGATATTTTGATGACATTCAGGACATCAAGGGCAATAACAATGACAGCTCTGATGACTATTCTAGAAAAAGAGTTCCACAATCGCTTTGAGGAGTGGACTAGGTGCTGGTGTCAATATAGCTTTCCAAGGGAAGCACTTCAAAGGTGACCCTAGTGACACTCAGCAGTGAGGTACACAGCACTTTTTCTAGGATGAGTTCACGAATGTAATTGTCAGACCTTGTATACACACATATATACATGCATATATATACAAATAGATATGTATATCCAAAATAGTCAATGTGGCAAAATAAAAGAAATTAAGTGTATATTTTATTCAAATAGGAATTTTTACAATCTCCTGTTGTCCCAAGGGGCAGACTTAATTTCATGCACTTTACTCTGTCTTATAATTAGCAAATAAATAGAGAAATTGTCTTTTATGTTCTTATTTCAGTTTTAGTCTTAAAATCTCTCTTTGACCAAAACTAAGAGACTGAAGCCTGAGATAACACATGTGGTACCAGCACTAGGAACTGCTTAAACTGATCAAGACTCAACTTCAGGAAACATGGAACCAAGAAGGGAGAAAGCATTGACCTTGGCCCAGACAAGCTCCAATCTTTGATTCTTTTGAAGCAACAGCCATGTAGTGAACTTTGAATATCACCATCCCATCCAGGATCCCAAAGACAGAAAACCAGGAGGCACTGTCTCCTACTAAGCAGGGTCAGATTAATCAGCAAGTGAGCTACACATGGGCTTCCAGTAACCAAGGGCTTCATGGTACTTACTGACTAATCTGTAGTGCACAGTTCCACTTGGGTTTCACATCATCTCTGGTATGGTGACAAACAGGTAAAATGGTGTGCTAAAGATTAATAAGCGAGCACAAGTAAACCCGTAAGTAATTTACCTTGTTTATTGGGTAATCCACTGCTGCTATTAAGTAATATAGATTTTAAACTAGCAACATTGCAAAATACTCTATCTTCAAGAAACTTCGAATTATATGTACCCGTAAGAAGAAAACAGTAACCTGACTCTAATTAGAAAGTCATGTAACATAAAAGAAAAATGAAAAAAGAAAAGTAAGGCAGAATATGTATCTCCTTCTAAAATGAATTAAGTACCAAAATTCATTGCCCTTGAGTTGTTTCTGACTCATAGTGACACACAGGACAAAGTATGACTACCCTACAGAGGTTCCAGGAGCACTTGGTGGATTTGAACTAATGACCTTTTGGTTACCAGCCTGAACTCTTAATCACTGTGCAACTAGGATTTCCAACTTAAACATAGGAAATGGAAAGTTTCAGTCAAAAAAAAAAAAGTTTGTGAGTTTTCACAAAGAAAATGTTATGATTGCTAAAGAACTATTTAAATCTTTATCAGAATGTGTTGATACTACAGAAAACTAGACTTAAAAAGTAAATTTTAAGTTAACAGAAAATACTGTTTTTTTCTTCTTCCTTCGAATAGTTCAAGAATACTGGAGGCTTAATCACTTCGAAGTGGTTAAGTTCTGCTGAAAATTATAGTAATTTTTCAGATTGCTGGTTGGCTTTTCTTTCTTCTTGCCATTGATAATGCCAGCATTGATATTACCTCTTGAGAATACTTATCATTTGAAACATCTTCTATTTGGGCTCTTAGTGTTTCAACCCTAGCTTGTATTTTGATATTCGCATTTTTTTCCGAAGTCCAGTATTTCAGGATGAGTAAGCAGGGGTGTAGGAGCTGGGAGGAGTGACCTGTCTCCATAACAACCAGGTGACACGCAGGTATCACCCACAGCTGTCTAGGCCCCAGTGCTGAGACTGGTTTACCAACTCCAATGTGATAGTCCAGAGCTCACAAAAGGTAGCTAACATGAGAATTATTTTTAAAAAATTGTATCTATTCTCAGTATGAGAGGCTGTTAGCCATGCCCAATCTGTCTTTGCCGTCATCTGCAAATATTTCGTGTTAAGCACCCACTAGCTGTGTGCAAGATAACAAAGGAAAATTTTACATGCTTCTTAAACTTCAGTTAATCTGCATAGAATTTTTTCCCCATGACAAGTATACGAGACACTTCTTTAAAAAACGCAACTTACCGTTTCTCAGAGCTTACGAAGAAACTACTTTTTTTTTTCAAATCAGCTGATTTAGAGAGACTGAAGAAAGCTAGAAACACACATGTATTCCATTATTCCTATCTGCTGTTTCTACTGCTGTATAAATGAACTTGGCAGTACAGAACGAAGAAAAGAAAAAGACTGAGATGAGAAAACTCTTAATGGATCAGGGAAAGCAGTGTTATCAATACTTGCACTAGTTAGCTATTCCACAAAGTCTTTTGTTGTTTCTCATTGTTAGATTGAAAATCTTATCTTCCAACCACAAAATTATATTTAATTTTTTAATAAATTAAGAAGTCATGCTTAGCTTTCTAAAAATATGTGAATATGTGGATTTCAGATGAATGACCTCATAGATCAGTAAGTCAGCCTTTGGAAGGGTATTTGCTTTGTTAGCATGTTATTTAATATGCATATTTTGTTCTACCAAGCAGTTTAACAGAGTTGAGTGAACAAATTCACTTTTTTTTTTTTCCTTTTTTCAAGGTCCTCTGACAACATTTCATCTCTAAACTATATTGCCATCACTTTGCAAGGATAGTCAGTCTGGAAGAATATTTAGGAATTTATTATAAACACTTGAATCATAAAGAAAGTTCTATCTAGTATAGCACTGGTGGCTGAAAAGTTAAGCACTCTCCTGCTAAGTGTAAGTTTGGTGGTAAGAAGCCACTTGGTATCTCTGAGAAAGAAAGAACTTACAGTGTCTTACAGGAAGGATTACAGCCTAGAAAACAGTACACGACAGTTCTGCTCTATCACATTGGGTCTTTATGATTGGAAATCTGTTTGATGCCACCTAACAATAACAACGTATCCAGTGTGGGCTCACTGGGTGCTGAGAATGGTTAGAGTGTTTGGCTGATAAACAAAAGGTAAGAAGTTAGTGCCTGCCCAGAGATACTTCCAAAAAGTTAGTTACTGAAAACCCTATAAAACACAGATCTACTTCAAAACAGATGCATCCTCATGAGTGAGAGTCACCTTGAGTGTATAGTGTAACTGGCTATATTTAGTGCACATATCAACAAGTAGAAACTCTGGTGGTGTGGTGGTTAAGTGCTAAGGCTGCGAAGCACAGTTGACGATTTGAATCCACCAGGCAATTCTTGGAAACTCTTTCTGGGTAGTTCTACTCTGTCCTATAGTGTCACTATGAATTGGAATTGACTCGACAGCAGTGGGTTTGGCTTTGGGTTTTATCAACAAGTAACTAATACTCTGTTCTGTTTGTGAGAATACAAGAGAATCGTATTTCCCAAGTGTCATGAAGCTTTTTTGTAAGGTGCCTTCGAGTTGGTTCCTACCCTTAGTGACATTTTGTATGACAGAACAAAACATTGCCAGGTCCAGTGCCATTCTCACAATTGTTGTTATGCTTGAGCCCATTGTTGCAGCTACTGTGTCAATCTATCCCCTTGAGGGTCTTTCTCTTTTTCAGAGACCCTCTGCATTCCAGAGATGATGTCCTTCTCCAGGGACTGGTCCCTCCTGATAACATGACACATGACCAAAGTTTGTGAGATGAAATCATGCCATCCTTGCTTCTAAGGAACATTCTGGCTGTACTTCTTCCAAGACTGATTTAATCACTGTCCTGACGGTCTCTAGCATATTTAATACTCTTTGTCAACACCATGATTTGAAGGCATCTTTGTCAATCTCCTTTATTTACCATTCAGCTTTCTCATGCATATGAGGTTATTGAAAACATCATAGCTAGAGTCAGGTGCAGCTTAGCAATCAAGGTGACATGTTTGCTTTTCAGTAATTTAAAGAGGTCTTTTGTAGCAGATTTGCTGAATTCAATGAGTCATTTGATTTCTTGGCTGTAGCTTCCATGTGTGTCGATTGTGGATCCAAAAAAAATGAAATCCTTGACAACTTCAACCTTTTCTGCTCATCATGATGCTACTTATTGGTCCAGTTGTGAGGATTTTTGTTTTGTTTATGTTGAGATGTAATCCATACTGAAGACTATAATCTTTGATTTTCATCAATAAATGCTTCAGGTCTTTTTCACTTTCAGTAACCACATTGACAGACGTGTGAGGTCATGAAATTAGCATGGCCATTTACTCTCAATTGGGTAATGCTGTATAAACAAATGTGTCACGTCTAGGTGGAAGCATTTAATTTTTGGAACTCATTTCTCCAGACTGCATTTCTCCTCCTGCAGTAATGGTGAAAGCACCTGCTGAAATGGACACAAAACATTTAGCTGCTCCAGAAAGTAGTTTAGATATTTAGTGGACTTTACATAAAGGAAAAATAAACCATGATTGTTTTTCTTTACTGAAATACTAGAGTCGTTTCTGTGGTATTGCATAAGATGTACAAGGTATGAAAATAAAGTTCATGAGCTCATCCTAGAAAAAGTGCTACACACCTCGTTTCTAAATATCACTATGGTCACCTTCAAAGTACTCCTCTTGGGAAGCTACGCACTGATGCCGATGGACCCACCCTTCAAAGCAATTTTGGAACTCTTGTTTGGAATGGCTATCAAAGCTGTCATTGTATTACCCTTGATGTCTTGAATGTCATCAAAATGTCTTCCATTCACTATTTCATTTCTCATCAGTTAAAGAAAAAGTCATTGGGGGCCACATCAGGTGAGTAGGGAGGGTGTGGCAGTATAGTTGTTTGTTTGCTGGGTAAAAACTCCCTCACAGACAGTGCCATGTGAGCTAATGCATTGTTGTGATCCAAGGGCCATGAGTTGTTGGCAAAAATTCAGGTTGTTTTCATCTAACTCTATATTATGGAGCACTTTCAGCACTTCCAAATAGTCAACTTAGTTAACTGCTTGTCCAGTTGGTACAAATTCATAATGAACCATCCCTCTGATTTCAAAGAAGGTTAGCAACGTCTTTCCAACTCTTGATTGGGACTGATGGAACTTTTTCAGTCATAGAGAATTGGCTGACTTCCACTGGGAGCTTTGACACTTTTTTTCAGTTTTGTAGTGGTACACCCATGTTGCATTACCAATGATAGACAATGACGCCCAAAACATCATCTTGCTTCTCCAAAAGGTCTTGGCAAACATCAACTTTCCTTTGCTTTTTTCATCAGTGAGCTCTTTCAGGATCATTTTTGCATAAATCATTCTCATCCCAAGAATTTCAGTTAAGATTTTCCTGTTTCTGTGTTGATGTTTACTTGGTCTACTACTCTTCTTACAGTTAGCCAGTGATTTTGATATGCTGTTTAACAGATGTTTTCAATGTTTTAGTCAGTTCTGCTCTTTACCAGCCACTCATCACTGATGCTTTCTCTCAGCTCAAAAAAATGTTGTTTCTTCATGGCATTATTCCCATAAACTTGGACTAATATGTCCCTGATTTTGGTTTCCCTCTTGCTGAATTTAAATTTAACAAGAAATGTTATGTTTGTTTGTTGATCTTATTCAAACTGTAACATTCTTGTGACAGCACACAAAAGCAAGCAACAATAGTGAATGCCACTCAGCAAGACCTTGCCACATGTCAACATAAATACAGCTGTGAAACACTGATACACCATGGTTATGAAACCTTACCGAGTGGTTTGTACAGTGCTGGCACCATAGGTGTGCTGTGGTAAGTTTGCAAACTTAATTGTCAGACTTCACATATAGTTTATAGTTTGTGTTTGACCTGACAACGATAACGAGAAATGTGAAGCATCAAAATTGGATTTGTTTTCTGTGATTTAGTGAGATTTTACAGATTATGCCAACTCCACAATGTGTTGAAATTCTCTCCTCCTCCATCTCTGGTTCCTTGTTTGCATTTGCCCAGTTTTGCTGCACCTTCCTGCCTTGTTGTCTTCGTTTTCAGCCTGGAATGTCTATTAGTCTTGTTTAAGTGAATGAACTGTAAAGTATATCTTCCACACATGTTATTTTTGGCCCTGTGGACCTGTCTTCTACCTTTTGGTTGGAGGGTGAACTTCAGAAGTGACTTAACTCAGTACCAAATTGGAATTTTTAATTTATGGTAGTAGTTCTACGTTTATTTGCCAATAAAATTCTAATGAGATCATTCTTTAATTAGTGTGTTTTAACTGTTTGTCCTAGCAGAGAATGAGACCAACTTTATTTTGTTTTACTTGTTCTTTGCTTGTTGACATCAGCCTATCCTTTCTTCAGGATGTAACACACACAAACTCTCCTCTGTAATTCTTCCATTCCACAGGTGATTTGCTTCTGCCTCATGTTTGAATTTACTTTATTACGTTGGTACTTCATTGTAATTTAACTTGCCAGCCGGTGTTCAACAATGCACCACTGCACCTTCCCCAGTGTAACTACTTTTTAGATCACTCCTGTTTCCATCTCCTGAAACTTTTTCTTCCTGATCAACCACTTAGGAATAGCTTCTTGTAAATCTGGTTCTTGTCTTTCAACTACATTTACTGGGATCTGAAGCTAGAGTCTGTCTTGGTTACTAGGAACTTCAAATTAAACCAGTTTCCTTAGCTTGCTCTCCTGTACACCCTCACTGCCATTATAATTATTCTAATCATTCACTTGCATACATTCTCATACTTTTCATCTCTCACTGGCTTCTACTGGTTTCACTCACCTGAAAAATTAAAAATATTGCTATATTCAGTACTCTTCCTCCTATATACCCTCACCAGCACAACTAAGAGAGTTGAAAAAGGTATTCCCAATCATATTGACTGGTCTCAATTTAAATCAGGATCACACAATCCACCTCATTTCCTTTTGTATGCATGGACCATCCCTGAACCTAGATAAGCTTACATGTATGCACTAGATCTGATTCTCTAATGTCGTCTAAAGAAGAATAAAACGACTAAAATCCAAACCCAAAGCCATTGAGTCGACTCCAAAACATAGTGACCCTATAGGATAGAGCAGAACTACCCCAGAGAATTTCCAAGGAATGTCTGGTAAATTTGAACTGCTGATCTTTTGGTTAGCAGCTGTAGCACTTAACCACTATGCCAGCAGGGTTTCCAAAGAAGAATAAGTCTCCAGCAGTTATCCAATCTCTCATTGACATAATCAAACATTCTCTCTTTCCTGCATCATTCCACACAACATGTGAGCGTACTGTACGTATCTTGCACTTTATTAAACAAGTCTACAAACCAAAAGCTTTGTTGTCCTCAGTTTCTCTGCATCATAAATCAGTTCTCTTTAACTTCAGAACCAATCTTCGTGAAATGGTTTTCTATACTCACTGTCTCTAAATTCTTCTCCTCTACTAGAAATGCTCTCAGTGAAATCACTAAAAAACCCACATTTTGTTACATTGAATGACCATCTCTGAGTCTTCATCTTACTGATGTTTCAGGAATATTTGAATGCTCTCATTTTCTCCTTCTTGAAACAGTTCTTCACTTAGCCCCCTATGATAACACTGCCTCCTGGATTTCTTCCT